>CP139504.1:198304656-199504656 GCA_021014915.2 Artemisia tridentata subsp. tridentata
CCAAAATTTTCCAGATTTTATTAAGTAGCATAACTATGGATTAAAATTCACCTAAACCAACTCATCCAGATTTCTGACTGATTTTACTATATGAAAAGTTATTAGTTAGAAACCTTTTAAGAAAAATTCAAAAAAATCTACAAAAATTCCAGGAAGTAATAGACATCTTATATATTACCCAGTTCAAAGGAAACCTTCTAACTCGACACGATTTGAAAATTAAAAATCAAAAACCCGGACTGATTTTCCAGACTCACAAATCCAATCAGACACATAATTTTCTAAAAATCAAAAAATAACCTTCCAAGCCTCTAAAAATTACAAACTAAATTTTCCCAGGTAGCCCTTTCAATGAAATTAGTTTTAGACTCTTAAAACACTCAAAAACTCTATTCCATCATTTAGTTACAGCCGGTTAAAGTCGAACAAAAATCCAACTCAGAACCAGTCATCACAGAACCATGTCTATCTTAGGGTTTTCGTCATTCTATTCATTAGTTCTTGGCACCAATCGATTTTGGGTGAGTCCATAACATATTTAGGTCATTCAAAACAGGTCTTAACATAATCACGTCGAATAATTTCACCATATAAACCCTGGTTCGATTCATACATAACAGTTTTTAGGGTTTTCATAACTTGTGATTTTATGTGACATTATTTGTGATTTATAATTCGATTAGAACAAAAGACAAGAACAAGGATTGAGCAAAGACGATACAATACCCTTGTAGACCACGAAGAACACGAACACAAGATCAAAACACCACACGAATGGGTCTTTTCTCCTCCTCTTATTGATCGAACAGCAGCAGCCCACAAGGGAAAAAAAAGACACAATTTAGGGCTAGTATCCAATTCGTATGGATTAATGGGAACAAGAACTATATTACCTTGATTCGTAGGAAGCAAGAACACCTTCTTTTGGGGCTTGTTTGGATCGATTAGCAGCAGCACAAGAGGGAAAAGATGGAGGCCGAATGTTTTGTGTTTGTGAGGTTTAGGGTTGTTGATGGATCGGTTAAAGGAGAAAACAAATTACCGAATATTTGATTTTTACAATTAGGGAAATATATCAATCATATTAATGTGTAATTATCCAATTTTTACCAATCATGAACTTGGACCCTATTGTGGTCAAGGGGGGGGGGGCGGCACAATATAATGTTGTGTTTCTTTTTTTTTTTTTTTTTTTGTACAACTTATAACATAAGGTTTTTGATTTGCTTAAATATTTGAAGCTTAGAATATACATATGTTACTTATGTGATCTTTCGTAGGTTCTCAAAATTTTAATTTCGAGGGTATTTTTGTCTTTTCATCTTATGTTAATTTGCGGGTTTTACAACTCTTCCCCTCTAAAAATAAATTTTCGTCCTCGAAAATTGAAGTGCGAAATCGAAATGAAGATGCGAAATCGAAAACAATAACAAAATGAATACGTACCAAATCAAAAAGAGAAACGCGGATAATCGGATCGTATTGACTCTTCGGTTTCCCAAGTAGCCTCGCTCTCAGGATGGTTCTTCCAAAGAATCTTTACGAACGGAGATGAAACGAAACAGAAGACACAACGGACAGCGAACGGAAATGTAAAAAGACTTGTTTCTCATGACTCTTCATTGCCGATCCAAAAGTAATTTCAGTTCCCAGAAATGACATATCATACGGAATTCAGATTGCAAGGATCATATTCAAACATGACGAATGGTTATCATATTCTCTCAGAAGAGATACAAGGATACGCAAGATTGCGATGGATATGCCGTCCATAGCATTCGATTAGACAAATCAGATGAGATCGTACAGAAAATAAATTGTAGGTGATATCAAATGGAGGAAACTTATAGCAGAACTTAAGATTCTTATCGGAATTACAAAGGTCAACAATCGCGTACCGAGAATCCAAACGTATCAAATCGTATAACGGCAAAACAGATTAAGCGTATAGGTGGAACGAACCTAAATCTTACAAATGCGAAATTTCTCACATATCAAATCAAAATTCTAAGGTTTCTAAAGTACTCCTCGAAATATCCTATGAACACAATGAGGGTACGTCATATGACGTAAGTATTATCACGTTCGCGAACCGTCATAATACTAGCATCATATGAGTATACCATCATGATGGTCATACTTTATCTTAAGTCGCGAACAGAACTACTTATCTTAACCACCTATCAGTCTTTCTACCTCTTAAGGTTGGTCCAAAACAAACATCACTACAGATTCTAAATCGGAGGAATTTGAACGTACAAATAGCGTAACGGAATGTGTACAACTCAAAATGAAACTCGTCGTCGAAACGTTAGGTCTTCCACAATTCATCATCCTTCTCATAACGAAACCATCATCCAAACAAATGCATAACGAACACAGAACGGAATTTCTAATAGGGTAAAGCTCATTCAAAAGATCCTATCGAAAGGTAACGGAAACTTAAGTGGTCTAAGAGAAAATGAATTACGTCTTCAATATCTTCATCCTTTACTACAATCAAATCTTCCAAATCCAAACGTTTACTACAAAATTCCATCCATTCAATTTCATGATCTCGAATCCTTTCAAATTCCAAGTAGCCGCTCTCTTGTCTAATCATACGATCATAGGGTGAAAAGGAAATCATAAACTTGAGTCTGGTTCCTCAAGTCTTCGACACTTCTTCTGGACACTTCGGTGTGGTAGCGTGAATCTCCGACGTGATCACCGTGCATTCCTCCATTTGCGAGTCTGCTTCAGCTCTCAATTCATCTTAGTACAACTAAAATGACTAGAGAACTAAGATTGCGTGTCTCCTACAGGTCTTCTAGCATGATTCAAAATTCACCAACTCAAACTGCTGTGGACTTCCTGGGTTATGTGCTGAAAGCTCATCTTCTACGGTCTGGTCGTCTTGATGCCCAATTGAAATCTCCACGTGCTGCTTGAGGTATAATCGAGTCTCATCTCAGTCTGTCTTCTCCTCTCATGCTTCTCTTGCCGGTCACGAACATCTTCTACCAATCTTCTACAAGGTTTCTAACTCTAACCATGGTCTTCAGTCTTGGTCCTTTTCGTGGAAGCTCTTTAGTCATCGGATACTTGGTGGTGTTGTCTGC
Organism: Artemisia tridentata subsp. tridentata; assembly: GCA_021014915.2. NCBI lineage: Eukaryota > Viridiplantae > Streptophyta > Magnoliopsida > Asterales > Asteraceae > Artemisia > Artemisia tridentata. Next base: position 198,307,758 of record CP139504.1, read on the forward strand.
TACAATCTCTGATCGTCAAGTAAATCTATTCTTCTAGAACAAAGGGGTCGGTTCACTTCATACTAAAAATGGTCAACATTTTCCTCGTTCGTCTCTGCGCACAGACATACTGTCATACTATGACAATTGTCCGAATACTTGTGAAAACATGAATCTTCTAGCCAATACAATTGACATCATTCAAAACTCATAATGGTCACACGGGTACTAAAGCAACTTCAGGAAATCTTCTTAGGGAGAAACTTCATATCACAAATCTTTCTCTTCACAAATCAAATTGTAATGCTTCGCGGAACTTAATCTCAACTAGTCAACTTCCTTCTTAGATGTTCTTGTGGTTGCTTCTTCCGTCTTTCAAACTCAAATAAGGTCGTTTGCTACGGAGTTTCCAAGATATAATGAATCAAATATTGATACGCGGAAATGGAATAATGATTACGGTTAAATTCACGATGATCAGTGCGCCGCCGCACACTTCTCTCTTTCTTCTTCATAACCCAACAGGAGCATTCAAGAGATCACTGAAGTGAACAAACTCATATCCCATCAGTTCCTACAATCTCTTAACTTCTTCAATATCGTGGTTTCGCCAATTCAGATTAGTTCAATGCAAACTTTACTTCCCAAACGGATCTCAAAAGGTTCATCAGAAGCACCAGAAATTCGTACAACAAACTTTCAAATGCCGGAGCTTTCTAAGAGTGGATACTAACAGGCGTTAGGAGAAGATTGGAAATCAAAGGGATCGGAGTATGTGCTTCATAGCCACAATAATTTTAACAGATTTAAATGATTGAGAATATCATATCAAAATATGGTGAAGCAGATTGTTAAAGGTCGCAAATATTGCAGTCCATGATAGCTTTACAAAAACCACCACTCCATAGTCAAGAGACCTCAAAGTCAAATACATCCAAAGGGAAACGGATTCTCAGAGCGAACGTGGTTGTCAAATCATACGGATAGTTTACATATCAAATTTAGGTACATGATTCATCAAAGTGTAGGATGGGAGAGTATTTGAATATATCAAGGTTGAATATATCAAATTTAGAATCGTGAACAGTTCAAAGGATTGAAATCTTGTTTAGCTTATAACATAGGAATGGTAGGGTGTGTACCGATAGTAATACGAAAATCGTTTAACTGTCAGAGTTGAGATGTATGGAATATCAGTTATTAGCATCGGCATGCTCAAATAACAATTCCGTACTGGACACATGTCAACATCAAATCCTTCCAAAGGAAATTGGTTAACATAACAAGTTCATCATGAAAATGAAGGAAGGTAAGACTTCCTCGTCTTCTAAGACAAACGTTCTTATAAGGCATGACTAAGGCAAAGGCAAGATTCAGAGTGATGCGGAAGCAAATACTACTCACATGGATGTCCAAGACTACCCATTCCTCACCGGTTATGACTTATGTTCCTATGGGAAAATCTTACGCAACTTCGCAAAGGTTATCCTACGAGCGCCTACAGTGGAAACTTAGGGGTCCTAACTTACACAGGCCAAGGGTAGATGTACTACGAGTCGTTAACCTGGCTCTGACACCATAATTGTAACGCCCCAACCAGGCAAGGGTAGAAGTATCACGAAAATGGTGACATATCAAAGGCAAGCATGACATACGACTTACATAATACAATTGGTTTACAATATTACAAAGGAAATATACCAAATCTACATAGTCATACATAAATGAATACTAAAACTAGGGTATCGTCTTCAAAAGCTAATCTCTCATCCCAAAGCAAACCCAAGCTCCTGGCTTCCTACTAAAACCTGCCGCAGGAAAAGAAATGCGGCTGAGCTTAAAAAGCCCAGTGAACAGATATATAATAAACGGAAACCAAAATCAAATGGAAATGAACAGACATATCATAATGAATGAGATATAGGAAAAGGAAATAAAGAATAAGGTTTAGGACAGTCATCCACCACGAGCCCACATATCACATCACAAATCACAATCCTGTAGTATCTAGAGGGGATGCCTCTGTAGTAATCAGATAATATGAGGGGTGTCCTCATGTATCACAATGGAGTAGCTAGCTCCCACATTTTGTGAAAGACGTGGATTGCACCCATCATCAGTCACCACATATCACATATCACAATATCACAATCACAATACAAATCTAGGATGCATCCATACGCCCCCCACACAAATCACATTGGCCATAATAAATATAAAGCGCGCATATCACAATCACAATGGGGACGGTGTACAACATCACTCGAGTACACTAGAGTCATGTCAGTGGTGCATCAAAGACATGGCCATGTTACCTTCATGGCTAGGAAACACATTTGGCTCGGGTATCAAACTGGAGTCACAGGTCAAAGGTTCATATGGTCATAATCACAGCCCAAATGTCAAAGTTCATATCACAGGGTTCATATCACAAGGTCCATAGAACAGGGTTCATATCGAAGAGTTCATAACAGAGTGGTTCACCAAGGTCTTCCAAAGTTCATATTATAGTTTTAAAAACAAAGGGGATCTTAATTAAAGTTCACATTCTTTATCAAAGAGTTCATCTTCAAAGTCTTTATTCAAAAGATTCATTTTAGAAAGCTTAATCAAAGTATTTAATTAAAATGGTCTTTAAATTGGTTTCATAAAGATAGTCATTACAATAGTCTTCATAAAAGATAGTTCAAAACAAGTAGTTCAAAACCCTAGTTAAATAAACCATTTCAAAATCCTTAGTTTAACAAATCATTCCAAAGTCTTAGTTTCTCACAAAGATAGTTCAGAACTTTAGAGCAACTTGGCAAAGGCATAGGTCAGATAAACGAAGCTCAGATCATAATCAGGAGTATCATAACGAATAATGGATAACGAATCAAACAAACAAATCGAAGCGTAGGGAACATAGCAAAGGTTTAGGAAACCCTAATACGAGTCAAAAAGAAAACGAAGGCTCCTTATTAAAAGGGCAGAATATCTGTACCTTAACGAAATGCGCAAGCAAAGAAATGAAAAGCAAATCAAGTAGGAGATCACTCCCTCTTCACCCGATCTACAAATAATCACAAGTTCTCTTAAGTTTCATATCATCGAAAGGTTTCATGTTTGTTCTCATTTCATATTAGATAACCTTAAGTTATATCTTTCTCATATGTCAATTCAAAGTATTACCAAATGATCATATTCATAGTTCAAGATTCATAATGTCTTTTACCAAATTTAGGGTTTTATGTAATTATCTCAACTTTAGGGATTAGTATGTAATTCTCATAATTTAGGTTGTATTATGAAAGTATCCTCAAGTTACAGATTTTACAAGTTAAGACCTTTGGTTTTAGTAAAATATCCATTTATACCCTTTAGGTTACACAGTAAACACATCACACCCTTTAGTTTACAATTTTACCCTTTTATAACTTCTCACAGTTTTATATACGAAATTGTTAGGTTTTCTATAAATTGAAAATCGTACAAGAACTCAGTAATAAAATTCCCAAAAATTCCCAGAGATGCTCAAATGTCTTAAGTATTTTACCAAATTTTTCCAGATTTTATTAAGTAGCATAACTATGGATTAAAATTCACCTAAACCAACTCGTCCAGATTTCTGACTGATTTTACTATATGAAAAGTTATTAGTTAGAAACCTTTTAAGGAAAATTCACAAAAATCTACAAAAATTCCAGGAAGTAATAGACATCTTATATATTACCCAGTTCAAAGGAAACCTTCTAACTCGACACGATTTGAAAATTAAAAATCAAAAACCTGGACTGATTTTCCAGACTCACAAATCCGATCAGACACATAATTTTCTAAAAATCAAAAAGTTACCTTCCAAGCCTCTAAAAATTACAAACTAAATTTTCCCAGGTAGCCCTTTCAATGAACTTAGTTTTAGACTCTTAAGACACTCAAAAACTCTATTCCATCATTTAGTTACAGCCGGTTAAAGTCGAACAAAAATCCAACTCAGAACCAGTCATCACAGAACCATGTCTATCTTAGGGTTTTCGTCATTCTATTCATTAGTTCTTGGCACCAATCGATTTTGGGTGAGTCCATAACATATTTAGGTCATTCAAAACAGGTCTTAACATAATCACGTCGAATAATTTCACCATATAAACCCTGGTTCGATTCATACATAACAGTTTTTAGGGTTTTCATAACTTGTGATTTTATGTGACATTATTTGTGATTTATAATTCGATTAGAACAAAAGGCAAGAACAAGGATTGAGCAAAGACGATACAATACCCTTGTAGACCACGAAGAACATGAACACAAGATCAAAACACCACACGAATGGGTCTTTTCTCCTCCTCTTATTGATCGAATAGCAGCAGCCCACAAGGAAAAAAAAAAGACACAATTTAGGGCTAGTATCCAATTCGTATGGATTAATGGGAACAAGAACTATATTACCTTGATTCGTAGGAAGCAAGAACACCTTCTTTTGGGGCTTGTTTGGATCGATTAGCAGCAGCACAAGAGGGAAAAGATGGAGGCCGAATGTTTTGTGTTTGTGAGGTTTAGGGTTGTTGATGGATCGGTTAAAGGAGAAAAAAAAATTACCGAATATTTGATTTTTACAATTAGGGAAATATATCAATCATATTAATGTGTAATTATCCAATTTTTACCAATCATGAACTTGGACCCTATTGTGGTCAAGGGGGGGGGGGGGGGGGCGGTACAATATAATGTTTTTTTTTTTTTTTTTTTTTTTTTTTTTTTTTTTTTTTTTTTTTTTTTTTTTGTACAACTTATAACATAAGGTTTTTGATTTGCTTAAATATTTGAAGCTTAGAATATACATATGTTACTTATGTGATCTTTCGTAGGTTCTCAAAATTTTAATTTCGAGGGTATTTCTGTCTTTTCATCTTATGTTAATTTGCGGGTTTTACTTTGAGTACGTATTCCGTTCTTTGTTACCTTGTGTTGTGATTTCCAATCGTTGCACCCGCAAAGTAGCACCCTCAAAGTTCTGTATGCTTCCGCAACCGTTGTAAATTTTGGGGGTGTTACAGATTGGCATCAGAGCCTAGGTTATAAAGAACTAGGTACATATAAACCCTAAACTATAACCATTTTTATAAAAACAAGTCCTTATGACCGCCATTTGCCTTGCTTGCCATTTTACTTGATGATTATCTGACTTGATTGCATGTTATGATTGTGACTTGTTACTATAAGTATTATATGTATATATTTATGTACACTTAACCCACACTAGTTATTATTACCGACATACTTACACACGTATACCATTTTGTCACAAACTATGTCTTCCCATCCTATCCCGCCGATTTCACCAAATTCAAAAGACCCGTACATGCATGTGCTGGAAGCCTATAATGCACCAGATCCTGACCTACTCGAGCCCACACTCACAGCAGCACTGCCTACTCCCAGTCAGCCTACTGGTCACGATACACAGCCTGTTTCACATACTCTTTCAGTCAGACGTACAGCTCGCATGAGAGTTCCTGGTTATCGGATGAGGTACTTAGATTTCCTGTCATCATCCCAGAAGAGGCCTCGAGTTATCTATACATTAACTTCTACCACCTCAGTATCTGTTTCACCAGCATCATCTCCAGAGCATTCACCACCTCACCAACGGCTTAGGAGGGCCGATTCAGAAGAAGAAGAAGAAGAAGAGGATCCTGAAGAAGAACCAGTGGCAGACCCTATTCCTGAGAATGTTGCACCAACTGAACCACGAAATGGAAAAGAGGTTATGGGAGAGGTGCCTAGTACATTCGAGATAGGACAGAGCTTCAGGGTAGCTCAGATTGTGGGAGAGGACAGGGATATGCCTCTCGGGTTAGGTTTGAGAGCTGCTAGATTACGAGCCAGGGATGAGGCTCCAAGAACCTGTGAGACTAATGGAGAAGTTTGGAAATACATTGAATGTATTCATAGCACTCCACTCCAGACGGGTAGTCCCACTTATGAGCCATCTTCACCTACTTTTGTGCGACCATCTCCATCCACACCGATTTCCCCTCCACCTGCTGTCCTACCATTGGCAGAAGAGGAGGAAGATGATGCTACCAGGTTTCTAGATCAGTTGGGTGCTCAGGGAAATATTTTGGACATTCATTCCGATCAGTTGGAGAGATTAGGGAGACGGGATGAACAGATCGGCAGAGAACTTGATGGAGTCCGACAGAGGTTAGGGGATATAGGAAGAGACCAAGCTAGAGCTTGGGATGCCGAATGGACGAATGGGCATCATATGCATAAGCTGGAGTCAGTTATGGCTAGAGTCACGAGAGTTGAGCACGAGGATCGTAGGGAGGTATTAGCGTCAAGGAGACGCATTGCATAGCTCGAGACTAGGGTAGGAAATTTGGAGACCATCATAGCTCGGATGGCACGAGAGTTGAGACAGCTACGCATCAGGCAGGATGAATTCGAGAGTTAGGAGTTGAGATGTACACTAAACTGGATAGTTGCCAGTTAGTTGTAGTATTAGTCTTTTGTTGTAATCGAGGAACTTATGTTATTTCGTAGATGTTCGAGTTCGAAATTTTGTACACCCAACCTTATTTTAATATATGACGAGCTTGATTGACTATTTTATTGTGTTATCGTTCTTAAGAAATTTACCTTACCCATATAGATTACACTTTTTCCGATTCTTCAAATCTTGACTATCTCTATCCTTCTTATACAGCAACATGCCTCCGAAGAAAGTAACTCGAACCACACGTGCACAACCTGCAAACCAAGGCCCCATCAGACCTGAAGCAGCAGCCCCACAGGTGAATCGAGCCATGCTCAATCAACTCGTAGAGGAACGAGTAGCAGCAGCAAACAATTCCACAACAGATGTTGGCAATTCGAGACCTGCAACTAACAGTGCTCGAGGTTGTACATACCAAGACTTCCAAAAAATAATGAATGGAGGTTTTGGAGGTACTGAAGGAGCAGTTGTGTTGGTCCGATGGATCGAAAGATTGGAGACGGTGTTTAGGATTAGTGGATATTTGGAGGAGGATCGAGTTAAGTTTTGTGGAAAACTAGAAGGGGGGTTGAATAGTTTTGCGTCTTTTTAATTTTATTATGAAAACTTTAGATTACCTTTTAAAAACTTTGATTCAAGTTTTAAGTGAAGAATGATATTTGAAAAATATTATTACTTATATGTATCCCCTTTTAAATTTGTAATAAAAGTTTAGCTTTTATGAATGAAATGTTAAATTGATCTTTATGTGAAATCTACTTCTAAATAATACTAACAATTATATGTGCCTATATGTATGTAAGTAATGACGATATAAATAAAGATATAAGTAAGGGATGGAAAGATCTAACCAAGACACGAGAGATTTATAGTGGTTCGGCTACAAGGACACCTTCCTTGCCCTACTCCACTCCCCGAGCACCTAGCTCGAGAGTTTTCTTCACAACTTCAATAAGCTCCCTTATGGCGGAGAAAACCGTACACAACTTTGGCTTACACGGGTTTAACGACACAAAGCTAAATGTCGAGTTCTAATCGTAGCTAGAACCAATCTCACAACTTCACAACACAACTTCTTCACAACTTATTCATGACTACTTCACAACGGCTTCACGACAGCTTTACAACTTCTTCACGACTTCAAAACTATGACTTCACGACTAGAACTTCACGACTTCAACACGACCGCTACACAACCTCTATGCTACGGCTTCACGACTTCAACACTATGTCTTCACGACTAAGACTTCACGACTTCAACACGACCGCTACACAACCTCTATGCTACGGCTTCACGACTTCAACACTAGGACTTCACGACTAGGACATCACGGCTTCAACACGACCGCTACACAACCTCTATGCTACGGCTTCACGACTTCAACACTAGGACTTCACAACTAGGACTTCACGGCTTCAACACGACCGCTACACAACCTCTATGCTACGGCTTCACGACTTCTACCCTACGGCTTCACAACTTCTAGGCTATGGCTTCACAACGGCTTCAAGACTTCTCTACTTCACAACTTTGCAAGGCTTCTACTCTACTTCTTTATACCACAACTACTCATCCACCTTCTTCACTACTTACACACTACTCTAGCCTAATCACTTATGTTTACAACTTATATACACACTTTACACAAATGAATGAATGATTTACAAAATATACAAAACAAACAACTTGAGTAATAAGATGCTACTAAGTTGTAATACTTCTAGTCTTGATTGATAGAAGTATTCTTCTTTTGCACTTGGACGGTGGAAGCGTGGATCACTTGGAAACCAATGCTTAAGATTACATGATCAAAGGTTTTTTGAAGATATGAAATGAGATCTACAACAGAAAGTTTTAGTGCAAAAGGGTGAGGAAAAAGTCTAGGGGAAGGCTGGTATTTATAGGCAGAAAACTGGACAGCTGGAAGCTAGAGGAGCGTGGCCGGCCCCCTTAAATAGGGGGGCGGTCCCCTTAATTTTAAGGGGGACCGCCTAGCAAAATTAAGGGGGTCGCCCTAGCTAACCGTTGCCCAGTTTTGTCTTTTTTGGGGAAGGTTTTTCTGGAACATTTTTACTGATTTTGGTTAAAAATTTGAATTCATAAATTTATAATGAATTAAACATTTTTATTTATTACGAAAAATGTTTTTCTAATAGATATAAAATGTTTTTGAGATTTTATAAAAAATCTAGTTATTAAGAAAATGTTCCTTTGATCATATAATGCATTAAGCATTAGGTCATTCATACCTTAAGTAATTTTAGTTGTAGAAGTGAATATTTACAACTAATTACTTGTTTATTTTATAAGTTTATGTTTTAATGAGTTTACATTTTGTAATCATCAAAACATAGAGATATGAATAAATATTGATAATGTTTTTAGGCATTATTTATGTCAACAATCTCCCTCTTTTTGATGATTACAAAACTAAACTCATTAAATTCAAAAAATTATTTTTGGACAAGTATTTAGTGAGTTTATATTCACTTCTCCCCCTTTTTGTAGCATCAAAAAGGTTATGCCGACAAGTTTTTGAGACAAAATTTGTCGGGACGAGAACTCCCCCTTGATGTGTGCTCCCCCTCGTTTGAGGGCACCAAGGAATCGATATATGGAATACTTGCAAGAAAGATATTAGAAGCACAAGCATATATATAGCAAAAATAAGCATGCATATAAAGACATTCATTAAAAATGTTGTGTATAAATACACAACCATCCAAGATTATATTCAATCCTACATTAGCTAGTAAGTAATGCAATCTACATAATCATTCTAGGAGTACATGATCTTCCATGGGGCTTGCACACAAAATGGTTTGAAAATTTATTTTTGATAAAGCATTGCATATGCTTAATTTGGTGAGAATGGAGGTGGTGGTGGTGTAGTGGGTGAAAATGGTGGAGGTTGGTTGTTAAGCATGTGTTCAAGGGATGAAAACATGTAGTGTATCTCATCTCTAAGACCAAAGATGATGGTTCGGTTGTGGATGCAACAAAGGCAATTGTCTTCATGGGCTTCAAGTAAAGCCCAAGGGATGGGAAAGCATGGTGGTGGTATTGATGATGATGAGAAATGAGCATCAAGAGGTGTTATTGGTGATATGGAAATGACAAGTTGGGTGAATGGAGGTTCTTGAGTAGGAGGTGGAGTTGATGCTCTTGATGGTGGTGATGATAGGTGTGAGTTGATGTAGTTATTGATGGATGAAGTGGAAGGTATGGATGAAGATGATGTGCCATGAGTGGAGGGTGTTTTTGATGGTGCATTTGGTGCACTTGGGGATGAACATTGAGGTGGTGGTGATGGAGTTTTGGTGTCTTCTTGGGTTAAGTCAATGAAGAGTTGTTTTGGTGGTATGATGAGAATTTTGTGTTTCTTGGATGTTTTAGAGATGGATGATTTTGGTGATAGCATGGTGAATGAAAATGGGTGTTTGATGGAGGTGATGGTTGATTTAGGTAAGGTTTGGAGGTTTTGTGGTAAAATTCCAATACCAGTTCGTCCTTTAAGAGAAATGGTAGCTGGGGCTAGATAAAAGGGGTCACAAGATGCAAAAGAAAACAGTAAATTTTACTGCCCAGATGGCCGGTCCCCTTAATTGTAGGCCGGCCCCCTTAAAATTAAGGGGACCGCCTAGGGAATTAAGGGGGCCGCCCATCTGGTGTTTTCCCAGGCGACCAAATTTGAAAAATTTCCAGAAAAGGGTCATTTTTAGGGTGTTTTTGCAGCAAGCTCCATTTGAATCATGTACATCAAGAATGATTAAATAGTGGCATAAACATGTTAAATACGCATGCATACATTTAAAACATATTATGGAATAAGCATGTTATTAATCATCAAGCATGTATATATATCATGATATCAAGTATACAAGCAGTAAGCATAACAATCATATTAAAGACAAGAAATAAAGCATTCATTAGTTGAAAATAATTATGTTAAAAACATAATTATTGATACAACACATATTTTGCTTATAGCATACAATAAGTAGAAAACTTTAAATTGCCTAAGAGATCCATTTCACTTGCTTGAGACATGAAAAACTTGAATTATTTTGGATGGATGATGGTAAAGAGGGGGTAAAAATGTTGGATTAATGGGGTTGTAAGTTTGGGTGTATGCATGTTGGAGAGAGTGTTGATGGAGGAATTGGAGGTGGAGAGCTTTGACTTGACCATGTTGAATGAGGGTTTTGATGTTGTTCAAGTGGTGGTGTTGGATTAGATCTAGTGAGAAGATACTCAATCCAAGTGAGACGCTTATTTAAGGCGATGGTTTGATTTTGGAGAAAGATGCAACAAGGAAAATTGTTGACATGTTTCTCAATTTGACTCAAGTGATGTGGTGATGATGATAATGATGGTGAGATGGATGGTGATGGGTCTAAGTTGCTTTGAGCAAGGTGCAAAGCAAGGAGAGCATTAAGCTCATGGGCTTCCTTGAGTTCTTCAATGAACTTCAAGTGTTGAGTGGAAGGTGATGATGATGGAGAGTGGTTGTTATTTGGTGGAAGTGGTGGTGACACTCTTGGTGGTGGAGACATTTGTGAACTTGGGTAATTATGAGTGAATGAAGGTGGACATATGGATGATTGGTTATGTGTGTGAAAGGGTTCATTAGGATGAGGTTTAGGTGTTGGTTGAGTTTGAACAACATCATTTGTTGGGTTATGGCAAATGTCAAGCTTCCTCCTCCAAATGGGCCTCACTGAGATTTTAGCAACTCTTGAAGGCTTGGATCTTGGGTGGTTAGATGATGACATGTTTGGATGGATGATATGGATGAGCATTTATGATGGAGTTGGGTATTTATGGTGTAGTGATGATGTGATTGTGGAAGGTAAATTTTGGTGGGTGGTTTGTGACAAAATGTGTTTGTGAATTTTGGGAAGTATAGGATAAAATAGGTTTAGTTTCAAGCAAGTCCAACTTCTTTTGAGGCAATTTAGGATTTAATAACTTATGTATGCTAAGCATATTCATTAGACATTATTATCTAGCATGCAAACAACTCATTTAGCATGTAACATATATATGTTAGACAAGAAAACACTACATAGCACCAAGTAATTCATAGTATCATATTTAGGAAGATTAATAAGCTAGTTAAATAATCCTAATGAATATCTATGTGCATGGGAATGTAGAGTTGTGATAGCATGTACTTCTAGACTTGTACCAAGTGAGGTCTTAGTGAATAAATTATGGTTATTTTCAAATTTAGTTCACATATAAATGTCACATACATAAATATAGATGACAGATATGAGATCACCATGCATGATTTAAAGAAATGTTTTTGGCATTATTCAACAATGTTTGCGAGTAGGTTTTATGTGGATGAGAAAAATATATTAATGAAATAGTTTTGGCTTTATTTCAAAATATTTTTATGAGGAAAGAAAACATATTTTTCCAATCTTTGGTTTTTGATAAATACGTAATTATGGACACAAGTTTGAGAGAAAGGTAGGATGGTGAACCATGTTTAATAGAAATGTGTCATAATCTTTTGAAAAATCATTTTTCCAAAATGTGAAGTTTTTGCAAATTTAAAAACAAGTCCCATTAATTATAGGTTTAAAAATAGTGGTTTATAAAAGATCTCATGCTCAAGGGTATTGGTTAAGTCTATTGTCACATGCTACCTCTTTCTACATATCCTATGGCATTTAAGCATGTATTATGACTAAATACAAAAATACATCATACCAGAGTAGTTAGAGAAAAACAAAAGCTATTATAATGACAATGCATTCAACAACTAAACAAATAATTACGAAGGCATGCAGTCAAATCACATAGGAGCAAGTAAACATCTAGAAATTTTATATATGCAAGATGACATAAATCTAGGAATGAAAAGCTCTAGTGAAAAGCAAAGTTCATAACAGTAAACTATCGTTAGGTATATTTAGGAAGAATAATGTATTCAAGTTGGAGAATGAGTATAAGACTATTACTAGTGGTGCTCAATTCAGGCTAAACACGACCGTTTTTACGGGTTACACACACCCAACTTCTTACATAGAAGCAATTCAACCGTTAGGTCAAATTGAGTTTCTAGTCAATAGATTCTCCAGTAGTCATTCTCTTTTTAGAAGAAATTAAGTTCCTAAATTTACCTATCGAAGAGTACCAAATATGAAGATTGCTTGGTTTACTAATACTTAGGGGGCTAACTAAAGGGTTTCTAGTTCATTAAGCCACAGAACGAATATAACTAAAGTGTAAAGGCAAAGCAACCTATCAGACTAAGCGTATCCTAAGGCATTAATAAGATTATATGCATGAAGTAATTACTTATGAAATTTAAAAAGAGAACTTACCTCACGTCCTAGCTTTTCTTCGTAATGTCTCAGATGATGATCGACGTGTGAATGATAGGTGAGTCGGATGATGATCTTCTCCTTCGTCTGTGTCACTCCATGATTTTAGATTGAGTTCACTTTGGAGTTGATTCATGTAGTCTTCGTCGTTAATACCTTCATTAACAACATTTGAACTAGTAGCACATGTATCTATTTTATCTAAATGTTTATCTATTAAATTTTCTAAGATAACTAATTCATGTACAAGATCAAAATCCTCATCTTTGGCTTGACATTTTTCTTGATGAAAGTTTAAGAAATTTTTCCAAATATCATTTGCCGTTTTACAGAAGGATATTCTTTCATATTCAACTTTCGGCAAGGTTTTATAAATAATTATTTTAGCTTTATTATTTATGTCATTCTTTGTTTTCAAATAATCAGTTTGACTTTCAAAATCCGTTTTGTTTGTCTTTCAAAATCCGTTTTTGTTTGATTTTCAAAATTCGTTTTTGTTTGACTTTCAAAATCACCAATCGAAATGACATGCCAAAGATCTAGATCAATCGATTTCACATAAGTTTCAAATCTATTTTTCCATTCAAGAAAAGTATAGTTTTCAAAAAGCGGTGGTTTTTAAATAGATTCCCCTTCTAAATATCTTTCGGATTCCATAGATCGATTCAAGTTTTAAAATACAGTATATTTTGAAAATCTTGATTGACGTGGCTCTGATACCAATTGTGGAAAACTAGAAGGGTGTTGAATAGTTTTGCGTCTTTTTAATTTTATTATGAAAACTTTAGATTACCTATTAAAAACTTTGATTCAAGTTTTAAGTGAAGAATGATCTTTGAAAAATATTATTACTTATATGTATCCCCTTTTAAATTTGTTATAAAAGTTTAGCTTTTATGAATGAAATGTTAAATTGATCTTTATGTGAAATCTACTTCTAAATAATACTAACAATTATATGTGCCTATATGTATGTAAGTAATGACGATATAAATAAAGATATAAGTAAGGGTTGGAAAGATCTAACCGAGACACGAGAGATTTATAGTGGTTCGGCTACAAGGACACCTTCCTTGCCCTACTCCACTCCCCGAGCACCTAGCTCGAGAGTTTTCTTCACAACTTCAATAAGCTCCCTTATGGCGGAGAAAACCGTACACAACTTTGGCTTACACGGGTTTAACGACACAAAGCTAAATGTCGAGTTCTAATCGTAGCTAGAACCAATCTCACAACTTCACAACACAACTTCTTCACAACTTATTCACGACTACTTCACAACGGCTTCACGACTGCTTCACGACTTCTTCACGACTTCAACACTAGGACTTCACGACTAGAACTTCACGACTTCAACATGACCGCTACACAACCTCTATGCTATGGCTTCACGACTTCAACACTAGGACTTCACGACTAGAACTTCACGGCTTCAACACGACCGCTACACAACCTCTATGCTACGGCTTCACGACTTCAACACTAGGATTTCACGACTAGGACTTCACGGCTTCAACACGACCGCTACACAACCTCTATGCTACGGCTTCACGACTTCTACCCTATGGCTTCACAACTTCTAGGCTATGGCTTCACACCGGCTTCAAGACTTCTCTACTTCACAACTTTCCAAGGCTTCTACTCTACTTCTTTACACCACAACTACTCATCCACCTTCTTCACTACTTACACACTACTCTAGCCTAATCACTTATGTTTACAACTTATATACACACTTTACACAAATGAATGAATGATTTACAAAATATACAAAACAAACAACTTGAGTAACAAGATGCTACTAAGTTGTAATACTTCTAGTCTTGATTGATAGAAGTATTCTTCTTTTGCACTTGGATGGTGGAAGCTTGGATCACTTGGAAACCAATGCTTAAGATTACATGATCAAAGGTTTTTTAAAGATATGAAATGAGATCTACAACAGAAAGTTTTAGTGCAAAAGGGTGAGGAAAAAGTCCAGGGGAAGGCTGGTATTTATAGGCAGAAAACTGGACAGCTGGAAGCTAGAGGAGCGTGGCTGGCCCCCTTAACTAGGGGGCGGTCCCCTTAATTTTAAGGGGGCCGCCTAGCAAAATTAAGGGGGCCGCCCAAGCCAACCGTTGCCCAGTTTTGTCTTTTTGTGGGGAAGGTTTTTCTGGAACATTTTACTGATTTTGGTTAAAAATTTGAATTCATAAATTTATAATGAATTAAACCTTTTTATTTATTACCAAAAATGTTATTCTAAAAGATATAAAATGTTTTTGACATTTTATAAAAAATCTAGTTATTAAGAAAATGTTCCTTTGATCATATAATGCATTAAGCATTAGTTCATTCATACCTTAAGTGATTTTAGTTGTAGAAGTGAATATTTACAACTAAGTACTTGTTTATTTTATAAGTTTATGTTTTAATGAGTTTACATTTTGTGATCATCAAAACATAGAGATATGAATAAATTTTGATAATGTTTTTAGGCATTATTTATGTCAACAAGTTTGCATCGTTCACATTTCTGGATGCAGCTCTAACTTGGTGGAATAACTACTTGAAATCATCTGGCTATGATGCTACATATGCAATGTCATGGGAGAGCTTTAAAGAGATGATTCTCAAGAAATACTGCCCTAGGAATGAAGTGAAGAAACTAGAAGTAGAATTTTGAAACCTTAAGGTGCAAGGCACTAACATGGCAGTATATAACCAACGCTTTCAGGAACTAGCTCTATTGTGTCCTGATACGGTTCAAACTGAGACTCGCTTGTTGGAGAGGTATATTGGTGGATTACCTCAGTCTATCAAAGGAAACGTCACTATGTACAAGGCTGCGAATCTCCACGAGACCATGGAGGTAGCTAACAAGCTGATGGATCAGGTGATCGAAGATTCGATCGAAGCGGGTGTGAACAACAAAAGGAAATGGGATGACCATTCCCAGAATCACAACCACCCGAACAAGAGACATGAGGTTGCCAAGGTGTACGCTGTCGGACCTACAGAGAAAAAGGTCTACGCTGAAAACTTACCGTTTTCCAATCGATGCAAGTTGCATTACAAGGGTCCATGCACAGTCAGATGCAATAAGTGTCAGAAGGTAGGACATATGACCCGCGATTGATGAACAAGACCTCTAGCAATGGGACAGGTTGCACCAGGAAATAACCCAAAGGCCGAAATCACGTGTTTTGGCTGTGGTGAAAAAGGGCATTATCGGAACGAATGCCGAAAGATTAAGAACCAGGGAAATGGTGGCAACAGAGGCCAACTAGGAATTCAGGGTAATCAGAGGAACCCAGGAGCTGGCGTGAACCAAGTAGTTGTGGTACCCCAAGGGAATCGGGGAAATGATGCAGTAGCCCGCGGCAGAGTTTACGCGGTGGGCAAAGTGGAAGCCCAGGAAGACCCGAATGTGGTGACGGGTATGTTCCGTTTAAATAACCGCTATGCATCTATACTATTTGATACGGGAGCAGTTAGGAGTTTTGTCTCCACTGCCTTTAGCCCATTGCTTGGTATTTCTCCAACCACCTTAGGCAACGTATATAATGTAGAGCTGGCTAATAGAAAAGTAGAAAACGTAGATACCATTGTAAGAGGTTGCACCTTAAATCTATCCAACCGCCCATTCAATATTGACTTGATGCCTGTAGAACTAGGGAGTTTTGATGTCATCGTCGGAATGGACTGGTTGTCAAAGTACCATGCCAATATGCTCTGTGACGAGAAGATCGTCCGACTACCTTACGGGAACGAAGACTTAGTCATAGAGGGTAATAGGAAATATAGACGAAACACCTCGAGATTGAACGTTATCTCTTACGCGAAGGTCCAGAAACATCTGGAGAAAGGGTGTCTTGTCTTTTTAGCTCAGGTTTCCGGAAAAGAAGAAAAGGAGCCGGAGGGAAAGCGATTGGAAGATGTGCCAATCGTTAGAGATTTCCCCAAAGTCTTCCCTGAAGACTTACCCAGACTTCCACCAAAACGACAGGTCAAATTTCGAATTGACCTAGTACCAGGTGCTGCACCTGTAGCACGAGCGCCTTACCGACTAGCCCCAACGGAACTACAAGAGTTGTCTGAACAATTGTCAGAACTCTCTGACAAAGGATTTATCAGACCAAGTTCCTCGCCTTGGGGAGCTCCAGTTCTGTTCGTCAAGAAAAAAGATGGATCGTTCTGAATGTGCATCGACTATAGGGAACTCAATAAACTAACCATCAAAAACTGATACCCACTTCCCAGAATCGACGATCTGTTCGATCAACTCCAAGGATCGTGCGTCTACTCAAAAATTGACTTAAGATCCGGTTATCATCAACTGAGAGTACGTGATGGGTGTGTGTTATGCTCTAATTTTTATATCCATGGTATGTCGTTGTGGTTTTAGTAGTATTCAAGTTTTAAATTTATATTTAGCCGACTTATCAATAACACACACTTTAACGAGCAGTGTACCCGGTCAGTATGAATATAATGGTATGTAGAGTGTCGATCACTAAGAGTGGAACGTATTATCTAGTTATTCTAATCAGTATTTTAATATCTTAAGTTAGCTATACAACTTAATCTAACGCAAGGGGGTTCAGCCTGAGAGACTGGCACGGTTTGGTTACGATTAAATAATAAACTAAACTAATGAGCACGAATCAGCGATTAGCACACACGTACACAGATAAATACTCGAGACAATAAGAATACCTGTCCTGATAATTAAGTAGCTTGTCACTTGTTTTATTGCTAGTTTTATATGAAGTGTATGTAATTAACCCTTTCTCGTTGGCTCTAATCTTATCGGCGAGTAAACCCTTAATGATTACTTATGTCTATCCTATTTATTTAGCGTCTCTTAAATAGGCGAGGAAGGGGCATGGCGACCCAAGCAATGCTCAGCTAGACACAGAGGTTATCAATGCACTAATAAAAGTCACCAAAGACATCAACATATAAACTTTAATTAATGGGAAAGCAATTTTAAGGGGTGCCCATGGTTTTCCGTAGTCATATGGAATCGGCCCATCAATCCTGATGAATTAAAGTGTACTAATACAATAAAACAAAACAACTTAATGAATTGAATACATGCAGGACCTTCTTACAGCTCTTGTATCTTCGTTTAGGGTGTGTCCTGTGCTGCTAATACGTCTGAATTCGGCTAGGGTTTCTGTCTCTCTTCTGAGTTAAGCTTCGTACTCCGTATATCGCACACAAAATTCGTCTGACTTTGGGGTATTTATAGTTTCTGTCTGAGGGTTAGATGTGGCGCATTGAATAAGTAGATGCGGCGCATTGACTTAACTTCGCATGGGGTCCAAGATTAATATATTCAGGAATATTCGTATACCGCCTTAAGATGCGGCGTAACTCCATTTATCTATGCGGCGCATGTGCTTTGCTGTCTTGGATCGTAGCTTGTGAAATCTTGATAGTGATGCGCCGTATGTTAGGAAGTAGGATGCGGCGTAACTGGAGCAGAATGATCTTGATCTTGTTCATTTCAATAGACTCTTAATTTCTTGCTTGTTTTGCTCCATAATTAGTCCAAAATCGCCAAGTTTCACATAATACTTGTTTTTACCTGAGAATTACAAAAGTAAACATTAACGTATCAATTCTCACAGATAATATAATAAAACAAGTCAAATAAATAGGATAAATGATGGTAATAAAATGTACTTATTTGAGTTCATCAAATATCCCCCCACTTGAACTTTACTTGTCCCCAAGTAAACCTTAGAATTAATCTTATGAAAATGTATCCTAAAAAATATTAGGATTTATTTTTATATTTAAGCATGTATTCGTTTTGTCATAATCACACAACCAAACACTTAACGAATTAGAAATAAAATAGAATATTTTGATAAAAGCAAATCTAATCGTTTAACTGTCCAGTCGTGACGAATATTCTATCATAAGCTTGGCAAGTATATGCATCTCTTCCACTAAAGCCAAGGAATAACAAGTCTAAAGCGGTAAAAAGGGTTTGTAGGTTAAGGGTTAATCATCCTTCTTAATCTCTATCGATCTCATATTCCAGAAAAGGCGACAAAATCACAAATACATGATCGAATCCACGAACACGATACTTGCAATTGCTCAAATCCTTAACTCGAATAGGCTAAAGATAGGACCAAGTAATCTTCACCAATAATATTATATCAAAAAGGGCGACAAAATCATAAATACATAGCCGAATCCACGACTACAATACTTAATATTGCTCAAATCCCTAATCTCAATAAATCAGAGGTTTAGATAAAGAATGATATAAGGTATGGATAATATTTGGGATATAAATTGGTGTAAAATGAAAAATAAACAAAACAAATAAATTAAAATCCTAAGTGTGGTAAATTACTTTCCCAACCATCCCATGAATAAGACTCATATCATTGAATAACTCACGCTTTAACACTTGAAACACACGCTTTAGGTAGACACGAATTATACTCAACAAGATCTCAATCAAAGAATAACCTTAGTTGGCGTTCCCATAACGGCCAATTCCCATTCAATCCATAAATATAATATATAACAAGTAGTGGTGATATCGACCACTTAATACAAAACTTTACATAAGTTGGTTAAAACAAACATCCAACTTTTCCTTTTTCTTTTTCTTTTCTATTTTTTTTTCGATTTTTTTTTTTTTTTTTTTTTTTTTTTTAAAGTACTAACATAAACATAGATATGTAAAATTTCAGCACATCACTATAACGATAACTCTGGATAATTTTTCCATACTTTTCATGACTTCAGAAATAACAGTAATAGTGAAAGTAGTAAACACACGAAAAATAACAAGACTCAAAGATATACAATATTTACTTTCATACCAATTGCATTGTGCAATTTTCTGACTCAACCAAAGATAATGAATTACGCACGCGAACACAGGTAATGTAAGGAAACACACTTTGCCTAAAGCAATTAACCAACCACGGATTTTAATCTACAGGGTAGGCTAAGGTGTAAGAGTGTAACGAAATATTATAACAAAGGTGTAAGAAATGAAAGGAATGACTCTGAGTGTTTTTCTAGGGGTATCTTACTCTAAATGCGAGAGTAACAAAAGGTTTATACGGGGGTTAACTAACCAGTGTAGTTAGTTAATATCACATAACATATAAAGGCTATTTGGGTGTAATCCTAGAAATTTACCAATTTAGACAAGTCATTCCAATTATAAAAATAATACTTATTATGGTGGTCTCGAATAGTATACAAGCCAATTTCTAAAGTTTACAAGTCACCGGCACACTCATAGATTTGTGAATTTTGAAAAGTTCACAATTTTTGAAAATAATGCTATGTGTGCAGCTATGTAATTTAGACTTTAAACAAAAACATGTTAAAATTTTTAAATTTTGATATATTAAGCACATTTTAAGCATATTTTGAAAAAGTTTAGGACAAGTAAGTGTTCTAATTCTCCAATCCCCCCACTTAAGTTAAACAACGTCCTCGTTGTTTGTGTCAAAGATTAAAAACTGGAAAATAAAAGAATTAGAACAGAAAAACTCCCCTGATATTTGCTCGGTATGATCCTCCATTATTTGTATAAGAGCAAAAATCAACTTTCTTGTGGATGAAAACGTTTAAGCTCCATAGATGATGTATCCACAGGAAATGAAGGAATCTATAATACCATTCAGACTTTAACACACCTGAGTTAAGAAGGTTCAAACTTGCATAATACATTAGTAGTTAGTAAAAAATAAAACTGAAAAATTAAAATGAAAATCATCAGGTCAGTCGATACGCCGTATCTTATGGAAGAAGATACGCCGTATCGAGCCTGGAATAAAATATGAATCAGAATAAAAGATGCGTCGCATCCTTAACCAGGGATGCGCCGCATTAAAATACTGACAGAAAGTTTTTAAAGTCAAAAATAAAAATGCAGAAAATTAAATAAGATATGACCAGTGCAGGAGATGCGTCGCATCTAAGGATTAAGATGCGCCGTATCTTCTGTGGGCCTGACAGACTCGACACAGAACAGAATAGTAAAAATTTTCCGGGTTGTCTCCCGGGAGAATAAATCGGCATTAATCATGAGCACATTGAAGTTGACTTCTTCAAAAACTTCCTCTTCGAATGAATCCGAAAACAAGAGTTCCGTAGCAAGATATCTGTTCACTGACATGTCTTCCATAGCAAAACCTGTCATCATAGGTAAAATCGTCAGTAGGATTTGTTCGCTAGAAGAGAAATTAATGAATTTAGAAGCGGATATAAAAATAACTGATATCTGCAGACGATGCGCCGTATCCAAAAAGTTGGATACGCCGTATCTTATAATTGTTAAAATTTAATCAGACTTTTATTCAGAAAGTAAATACGCCGCTTAGAATTTTAGAATGCGCCGTATCAGTTTAATTATCAAAAATCGATTAAAATTAAATGCGTCGTATTAACAAAAGTTAATGCGCCGTATTTTCGTTACGTTTTAAAATACAAGATTTTTGATTCAGAAGATGCGCCGTATCGATAAAAATCGATGCGTCGTATCTGTTTAATAATTCGAAAACTGTTTTTAATTTAAATAGACAATACGCCGTATCTGTGAAATCAGATGCGTCGTATGGCGTTATCGTTTAGAAAAATTTCTTATTAAAAACGGAATACGCCGTATCTTGTGGAAAGATGCGTCGTATCGAATTTATTAAACACGTTGTATTTTATAAAAATTAAACGCAATACGCCGTATCTATGAAAATAGATGCGCCGTATCGTTTGTATTAGCTCAGTACAACGATAGCAGAATACAAGAAAATAGAAAAAAAAAAAAAAAAAAAAGAAAAACAAAAATAAAAACAAACAAAAAAGAAACAAAAATAAAAGAAAATAAAAACACACAAAAACAGAAAATATGCAAAATAATACAATGAATGCAATTTAACTAATATATAACAGGGTTAGCGGTTAGAATCTAAAAATTAAAACCTAATTAAAATACTAATCAGATTAACAGATAATAACAATTCACTCCCCGGCAGCGGCGCCAAAAACTTGATGGGTGTGCGTTATGCTCTAATTTTTATATCCACGGTATGTCGTTGTGGTTTTAGCAGTATTCAAGTTTTAAATTTATATTTAGCCGACTTATCAATAACACACACTTTAACGAGCAGTGTACCCGGTCAGTATGAATATAATGGTAAGTAGAGTGTCGATCACTAAGAGTGGAACGTATTATCTAGTTATTCTAATCAGTATTTTAATATTTTAAGTTAGCTATACAACCTAATCTAACGCAAGGGGGTTCAGCCTGAGAGACTGGCACGGTTTGGTTATGATTAAATAATAAACTAAACTAATGAGCACGAATCAGCGATTAGCACACACGTACACAGATAGATACTTGAGACAATAAGAAGACCTGTCCTGATAATTAAGTAGCTTGTCACTTGTTTTATTGCTAGTTTTATATGAAGTGTATGTAATTAACCCTTTCTCGTTGGCTCTAATCTTATCGGCGAGTAAACCCTTAATGATTACTTATGTCTATCCTATTTATTTAGCGTCTCTTAAATAGGCGAGGAAGGGCATGGCGACCCAAGCAATGCTCAGCTAGACACAGAGTTTATCAATGCACTAATAAAAGTCACCAAAGACATCAACATATAAACTTTAATTAATGGGAAAGCAATTTTAAGGGGTGCCCATGGTTTTCCGTAGTCACATGGAATCGGCCCATCAATCCTGATGAATTAAAGTGTACTAATACAATAAAACAAAACTACTTAATGAATTGAATACATGCAGGACCTTCTTACAGCTCTTGTATCTTCGTTTAAGGTGTGTCTTGTGCTGCTAATACGTCTGAATTCGGCTAGGGTTTCTGTCTCTCTTCTGAGTTAAGCTTCGTACTCCGTATATCGCACACAAAATTTGTCTGACTTTGGGGTATTTATAGTTTCTGTCTGAGGGTTAGATGTGGCGCATTGAATAAGTAGATGCGGCGCATTGACTTAACTTTGCGTGGGGTCCAAGATTAATATATTCAGGAATATTCGTATACCGCCTTAAGATGCGGCGTAACTCCATTTGTCTAAGCGGCGCATGTCCTTTGCTGTCTTGGATCGTAGCTTGTGAAATCTTGATAGTGATGCGCTGTATGTTAGGAAGTAGGATGCGGTGTATCTGGAGCAGAATGATCTTGATCTTGTACATTTCAATAGACTCTTAACTTCTTGCTTGTTTTGCTCCATAATTAGTCCAAAATCGCCAAGTTTCACATAATACTTGTTTTTACCTGAGAATTACAAAAGTAATCATTAACGTATTAATTCTCACAGATAATATAATAAAACAAGTCAAATAAATAGGATAAATGATGGTAATAAAATGTACTTATTTGAGTTCATCAGTACGGGAAGAAGATATCCTGAAGACGGATTTTAGAACTCGATATGGTCACTACGAGTTCCAGGTTATGCCTTTTGGCTTAACCAACGCACCAGCGGTATTCATGGATCTCATGAACCGGGTGTGTAAGCCGTACTTGGATATGTTTGTGATTGTCTTCATTGACGACATATTGATATATTCTAGGAGTGAAAAGGAGCATGAAGAGCATCTTAGATTAATCCTAGAATTATTAAAGAAAGAGGAGCTATACGCCAAATTTTCCAAGTGCGAGTTTTGGATACCAACAGTCCAATTCTTAGGTCACGTAATTGATAAACAAGGTATCCATGTAGATCCCGCGAAGATTGAGTCGATAAAGGATTGGGCAACCCCTACAACTCCTACAGAAATACGCCAATTCTTAGGACTCATAGGATACTACCGAAGATTTATTGAGGGATTCTCGAAAATAGCAAAGCCTTTGACGAAGTTGACCCAGAAAAATGAGAAATTTGACTGGGGAGAGAAAGCGGAGGAAGCTTTTCAACTTCTCAAGGAAAAGTTGTGTAGCGCACCTATCTTAGCCCTACCTGAAGGCAGTGAGGACTTTGTAGTCTACTGTGACGCCTCTCATAAAGGGTTAGGAGCTGTACTGATGCAGCGAGAAAAGGTGATAGCTTACGCCTCACGACAATTAAAGACTCACGAGAAAAACTACACTACCCATGACCTAGAGTTAGGGTCAGTAGTGTTTGCCCTCAGAATTTGGAGACACTACCTTTACGGCACCAAGTGCGTAGTATATACCGACCACAAAAGTTTGCAACATATTTTGGATCAGAAGGCACTCAATATGAGACAACGTCGATGGTTAGAATTGCTCAGTGACTATGACTGTGAAATTCGATACCACCCGGGCAAAGCAAACGTGGGGATGCACTTAGCCGGAAGGAGAGACCAAAACCCCCAAGAGTAAGATCATTAGGTATGACCATTATCTCACCACTTCCCTCGAAAATTCGAGAAGCTAAGATTGAGGCTCTGAAGGAAGAGAATAGACCTAATGAGAAAATCGACGGAATGCCAGAAAGCGAAAATGGGTTCGTAAGGAAAACGGATGGAACTTTTTGTTACAAGGACAGGAGCTGGATTCCACTCTACGGAGGTATACGAGACCTCATTATGCACGAATCCCATAAGACAAAGTATTCCATCCATCCGGGAGCCGACGAGATGTATCTTGATCTGAAAAAGCTGTATTGGTGGCCCAATATGAAAGCTGATATTGCGACTTATGTCAGTAAATGTCTAACGTGTTCCAAGGTAAAGGCTGAACACCAAAGACCATCAGGTTTGCTCGTACAACCTGAAATTCCCGAATGGAAATGGGAACATATAACCATGGATTTTATCACCAAATTGCCCAGAACGTCAAATGGTTATGACACCATTTGGGTGATTGTCGACCGTCTTACCAAATCCGCTCACTTTCTACCAATTAAGGAAAACGCCAGTATGGACAAGCTTGCACAGCTGTATGTGAAAGAAATAGTTGCTCAACATGGAGTTCCACTTTCAATTATATCCGACAGAGATAGTCATTTTACGTCGAATTTTTGGAGATCTCTGCAAGATGCTTTAGGAACCGACTTAGATATGAGCACAACATATCATCCAAAAACAGATGGTCAAAGTGAAAGAACCATCCAAACCCTAGAAGATATGCTGAGAGCATGTGTGATAGACTTCGGTAACGGCTGGGATAGACACCTACCGTTGGCCGAATTTTCGTACAATAACAATTATCACACCAGCATCAAAGCTACACCATATGAGGCACTATATGGCAGGAAATGCAGATCCCCAATCTGCAGGGCTGAAGTTGGAGAGAGCCAACTCACTGGTCCAGAGTTAGTACAAGAGACTACAGAAAAGATCGTATAGATTAAGAGCCGAATGCAAGCGGCCCGAGACCGTCAGAAAAGCTATGCTGACAAAAGACGAAAACCACTTAAGTTTCAAGTTGGAGATCGTGTCATGCTAAAAGTATCGCCATGGAAAGGCGTGATCCATTTCGGGAAACGTGGAAAGCTAAACCCTCGATATATAGGTCCTTTCAAAATTATCATGAGAATAGGACCAGTAGCTTACCGACTTGAGTTACCTCAGGAACTCAGTTCCGTACACAACGTGTTCCACGTGAGCAATTTAAAGAAGTGCCTTTTCGACGAAAACCATGCCATCCCTTTAGAAGAAATTCAAGTTTACGAAAGATTGAATTTCGTCGAAGAACCCGTTGAGATAATGGACCGAGAGATCAAGTAGCTAGGCTTTTTTCGAAATACACCCCAAGAAAGACTAGCAAGTGACGAATAATTAGAAATCAAGTAGCTAGGCTTTTGAGGTCTTTCTTTCACCCATGTCGACCTATAGATGAGTCAAAAACTCAAGGTATTGTCACCACTTAGACCCCAATGACTTGAAGTCGAGTAGTACTCGAATATTGGCCACGAAGTGAAGCCGAGACCATGATTGATAACTAAGCTCAGTTGCGAAAAAGGGGACTCCAGGAAAGTGTCACCAAGTAGTTAACTTGGTGCACTTCTATATTTTGCTTAATAAAATACCAGGCCAAACAGCCCAGCGACCAAGCCCAGCCATGAAGCCCATCTAATAGCCCAAATTGGCAGCCTTGAACCCAGCCCACAGATGGGCCTGTGTATAACCCCTTCGGCCCACCAGATTTAGTGATTAAACCCAACCCATTAGTGACTTAGTTTTCCCCCTCTTCGAACCCCATGGGCCGCAACCCATTAGTGTTAAATACCAATTAGAATAAAAAGTTATACAAGAATGGTCGCAAGCAAATAAAATGAACAATAGCCGTTACAAAAATAATTTGTACTCACTTTTAGACGAGTAATAGCCGAAAGACAAAAGAAAGAAATGAAATTTCATTTAACTTGCAAAAACTTGTATAGTCAAAAATATAAACACTTGGCAAAAATTATTCAACATATAGTTACGTAAAAGCAATTATAGCCGAGAACAAAAGTGTAACCTTAACATATATGTACGTAAAAGCTTGAATAGCCGAAATGTTAAACACGACGAAAATAATTAAAACAACTAGACTAAATATACATACATTGTTATACAATTAATTTTACGTACAGTTTGGAAAGATAGAGATATATAGACTAGCATAAACTTGTGTAGTAAATGTATTTATGTCAAAATAAATTTCACGATAGGTGTAAACAATAACACACGTCGAGGTATATAAAAATATATTAGCACTTATATTCGTTATGTTGATAACCAAATAAAGTAAAAATGAACGTCACTAAAAATATGAATAAATTCGACGAAACGCATAATATTGTGTAAATGAATTATAATGAGGAAACTAGTTAAATTACTCAAGTTAACGGTATATATTCAACTTCACAAATCGTTAGGTGATAAACTTCACATATATTAAGTCATACTTTTGAAACCAACATAGGCAGACAACTTATAAAATAATATATATATATATATATATATATATATATATATATACCTATCACAATTAGATTTAATTCGTTCATACCTTAGATCATTAAATATTTCCCAACCCCTCTAGTACCGTAACTTTAGGTCATTTATAGAATTACACCTCACCATCCCTTAGGAGAGACCTTAGTAACCACACTTGCCGCCACACAAGTGACAACAACATAGTTACACTAAAACATTGAAACTAAAATCTGAAGAGACTTGAAATTTAATACTTGAAACTAAGACATGGTTATTTAATCTAGGTTGCGTGTTGGTGCCGTGCACTCTCCAATTTCACAGTATTCACTGCTCAGACCAATAAAGGTGAGTTTATAGCCCCATTTTTACTTTTACTTGTTTTACTAATATGGGGTGAGAAACATGCAAATCTTTTATGGACCATAATATTATTACTTTTTTTCAAAACTATTGCGTAGTTAGCCTAAGCCCTAGAACCCACTATTATGCCCATTTTCATGAGCCGTTAATTTCCTTTGAGAAGCGCGATTGCTTTAGATAGATCTATTGGGGTGACTCCCCCCGTTCGGTTGGCCAGACAGGTCAAGGCGAACGTATAGCAAGTCGGACTTCGAGTGTATTGGGTTAAACACTCGCTAAGGGCCCCTTGACTATTATTTATGTGTTAGAGATTAACACACTAAACTGTCGAGCTTCGGTTGCATGAACTTAGTGCTAGCGCGATAGACACTTTTGTATGACATTATATGTGTTATAATGATCATGCTGGTCCAAAACTAATTATTTGATGACTTTATTTAAACCTATGAACTCACCAGCTTTTTGCTGACTTTTTAGCATGTTTTTCTCAGGTGTGTGATTTTATTTGGTATGGCAAGATATGGCAAGGCAAAGGGTCATGGAGCTTTTTCTATCAGATTGGCAATTGTTATTGGAGACTTGTTTTTATGTGGGACCACAATGTTTAATGGGCCTAAATTCTATCTAAACTATTAATTATCTTTTGTAAAACTTAATCGTTGATTTAAATTAAAAAAGGAGTATGTATTCCGTTCTTTGTTACCTTGTGTTGTGATTTCCAATCGTTGCACCCGCAAAATAGCACCCTCAAAGTTCTGTATGCTTCCGCGACCGTTGTAAATTTTGGGGATGTTACACTAAGGTTAGGAAAACCGTCCTATGATCCGCCAGAGCCGGAGGGATCTACCCAAGGATAATACCGAATTGTTAGTATTAGAAAGTCCTTAGGTATGATTATGAAAAAAAGGAGTAATATGAGAAAGGAGAAAGAAGGGGTTGAAGAATTACAAAGAAAAGTAATGAGAAAGGGTGAAAAGAAATAGCCCTCCAATTATTTAACCTTAGGGCAGAAACCGGGTTCAATTCATATGCTACTGGTTGTTACTAAGGTGACGCCGGTATTGAAGACAAGACGTCATGGACCCAGTGACGCACTGCACTCAACCTTCTAAACCACTCAAGTTCTCTTAAAAGGACTTGCTTCATTCTCACGGGGAACCATACATATTCTATCGACTGTTCATTACGAGTTATGTTGATATTGAAACAGGAGACACCGATCCAGTCTCCAACCACCAAAAATGCACTTATTGAGTCTAGAGCCAAGAGATGCATCATAAGATCTCAAAAGAACACATGTTACTTCTACACTGGTTGTTTAACATTAAGGACACCAGGTGTAAACTTATGAGTCCTACGCCGATCTTAGCAATCTGCCAGAACATTTATGAGAGAGTTTGCAAATGTAACTTTTAGTGATTGAATGGAAATTCATGCCAGGGTCAATGATGGTGCGTGATGTGTCGTTGCGGTTTAGCAGTATTAATGCCTACTCAAGTTTTAAATTTATATTTAGCCGACTTATCAATAACACACACACTTAACGAGCAGTGTACCCGGTCAGTTTGAATATAATGGTAAGTAGAGTGTCGATCACTAAGAGTGGAATGTATTATCTAGTCATTCTAATCAGTATTTTAATATTCTAAGTTAACTATACAACCTATTCTAACGCAAGGGGGTTCAGCCTGAGAGACTGGCACGTTTTGGTTGCAATTAAATAATAAACTAAACTAATGAGCACGAATCAGCGATAGGCATGCACGTACACAGATAAATACTCGAGACAATAAGAAGACCTGTCCTGATGATTAAGTAGATTGTCACTTGTTTTATTGATAGTCTTATATGAAGTGTATGTAATTAACCCTTTCTCGTTGGCCCTAATCTTATCGGCGAGTAAACCCTTAATGATTACTTATGTCTAAAAGTTATTCCTAAGTGATCAATTTAGTAACAACCGTGGGAGCCACATTCTCTTCCGTAGTCAAATGCGCAGGCCACTAATAAACACAGAGGTTATCAATGCACTAATAAGTAGTAACCAAAGACATCAACATATAAACTTTAATTGATGGGAAAGCAGTTTTAAGGGAGTGCAATCTTTCTCGTCACATTACACAAGCCACCAATCCTGATGAATTAAAGTTTACTAACACAATAAAACAAAACTACTTAATGAATTAAATACATGCAGGACCTTCTTACAGCTCTTGTATCTTCGTTCGGGTGTGTCTTGTGCTGCCTAATCGTCTGAATTCGGCTTTAGGTTTCTGTGGTCTTCGTACTTCGTATATATTATGTCCCTCGAAATTCGTCTGGTCTTGGGGTATTTATAGATTCTGTCTGAGGGTAAGATGCGATGCATCTAATAAGTAGATGCGGCGCATTGACTTAACTTCGCGTGGGGTCCAAGATTAATATATTCAGGAATATTCGTACACCGCCAGAAGATGCGGCGTAACTCCATTCTCAGATGCGGCGCATGTCCTTGCTATCTTGGATCGTATCTTGTGAAATCTTGATAGTGATGCGCCGTATGTAATAAGCAAGATGCGGCGCATCTGGAGCAGAATGTCTTGATCTTGTACATTTTAGTAGACTCTTAACTTTTTGCTTGTTTTGCTCCATAATTAGTCCAAAATCGCCAAGTTTCACCAAATGCTTGTTTTTAACTGAGAATTACAAAAGTAAACGATTAAGTATCAATTCTCACAGATAATATAATAAAACAAGTCAAATAAATAGGATAAATGATGGTAATAAAATGTACTTATTTGAGTTCATCAAATATCCCCCCACTTGAACTTTACTTGTCCCCAAGTAAACCTTAGAATTAATCTTATGAAAATGTATCCTAAAAGATATTAGGATTTATTTTTATATTTAAGCATATATTCATTTTTGTCATAATCACACAACCAAACACTTAACGAATTAGAAGTAAAATAAAATAATTTGATAAAAGCAAATCTAATCGTTTAACTGTCCAGTCGTGACGAATATTCTATCATAAGCTTGGCAAGTATACACATCTCCCCCACTAAAGCCAAGGAATAACAAGTCTACAGCGGTAAAAAGGGTTTGTAGGCTTAAGGGTTAATCGTTCTCCTTAATCTCTATCGATCTCAAATTCCAGAAAAGTCGACAAAATCACAAATACATGATCGAATCCACGAACACGATACTTGCAATTGCTCAAATCCTTAACTCGAATAGGCTAAAGATAGGACCAAGTAATCTTCACCAATAATATTATATCAAAAAGGGCGACAAAATCATAAATACATAGCCGAATCCACGACTACGATACCTAAGATTGCTCAAATCCCTAATCTCAATAAATCAAAGGTTTGGATAAAGAATAATATAGTGATACAAATTGGTGTAAAATGGATAATATTTGGGATACAAATTGGTGT
Organism: Artemisia tridentata subsp. tridentata; assembly: GCA_021014915.2. Lineage (NCBI taxonomy): Eukaryota > Viridiplantae > Streptophyta > Magnoliopsida > Asterales > Asteraceae > Artemisia > Artemisia tridentata. The sequence continues at coordinate 198,338,223 of CP139504.1, forward strand.
AAAATGAAAAAAAATAAATAAAAAAAAATAAATAAAATAAAATCCTAAGTGTGGTTAATCACTATCCCAACCATCCCATGAATAAGACTCATATCATAGAATAACTCACGCTTTAACACTTGAAACACACGCTTTAGGTAGACACGAATTATACTCAACAAGATCTCAATCAAAGAATAAACCTTAGTTGGTGTTCCCATAACTGCCAACTCCCATTCAATCCATAGATATAATATACAACAAATAGTGGTGATATCGACCACTTAATACAAAACTTTACATAAGTTGGTTAAATCAAACATCCAACTCTTCCTTTTTTCTTTTTCTTTTCTATTTTTTCGATTTTTTTTTTTTTTTTTTTTTTTTTTTTTTTTTTTTTTTTTTTTTTTTACTTGAAACATAAACAAAGATGTGTAAAATTTCACCACATCACTATAATGATAATTCTGGATAATTTTTCTATACTTTTCATGACTTCAGAAATAACGGTAATAGTGAAAGTAGTAAACACACGAAAAATAAACTCAAAGATATACAATATTTACTTTCACTCCAATTGCATTGTGCAATTTCCCGACCTAACCAAAGATAATGAATTACGCACGCGAACACAGGTAATGTAAGGAAACACACTTTGCCTAAAGCAATTAACCAACCACGGATTTTAATCTACAGGGTAGGCTAAGGTGTAAGGTGTAACGAAACATTATAACGAAGGTGTAAGAAACGAAAGGAATGGCTCTGAGTGTTTTTCTAGGGGTATCTTACTCTAAAAATGAGAGTAACAAAAGATTTATACGGGGGTTAACTAACCAGTGTAGTTAGTTAATAACATATAACATATAAAGGCTATTTGGGTGTAATCCTAGAATTTTACCAATTTAGACAAGTCATTCCAATTATATAAATAATACTTATTATGGTGGTCTCGAATAGTATACAAGCCAAGTTCTAAAGTTTACAAGTCACCGGCACACTCATAGATTTGTGAATTTTGAAAAAATCACAATTTTTGAAAATAACGTCATGTGTGCAGCTATGTAACTCAGATCTTAAACAAAAACATGCTAAAAAATTTTAAATTTTGATATATTAAGCACATTTTAAGCATAATTTTTGAAAAGTTTATGACAAGTAAGTGTTCTAATTCTCCAATCCCCCCACTTAAGTTAAACAACGTGTAACACCCCCAAATTACCGCAGCGGAAACAGTAGAATCAAGGGGGGTATTACTTCATAATACAGATCAAGGTATAGAAAACAACCTCTAAATGAGACGTTTTGAAAAGTTATCATTCGATTTATTAAAATCAGAGTTATGACAATAAGTTCCAAAGTAAAGATTACATAAAAGTTTTCAAAGTGTATCGAATGATAAAGATAGATGTGAGCCTTCAAAGTATGCCAATGACTCTAGAATCCATGCATCCACTATTGCCTTAAAACCTGAGATAAACATGCTAAAAAGTGTCAACCAACGGTTGGTGAGTTCATAGAGTTTAGTTTAAAAGTAAAGCATTTCAATAAAGATGTTTAAAGGTAAAGTGTTTAAATATAGATTTTTCCAGCAAAGGCATTGTAAATCCACTCAGTTCCAAGCCCCGCCCATACAAGACTTGCAACCTGTGTGTTTACAACCCACTGCTAACATAGTATGTCTATCAAGTATATTTGAATACAGATTTCACAGCAAAGGCCTTGTAAATCCACTCAGTTCCAAGTCCCGCCCATACAAGACTTGCAACCTGTGTGTTTACAATCCACTGCTATCACAATAAGAATAGAATAGATGTCTTGCATACCAATGCACAATATAATAGATTACTTGCATACCAATGCAAACTATATTAGATGACTTGCATACCAATGCATCATAAGATTACTGGGTGTCTTTTCCCAAAGGATTACTGGGTGTCTTTTCCCAAAGGATTACTGGGAGCCTACTTCCCAAAGACAAGTATAAAAGCATATTGTATAAAAGTATAAATATTTGAGTAATTGCATAAATCATGTATTTGATAAATGAGCAAAATAACTTAAGCATGTATCTCCCCCAAAAGTAGTTTCAAAAGTATAAAAATAGGGGCTATGAAACTCACGGTAAACCGTGAGAGTTCCTAAAGTATTTGTGTAAATAAAATCAATTAGTTTTGAGCATGTATCTCCCCAAAAAAGTATAAAACAAAATGTATAAAAAAAAGGGGCTATGAAACTCACGGTAAACCGTGAGAGTTCCTAAGTATTTGTGTAAATAAAATCAATTAGTTTTGAGCATGTATCTCCCCCAAAAAGTATAAAACAAAATGTATAAAAAAAAGGGGCTATGAAACTCACGGTAAACCGTGAGAGTTCCTAAAGTATTTGTGTAAATAAAATCAATTAGTTTTGAGCATGTATCTCCCCCAAAAAGTATAAAACAAAATGTATAAAAAAAAGGGGCTATGAAACTCACCTCAGAAAATAGTCGTTTGAAATGAAAAGTCAAGAAGTAGCAGTGTGTGGCACCAACACGCGACCTAGATTAGTATGGCAATACTTAGTTTAAAATTATGTGTACTCACGACTCAATGTGTTCAAATAAATATGAGTGTTAACAAGTGGTTGTGTTTGACGTTGCTTGTGTGGCAATGCTTAAGGTTCAAGAATAAAGGTTTACAACAAAATGTATTTGTAAGTATTGGTTCGAATATTGGCTTAATTGTTATCGATAAATATATACGAGTCAACAAGTATTTATTAAATTCGTTTAGTCTCGAGGTGTATGAATTCATATATATGTTATATATTTATCAATGCCGTGTGAAAATAATATATTTTGACCAATACATTATAATGGCTTTACGTTGATAAGGTCGTTTAATAAAAATATGTGCTAAGCATATTTATTAGATGAAAAGTGGATAAAATATATAAGTTATTACACTATAAATCTTTATGAGAAAAATGTAACTTGGTCCAAATCGAGGGACTAAGGTGGTATAAATATTATAAGTTTCACAATTACAAGAGTTTAAGAGAAATGATAGCTTGTTCAAAGTTGAGGGGCTAAAGTTGTAAACATTTCAAAAGTATTAAAATGATAATAAAGAAAAATTGGCAAACTGCCATGTCCATGGATCGAACCATGGACCTTTTGTTTGGAAATGAAGTGACACATCAAGTGAGCCAAGAGCTCTTTCATGTTACATCTTACAACTCAAATATATTTAATGGACTGTTACTATGTTCAATTTTGTTATACACATTTCATGCAGTGCGTACTGCGTATGAGTTTGTGTTTGTATTGTTTTTGTTTTCGAACTGCTTGCAACTCAAAGTTGTTATGAATCCTTGAAAGTTCAAGTTCTTCAAATAAGAAATAGGTTTATAAGTGAAGCCAAAATAAGCACAAGATAAGTCATTCGACTTATTTGAGTTTTACGACCCAAAAATCCAAACGAAACCAAACACTTAACCGATTAGTATTTAAGTCTGATAAGTAAATAAGCACATAAGCTAGTAAATAAGTTTTTATAACTGAACACAAAAAAAATTATATAAGTCGTGAATAAGCAAATATAATCGATTACGCACTTGTATCCAAGAGAGCCAAAACTTAAGTTAACTTAGTTTTTATGTTTTCGTTTATGTTTTCACTTAATCGTTTTGTATAAAACATCTCGTCTCACTCGACAAGAAAATGAGAGTGTCCATGGCGTAGAAGTTAAGTACGAGTTTTAGTTTGCTTTGTTCTTATTCATGTTACCAGGTACCACACAAGCTTCATTAGACACATTAAAATCGACTAATATACGGTTGCATGTATTTTTGTATATATGAATATGTATGTGTACGTGCATGAAAACAAAGAAACAAAGTAGTAAATGAGAAAGATGGGTCGATGCTCACAGTGGGTTTGAAAGTTGTGGCGTCGAGTGGAAAAGAAAGCCAAAAACAAGGAAGCTTAACTCGATCTAGCTTATAACCCAAAATGAACTTAGAAAGCTTGTAGTGACCAGAATCCTTTGCTTGTTTCCTCCTCTTGTGCTTCGACAGTAATCAAAAGAAAAGAATGAAATGTGTTTGCTTTTGACTTTGTAAGTTTTGGTGTGTTTCGATTGCTTCTTAAGAGATGCAGATTTATAGAGTATAATGGAGTTAGGCTCCATCTTTACTTTTGTTGTGTGGAACAACTAACCACCCAATTTGGTGTCAAATCCTTACACTAGTGTTGCTAAATCTTATGTGATCTTGTGACAAGAAAGGGACTAGTGATGTTATGGTCAACATTGATGGGGATTGATTCGGTTCTGGGTTTTCGAGGGAGTAGACAGCCATGGCAACAATTCAAGAAGGGTGATGCTTTTGAGGATGGTGGGTTGCCGAAAATATGCTAAGGATGGAAGGTGGAAGTAGAAAGGTAATGGTGTTATGGATGGAATGAGGGGTCGACAAGGTCAAAAGAAAGAAAAAGGAAGTAGCAGCAGATGAATAAAATTTTGTTTTGGGAGATGTGGTTGTTGAATAAGTCAAAGAAGAAGCAGTAGAATATTAGAGTTTGTGGGGGATACCGACAAAGCAGGAAAAGAAAATAAATAAATATAGTAGTAGGTGTAGGATTTATTTTATTAGAGGTAGTGTGTAATTTAAAATGTAGTAGTGTTGTTTGAAAATTTTAGTAGAGTATATTTTGTGTTTTAAATATCCGAGTCTCGTTAGATAGTGTCGGATCTGGCTTCGTTTTAAATGTCTCTAACTCGAGAGTTTAGAGTTGTCATATATTATTTGTTTATTTCCGAGTTCGTATTTATTTTTGTGATTTGTTTCGTACGTTTTTCGCTTGATTTATTAAATTTATGCCATACTATCGCGGTGTCGGAACGCGTGCGGCTCGTTCCATCGAATAATAAATAACATAACAATGTTTATTTAGGAATGTGATAAACAAAAAGTTCAAATTGGCTCGTAAAAATGGTTAAGTGAACAGTAACGACGTGTTAATAATAGATTAGCGTTCACTAATGACTAAGAAATTCTACGGGTTGCTACAGTATCCACCCCTAATTTTTGAATCTCGTCCCGAGATTCAGTCGGCGTTATCTCTTAAAAGATGCTTGCGAAAAATCGATGTGTAAAGTTTAAAGAAATCAGGCAAAACTTAGACATCTAAGGTTCTCCTCTGGTTAGGTACGTTATCGTGACTATCATGACTAAGGACAATTTCTCTTATGGCTAGGTTTTTAGTGAGACAAGCTTTCCTATTATTGAGCATAATCCTTAAAAGACCTTTAGGCGACCAATTTTTACTTAATCCCACAACTCATCAAACAAGAACTGTCGTGGGATTAGGCTAAACCGGTTTAAGGCATAACTTAATTAACATTTTCACAAAACCCCATTACTAGCTGTTATCCTAAAAGGGGTCAATGCCGATTAACGTACACATGATTACATATGTCCACGTGTGTTGTGATGCACTTATAATTATGTTGGCCACCATAATTATACTTGCCTCCTTTCACACGTGTACATATCACCATGCACACATATTTCGACAAGAGTAGGGTGATTATCTCCCAGAAAAATCCTCGAGTGAACTCATCAACTTTCTGCGGCTTAGTGATAACCTTTTAGTTAACTTAATCCCATGTCTCATCAAACAAGAACTGTCACAAGATTAAGTTAAATAGCTAGTTATCACTGAGCTTTACGCTTTTGATGTCTCGATTTAGATTCTGAGATTTTTTTTTTTTTTTTTCCTATAAGGTATCCTCAAGAGAAATCCCCTTTTTAGCAAAAATCATCAAATTTCTCTGCGGCTAAGTGATAACCTTTTATTCAACTTAATCCCATGTCTCATCAACAAAGAACTGTCACAAGATTAAGTTAAATAGCTAGTTATCACTGAGCTCCGCACCTCTGATGACTCGACTAAATGTTGAGATTCCTTTCTCAGTGCAGATACTATAACACTTAACAATTAACATTTAACGGCGCGCACATAAATGGGAAGAGTTCTACGTAAGCAAAACGGTAGGGATAAGGATCTCAGGGAATATAGCAGTTATAGTCTAGGCTCCTAAATGCAACCTAGTTCTCTATAACCTGGGCTCTGGTACCAATCTGTAACACCCCCAAATTACCGCAGCGGAAACAGTAGAATCAAGGGGTATTACTTCATAATACAGATCAAGGTATAGAAAACAACCTCTAAATGAGACGTTTTGAAAAGTTATCATTCGATTTATTAAAATCAGAGTTATGACAATAAGTTCCAAAGTAAAGATTACATAAAAGTTTTCAAAGTGTATCGAATGATAAAGATAGATATGAGCCTTCAAAGTATGCTAATGACTCTAAAATCCATGCATCCACTATTGCCTTAAAACCTGAGATAAACATGCTAAAAAGTGTCAACCAACGGTTGGTGAGTTCATAGAGTTTAGTTTAAAAGTAAAGCATTTCAATAAAGATGTTTAAAGGTAAAGTGTTTAAATATAGATTTTTCCAGCAAAGGCATTGTAAATCCACTCAGTTCCAAGCCCCGCCCATACAAGACTTGCAACCTGTGTGTTTACAACCCACTGCTAACATAGTATGTCTATCAAGTATATTTGAATACAGATTTCACAGCAAAGGCCTTGTAAATCCACTCAGTTCCAAGTCCCGCCCATACAAGACTTGCAACCTGTGTGTTTACAATCCACTGCTATCACAATAAGAATAGAATAGATGTCTTGCATACCAATGCACAATATAATAGATTACTTGCATACCAATGCAAACTATATTAGATGACTTGCATACCAATGCATCATAAGATTACTGGGTGTCTTTTCCCAAAGGATTACTGGGTGTCTTTTCCCAAAGGATTACTGGGAGCCTACTTCCCAAAGACAAGTATAAAAGCATATTGTATAAAAGTATAAATATTTGAGTAATTGCATAAATCATGTATTTGATAAATGAGCAAAATAACTTAAGCATGTATCTCCCCCAAAAGTAGTTTCAAAAGTATAAAAATAGGGGCTATGAAACTCACGGTAAACCGTGAGAGTTCCTAAAGTATTTGTGTAAATAAAATCAATTAGTTTTGAGCATGTATCTCCCCCAAAAAAGTATAAAACAAAATGTATAAAAAAAAGGGGCTATGAAACTCACGGTAAACCGTGAGAGTTCCTAAAGTATTTGTGTAAATAAAATCAATTAGTTTTGAGCATGTATCTCCCCCAAAAAGTATAAAACAAAATGTATAAAAAAAAGGGGCTATGAAACTCACGGTAAACCGTGAGAGTTCCTAAAGTATTTGTGTAAATAAAATCAATTAGTTTTGAGCATGTATCTCCCCCAAAAAGTATAAAACAAAATGTATAAAAAAAAGGGGCTATGAAACTCACCTCAGAAAATAGTCGTTTGAAATGAAAAGTCAAGAAGTAGCAGTGTGTGGCACCAACACGCGACCTAGATTAGTATGGCAATACTTAGTTTAAAATTATGTGTACTCACGACTCAATGTGTTCAAATAAATATGAGTGTTAACAAGTGGTTGTGTTTGACGTTGCTTGTGTGGCAATGCTTAAGGTTCAAGAATAAAGGTTTACAACAAAATGTATTTGTAAGTATTGGTTCGAATATTGGCTTAATTGTTATCGATAAATATATACGAGTCAACAAGTATTTATTAAATTCGTTTAGTCTCGAGGTGTATGAATTCATATATATGTTATATATTTATCAATGCCGTGTGAAAATAATATATTTTGACCAATACATTATAATGGCTTTACGTTGATAAGGTCGTTTAATAAAAATATGTGCTAAGCATATTTATTAGATGAAAAGTGGATAAAATATATAAGTTATTACACTATAAATCTTTATGAGAAAAATGTAACTTGGTCCAAATCGAGGGACTAAGGTGGTATAAATATTATAAGTTTCACAATTACAAGAGTTTAAGAGAAATGATAGCTTGTTCAAAGTTGAGGGGCTAAAGTTGTAAACATTTCAAAAGTATTAAAATGATAATAAAAGAAAAATTGGCAAACTGCCATGTCCATGGATCGAACCATGGACCTTTTGTTTGGAAATGAAGTGACACATCAAGTGAGCCAAGAGCTCTTTCATGTTACATCTTACAACTCAAATATATTTAATGGACTGTTACTATGTTCAATTTTGTTATACACATTTCATGCAGTGCGTACTGCGTATGAGTTTGTGTTTGTATTGTTTTTGTTTTTCGAACTGCTTGCAACTCAAAGTTGTTATGAATCCTTGAAAGTTCAAGTTCTTCAAATAAGAAATAGGTTTATAAGTGAAGCCAAAATAAGCACAAGATAAGTCATTCGACTTATTTGAGTTTTACGACCCAAAAATCCAAACGAAACCAAACACTTAACCGATTAGTATTTAAGTCTGATAAGTAAATAAGCACATAAGCTAGTAAATAAGTTTTTATAACTGAACACAAAAAAAAATTATATAAGTCGTGAATAAGCAAATATAATCGATTACGCACTTGTATCCAAGAGAGCCAAAACTTAAGTTAACTTAGTTTTTATGTTTTCGTTTATGTTTTCACTTAATCGTTTTGTATAAAACATCTCGTCTCACTCGACAAGAAAATGAGAGTGTCCATGGCGTAGAAGTTAAGTACGAGTTTTAGTTTGCTTTGTTCTTATTCATGTTACCAGGTACCACACAAGCTTCATTAGACACATTAAAATCGACTAATATACGGTTGCATGTATTTTTGTATATATGAATATGTATGTGTACGTGCATGAAAACAAAGAAACAAAGTAGTAAATGAGAAAGATGGGTCGATGCTCACAGTGGGTTTGAAAGTTGTGGCGTCGAGTGGAAAAGAAAGCCAAAAACAAGGAAGCTTAACTCGATCTAGCTTATAACCCAAAATGAACTTAGAAAGCTTGTAGTGACCAGAATCCTTTGCTTGTTTCCTCCTCTTGTGCTTCGACAGTAATCAAAAGAAAAGAATGAAATGTGTTTGCTTTTGACTTTGTAAGTTTTGGTGTGTTTCGATTGCTTCTTAAGAGATGCAGATTTATAGAGTATAATGGAGTTAGGCTCCATCTTTACTTTTGTTGTGTGGAACAACTAACCACCCAATTTGGTGTCAAATCCTTACACTAGTGTTGCTAAATCTTATGTGATCTTGTGACAAGAAAGGGACTAGTGATGTTATGGTCAACATTGATGGGGATTGATTCGGTTCTGGGTTTTCGAGGGAGTAGACAGCCATGGCAACAATTCAAGAAGGGTGATGCTTTTGAGGATGGTGGGTTGCCGAAAATATGCTAAGGATGGAAGGTGGAAGTAGAAAGGTAATGGTGTTATGGATGGAATGAGGGGTCGACAAGGTCAAAAGAAAGAAAAAGGAAGTAGCAGCAGATGAATAAAATTTTGTTTTGGGAGATGTGGTTGTTGAATAAGTCAAAGAAGAAGCAGTAGAATATTAGAGTTTGTGGGGGATACCGACAAAGCAGGAAAAGAAAATAAATAAATATAGTAGTAGGTGTAGGATTTATTTTATTAGAGGTAGTGTGTAATTTAAAATGTAGTAGTGTTGTTTGAAAATTTTAGTAGAGTATATTTTGTGTTTTAAATATCCGAGTCTCGTTAGATAGTGTCGGATCTGGCTTCGTTTAAATGTCTCTAACTCGAGAGTTTAGAGTTGTCTATATTATTTGTTTATTTCCGAGTTCGTATTTATTTTTGTGATTTGTTTCGTACGTTTTTTCGCTTGATTTATTAAATTTATGCCATACTATCGCGGTGTCGGAACGCGTGCGGCTCGTTCCATCGAATAATAAATAACATAACAATGTTTATTTAGGAATGTGATAAACAAAAAGTTCAAATTGGCTCGTAAAAATGGTTAAGTGAACAGTAACGACGTGTTAATAATAGATTAGCGTTCACTAATGACTAAGAAATTCTACGGGTTGCTACACAACGTCCTCTTTGTTTGTATAAAAGGTTAAAAACTGGAAAATAAAAGAATTAGAACAGAAAAACTCCCCTGAGATTTGCTCGGTATGATCCTCCATTAGTATAAGAGCAAAAATCATCTTTCTTGTGGATGAGAACGTTTAAGCTTCGTATTTGATGTATCCACAGGAAATGCAGGAATCAATAATACCACCAAGACTTTAAACACACCTAAGTTAAGAAAGGTTCAAACTTGCATAATACATTAGTAGTTAGTAAAAATAAAACTTAAAAATTAAAATGAAAATCATCAGGTCAGTCGATGCCTGGAATAAATACGGAAGAAGATACGCCGTATCGAGCCTGGAATAAATACGGATCAGAATAGAAGATGCGTCGCATCCTTAACCAGGGATGCGCCGCATTAAAATAAACTGATAAAAAGTTTTAAAGTCGAAAATAAAAAATGCAGAAAAATAAAGTAAGATATGACCAGTGCAGGAGATGCGTCGCATCTCAGAATTGAGATGCGCCGTATCTGCTGCGGGCCTGACTGACTCGACACAGAACATAATAATAAAATTTTCCGGGTTGTCTCCCGGTCAGCACTTGTCTTTATTCCAGAGTCTTCAAGTTAGACTCACGTTCAGCTCTTCATTTAGTTCTTGTCACGGTCCATCCTTCTTCTTTCATCCGAAAGATGTTCCCGTATAGCTCCGCAACATTTTCTTCATTTCGACTTAATCTAGTATAACTCTTGGTCTTCGTCGCAACATATTCCTCATCTGGTCCCAGAGAGTATTTAATGACTTTAAATTTTTCAGAAATAATCATGGGTGGCTTATTATAAGGGATCCCAAGTAGTTGACACTTTCTTTTGATGAATTCTTCTTCGTCTTTATCAACAAACTTAAAATAAGGATCCTTAATCAAATAGTCATCAAGTTCATCAATTAATGACTCATTGTTATCATCATCTTGAATTGCCTCCCACTCTCTTTCCAATTCCCATTGTAACCGTCGACTAAGCTTCGTGTAATCATCAAATTGTTCATGCACCCATTCCCAGAAAGTAGTATTCGATGTTCCCTTTAGCTCTTTCAAGTATTCGATTCTACCCTTTTCTTGCAAAGCCTCCGCTTTTTGTGGGCAGTCTTCAACATTATCATACCACTCATAGTCTTCAAAGGTTACATCGTTTCCAACCCGTTTCATCCCAATTATACTTCCCCCATTACAGGTTCCGTCACTCTTATAATCACAGGTCGGCCAAACACTACTCCCATCCTTGAAAACAAAAGGTGTACAGGTGTGATTAATGTGCTCAAATTCCCATGGTTTATCCCAAACCCATGGTATTTGGTCATTCCATTCGTAGTACCAGGTGTTTTTGAAATCATCATAAGTCTTGAATCCTGGTAGATCTCCAGTTAGCACATCATCGTCGACTTGAAGAAGGTAATTAAATTCTTTGAATTGTTTGCACAAGGGTGTCTCATAATCGAACACGTCAATGTCTATTCTGAATAATTCTTCAATGCCCTCATTGATTGTTGAATCATGAAGTGACGACCTATAGTCGCTCTCTACTTCTTCGTCTTTACCTCTCATCCAATATACCCATAACGCATCTTTAGTAGCTCGATCCATGCTCTTATGGTTATTGAACTTACTAGCCAACCAATCTGAAAAATCAACATTGTTAGGATCGTGGTCAACGTCAAAGCAAGCTTTTCCAATCATTTTCCTCCTTAATTCCATGAACTCGTTAAATTGTTCCCTAAAACTCCGTGTCAACCATGAAGTCATAATCCGCTTGACTTCACTCGCAGGGGCAAATTTCAGACTACCATATTTAAGTTCAAGCCATTCTTTGAGGGAGATGTCCATCAACCTTACCAACCTGCCATGAAATAGTAACTCCGCCACAGCATAAATTCTTTCATCGTCCAGATAGTTCTCATTTAATCCCCAGTACTGTTCGGAATAAGGCATGTAAGAGATTTGCATAGGTTGGGTATTGCCTCCACCACAGCTTTTATTGCTTGAGTTCATGAATTCAATTTGGAATTTCCCATCATTCTCTTCGATAATAGTCCAAGATAATCCCTTAGATTCAATGATGGGCCATAAGAGTAGCAATTCATCTTCAGTGTAGCTCATTAGTAACTCATAAGAGAATATCCCATCTTCAATATTGCATAAACGTTTAAATTCCTTATAAGTAGCCTCAAGAGGGGTTTCCCAAGAAAATAAATCGGCGTCAATCATGAGCACATTGAAGTTGACATCATCAAAAAATTTCACATCGAATGAATCCGAAAGCAAGAGTTCCTTAGCAAGATATCCGTTCACTGACATGTCTTCCATAGCAAAACCTGTCATCATAGGTAAAATCTTCAGTAGGATTTGTTCGCTAGAAGAGAAATTAATGAATATAGAAACGGATATAAGAATAAAAATAACTGATATCTGCAGACGATGCGCCGTATCCAAAAAGTTGGATATGCCGTATCTTATAATCGTTAAAATTAAATCAGACTTTTATTCAGAAATTAGATACGCCGCTTAGAAGGTAGAATATGCCGTATCAGTTTTAATTATCAAAAATCGATATTTATTTAAAATTAAATGCGTCTATTAACAAAAGTTAATGCGCCGTATTTTCGTTACGTTTCAAAATACAAGATTTTTGATTCAGAAGATACGCCGTATCGACAGAGATCGATGCGTCGTATCTGTTTAATAATTCGAAAACTGTTTTTAATTAAAATAATAAATACGCCGTATCTGCAAAAGCAGATGCGTCGCAGATGCGTCGTATGGCGTTATCGCTTGGAAAAACAAATTTATTAAAAAAACAGATACGCCGTATCTTGGGGAAAGATGCGTCGTATCGAATTAATTAAACGCGTTGTATTTTATAAAAATTAAACGCAATACGCCGTATCTATGAAAATAGATGCGCCGTATCGTTTGAATAAGCTCAGTACAACGATAGCAGTATGCAGAAAATACGAAAAATAAAAACAAATAAAAAAAAAACAAACGAAAATAAACAAAAATAAAATCACACAAAAAACAGAAAATATGCAAAATAATACAATGAATGCAATTTAACTAATATACAACAGAGTTAGCGGTTAGATTAAAAACCTAATTAAAATACTAATCAAATTAACAGATAATAACAATTCACTCCCCGGCAACGGCGCCAAAAACTTGGTGGTGCGTATGTGTCGTTGCGGTTTAGCAGTATTAATGCCTACTCAAGTTTTAAATTTATATTTAGCCGAACTTATCAATAACACACACACTTAACGAGCAGTGTACCCGGTCAGTATAAATATAATAGTAAGTAGAGTGTCGATCACTAAGAGTGGAACGTATTATCTAGTCATTCTAATCAGTATTTTAATATTCTAAGTTAACTACACAACCTATTCTAACGCAAGGGGGTTCAGCTTGAGAGACTGGCACGTTTTGGTTGCAATTAAATAATAAACTAAACTAATGAGCACGAATCAGCGATAGGCATGCACGTACACAGATAAATACTCAAGACAATAAGAAGACCTGTCCTGATGATTAAGTAGATTGTCACTTGTTTTATTGATAGTCTTATATGAAGTGTATGTAATTAACCCTTTCTGTTGGCCCTAATCTTATCGGCGAGTAAACCCTTAATGATTACTTATGTCTAAAAGTTATTCCTAAGTGATCAATTTAGTAACAACCGTGGGAGCCACATTCTCTTCCGTAGTCAAATGCGCAGGCCACTAATAAACACAGAGGTTATCAATGCACTAATAAGTAGTAACCAAAGACATCAACATATAAACTTTAATTGATGGGAAAGCAGTTTTAAGGGAGTGCAATCTTTCTCGTCACATTACACAAGCCACCAATCCTGATGAAATAAAGTTTACTAACACAATAAAACAAAACTACTTAATGAATTAAATACATGCATGACCTTCTTACAGCTCTTGTATCTTCGTTCGGGTGTGTCTTGTGCTGCCTAATCGTCTGAATTCGGCTTTAGGTTTCTGTGGTCTTCGTACTTCGTATATATTATGTCCCTCGAAATTCGTCTGGTCTTGGGGTATTTATAGTTTCTGTCTGAGGGTAAGATGCGGCGCATCTAATAAGTAGATGCGGCGCATTGACTTAACTTCGCGTGGGGTCCAAGATTAATATATTCAGGAATATTCGTACACCGCCAGAAGATGCGGCATAACTCCATTCTCAGATGCGGCGCATGTCCTTACTGTCTTGGATCGTATCTTGTGAAATCTTGATAGTGATGCGCCGTATGTAATAAGCAAGATGCGGCGCATCTGGAGCAGAATGTCTTGATCTTGTACATTTCAGTAGACTCTTAACTTCTTGCTTGTTTTGCTCCATAATTAGTCCAAAATCGCCAAGTTTCACCAAATGCTTGTTTTTAACTGAGAATTAAAAAATTAAACGATTAAGTATCAATTCTCACAGATAATATAATAAAACAAGTCAAATAAATAGGATAAATGATGGTAATAAAATGTACTTATTTGAGTTCATCAGTCAACATCAAACAACCCTGAAAGCAGGTCACTTCGGTAATTCCTTGTGAATTACGCTTAGTGGTCGCGGCGGTTTCAATACGGTCTACAGTCGTGGAGTGAACTCCAGCGACTCACCTAATCGTTGATGTACTTCGGTAGATCTTCTATGCCCTCTCGAGGGTATCCGATTCAGGAACGGCCTTGGCAAGGATTAGAGAAAGTTTTCACACTATGCTGTTAACAATCTCGAAATCCAAACCCATAAGTGCCGGACGTTTTATTGCTAACTTTCGTATGCAAGAATCTTTGGCGGTTGCAGCTGATTGCCGAAAAGATGCCGATCCATCACCCCATGCTCACACTTCACCATCATAATCAAAGAAATCATGATAATTAAAAGACCTTCAACACTGCTTCCGCAACTCTGATGCTGAAAATTACATGGAGGCAATATTACTACAACGGATGAGCTTGGAGATTTACGGTGGCTGATGATCTCAAGGAATGCTCAAAGATCACAACGCCACATGGAGACGATACCGCAAATTGATGACTTAAAGACGTACATTGGATGATAACCTCAAAGAATCCCCAAAGATCATCCAAGACAAAAGATCAGTCATCAAAAGTTCACTGCTAAATGTACAAAGATTAATGACTTTGAAGAATCAAAGACTACGAGCTAGGAAGTCAAATTCATATAATAGAATGCTAGAATTCAAAGTGTAATTTCCGGGGTGACCTCCCTTAGGGGGAGATTGTTAGGAATATAAATATTCATATGAAGACTCGGTCACCCCGAGTACTTATTGGCATTAAAGTAGCTTGTATGATTATTAGTATTATTAGTATTAGTTTAGTTATATTAGTATTTATGGAGTTGGGTCGGGTCTTTATCGACTATCAGCTCACTTCACAGCCTACTAGGGGCAACTTAGCTGGTAATATAAATATCCCTTCCCAAGTGTGAGAAGGGTTGGAGCTTTTCATCATCTTAATCTAATATGCACATTTTCTCTCTCTAGAAAACTCCCAACTCCTTTCTTTCTCACTCTAGAAATTGAGCTATCATTAATCTTGTGTTTGTGTTATGATTTCTAGTATCCTACAACAATGGTTAATGAACAAAACATACCACAAAAGTTTTGGTGTAACGCCGTTGACAACTCAACCTATATTTTAAACAGAGTATTAATTTGACCATTTTTGAACAAAACACCATATGAACTATATAAAGGTAAAAAGCCTACACTTGGATACTTTAAAGTGTTTAGAAGTAAATGTTTTATTTTAAACACTAAGGATTACCTCACCAAATTTGACCCAAAGTCTTATGATGGTGTATTTCCTGGATATTCTCAAAATAGCAAAGCTTATATTGTTTTAAACAAAGAAACCTTGAAAGTCGAGGAATCGTTAAATGTAACATTTGACGAAAGTCCACCTCCCTCTAAGACATCACCTTTGGTAGATGATGACTTAGTTGAAAGTCAACTTGTTGAAAACGAAGGGAATATAAATAATGACAAGGAAGATGCACTATTAAAGAAAGAAATTGTCAATATCAAAGAACCTAAAGGTCATCCATTAGATAGTGTTATAGGAAAAATAAATGAAAAAACCTTAAGATCACAAGTCCAAAATCAATGCAACTTCTTTTGTTTTGTATCAACCTTTGAACCCAAAAATATAAATGAAGCTATAAAAGATAAATCTTGGGTCATAGGAATGCAAGAAAAATTAAATCAATTCGTTATAAATGATGTTTGGACATTAGTTCCTCAACCAAAAAGTCAAACAATAATTGGAACAAAATGGGTCTTTCAAAATAAAATGGTTGAAAATGATGTAGTGTCTAGAAACAAAGCTAGGCTAGTAGCACAAGGTTATAATCAACAAGAAGGCATTGACTACGATGAAACTTTTGCTCCGGTTGCTAGGCTCGAGTCTATTAGAATTTTACTTGCATATGCATGTGCACATGATTTCAAACTTTTTCAAATGGATGTCAAAAGTGCATTTCTAAATGGATTTATAAATGAAGAAGTATATGTCGCACAACCTCCGGGTTTCATCGATTTTGAAAAACCTAATGATATCTATAAACTTAAAAAGTCTTTATACGGACTTAAGCAAGCATCAAAAGCATGGTATGATCGACTTAAAACATTCTTAATTGAACATAAGTACACCATGAGTTTAGTAGATAACACTCTCTTCACCAAGAAAAAGGATTCACATATTATCATTGTCCAAATATATGTGGATGACATCATATTCGGATCAACTTGTCAAGAGCTATGTGATGATTTCTCAAAAATCATGCATGACGAGTTTGAGATGAGTATGATGGGAGAACTAAACTTTTTCTTAGGACTTCAAATCAAACAATTAGAAGATGGGATATTCTTTAACCAATCTAAATACATAAAAGACATGCTTAAGAAATTTGGTCTTGAAGACTCTAAACCTATTAAAACGCCTATGTCTTCGGAAACCAAACTCACCAAGGATGAAGAAGGTGAATCTGTAGATAATACTAAATATAGAGGAATGATTGGTAGTCTACTCTATCTCGCGGCTAGTAGACCCACATTATGTTTAGTGTTTGTCTATGTGCTCGCTTTCAAGAAGATCCTAAAACATCACATCTTGAAGCCGTAAAACGAATTTTTAGATACATAAAAGGCACCACACACCTAGGATTATGGTATCCCAAAGGAACGGGAGTTGAAACCATAGTTTATGTTGACTCAAATCATGCTGGTGACTATGTTGATAGAAAAAGTACAAGTGATATTTATACTTTTGTTGGACATTGTCTCACCTCATGGTTTTCAAAGAAACAAACGGCTCTTGCCATCTCAACAACCGATGCCGAATACGTATCAGCAGGAAAAGCATGTCAACAAGCTTTGTGGATGAAGCAAGCTCTTGTCGACTACGGAATTCAACTTAATGACATCTCTATCCTTTGCGACAACAAGGGAGCTATCGACCTCAGTAAAAGTCGAGTTCAACATGCTCGAACTAAACATATTGAAATCCGTCATCATTTCCTTCGCGATAATGTTCAAAAAGAAAACATCTCAATCGAGAAAGTATCCTCAGAAGATAACATTGTCGATATTCTAACTAAACCTCTTAAACGAGAGCCATTCAATCTCCTTAGACTTGGACTAGGACTAATGGAACCTAATGTGTAGTTTTCATCTTAGCTTAAACCTTCGTTTGAACAAAACGACAAAAACTGACCAAGTTGTATTCTGGTCCCAAGGAACCCTTCGACATAATGGAGGGAACCAAATGTTTGGTTCCTCCCCATCCGTGGGTTCTTGGGCCAGAATTTAAATAACTTAAACAAACACTCCTTTTCACAAAAAACAAAACACGCAACGACTCAAACTCATTCCATAACATATCACTCTCAAAATTAAGGCATCTCCTTCAACTAATCTCAGCTCAAATCAACATTGTAAGCTTCCTTACTACTTTTCCTCTCTCAATTCTGAGTATAGGGTTTCTAATTTATACACATAACCAAACTTGGGGATTATGCATTTTCTTAGGTAAGATCATGAAGTACATTTGTAAATTACATAACTAATCATATTTCCCTTAGTTAGGAATTGCATCTTGTAAGATATTATCACGATTTGCTAAAAACCCCATGTCAGATTTTTGTAAAAAGCTTCTCACAATTAGGACAAATAATTTTTCACATTTTTCATAAAAATAAAAACGTTATTTTTAAAACATCACTTGCATAATGTCTCTTGAATGCTAAAGGAAGTACATAACCAATATGTATTTTCGGGTACATCAATCGAAGCTACATTGAATTAGGAGCATTTGGGTTATCTCTCGTTTTGTTACAAAATTGCTAAAGAAATTCTTTTTATGCATTAAAAAGAGTCGAGATAACCGCACCTCCACATTGTCCTCATATAGGCACACACTAGAACATTATATCAAAATTCTCATTAGTTTCGACTAAAGTGTGTAATTTTTGTATCTAGGATCAAACATGCCTCCCGCAACTCATTATGACCACAAAAACACTCTCAACTACATTCCCAAACACCATAAGACTAAGGGCCTTACTCCCGCACAAGTCAAAATCTTCAAAGCTCTAGAAAAACGTTACTTTCATGAGGGTAGAACCATTGACCCATCCTTTCTAGAAGGCACAAACATTCGTCAAGAACTTGCAACCATTCACTTTGATGGTCTCTTAGACATTAACGAACAAATTTGTACAAGATTTGTCCTTGAATTCTATGCTAGCGTAATTCTCACAAGTAATGATCATGGACTCATGTCAATTCAATTCAAAGTAAACCAAAATGACTTCAACATACCTCTCCATCAATTTGCGGAAGTCCTCGGAATTCCATGTGAAGGTACATGCCTTTACTCGGATAAATGGTCCCTTTCATTCCTTGACTCAATCGTTGATCGTATTCCTCCATACGATACTCCTCTAGTTGACAAAGAAATAATCCGAGACCATCTTTTCCTTCCAAGAACTTCAGATACTAGGACAACCTGTTCAGGTAATGAAATCAACCGTGACCCATTTGGCATGAAACTCAATGAACTCAAACCTCAATTCAAGAAATGGGAAGAAGTCCTTAGGGCAAATGTCTTGTACACCATAGGTAACCGTGATCACATCAATTCTTGTCTTTGTCACATGCTCTATAGTTTGTCAACCCGCCAACCTTTCAACTTAGCCTACTATGTTGCCAAAAGGATGGTCGACGTACCCATGCTAGGAACCACTGCTCTTCCCTACGGGATGCTTCTCACCCGTCTCTATAGAGCCTTTACACCTATCCCACCAAATGCTAAAGAGTTTTGTCTTGACTACTCTCTTGTCAACCACATCATGGTTCCATTAAGTGATAAGAGAGTAGCTAAGACTCAAGGGAAACGTCCTCATCCTCCAACTTCCTCATCATCGTCATCAAATAGCTCCGAGGATGGACTCCCTAAATCAAAGCTTCCTCCATGTGACTACTTTTGACAACTTCTAGTTCTTGAAAACCAATCGGAAGAGGTCAGGCAAACAAGAGGAATGTTCAAGTGCATTGGAAGGTTCCTCACCAAGATTAACAAGAAATTGGACATGCAATGAGAGGTTTTATGAGTGTTTGGTACAATGTCTCAAAAACAATGATTTATGGTGTATTTCTCTATTCCTAGGATGATAACTTGACTTCTGACGATTACGTGAACTAACCATGTCTTGTAGGTAGATAACATCTTGATGTTATCAATTTTTATTTTTTTTCTTCACATTATTAGTGAAATTTTAAGCCCCGGCTTGATCTATACCCATACATGTGTTAATACCTGTTTTATTGTTGTTTTCTAATCACAACTAATTTATTAAACATATTTTAGGAGAAATTACGGGATTTGAACAGGGTTCGGGGGGTCAAATATGCCATATGTTAAGGATTTTGGCCTGGCGGATGGGACGGAACCAAAAATTTGGTTTCGTCCGTCCAAAAATATGGTACCGCCAAATTTTGACTGACAAATTAGACGAAACCAAAAACAGGGTTCCGCCAGTTCATTAGATTGGTTCCACTAGCCTGCAGGTATACTTTTTTTTAAAAATTTTCGTTTAATCCCGCACTCTAGATCACTCATTTTTGTTACTAGGATACTTTTCACTAACATTCACTCACATTAGGATCATGTCATCTCACTTGGACCAATAGAATAAGCATTTCCCACCAAATTTGAAATTTCTCAAAAATACCTCAAGGAACCTTTCTCTATAAATGAAGGAACCCTGAATTTGGTTCCTTGCAATCTGTGGGTCTATGACCTCAAAGATCTTGTAATGATTGCAAGACATTAACTTCATATCTTTCCTCTTTCACTCAACTCACCTCCATTGGGTTGACTTTAGTGATTAGACAAGCTCCTTAACACTTCTAAATCATTAGGAAAGATCAATGTTGAATGGATTAACATCAAATCAATGCACATTCTTTCACAAAACTTGAACATTATAAATTAAGTGCTCCAGGATGATCATTCTTCACACCCTCACCACAACTTCTTGTGAATCTTAGCATTTCTTAAGCAAAGTCAATATGACTAAATCCATAAAATCATCTCCTTCCACTAGACCACCAAGAAGAACCGCTAGAATTAGTGTCAAACCATGTTGCTTCGTAAAATTGAACTCATCATCGTCAGACACTTCACCTCTTAACATCTCATCACCTATCTGAGATGAAAACTTCTTGACTCTAAGTACTCCAACACCTTCACCAACATCACCTATCATTATCGCTACTTGTATCATATTCATAAACATATAACATGTATTCTATGGTGATTTGGCCGAAAGTCTAGAGAGAGAAAGGGAAGAAGTTGGGAACTAGAGAGAGAAAGTAATATGTATTAGTTGAATGTGTGAAGAGTTCCAACCCTTCCCTTGTGTGGGAAGGGCTTCATATAGGCATACATAGGGTGCCCTGTATGGGCTGTGGAGTGAGCTGACAGTGGGTAAAGACCCGACCCACTCCACGATTATTTTAATAACTAAACTATTACTAATAATACTAATAATCTTATGAGCTACTTAATACAAACAGATACTCGGGGTGACCGAGTCATATTTATATTCCTAACAATCTCCCCCTAAGGGAGGTCACCCCAGAAATTATATTTTGAATTCTGGCTTCTATCATATATGTTTGTCTTCCTAGCTCGTAGTTCTTGATTCTTCAAAGTCATTAATCTTTGTGCATTCAGCAGCGAACCTTTGATGACTAATCTTTTGTCTTTGGATGATCTTTGAGGATTCTTTGAGCTTATCATCCAACATATGTCTTCAAGTCATCTTGTTGTAGCATCGTCTCCATGTGAAGTTGTGATCTTTAAGCATTCTTTGAGATCATCAGCCCCCGTAAATCTCCAAGCTCATTCGTTGTGGTGATATTGCCTCCATGTGATTTTTGTTGTGACTTTTGGACTGCATGCTCACACTTTTTTGGATCATGATAACTATCATCAGAGTTATGGAAGCTGTGTTGTAGGTCTTTTAACTTATCATGATGTCTTTGATAATGTTTTGTAAGTGTGAGCATGGAGTGTGGATTGACATGTCTCTACTGGAATCAGAAACCACCATCACCATCTTTATATGAATCTGAAATGAAATAGTTAGCAATAAAGTTGGAGAACGAATATGGCTTTGTCATTCGTTCGATGTGGTTGGATTAACCTTCGGTTCCGTGAGGACTGACCTGTGATCAGGTAGAATCCCCTTTAAAGAAGATTCTCCTTGACAGGAATTTCCAGCTTGTAGTATTGAGTTTTCCGACAAGTTAATGTCAGAATCATCATACTAAGCATATTCTCATACCGGAACGTCTCAAAGCAGACAGCACGGTAGAGTGAATCATTGAATTGAATACCCACTAATTGATGATAAATTTATTATAAAAATCACTCGCGTGTCACTCGATAAACATTTTATGCAACACGACGAGGGTTTTATACATTGAATCACATTTCTGTCATAAACACTTTTGTTTGAAAAATTTTCACAATCAATGTGCTCGAAATTCAGTTGGTGAGCACATTGAAAGGTTTTCCAAAAGCGTCCGTCAATCCATTTCCTGGAACAAGTTTGATTCAAATGAGAATCACCCCATCGTTTCTTTCCAGTTGTCACAAGTTTGATCCATGAAGGATCTCACATGTCACCTACCAAGAGCTTGCTTGATGTTGGCTCTAGAAGGATTTCCATCTTCATTGTGAATACTTTCGTATCACTCGGATGTTCTGGCAATACCACAGGGATAATGCATAAGACTCTTTAACATATATTTTCTTACTTTTCACGATGTATGAATTAGCAAGCATATTGGAAGTGTGTCCTAATGAGATTTATGGATGATCTCTTGGCTCTAGACTCAATAGCGCGTTTTGATTTAGTGATCAGAGGCTGGAGAGGACTGCCACCTTTTCAATATCGTCTAACTCAGAGTGAGAGAGACGATAGACATGTATTGATCTCCGTGACAAATGAAACAAGAGTCCTTTGAGGGACCTTGAGTGGCTAGGGAGGGTTGTGCAGCGTATCACTGGGTCCATGATACTTTGTCTTCAATATCAGCAATCAACTTAGTGATTCTGACAACATATGTATTGACCCAGTTTCTGCCTAAGGTGTAAGGAGGGCTTCTTTCTTTTCACCCTTTATCTTTACATTTCTTTTTCATTCTTCAACCCCTTCAGCGCTTACCGAGACTTCATCACTAGCACCTTGTTGGGTATGTTCCAGTACTAGCTCCATCTCAGTCGGCGCTCTTCCCTTATACTCACTTGTCTCCCTTTTTAATCATACCTATGGACTTCTACACTAACTAGTGGATTGTCCTTAGGTAGATCCCTCCGGCTCTGGCGGGATCATGGGAACTTATACCTAACCTTACCATCCTTATAACTCCAGTACATTAAATAAAGTGATCGGTCTGTTAGTGCAAGCAGTCTCGTTGGGGAGATTGCTAGTGCAAGCAATCTCGTTTGTTTTGATTGATGACAAACATGTAACTTGATACATAACGTAAAATGTACAAGTTACTTGTAATCATATCTTGTCTCAACATACATTCAACACCTCTCAAGTCCTCATATGATACAACACAGGTTCGTACATGTTTTTTATGTAGCATTATGATCAAACCCTTAACAAACCATTTAGAATGTTTAAAATACGGTTAGGTAATTAAGTATTTTAAAAAGGCTAATCATTCTACTTAGAACCTCATTTTACATGATCACTAGGATACACATAAACATTACAAGGTTCACTAGGAATAACATATACAAGTTTACATGTTTATTTCTTAAAATGGAAACTTTATTAGTTAAATAATACCATGACATCATGGCATGCATCACAAGTGAAATCTTTGTAAGATTGTATAATATCTTGTTTAGATACACAAGTTAGATAGTTGATATTTGAAGTTTTCATGAGATTTGGTAAGGTTTGCTAGCTGTCAATCCACGGATCCAAATGGTATAAAGCGCGGATCCAAATGGTATAAAGCGCGGATCCAAATTTAGGGATCCTTCAGATCCGCGGAGCAAAAATCTTGTTGGCTATAAATAGAAGCCCATTGTTTATCTAACTTAGAACACACATTCCCTCACTCATTTCACACACTTAAATCAGTAGCTAATCATGTAGAAACACACATTAATCATCCATTTCATAATGATCATAATGCTACTAACTTTCATTATGTTGTAAGCATACACTGTCAATGATCCTGTGAAGCAAGCTCATGATCATGTGTCATCATTCATCACAAGCATAGCATACTTCATGAAGGTCAGAAGATCTTGAAGTAGCATTCCAATATATGACGATTCAAGGGCACTTGACATCCTCAATGATTGAAGACTTCCTGTCAATGGAAGTTCATGTAGAGTAGGTATACATATCCATGATACACTTATGTCATGGATCATTGTTGTAACCATCATTGTATCATTTAGATCAGTAGAGTGAGGTTAGTATTTTAGTCCTTAAAATACAAAGAGTGACGGGAGTGGTTGTACCCTTGTAAAGAACTCGACATCTAGCTTAGTGTCGGAAATTGTATAAGCAACGATGGGAGTGGTTGTACCCTTGTAAAGAACCCGGTGTTTAGCTTAGTACCGGAAAAGGAAGTAAGTGACGTGTAAAGGTTTTCTCTGCCTAAGAAAGGGAGCTTGTTGATCTAGTGAAGTAACTCTCGAGTTGGGTACTCGGGGAGTGGAGTAGGGCGGAGAGGAGCTCCGTGACCGAACCACTATAAATCATCGTGTTCGGTTTGCGCTTTCTTTTACTTATCTCTTTACTTTTATATTTGCATTATGTGATTGCTTGTGTTGTGATTATGTGATAATACTTGTGTGACAACTTGGTATACATAAACTACAACAGACAGTGTTCATATTAGAACTAGCCGAATTGGAAATTTGATACAACAAGTTTTAAGTTTTAAAACGGTAAACGTATTCACACCCCCCCCCCTCTACATTTTCACACGGTCTTTGGTGTTCTTCCACAATTGCCATCACAAATCATTTGCTCCCCCTCAATATGTGCATCGATATACGAAAGAGTTTAGCACATATGGGAGAGCCTACACTTGAGTCCAAAAGATCATATTTTTATCAAATTTTCATATTTAAATCACATTCACTCCCCCGATCAAAAATTTCAAACCATTTGAGATTTGTGATCCCAATTGATTTAAATATGTTTAGAAAATTTGGGAGAAAATGTGGTCAGGTTTAACATATATTCTGAGTTAAAACAATCATACACTAACACATAACAACCACATTTTATTCACTGCTTATTATGTACAAGATAACTGTTATGACACAAATGATATTGACCTTTTTGCGTAGACGATGTGATCATCCGCTTCTCTAAGGGAGTCAGTAGTCAACATCAATTATCCATCCACCAACAAAAATTTCCCAAATATTGTAGATCCCCACTTGGCGAGACCAGAATAAGTAATGCTTAGTTAAATTGAAGGTGGTGGTGGTGAAGATATTGTTGTTGTTGTTGTTGCTGATGTTGTTGTTATGGTGAATTCAGAGCCAGTCAATAGAGTTTGAACATCTGATCAAATGGTTAGAGCGGGAACTGGCACATTCATATTGGCCATGGAATCTGCATAAGAATATCAACACCGATATACATACATACATATTCACTTTTCATTAATAGCTACCACGTAGCAGCTTGCTAACTCATAATACCATATTCATCTCATAATCAAACCACAGTCAGGAAATACATCAAACCGCTATCTAGCATGAAGAGCAATCAGCAATCATGAACATGGCAATTCACACATATTTCAACCTTCAACTCAGGATCTTAGGGACAAGATTCTAACATGATAGCTACATACCTAAGCAAATCCTGAGTGCACATGCACTAAATCAACAACAATTAAGCAGCAATCGACTGACAAAAATCAATCAACATTTGAAACTCATTCATTCAGATCATACAAATGTTAGTGGAGTATTCAATAACATCAAACACAATGGGTTTTCTAACTTCTTTTAGATTTTGAGTTTTAAAGTATTTAGGGGATTAAACGAGGATTCCAAAGTGATACAAATGGAACATCTAGTAACATAAAGCTAGGAAACTATACGAAAATTGCACATAATACCCTAATCTTTCTAACAACTAACACATTTGGCCATTTGAGATAAAGCTTAGTAAGTTTCTCTTCAACTAATACCACAATAACTAAAAAAACCTTTTCTAACAATTATGAGATAACCAAGAAACCCGTTTGATGAAATAAAATTTGAAATCACTCTCCCCCTCAATCAATTACCTGTATTCTAGTTAAAGAGATGTAGTCGTTGATTGAGTGACAAATTTTATGAACAATCCAAGTCTGAAAGAATTTCAAACAACACGTTATCACCATGTGTCTCACAAATAATTTTCAGAAGAATCATAGAATGAAAACTATTTGTATATAAAAAAGATTTCTC
Organism: Artemisia tridentata subsp. tridentata; assembly: GCA_021014915.2. Taxonomy (NCBI): domain Eukaryota; kingdom Viridiplantae; phylum Streptophyta; class Magnoliopsida; order Asterales; family Asteraceae; genus Artemisia; species Artemisia tridentata. The sequence goes on from CP139504.1 coordinate 198,364,265, forward strand.
TTCTTTAACAAGAAATGATGCACTGAAATGTACATCAAATCAGGAAAACATGGATATAAAGTAATCCATGCCCGGGTGAACTTCACCCAGTGGGAGGAACAACCGTCTTTTTGGCGACGTGCTTTCCCCATTTTGATATGCGGGTTGCTATCTAAAGTAATAGCAAGCCATTTAGGCATGTTTTGAAAACTTTTTGAACTTCTGCTCGAGCTTCATTTAAAGACTCGTGTCATTATTGAATGACATTTCTAGGTCCGTAAATGTTATCGATAAACAGAAGACATGCCTAGAACAACTATTTTTGGTATTTTCTATTTTTCTGATTTTTATGGTTTTTCTTGGTTTTAATAATTTTCTATTTACATTTTTCTGGTTTTATAATTTTCTATTTACAATTTGGTTTAAGAAGATGTTGACATGAATACCGAAATAAGGATACGTTCTGTACGTTGTAGAAATCTGTAGTCAACATCTCTTTAAACTTTCACCACCAAAGCTTTAGAGGCTCCTGAATAATTGTCTGAACTTGAGCCTTCTTAATGTGAAGCTTTGATAGCTTCCCCCCAAACCGAAAATCTTCTTTTTGAGCAGTTTCAAAGCTCTCTTTCAAGCTTATATTCATTAAGTCCACAGCGGAATCCGTAGCAAACCACATCAAATATTGCTGCTCCTTTTAAGAATAATCATCGTGATACTTCGTTCGGGGGATCATCAAATAGATCAGCAGTGTATCATCTCACACTTGAATAATTCTTCACACATTTCTTCCCGCTAAAGTCTAAAGTAATGCATACCAAAAGTATCCAGAGACCACTTCCCCCAAGTAGTTGAAGTGATGCAATCAGTCTCATTGTATGAAGCTTAAAACCCCGAAGTACACACTCAATCCCATTAATGAAGTCAAAAACGTAATCATCAAGATCAATTAAGACCCGTAAATCCCCTTTTATCCCTTCAGGAAATTGCAGATGAGAATTGTTACACCAAATTCAACTAAGTCCCGAGTGTAAGCAATTTATCCCGTATGTAGTCGAAATGATAACGCCAAGACAGTACCACAAAGGCAACTGAGTGTCGTATGTACACATTTACTTCAGTAGGATAACGACTAACCATAGGGATCATCATACAATTGTGTACCTCTTTAATCATCGGAAACAGTTTCTTACATCTCTTCCCCCACGTAGTTGGAATAATATACCAAAAGCCATGAGTCAAAACACTGATTTTTCTCTGCGGTTATGACATTTGTCTTCCCGGAATAACTTCACTTAAGAAGTATAAAGTTCATCACGTGTACTCGTTGTGCGTTCAGATGTATGTCTCCTTCCCCCTTGCTGGTTTTGATACCTCAGAATCAGTAACACATTTTATGCACATATACATGACACCTTGTGAGAAGAACAAAAATGGCTCAAATGTAGCAAGTGAGAATCAACCGCTACTGAAACTCTCTCTGACTATCTGTAGCAACCCTTAAGTAGGCTATTTGAAGAGATAACTGATGGAGCAAACCCGATATACAAAACTTGAAACTGACGAGGAATTCCCCAAATTTGTTACTTAAGCTTGCACTGTTGTTGATTGAAGAACGATGCAGAAGAGAAACCCCTAAGTACCCTTATACACTCAACTAAGAGCCAAAGCAAGTACAACACCTCTTGAGACTATCCACATCTGCATATGCGTGTGACACTAAGCACTACAATGTAACTCATTGAAGTGATAGCTATAACCCTTGAGAACTACAATGTAACTCCTTACATCGGGTATAACTAGATAATCCAAGTCCCAATCATAAATTTTAAGCACGAGCAAGTTATCTTTGAAAGTCATGCATCCAACCAACCCCGAATTCAAGATAAAATAAGATCACGCCTTTGTGAAAGTCAACTTCAATCTCAAATAAGGGATGCCAAATAAACTCCGTGATCACTTGATGTTCAATGTCCAAAATCTTATCCATTTTGACGTTTTAGCTGACATTTTCCTTTATGTTCTTGTGGTTGCTTTATAGAGTGCACATTGGAAGGAACAACCATCCGTGATGAAGAGGATTCTTCAGAACCTGGTTCTGGGAAAGGAATGACAAAGAACGGATCATGGATCATTATTCATGTGTGCAACTTCAATATCTTGAGATTCATTATCAACACCTTGAGGAATAACTGGAGATTTGGTTTCTTGAGTAGTTTTAGTTGTACTTCTAGATGGCGCATCTTGATCAATTGAGATTGAAGAAGGTGAACCAGTTGAGTCAGCAGGAACCGGAGCAGGAGCTTCAGGAACAGGATGATCAACATTCGTAGGAGGTTGGAAGTATTCATCAAACATCGATTGAACTAATAAATCCCAGTCATCCGTTGTTAGTAGAACATTTGGTGTTGGAGGAACTTGGTATGCACGGCTCCTAAACTGATGTATTCAGGAGCCGTATGACCATTTCTCAATCATCAATCAACACGTGGTTTATTCACCCTTCTCCCCCTCAAAAATTGCATATGACTGCCAACTGCAATCTTTGATTGAACGAGTGAATAAGAACACCATCAAAGATAAGTAGATCCACCTGATAACTGACATGTTGTTTATTCACACTTCTCTCCCTCAAAAATTGCATATGAGTGACATTTTTTATTGAACGAGTGAATAAGAATACAATCTAATGAAAGTAGATCCACTTGATGACTGAACGAGCATGGAACAAGTATGAAGCTTGTTGATGAGAGTAGTTAGAAACAAGAAGATTTCTCTTCTTCTGAAGATAAAGCACACTCAAGCGTACGCCTTTCTTTTCTTTGAGGAACGGGGCCTGAAGTGTTGTCAACAGACGCCATTATGTTAACATTGAGGCCCGAGGCTTTAACTGCAGTGTTCAAACGTCATTGTCGATGAAGAACGAGGCTTGAACTGATGTATTCAAACGTCATTATGTAAAAGACCGAGGCTTGAACTGATGTGTTCAAATGTCATTATGTTAAAGACCGAGGCTTGAACTGATGTGTTCAAACGTCATATGTCGTTGAAGAACGAGGCCTGAACTGATGTGAACAGACGTCATAGTCATTGATGTTCATCAAGCTTGAATTGCTTGAACCCCTAATTCATGAGATATCAGTCTTTTCGGCACCCAAACCCTGAGTCTTTCCTTAATAGGAGCGAACGATGTACCTGCACTTAAGCAAAGATTTCCTGCATTGACATTAAGAGTTTGTTTGCATTTATATGGGTTAGTGATATCAGCATTTAAACCATTTGGGGTTTCACTGTCAACCTTGGTTTTGCACTCAGTGAACATCTTTCTAATAGGTATCCATTGATTGCGTGGTTTTGTAACCTTACAACAGGTTTTACCTCTCGAGGGATCTCAAGAGGCTTACAACCCCACCAGGCAGTGTACCTGACCGATGTAGTATAGTGTAGTGGTAAGTACGGGGGATTGATCGTTCTCCACAGGGAATAGTGTTCGTTAGGTGTGAAAGGCTACTCTAATTAGGTCTAAGGGTTGAGGAAGATTCTTTTTATGTTTTTATAATTTTTATGAAAGCAAGTAAAATCTCGGTTTTGAAGGAGTGGGCGGAATTAGTTGCTAGTCAACTAACCCAAATTACTACAAATGCAATAAAATAAAATAACAAAAATGAAAAGTGGTGAGAAACTTATGTGTAGAGAAATGTGTTTACTTAGATTTCCTTACTCCCTAACTATCTTTTACCGGTTAATTAGTGTGTATTAGTTGCGTGGATGACGGGTGTATTCCTTAATACCATTCGTGGGGTGGCGTACTTACTTCCCCAAACTCTACAAGCTCCTACTTCACTCCTATGTCGAGCCGGCTAGGAAGCTCCTAACATGGGATCACTAGAATTCGCTTGTGCATTAAATACAACCATAAAAACCTTTAGTACGCGTTTGGTTCATGTTTCTTAAGACGTTCAAGCAAGTTACCGAATAGGAAGTTAGCCAGTTTTCTTAAGCCTAACATAGATAAACAATCATCCAATACAACTAATAACACACTAACAACCAATAATCAATAGCTAGGTTTCATTAGATCTAAGCAAACACAAGATAAAATTAGCCTAACATGTTAAACAAAAGACAAGCATAAGATAGAATCAAACAACACATAGACATATTGAATGATTAATTGATAACTTATCTTTCAATGAAACATGGAAGATCTCAAGGCAAAAAGCCCTGAAAAAGTAGCTAAAATCGTCTTAGGGTTTTATCCCAAAATTCCACACTCTAAGCTCTCTCTTAATGACAAAAAATTAGAAAACTATATATAGATATTTGGATCTGACGGCGTCACCTTATGCATTGTGACGCCGTCACCTCGCCGCTTTTAGGGTTCCCGGGTGACCTTCTTGACGCCATCCCTCTTTAGCTCTTCAAAAATCCATTCTGGCCTATCAAGGCTTGACGCCGTCGAACATTGAACGTGACGCCGTCCCCTTATGATTTAAGCCGTGACGCCCTTGATTTAGTTAAAGCGTGACGCCGTCAGAATTCTCATGCTAACTCACTGGCCCGTCATGAGTAAATTTCACATCCAACTTTTCTTGCCAAGACATGACGCCGTCAAGAGATGATTCTGACGCCGTCAAAGGTAAATTTCAGCCGATTTTGAGACTTTGTCGTATTCTTCACTTTAATGCTCCAAAAACGTCCAAAATGCCTCCTTTTCTAGATTTCTCCTCAAAAGTACCTAAAATGACAAAAGGAACGATTTAGGGCAATATTTGATCAAATAAATACGATTTCGGGCTTAAATGACCCCTTAAAAGCGGTACACTTTTCGCCTCATCATCCATCTAAGACCAACAATCTTAAAAATTCTACCCGTCGGTATCCACCTAAGGCAAGATCTAGGAGTGTTTAGTTTCTCATGTACAGTGGAAGACTTGTTAGGAGAAAACCTTTTTCCTATAGCAGTTTTCCTACCAGGTTTCTGAATATCACTCTTTGGTATTACGGGCTTGTTGTTATCATGATTTGCCTTAAAAACACATTTCTGACAAGTTGCGCAAACAAAGTGTTTAGATTCAGAAAAAGATCTAGAATTCTTAGAGTGATCTGCTACGGGAATCGCTTTAATTGATACGCAACTACTCTTAAAAGCAGGCAAATTCCTAGTCTTTTCCTGTGTGTTTTTCTTAGCATCCTCTAGGTTGTGATTCTGAACACTATTTTTATGTCTAACATGTTCCTTTGGTGTCACAAATGACACACGCTTTGAACTAATCCTAGAAGAACTAGTGGCAATCATATGATAAGGTTTTGCAAGCATATATTCCTTTTCCTTAGGTCTAGACTGTGAAGTGACTGGTTTTGACAAAACTTGTTTCGAATCAACTTGGGAGGCAAACCGTGGTTTTGAGGATTTTGGTCGTTCACTTCAATCATAATAAATATTCACATCTCTCAATAAGCACGGAGATTATAAACTAGCACCTCACAAGTAGTGTTTAGATACTCACATCTCTCAAGTGTCATCAAAATAAATCTCCTAAATGAAAACGGAAAATATCTCTCACTACCTGTCATAGCAAATAGATTACCATAGGCTTGGGAAAGGATCGAAAACCTCCTCCACTAGGCGTAAGCACCTAAGATAAACTATCAAAGAGGGCTTTTAAATGGGTTATAACGTTAGGTGTAGGGAAAAGGAAAACACGGTTTTGTTGGATACGGGATATTTTACTGGTGGCGAGTTAAAGATCTTGGTCAATTACATGTACTATACAATGTTGCTAAGCCAAGACTAGACTCGATCTTAAGCTAGAAACGAAATAACAAAATAACAAGAACATAAAACAAACATAAAATGAAACGGGATGGTAGTCCGTATGTTTTTTTCTATTTTTCATTTTCTCATTTTTTTGTGTTTTTCTTGATTTTTTTTTTTTTTTTTTTTTTTTTTTTTTTTTTTTCATACACTCTTGCCCTACCATCCAAAATAATACATCATAGGGGCATTGCATCCCCCTTACACTTGAATTTTTACATAACTTTACAAATACTAATCTAATGACTCGAATTAAGATAATTGAAAAACTTGGAGTACTTTTAAAACATTTAGCACATACGGGGGTAATAAATGATGTTCTTCCCCATTACTCCATTACACTAGTACTTTACCCATGAGTCCCAATCGTCCCAAAACAATATGTACAAGGATATGACTCGACTTAGCAACCATGTAATCAACTAGATAATTAACTTGGGTTTAAACAAATGTTGTAACAATAATGCACTAAAAATGAGTGCATACAAGGTAGGCTAAGGCGATTTGGGTGTACATTTTAGTGGGGTGTAACAAATTCTTCCTTTAAGTAAAATGCTTAAAGGTCGAAACGAAAAGATAGGCTCTGAGGGGTGTACTAGGGGTATCGTGTACTAAAAATGAGTACAACGCAAAGGGTGTGGGAGAATTACTTGACCAATGTAGCCAATGTAATTATAACAAAAACACAGGTGTAAAACAATGGGTTAATCCTAATGCCTCTTATCATGTAGTAAATCTAACTACACGAATGTAGTCTCACTTGTGGCCTCGGAATGGTCCTAACGCAAGTTCTAGAATCTAAGTGCTACCGGTACACACATCATAGCATAAATGCTTTTCCTACCAATTCTAGGGGCGAACCTCACATATTTGGGGGTGGAAAATTTTTTTAGTGGTACGGTTTTTGTGCTAGTCATATAACTCCTATCCGTGAGACGCTCATTAAGATCAAAGTTTCACTCCTATATGTTGTAAAAAATTTTAAATTTGGCACTAAAATTACCTTAATCAAGTATTTCTCTCAGTTTTATTACACATCTACTATTAAACAAACAAAAATCAAGCGCAATTGTATTCTCTAAAATCGTACTTTTACCCTCCCCTTACACTTAAGATGAACATTGTCCCCAATGTTCAAATAACAAGATGTAAAAGAAAAAAAAATAAAAGAAAATAAAAGAATGAAATCAAATACTCCCCTGATTCGCTCGTTGGATAATGAAATTACACGGTTAAATCTTCCTCCAAGGTAATGTTGAAGCTCCATGACTAATGCATCGCCATAAGCTTGATTCCATAAACATCTCCTTGTCCAAAATAACCTGTTAAACCTGAGAAAACAAACACGAAAACCTGCATAACATCGGCGGGATAAAATCTATATATAAGGATATAATGCTTGTGGAATGATAATTTTGCAGATTCCTGGAGATTATAAGTTGGAGATTTAATAAAAACTTTTTATGAAAACAAAACTTTCAAAAATTTCTGGAAATTAAATCTGACGCCGTCAGGTTATAACGCCGTCAGAAATGACCTGACAAAAATTTTCATTTTAAGTTTCCGGAAAATTTCTGGAAAAACCTTTACCTTACTTCCTGGAAATCCTGCAAAACATCATTATGACTCGATACAAGCATTTGACTCAAACAAATACTAATATGTATGTTAATTTATTATTATTACGATTCATGTTCATTTGTGTTCTAATAAACCGATTTAGATTTCCCTTACACTTATCTTTTGCAAAATACCTTTATATGTAGTTAAGACGAAGTTAAAAACAACATAAAGCATTTTCACAAATTACTTTTGAACATGAATCAATACTAATAAAAATTAAACACACATACGGAAACAAATAAAATCAAACAAACAAATAAATAAACACACAAAGCAAATAAAACAAATAAAGCTTGGGTTGCCTCCCAAGAAGCGCTTTTCTTTATTAACGAGTCTTGTAGCTAGACTCAAAGTCACGGGGTCTACGTTTTTCCGTTTTGCTTCTCAATTGCCCCTCTAATCATCCTAACAACCTCCATATCAATTTTGTATTTAGGTCCAAGGTTTAAGCAATCTTTATAATAAAGGCTTCTCTTATTCCAAACATGGTCCATGCCTTTTTCTTTATCCTCTTCATTGATGTCCTCAATCGCACCAATGTTGTCCATGTCAAATCGAGGCACAAAACGAAATTCATTAACCCGATAAGGCATCCTATATGTGATCCTATCTATGTGATTAGAAAACTGAACCGTGCCTTTCAAACGGTCATACCTTAAATTGGATGCTTCGATAAATGGCTTACCTAACACAACGCGAGATAGGCGGCAGTCAACAACACTTGCCATATCTTCTAAAATCATGAAGTTGGTGATAAAGGTAAAGTTCCCAACAAGGATATGTATATCCTTAATCCTTCCAACGAAGTTGCAAACTCCGCCTGGACATTTGGGGTCCATCCTAGGCTCAAGTGGTGTATTTATGATTTGGCTATAAAGGCCTGAGGACATAACGTTGATTGGGGATTCACAGTCAATGTAAGCATGCTCAACGTATTGGTACCCAATCATACATGGTATCTTCACATTCCCGGGATCACCTCTCTTAATCTTTGGGTCAACTCTAACAAAAGGTGGCCGAGGGTTATCAACTAGGTTGTTATAGTAAGCAATCTCCTCCTTAGTGGGGTATTCATTGAAACAATCATCCAACCTAGGATCTACCTTTACTTCCTCAATTTTCTCAACCAACTTATCAACCTTAAGATTATTACGTTCTAAGTAATTATCTGAGTATATGGCGGTCCCTAAGTTGTTCAAGGCATAATCAAGCTCTATATCAATCATTCTACTGAGCTCCCTGAGCTCACTAATCTCATTCTCAAGTTGGCTACGCAACAAAGCTACTTCGCCAGGTGTAAGGGGTGGATTCGCGTTTTCCATAATGGCAAACTGAATAGTCAATGAAAATCTGTTACGAACAAAAGCACAAAGAAAATAGATAGACTAAAGAAAACCTAGAAAAATAAAATAAAAATCTCACTAGAAAGGAATCTAGTGAGTAGACCTAATAGAAATAAAATTTCAACCTAAACAATAACTATTCCCCGGCAGCGGCGCCAAAAACTTGATTGCGTGGTTTTGTAACCTTACAACAGGTTTTACCTCTCGAGGGATCTCAAGAGGCTTACAACCCCACCAGGCAGTGTACCTGACCGATGTAGTATAGTGTAGTGGTAAGTACGGGGGATTGATCGTTCTCCACAGGGAATAGTGTTCGTTAGGTGTGAAAGGCTACTCTAATTAGGTCTAAGGGTTGAGGAAGATTCTTTTTATGTTTTTATAATTTTTATGAAAGCAAGTAAAATCTCGGTTTTGAAGGAGTGGGCGGAATTAGTTGCTAGTCAACTAACCCAAATTACTACAAATGCAATAAAATAAAATAACAAAAATGAAAAGTGGTGAGAAACTTATGTGTAGAGAAATGTGTTTACTTAGATTTCCTTACTCCCTAACTATCTTTTACCGGTTAATTAGTGTGTATTAGTTGCGTGGATGACGGGTGTATTCCTTAATACCATTCGTGGGGTGGCGTACTTACTTCCCCAAACTCTACAAGCTCCTACTTCACTCCTATGTCGAGCCGGCTAGGAAGCTCCTAACATGGGATCACTAGAATTCGCTTGTGCATTAAATACAACCATAAAAACCTTTAGTACGCGTTTGGTTCATGTTTCTTAAGACGTTCAAGCAAGTTACCGAATAGGAAGTTAGCCAGTTTTCTTAAGCCTAACATAGATAAACAATCATCCAATACAACTAATAACACACTAACAACCAATAATCAATAGCTAGGTTTCATTAGATCTAAGCAAACACAAGATAAAATTAGCCTAACATGTTAAACAAAAGACAAGCATAAGATAGAATCAAACAACACATAGACATATTGAATGATTAATTGATAACTTATCTTTCAATGAAACATGGAAGATCTCAAGGCAAAAAGCCCTGAAAAAGTAGCTAAAATCGTCTTAGGGTTTTATCCCAAAATTCCACACTCTAAGCTCTCTCTTAATGACAAAAAATTAGAAAACTATATATAGATATTTGGATCTGACGGCGTCACCTTATGCATTGTGACGCCGTCACCTCGCCGCTTTTAGGGTTCCCGGGTGACCTTCTTGACGCCGTCCCTCTTTAGCTCTTCAAAAATCCATTCTGGCCTATCAAGGCTTGACGCCGTCGAACATTGAACGTGACGCCGTCCCCTTATGATTTAAGCCGTGACGCCCTTGATTTAGTTAAAGCGTGACGCCGTCAGAATTCTCATGCTAACTCACTGGCCCGTCATGAGTAAATTTCACATCCAACTTTTCTTGCCAAGGCATGACGCCGTCAAGAGATGATTCTGACGCCGTCAAAGGTAAATTTCAGCCGATTTTGAGACTTTGTCGTATTCTTCACTTTAATGCTCCAAAAACGTCCAAAATGCCTCCTTTTCCAGATTTCTCCTCAAAAGTACCTAAAATGACAAAAGGAACGATTTAGGGCAATATTTGATCAAATAAATACGATTTCGGGCTTAAATGACCCCTTAAAAGCGGTACACTTTTCGCCTCATCATCCATCTAAGACCAACAATCTTAAAAATTCTACCCGTCGGTATCCACCTAAGGCAAGATCTAGGAGTGTTTAGTTTCTCATGTACAGTGGAAGACTTGTTAGGAGAAAACCTTTTTCCTATAGCAGTTTTCCTACCAGGTTTCTGAATATCACTCTTTGGTATTACGGGCTTGTTGTTATCATGATTTGCCTTAAAAACACATTTCTGACAAGTTGCGCAAACAAAGTGTTTAGATTCAGAAAAAGATCTAGAATTCTTAGAGTGATCTGCTACGAGAATCGCTTTAATTGATACGCAACTACTCTTAAAAGCAGGCAAATTCCTAGTCTTTTCCTGTGTGTTTTTCTTAGCATCCTCTAGGTTGTGATTCTGAACACTGTTTTTATGTCTAACATGTTCCTTTGGTTTCACAAATGACACACGCTTTGAACTAATCCTAGAAGAACTAGTGGCAATCATATGATAAGGTTTTGCAAGCATATATTCCTTTTCCTTAGATCTAGACTGTGAAGTGACTGGTTTTGACAAAACTTGTTTCGAATCAACTTGGGAGGCAAACCGTGGTTTTGAGGATTTTGGTCGTTCAGTTCTAAACGCAGTCGGTTGTCTAACAACTGATTGGTTTCTAAGTGGTGGTTTCCCCAAGATTGATGGTTTTGCGAACTTAGTGTTCACACCATTTCCTGTCGATATTCTTAACTCGTTTTTCAATGCTGCAATTGCAAAACCCTTTTCCTGAAGTTGAGCTTTAAATTCATCATTTTTGGCAATCAAAGAGGTTGTTTGCTCTATAGTCTTAGTTTTCGTTTCTTTGATTGTATCACACAGTTCTTTGCAATGAATTTTCAAACTCTCATTTTCATTAAGTAATTCAGTCACTTTATGTTCTAATTTAGCATTTTTTTTGCAATGCCATCATTGTCATGTTTAGCCTTAACTTCATTACACATATCACCATCTCAGCAATACGATTTTTCAGGTTGTTGATCGTTAAGTTTTTGGCTAGTAGCTGAGCTTTCAAATCGTTTATCATAAAAAATTCATGGAATTCAGGAAATTCCGGATTCCTGCATGGTTGGTTAGTTTGAAGACTTTCTTCCTTTTGTTGCATTGAGATTTCAAGTGAAATACAATGTTTTTCAAGTTGTAAAAATCTGTTTGAAAGTAAATTATAAACTTTTTTTCCAACCATATCGTTTGATTTGAAAAGCTCAGCCGTAGGCAAAGAACTTGATGCATTATCTTGTTTAGCATCCTGATCAATTTCTCCCCCCTTATGACTCATATTTGTTGAATCAGAGGTAATATTACTATCAGTCTTTTCCAACAGATATGTGTCATAAGTAGGTTTAATTTGATCAGTATGTTGTTGTTCAGTAGAAAGAACATTATGTTGATTAGACAGATGTACCTCAGCAGATGGTACTTGGTGATTTACTGGACTGAGATTTGCATCCACACTATGTGTGATATCAGTCCCTAAGAAGCTTCTATCATCATGCTTATTTGACTCTGTCCTATTCCCCATGTATTGTGCCCTTTCATTAATGAACTCCTTAACATTACTCATGAGTTGGAGTAGCGTAACTCTGAACATGCCAACCTCGATTCCAGTGTAATCAGCAAAACATTTTTTCGCCATTTGACTGTCAGAATCATAATCCTCAGTGTATTATGAATCAATGAACACTTGGAGTTGGTTGTTAACCACACACAAGGCAGCCATGGATCTATCTTCAGAAAATTCTCCTTTGTCAACTTGTTATTCAAGTTGATCCAGATACAGAATCATTTTGACTGTGAAAGTCTGAACATCTTGACCAAAGACTGATGTAAAAGCACATCTGTATCCTCCCAAGAATCCAGGTTGTTCAAAGAGAACCTTGAGGTGTGAATGAAGTAATCGAAAACATTCAATGCAACTTTCCATTTCATTAGGCAACATAAGTGACTGATGGAACTCTTTCTCTTGTGACTTCGAGCACAACAATTCCACATTAGCATTATCAGAATCACACACGTTTATTTGTTGTACAGGATTGGAAGTCTTATATTTGTCATTCGTGTCGTACAACTTGAGTATCTCAGATATGAAAGAATCTGAAGTGGTAGACATGATGTAAACGTGCACGGGAATTTACAATTCTAGGATTTAAATCGAGAAATAGATTCTTTCGCGGGATTTTACAAATAATCAAGAATAAACCGTGAAATGATAATGATTGCTTGAATATGTTATGATGAAAGTATGGTAGACTTGGTGATCTGTTGTATAGTTGTGATTTGGTTTGGTTGATGCAAGTTGTTACGGTGAAATTATGGTCTGAAAACTTAAAACCTCAATAACTTCATTTTGGAGCGATTTCAGGCTTCAAAAGTTGGGTCGAATGAAGAAATTTCTTCAACGTATCCTTCTCCTCGGTCTCACGGTCGTTTTGACAGGTAATTCACTGAAAACGGAGTTACAGTTCAAAAGTTATGGCCGTTTGAAGTTTTGACGTAAAAAATCAACTTTGGTCAAACCGCAAAAACCTCAAAACGCAGAAACCACAAACCGCAGATGACCACAAACCGCAAAAGACTACAAACCGCAGAATACCACAAACCGCAGAAGACTCAAACCGCAGAAGGTCCAAACCGCAACGACCCAAACCGCAATAGTTCAAATCGCAGAAGCCAAACCACAACGACCCAAACCGCAATCAAAGGCAAATCGTAATACGTCAAAACGCAGTCAGTCAAACCGCAAATAGTCAAACCGCAGCACCTCAAACCGCAAGAAGTCAAACCGCAACACCTTAAACCGCAAGAATTCAAACCGCAAGAAGTCAAACCGCAGCACTAATCGACAAACCACAAAGGACAAAACGTCGCTTTCACTGCGTTTTGTCTTTTTCCCGTTTTAGTTAAAATCCAAACCGCAATCCCAAAACAGTTCAAACCGCAACAAGTTCTTACCAAAATAACACAAACCGCAGCTAAGAAACTTTTACCGAAAGACAAACCGCAAGGAAGAAAATACGTCCGAATGTCAAACCACAGTCAAGAAAACACCACTAATCTTCCAATAACTAACACCAACACTATTGTACGTTATCAATAAGGATGCAAGATAGTTTTTTGAACATGAAAGTACAAAGTTTTAACGATTTGAACCACAAACAAAGCACAAATCGTGATTTGTCTTCCTTTTCAAGTCGAACCACAAAACAAAAACAAAAGTGCCAAAAACACACCACAAATTCATGAATATTCAATCACACGAACCTAACCATGGCTCTTGATACCAAATGTATCATATTCATAAACATATAACATGTATTCTATGGTGATTTGGCTGAAAGTCTAGAGAGAGAAATGGAAGAAGTTGGGAACTAGAGAGAGAAAGTAATATGTAATAGTTGAATGTGTGAAGAGTTCCAACCCTTCCCTTGCCTGGGAAGGGCTTTATCTAGGCGTACCTAGGGTGCCCTGTGTGGGCTGTGGAGTGAGCTGACAATGGGTAAAGACCCGACCCACTCCATGAATACTTTAATAACTAAACTATTACTAATAATACTAATAATCTTACGAGCTACTTAATACAAACAGATACTCGGGGTGACCGAGTCTTCATATGAATATTTATATTCCTAACACTACTCCACCTCCAACTAAAAATCCAATAGCAACCACACCACCTCCGGCTCCATCACAACCACCAAAATCACCATCACCACCAAAATCTCCAAGACTTGAACCCATTGAACTCTTTGCTACACCACTAACTTCTCCTCATCCATTTTTGGATTACTTGGAAGACTTGCCACCAAGAACATCAAATCCACCACCTCTTCCATCATTTGCATCAATCGAGCGTATTGCTCATGAACAACTACAGGCATCTTTTATGCCCAATGAGCCTCTTCATAGTGAACCATCCCAACATCAACCTCTACTTTTTCACCCTATTTATAGGGAAATCCATGGGCCACTATATGGAGACCATGCTCCACCACAACCTCAACTTTAACAACCTCAATCCTTTTCTCTTAGGGACATTGAGGAATCCATGTGGATTGATCCCCCACAAACATAAGAGAAGATCAATGATCAGCTTGGTAACCTCTATGCCTTCTCCAACATGGTGGACTCCCACCTTCATGAAGCTATGCAACTTCAAACCACCTTGCTCTCTTCAATCATAGCTCCACTGTTGGGTCCGTCAGTACCCAAGAATACTTAAAACAAGATTTGAACACAAATTAACTAAATGTTAACTTAAACCGAGAACAATTCAAGTCACTGAGAGAACAGTCTCTCAGTGAGTCATCTTCAGGATGCTTAATTCGAATTCAAGAAGAAGGATTCACTACTCAGGAAGGCGGTACTCCCTGAGTAGGACTTAAGCCAAAGATGAAGATGATGGTTCAGTGAGTGTTGGACAAGAACTCACTGAACCCCAGTCTCCTCAACAACAATTGTGATTAATAAATGAAGGTGTGTACTGAAGAACCTAAAGCCTGAAAGAAAGGCGGGAAGATCTGGGAAGAGTTTAAGATAAGATCAAATCTTATCTTGTCAGGAAGAAACCTTCCCTAAGACGGCTAAAAGTCATGGAGTTTCAGACCAACCACTCCTAAATACTTTTAGCCCATTCCTATTGGTTCTTGGAAATGACAATTACTATTGTAATTGTCAGACACGCTTGCTTCAACAACTTGTATTATTTTAAATCACTTTTACTCTTTATACTTGTGTATAAATAGGTTCAGATGAGAGAGAAGTTAAGTGTGTTTTGTACATTGAAAGCTTAGACTTTTGCAAAGCAACTTCTCTCCTACAAAGAGTAACGTATCCCTGAGATAGCTCAGTGGGTCGAATTGTTACCACTCAAAGCAAAGCTTGAGTTTAGATAGGAGACACCACCATACCTTGTCTATTCAATCCCAAGTGTTTGTTTCGCAAAACACTTGGGTAATAGATTCTTTGATTCATTTCTAATAAGAATTTAAACGTTGAAAAATACTTATGTGTTTTTACTTTTACGTTTCATTAATCTGTTAGAATTAATCATAACATTGTATTAGTCATAAACACGAATAGATTAACTTTCTAGTTAACTCTAAGCGTGTGAAGGAAACAACAAGTGGTATCAGAGCCTCTGGTTTATAAAATCTTTCAAAACTAACCTAGAGTGCTCAAGGGTTTTAAAACCAAGATCCTACTATGGCTGATATTAATGTACCCCAGCTGGTCGATAAAAAGGGTGGCAGCTATTCTGCTGTTGCACCCAGACTAGAAGCTGGAAAGTTTAGCAAATGGAAAAAACGTATGATTTGCTATTTAATTGGTATGGAACCTTACTACATCACCTGTATCAGGGATGGCCCATTTGTCCCTAAGACTGCTGCAGGGCTAAACAAGCCTGAGGCACAATGGACCATTGATGAGAGGAGGGTGGTCAATCAAGACCAGCGCCTTAAAAGCATCCTTATATCTTGTCTTCCTGACGATATAATGGAATCAATCATCAACTGTTTAACAGCCAAGCAAACTTGGGATGACTTGGTTAATAGCTTTGAGGGCCCCACAGATACCAAGGAAAACAGGGTCATGGACCTGAAACTTGAGTATAATACTTTCAGGGAAAAAGACTCTGAAAGTCTCTCTCAGACTTATACCAGATACAAGACTTTGATAAACGAACTATCAAATGATGGTGTAGTATTATCTAAGCATGAGACAAATGTTGGCTTTGTCAACAGTCTCCCTGAGAAGTGGCTAAACTTCTCACAAGGCCTGAGGAATGCTAATCACATTCAGACCCTTGAGCTCCCTGAAATCTATGGGAAATTTGTCTATGAGGACAACTTGATCTCAAGGAGATATCCTGACTCAAAAGCTCTTGAGTCCAAAAAGGCCTTAACCTCCACACCCATATCAACTGCTTTTTATACTAATGGTGTTGTGCAGGACTTTGAAGCAAAATATAGGAAAGCCAAGGCTAAACTTGCAATTCCTGAAACTAATCCCTCTATGTCTCAGGCTGCTCAAACATCCAAGCCTGTTTAGGCAAAGAACAAGGTTTTAGTTGCTGAAGCCTATGATTGGGATGAAGAAGAGGTATCCTCAGATGAGGAAATTAGAGTGAGTGCACTGATGGCACTCTCTGAAGGTGATCAGGTGGCTGTTGGGAAAAGCCATGCAAGGAATGGAGAGTGGGTAAACATCACCATGAAGAAGGTAAACACTTTACTTTCTATGGATGATGATTCTGATTGGCAGTCTTACATGAATTATATTTGTGTAGATCTTAAATTTGTTGAGGAACAAAGGCTTAACATGTGTTCAAAATATAACAACATAGTGTCAGAATTGAATAAATGTAGAGATGAATTGCTTGTATTAAAGCAAGCCAAATTACAAACAATAACTCTACAAATTCAGAACACTGAAATTTTGAAACAAAACCAAGCCCTACAAACTGAACTTAACAAAGATAAAGTTGTCATCCAAGGCTAGACCAAAAAGAACCCCAAGGTTTTTGACACTGTGGGATTAAGCTCTCAGAAAACCATTGGAATTGACCCTCTTATGGTTGATCCCAATGTTAGTCATAGTGAATTAACCTTTGTTCCAGCTGGCATATCTTTTGAGCAAGAAATGCTTCCCAAGTCTAATGACTGGATTGTCAGGGACAACCCAGTCAGTAAGTTACCAAACTTTGAGACTGGAAAGATCTTGCTTCCTAAAAGTCAGGCCTTGAAAAATATGCTTGGACTTACTGAACAACTCAGTAAGCTTGAACTCACTGAACAACTCAGTAATACTGAGTCTGTGAATGAGTCTGAATCAGAATCATACCTACCACTTCCTCCACTGAATACCCTTCTGGGTGCTACACCAAACTTAGGCCTCCCACCTATGGTCTTCTCACCACACTCTCCAAAGGAGAGATCAGGAATGGGAACAACCATCCTGAAAAGACCAACCCTTGAAGTCTCAGTAAATACTGATGACTCATCAACTTCAGTCCCTTCTGAAGTAACAACCCAAAGCCCTGATTCAAAATTTGATCAGTTGGCTGAAATGGTCAGGAAGCTGGGTGAGAAGATTGCATCTTCTGAGAAACCTTCTAAATCCAAGAAGGAACAAAAACCAGCTTCCTCAAAGACCAAACCCAAACCCACAAAACCCATGAAAAGATGTGAACTGTGTAACTATACCAATCATATCACTGATGATTGCTATAGAATTCTTTATTGCATGATTTGCAAAAAAGATGATCACAGGACCTCTGATCATAAAACACATACAGTCACATCAAACATGGCAAGTCTTTAAACTATCCTTCTGATTCTAAACAGAAACAGAAACAAAAGGCAAAGCCTTTTGCACCTTGCCCTCACTGTGGGTTCAATGACCACCATCCTAAGGATTGTCAAATTGACAATTGTTGTGAAAATAGTGGAAGTTTCGCTCATAACACCTCAGGACGTGGTAAGGCCATTCAGGCCAGTAGAGGTATGACAAAGTCAGCCTCTCAGTCCACTGAGTCTACATCAGCAATCAAATGTATAATATGTGGTAGCTCAGTTCACTCCACCACTGACCATAAATCACTTGAAAATGTTAATAAGACCATCAAAACTAAGCCCTCCAAAAAGTAGAGTCCTAGAAAGAACTAACCCAGTTTACCATTTGTGCAGAAACATGCCAGGGACCCTGTTTGGCATCTTGATAGTGGATGTTCAAGGAGCATGACTGGTGTGAAGGAGTATCTGCACAAGTATGTGGATGAATCAGGACCCAAAGTGATATTTGCTGATAACTCATCATGTCTCACTGAAGGTTATGGTTCAGTAAACTGCAATGGTATAGTCTTTACTAGGATAGCTTATGTAAATGGTCTAAAATACAATTTGATAAGTGTCAGTCAACTATGTGATGCAAAATACATAGTTCAGTTTGATGATAAGCAAGGAATCATCTTCAATGCTAATAAGGAAGTTGTCCTTATTGCTCCAAGAAGACATGATGTTTATGTGTTAGACATGTCCAGTCTGACTCAGAATGGAACTTGTCTCTTTACCAAGGCCACTGATACTCTCAACTGGCTTTGGCATAAGAGACTCCCCCACCTGAACTTCAAAAACATAAACAACCTTGTAAAACAAAACAAGGTCCTTGGCTTACCATCTCTTGTGTTTTCAAAGGATAAACGATGCTCAGCTTGTGAAAAAGGTAAACATCACAGAGCATCCTTTAAAACCAAAACCAACTTTTCCATCAGGAATTGCCTACATCTTCCTCATATGGATCTATTTGGACCAATTAGTCCTAGATCTATTAACCATGAGAAGTATACTCTGGTCATTGTGGATGAATACTCAAGATACACTTGGGTATACTTCCTGATCAAAAAAAGTCAGGCAGCTGAAACAATTATGTCCTTTGTCAGGAACATTGAAAATCAGAATGACATCAAAGTCAAACAGATTAGAACTGACAATGGAACAGAGTTCAAAAATTATGAACTTGAATGTTTCTGTGATGAGAAAGGCATTTCACAAAAAATTTCCTCACCCTACACACCTGAACAAAATGGGGTGGCTGAAAGGAAAAATAGAACACTCATTGAAGCAGCTAGGACAATGCTAAACGGTTCAGTCCTTTCCAAACACTTTTGGACTGAAGCAGTAAAGACTGCCTGTTACACACAAAACAGATCCATCATTGTCAAGAGACATAGCAAAACTCCTTATGAGTTATTCAAGGCAAGAATCCCTGACATCAGCTACTTTCATGTCTTTGGGTGTCCTGTGTTTATTCATAATAACAAGGATCACTTAAGAAAATTTGATGCCAAAGCTGATGATGGATACTTCCTAGGATACTCCCTTGTCTCAAAAGCCTTCAGGGTGTTCAACACTAGGAGACAGCATGCTGAGGAAACATTTCATGTTACCTTTGATGAAAGCACTGATGCAATCAGTGTCTCTAACAACTCAGTGGAAGAGATAGGTATTGATGAATCATCAAGATACCCTCCTGATGAACATCATCCTGATAATGGTCCTTCCACTCAGTACCATGCAAATGCTGACATCTCCTATTACATCATTCCCCACAACCTTCCTTACCCAACCATCACTGAGTTTATTGAAGCACAAAATACTGATGAATTCATTCAGTCAGTACAAAGTGCTCAGGTTCTAAACAATCTCAGTGATGAGTCGACCCACTCAGACACTCAAGATGCTGAAGAACATCATGTGTCTGATCCTTATCCTACCCATCAGGCCTCTACAAGTTCTAATCAGATTCCAAGACCTCAGGACAGTTGGACTAGGTCTCAGGATATAGAACTTGTCAATATAATTGGTGAGCCTACTGAGGGCATGCTCACAAGAAGCATGGCTGCTGAACTGAGAGCAGCCTCAGCCAATGAATGCCTATTTGTGGACTTCATTTCCACAATTGAACCCAAAAGTGTTAAGGAAGCACTAAAACATCCAAGTTGGGTTCAAGCCATGAATGATGAACTGGAACAATTTGACAGAAACAAGGTAATGACCTTGGTCAAATGTCCTGAAGATGTTTCAGTCATTGGCATGAAATGGGTATTTAAAAACAAATCTGATGAAAATGGCATAGTCATTAAAAATAAAGCCAGACTTGTAGCCAAAGGCTATAATCAATAAGAAGGCATTGACTATGAAGAAACATTTGCACCAGTAGCAAGGATGGAAGCCATCAGGATCTTCCTTGCTTTTGCTACATACATGAACTTCAAGGTGTACCAAATGGATGTTAAAAGTGCATTCTTAAATGGTTCACTGAAAGAAGAAGTTTATGTTCAGCAACCTCCTGGATTTGAAAGCCATGAGTTTCCTGACCATGTCTGCAAGCTTAACAAAGCCCTTTATGGACTGAAACAAGCTCCCAGGGCATGGTATGAGACTCTTTCAGTCTTCCTGATCCAAAACAAATTTGTCAGAGGCAAGATAGACAACACATTGTTTATCTACAAGACAAATAATGATGTCATACTTGTACAAGTGTATGTTGATGACATCATCTTTGGCTCAACAAATTATAAACTTTGCAAACAGTTTGAAAAACTAATGGCAAAGAAATTTGAAATGAGCATGATGGGAGAACTGACTTACTTCCTTGGTCTACAAATCAAGCAGACTGATAAAGGAACCTCTATCAGTCAAGAGAAGTATGTCAAAAGCCTACTGAAGAATTATGAGCTCAGTGACTGTGCCTCAGTCAAGACTCCCATGGTACCCCCAAACAACCTTGGTCCTGATCTTACTCGAAAACCAGTGAATCAAACTCTTTTTAGAGGTATGATAGGATCACTGATTTATTTACTTGCATCAAGGCCTGATATCCAATTCTCAGTCTGCTTATGTGCCAGATATCAATCTGACCCAAGAGAGACTCATATCACTGCTGTGAAAAGGATATTCAGGTACTTGAAAGGTACTCCAAACCTTGGATTATATTATCCAAAATGTTCAGGCCTTGATCTTAAAGGATACTCAGATTCTGACTATGTTGGATGCAACATGGACAGAAAAAGCACCTCAGGCTCTTGCCAAATTCTTGGTGGAAAACTAGTCTGTTGGAGTGCTAAGAAGCAACAATCAGTTGCCATGTCCTCAGCTGAAGCTGAATATGTTGCAGCAGCAAGTTGTTGTGCAAATGTACTCTGGATGAAAAGTCAACTCAGTGACTATGGAATTCAGTACAAGATGGTTCCCATCTTTTGTGATAACACAAGTGCAATTGCCATCTCAAATAATCATGTTCTTCATCAGAGAACAAAACACATTGATATAAGATATCACTTCATCAGGGACCATGTCATGAATGGTGACATAGAATTACACTTCATTCCTACTGAATATCAGCTAGCTGATATATTCACCAAACCATTGGATGAACCAACTTTCACCAGACTGAAAGCTGAACTAGGAATGTTGGATATTGAAAATCAGTCCACTGATTGACTCCATCCAAATATGTGTAAATTCTGAATCCCTGACTCAATGTGTTCTTCAGTGAGAAAGGTCACTGAACTTCGGGAACTAAACCCAAGTTCCTGAACCCTTAATCCTCAGGAATTAGACCCAAGTTCCTGAACCCTTGGTCATCAGGAACTAAACCCAAATTCCTGAACCCTTGAACCATCAGTGACTAAACCCAAGTTCTGACAATCAGGTTCACTGAATGAAAAGTCATTCAGGGTCCTCAAGAGACATTAATTACTGACTTAAATGCTCTAAGTATCTAGTTAGTAAATGTCCGAGGTTGGTAACTGAACTCATATTTAATTTAAGAATATTTGATCTTTTTTGCCTTTCTGGCTTCCACCTCTGGGCCACCACATTCCCACTTGGCATTAAATGTTTCTCCAATCACATTACAGATATGTGATGACTCATCTCTGCAAATTACACTTTTGCAGAACTGCTCAACTGTTCACCTTGACTGTTGCGCCAAACCAGGGAAAAGTGGAGTGTTGGCATTAAATGCGGATCCCAAAACATTTTATTCAAAATAGTTTCCAAAAATTCTTTTTGAATAAATAAAATCCGCTTAATGCCTAAAATACCCTCCACTTCACTTCCCTTAAATACCCCAAACAAAATTAACACACACACGTTTTTTTTAGAATACTAAGTAAAACTCTGCCATTTTTTAAACTCTCAAAATTTTGTGTGTGTGTTCATAAGCTTTAGAAACCCAAAAACCATATGTCAAACCCAGACTCACCTACACATATGGCTTCTTCCAAAGCTGTCATTTATGCCCCTAATGTGGAATACATATTAGAGGGTGTAGACCTCACCAAGAACAATGTGGTGGGAAACTTTTCCTATCCACAAAAGTTCCCTGCCTACAAGAACGTTATGAAATATCTTCAAAACTGTTTTCTTGCAAAGGCATTTACCAAGACCCCCTCAGTCATCTACCATGACTACCTGAGGGAATTCTGGTGTTCTGCTATGGCCACTAGCCCAAAAGATACCAAAGAATCCATCATCACATTCACAGTGATGAATGGGAAAAGACCCCTTTCCCTGGATTACAACACCTTCATCAAGGCCACAAGTCTTGATTTTGCTGAGGCTTTTGAGCCCAATCCTACTGACCAAGAGGTCAAAGCTGAGTTGATATTCTTAGGACGTCATGACCCAAAACGTCCTAAGGAGTCCGCTGGAGCCTTATTAGAAAAGGATCCAATCGTCAAAACTTGGTTTCACCCAGTCTGGAGGATCCTGATGACATTCATCATTCAGGTCCTTGGGGGGAATAAATCCTCCACTGAGCAATTGAACTCATCACAGCAATTGATGTTGTTCAGTCTCTTGGAGGGTAGAAAAATTGATATCGGAGGTATTATTTTCCGTGACCTTGTTGCTAAGCTCTCAGGGAAATCTAGGCAAAAACACTTGTCTTATCCTAGGTTTATTTCCTGTGTGCTTCAGGACCTTCTTGGCTCTGACTATGTGAGGCCTAAAGTCTTTGGTATGAAACCTGACGTCTAACACAAGACCAATTTCACTAGTGGCATCACTGAGGTACAACCCATTGCCTTGACTAACTACATGCAAGAGATTATTCAGGGGGAGAACGCTGTTTCTCCAGTACCTTCACCTACAAAGAAGGTGAAGAAGACAAAGAAGGGTCAGTCCAGTAAGGTGGTTAGACCCAAACCACTCGCCACTGAGACTGATGCCGAAAATCAACTCAACCTTAAAAAGAGGTTGAATGTGGCCCAGACCTCTGAGACACCCACTACAGAGACCCCCCTGACCACAAAACAAAGGCCAACGGAGGGCACTGAGAAATTATCCTCAGTGTCCTCGGGCAAACCCTTTCCACATATTCCCACTGACATACACAAGTCTGAGGGATCAGGAACATTCACCATTTCACATCCCCATGAAGGAACTGACAAATCACAATCAGTTCCTGAGGGAGAAAAGGGTTCTAAATCCTCGGTGGGGCAGCACTACTCCACTGAGAAGGGGACCCACAACCTCTCACATCCCGATGAAGGAACTGATAAATCACAATCAGGGCCTGAGGGAGAAAAGGGTCCTAAATCCTCAGTAGGACAGTACTATCCTATTGGGAAGGGGACCCACCAACAATCACATCCTGCTAACGTTCCTGAGCAATCACACTCAGGAGTTCAGGACCCTAAATCCCCAAAAGGACAGTACAATCCTGATGGGAAGGGGGTCCGTCAATCATCACAATCAGTGCCTAGTGATACTACTGGAAAACACCCATCAGTAGTTGAAGGTGCTAAGGGGGACAAAGACTCAGAGGGAAAGAAACAACCCGCTGATATGGAACCCATCACCCCCTCAGGCGGATCCATTCACTCAGGAACTGCCCCCAAAAGCCAGGCTGGTATTACCCCAGTTATTATGGCTAGTCAGGCTGAGCAAACCCACTCAGTTATTATGACAACGGGGTCAGGACCTGGCCAAAACAAAGGCGAGTCTTCTTATGAAGAGGAGCCGGTTCAATTTTTGGGTATTGAGTCCATGGGGGACTTTCAGGCTCTTCTTGAGTCTGATGATGAGCTCAAGGAAGAGAGTGATGAAGAAATTTTTGAGGCAGGTGAGGATATGGAAACTGATGTACAATCTGAACACTCTGAACAACCTGAACAATCACATCAGTCATCTCCACATCCAAGTGAAGAATCAGAATCTCAAGCTGCTGGTTCTTCGGATACTGACAACATCCTCACCAAGTATGACAACACTTTTCCTCTCACTGAGAGATAATTGGTCAAGTTCCTGCTTAAGACCAACAAGGCTCTCTTCCAAGGTCTGACTGAAGAAATGTTTAACCAGCACACTGAAGCCGCTGTTCATTATGTAAACCTGAAGGAATCAGTGGAAGCCCATCATGATGATGAAAATGAGCACATGTCATCTATCTTCTTCTCCCTGACGAATCTTGATTACAACTTAAAAATGTTCAACGAGTCTCTCACCAACTTACAAAAGAGCATTGACACTATTCAAAAGTCAGTGAAAGATGACCCTGAGCTAAACAAAAAAGTTCTTCAGGCTTCAGAAACTTACCAGCAACAAACTTCTCAGTTGACTGAGCTGGTAACTGTGCTGAGATCCTCAAATCTTCAGGGACTCAACTCTTCAGTGGACTCCATCCGATCTTCCTTGGGTCTTATGGAGTCCCACATGGCTTCTTTGGCATCATCTTCTTCCTCCATGGCTTGGAATCTTGGGCCAAGGATGACTGCATTAGAGGCTTCTCTGGCTTCTCTTGAGACTAAGGTCTCAACTCTTCAGGAGGACACCTCAGACATCAAGTCCATGATGACTGAGATCTATCAGGCCTTCAAAGGTCAAGCTCCCTCAACTTCAGTGAGCGAACAAACTCTTGCTCTCACTATGGGTCAAGCAACAGTTGAGGGGGAGAAAGTCACTGAAGAACCTCCACAACAACCTCCACAACCTGAACAAGAACAACCTCCTTCTTACACTGAGGGGGAGAATCCTGAAGCCACCTCATCTTCATCCCATCAAGACAAAGGCAAGGGCATTCTCACAACTATTGAGCCTGAGCCCACAATCTTGGTACCTACCTCAAAGGAAAGAAGGCCAGACCCTAATGAACCAGTCAGGGTTCCTTATGAAATCAATGAGGTGATGGAACTTCTCACTCATGCTGAAATTCAAGCAAACATAGAGAAAGAAGAGGCAATGAAGAAAGCTGTTGAAGATGAAAGGCAGAACAAGCTTGCTTTAATTCAGGTTGCAAGAGAAGAGGCTGACAAGATTGGGATTGAGGAAAAAGACCTTGCAAAAAGGGAAGGTGGCAAGAGCTTTGTGGAAGCTCAGAATGCGCAGTTGGCTGCTCTCAGGCAGAAAAGAGAAGAAAGGGCGAAAAGGGGTGAAGAAATTAGGCAGAACAGGATTGAGAGATATCAGTGGGTCATGACAAGCAGGTTGAAGCCTGAACCCATCCTTGATATCAAGATTCATCGAAACTCCAACCCTGCCATTATTACTGTCTACAGGAGTACTGACAAAAGAATCCTTCAGGTTCATAGCCCCTTCAGATTCGCAGACTTCGGGATTACTGGGTTGGATGAATTGGGTTCAATATTAGCGAAAAAATCTAATGTAGTGGTCCCAGATCTGTTAAAATCCCTGAGCCTGAGGTATGAAAGATTGGCAGCAGCTCCTCAGGAACTTGGTATTCCATCTCGTCTTCCTGCTTCAGCTGAACAGCCTGCCCCTTCTCAGTCTTCTTCAAGAAAGAGAAAGAAGATTGAAGCTGAGCCTGAGATCAAGGTTCCTGGTCTTGACTGTAATAGGGCTCTCCCTGAAGGTGTTACATTCAGGAACAATGTGGTCATTGAACAACCTGAAAGAGGTATGTTCTTCATTGATGAGTTTGGTGACCAAGCCTTTCAGAGATGGAGTGATATTCATCTATCAGGGATCAAAGCCATGCTTGGCTTTCTAATGATGGCCTCCCCACTCAAAACTCTTGAAAATGTGAGGTTTTGTCAAGATCTGAAAAGGAAAATCTGAGAGCACCCTGACCAACAAGAACTGCAGTCAAAGAAGCCTAAGCTTGAAGCCCTTGGGATTAAGTTGAACTGATGAATCTGCCTGACTAACACCACCACCTTTTGTACTTAGTTTTGATAGGACTTGTAATGATATTAATAAGATGATGTTTTTATTATTTCAGTGTCCTTATTTACATTCTAGTACATTCAGTATGAGTAGAAGTCATTAGCTCACTCATTACTGATCAAAACACTTAGGAATAATGTATATTCAAATAGGGGGAGATTGTTGGGTCCGTCAGTACCCAAGAATACTTAAAACAAGATTTGAACACAAATTAACTAAGTGTTAACTTAAACCGAGAACAATTTAAGTCACTGAGAGAACAGTCTCTCAGTGACTCATCTACAGGATGCTTAAGGCCAATTCAAGAAGAAGGATTCACTACTCAGGAAGGCGGTACTCCCTGAGTAGGACTTAACCCAAAGAAGAAGATGATGGTTCAGTGAGTGTTGGACAAGAACTCACTGAACCCCAGTCTCCTCAACAACAATTGTGATTCATAAATGAAGGCGTGTACTGAAGAACCTACAGCCTGAAAGAAAGGCAGGAAGATCTGGGAAGAGTTTAAGATAAGATCAAATCTTATCTTGTCAGGAAGAAACCTTCCCTAAGACGGCTAAAAGTCATGGAGTGTCAGACCAACCACTCCTAAAGACTTTTAGCCCATTCTTATTGGTTCTTGGAAATGACAATTACTATTGTAATTTTCAAACATGCTTTCTTCAACAACTTGTATTATTTTAAATCACTTTTACTCTTTATACTTGTGTATAAATAGGTTCAGATGAGAGAGAAGTTAAGTGTGTTTTGAACATTGAAAGCTTAGAATTTTGCAAAGCAACTTCTCTCCTACAAAGAGTAACGTATCCCTGAGATAGCTCAGTGGGTCGAATTGTTACCACTCAAAGCAAAGCTTGAGTTTAGATAGGAGACACCACCATACCTTGTCTATTCAATCCCAAGTGTTTTTTCCGCAAAACACTTGGGTAATAGATTCTTTGATTCATTTCTAATAAGAATTTAAACGTTGAAAAATACTTATGTGTTTTTAATTTTACGTTTCATT
This sequence comes from Artemisia tridentata subsp. tridentata, assembly GCA_021014915.2. NCBI lineage: Eukaryota > Viridiplantae > Streptophyta > Magnoliopsida > Asterales > Asteraceae > Artemisia > Artemisia tridentata. Next base: position 198,391,386 of record CP139504.1, read on the forward strand.
AATCTGTTAGAATTAATCATAACATTGTATTAGTCATAAACACGAATAGATTAACTTTCTAGTTAACTCTAAGCGTGTGAAGGGAACAACATCCACAAAATCCCAACCACCAATCAACCAATGCTCTACCAACAAATCCCAACCACCAATCAACCAATGCTCCACCACCAAATCTCAACCACCAATCCACCAATGCACTACCACCAACAAATGAACCTAGTCTACCTCCAAACTTTCCCCACCAGGATTGTTCTCACTATGAGATAACCGCGAGGATAAGTGAAAGAACCAAGATTATGGTTCATGAAGTCCAAGATGAGATGAGATTCATCCTCACTCACATACTTGAGCGTCTTAACGCTCTCTCCCATCCTCCACCACAATAGAAGTTATTAGGACTTTTATTTTATTGTTTTAGGATTTTATTTTTCTATTTTTCTAGGACTTTTATTTTCCAAATTATTTTTCATTTTTTGCATTTCCTTTAACAATCATCATCATTATTGTCTCCATTTATGACTTTAGTCAAAAAAAAATTACTAATAAATGATGTTTATTACTTTTGTGTGTTGGTTGTGTTATTTATTTTGTACATTGCATGAATGGTTGGTTTGGATTATTTATCACTAACCTTTGTTTTGTAGCATTCAAAATCCATGTACTTGGCACCCCAACTAAGGGGAGTACTGACCAAGGGGGAGCTAATCAAGCTCAGGCTTGCACTACATTCCGCTACGCTTCTCTTCTTTTTGTTTCAACCAAAAGGGGGAGAAAATATTAAACTCAAACTCACATTTTTAATCAACTAATTGGATTTAAATGTTGCATAAAATAAGTTTAATCTATATTTTTAAAGTCTTGCACTTTATTTATCTCATTGCTTAAAAATAAACTTTATGTTTTGTCCTCAACAAAAAGGGGGAGATTGTTAATACAAATATCGTCTAAAAACGTTATTTATATTTTACGATCTTTACTATATTTTGTTAACGACAATTATAAACTTTATTTTAGCAAAACATAAATATAGTCAAGTCTTTTACATATATTATCACAAGTCTTTCTTAAACACAAACTAAACATTACTTAGCTAGCTAGTATATACATTTTATAAGTATACTTTCAAAAACATGTTAATCTAAAATGAAATTGTATTTTTACATCATTTCATAGATCATCCTACTCTAATCAAAGATTGCATAGGATCCTTGGAAGATATGCTGAATATTTTGTTTAGATTATCACTCTAGAATCCTTGAAAGATATGGTGTATATTTTGGTTAGATTTGATAAAAGATTGTGAAGATTTTCTGTCAGGTCCCCGCGGAACCAAAAGGATACACGGACGGAACCCTTGATTTGGTTCCGTCTGATCCGTGGTTTGCTCGCCTTGGTGCCTATGAATAGCAAGCCACACCATGTTGTTTGATTATCACTTACATACATAAAACAACATACATTGTCTCATTCATCATTCTCTATATCTAACTCATTCTTATTTCATTTTAGTGAGCTTCTTTGTAGCAAGAAGATCAAAGTATTACAAGCTTCAACAAAACGTTGCAAGACTTGTTTGCTTGTCATTGTGTGTGACAAATGGTAATTTTCAAATTTTTAATAAATGATAAATGGTTATTTATTATTTTTAAGCTGAGCATTTCTATGCGCGTTTGCATGTTTCTGAGTATTTTTGAGCATTTTTGGGAGCTGTCCCGCATACTGTAGCTTACAGTCACTGCAGAAAAAGTTTATTTTTATCAGTAAGCATAAATTATTCCATTTCTGATAGTTACTGACAAGTTTTGTAATTTACTGAGAGCTTTCTCGTAATTACTGAAAAAGCAACCTCACACGCGTACCGACAGCACAGTATATATGGTAGCGGTCAAATAAATGCATTTTTGACCTAATAATAATATTTTATTATTTTTCTGACATAAACGTCAATAAAAACTTTATTTTGCATATACGTGTCCAAAAAGGTCAAACCGGGACTTTACGGTAACTATTTAAGCTTAAACCGACACACGATACACCAACGAGGATAAAAAATATCACTCAATTTCCCCTCCTAACTCACGAGTACAGCTATGGCAAGATGACAAAAATTAAAATATGGTGAGATATGTTAGTGGAGGATAAGCATGCAAAATTTGTGCTTATACCCTAATTAGCATACAACCATTTCATACATCCATTTCACTTCAAAACCATACCTAGATCAATAGTTCCTCTCTTCTTCACCCTAGTACACGACCAACACAAAAAAAATCAAGATTCACAAATTTTTGTTCAAGTTATAAACAATCGAGGTGTACTTTCAAGAGTTTTGGGTTAATTAGAACGTGTTTTGGGTAAAATTGGTGCAATTTGGGTGTGTTCTTGAGCTAACCACAACTCGACATTCTTCAATATTGTAAGAATCTTTGAAAACTTGTTCAAATCTTGTTTATATCATGTTGTTTTAATGATTAAAAGTGTTAAAAAGTGTTAAATGTATATGATTTGTTAATATGAACAAGTTAGGGTTTGATGTGTATATATATACATGCTCGACTATTTATTTGAGTTTTCATACAAAATATGATATTTCTTACTTGTGTGGTAAATCTTGTTGCTTGTGGTACTAATTTGGGGATACGAAAGTGATTAATGCTAATTACGCGTAATTAAGTCAAAATATACACCTTTAATTATATAAGTATAGATCGGCTAAGGTATAAAATATATAATTATTGAGGTTTTGAAACACATAAAATTTTGGCTCTAGTGGTGAAATGGTGAAGGTTTTGCTTACTAGCTTATTATGAATAGCTTATTGCAATAAGCACTAACTTATTGATTTTTACTACAAAAATTGGACTAAACACTAAATTGGTGCACATGGGCCAAGCCCATCATGTATTCGGGCCATAGGGGCTGTTTTGAAACAATTGACTTATTTCAAGTGCTTATTGACTTATTTTATATATAACGTAAAATATAACGTAACTAAAAATGGCTAACAAGTTATCGGACTAAAAATGTGATTTTGGGCTAAAGGTGACCTATTCAGCCCAATAAACCACCCGGGAGATAAAAATAAAATTTTTAACATTTTTAGACTCGCCATGATTATTTTTGTAAAATAGAACGAATTATATCGATAAAAACCATTTTGGACTCGTTTTGGCAATTTAAGCCCAACAAGCCAACTAAAAGGAATTTTTACCCATAAATTAGAAATATTGACTTTTGAAGGAATCTTGACCAAACTTGACTTTTGTGTCGAAAACTATAATAGTGAAGTAATTATAACAATAAGTATAGTTATATCAATAAATATACACTTTAGACTATTTTTGTGATTATAGTGATAAAAAGAGATTATTTGAGGAAATTTGCAACACTTGAGAAAAATGGGAAATCTTGAATAAACGAATGGGTCATGCCCGATATTTCTAAAATTTCAACACTTAGAATATTTTTTGTCAAAAACCGACTAAAAGACGAAAAAGGCTATTTTCATTATTAAAAATATTAATTTTCATAATTTAATATTTTTAGATCTTATGAGAATTATAAACATATTTTTTGTACTAATGCACTCGCACTTAATAAATTCTCAATGATTAAATACTTCTAATTTCTTTTATAATTACTATTATATTATAAATGAATATAACAATTTATAATATAATAATACCCTACTAGCAACATTAGTAAATTAATTATTCAATGAACATTTAGTTAATTATATAGTCTTAATTAATTAAATATGTAATTATTAAATATATATATTATGATATATATATATATATATATATATATATATATATATATATATATATATATATATATATTACTTACGCAATTGCTACAAGCAGAGCACGGAAGTTCCGTCGCACGTACATCACCATATATTTTCACCAAGAGCCATCACCAAAGAGTTACATACGATAAATCATTTTGAAATATACTTTACCACACAACAAGCAAGAAATACACGAGCACGGGTCACACGTAAACATTTCAATTGAATTAAGACATATAAGACACGAATATTTCGCTAAGACTTACCATACTAATTTAGGTCGTGTGTCGGAGCGGTTGTACTATTTTGTTTTTTGATTAGCAGGTTGCTATTGTTTTAAGGTGAGTTTATAGCCCCATATTTTTATACGTTTTGTTTATTAAACCTTAGGGTGAGAAACATGCAAAACTGTTTTCATGGACCAAAAATGGATTTTCTTTTTATACACACTTGTATGCAGAAACCTAAGTTTAGCAGAATCCCATTACGCCCACTATCATCAACCATCAATTCCCACTGGGAAACCGTGTGATATAAATAGATCTATTGGGGTGACACCCACGTTCGGTTGGCTCGGTATAGTCAATGCGAACGTATACCATATGAAATCGGCCGAGTGTCTGGGGATTAACACTCGCGGGCACCCTTTATTTACTAATGCCAGCTTGGCATGCTGTTTGTCTAGTTCGGTTAGATGAGGCTTAGTGTTTGCATAGCGGGATAGTGTGTTATTGCTGAATTGTTTGCTAAGTATTGCTATGGTCCATATGTGCTTATTTACTTTAAACCTATGAACTCACTAGCGTTAACTGACTTTTAGCATGTTTTTCTCTGGAAACTGAGGTGTGTTTACTGAAGGCAGGGCATGGCGATGGTCATAATAATTGTTGAAAATGTTTTTATTGTTGCGTTAACTCTGAAATTTGGGACCGCTTTGTTAAATGGGCTACATTTTATTTGAAATTAATTTTATGTAAGACAATATGACTTTGAATATGTAATGCATTTTAAAACGGATTATTAATCCGTTCTCTATATCTTGTGTTGTGATTATCGACTTAGTAGCACCCAAAGTGTATGCTTCCGCAATATCTTGATTTTGGGGGTGTTACAAATTGGTATTCAGAGCCTAGGTTATAGAGAACTAGGTTTATAAAAACCTTAAACTATAACCGATTTATGGGGGAAAAAAAACTTTTCCTTATGACCGCCAGATGTCTGCTAGCTTAGCTTGCTTTGGTTTGAGCGTTATTTGCCTTATATGATTAAGTGTTATGATATGCTATTTGAGTATTTTATTAAGCATATATAATATAAGTATTTTCTATATACTTACACGTGTCGCAACATATTTGTCACAGACTATGTCTCTCCCTTCCGATACACATGATGAGGTATCTGCTGCTGGACACACTTCTCCGTTGCGACGACCAGTTCCATTTGCGGATGACCCGTTGATGGAGGTTGTTAGAGCCGCTGTTCAGCCACACATTCCAGTTCAGCATACACACACCACTCCAGTGTCTACCTCACCATATTTACCCCGCTACATCACAGCTCACCGCTCATCCCCAGCCCAGCTTTACACTTTCACCCAGCATGTTCAGGATACCCCACCCATCAGCCGGTGCACTGCTTGTATGTCAGTATATTCTGGATACTGTCTGCGACTCTCAGATTTTCCAGTTCTATCACCTAGGACGAGGACCCGATCAGATTATGAGGGTACCCCTACTGCACCACCATCTCAGTCACCCATGTCATCTCCAGACCATTCCCCTCCTAGCCAGAGACTTAGGAGATCTATTGAGTCAGATGAGGATGAGGATCCAGTGGAGGATCCAGAGTAGGTTCAGGAAGAGCCTACCCCAGTAGTGACAACACCTATTGCGCACACTCCTATTTGTGCAGATAATGACAGGGATAGAGATGCACCTATGGATTTGGATCAGGTGATGATGTCACGGGATGGTAAGGGCATCATGGAGGATGTGCAGGTTATATTTGAGATAGGGCAGAGCTCTAGGGCTGCCTATATACAGGATGTGAGTGATGTCAGTGGATGGATATTGCTTGTAATATCAGCACGGGTGTACGTGCAGCTAGCCCAGAGTACACACCATCATCTCCTTCGTTCATACCACCTCCATCTCCGATGCCTACTCCACTTCCGTCACCAGTGGTTTCTCTACTTGCAGAGCTCGAGGAACCCACTGAGATGGAGCAGATATGGATTCAGCTGGCGAATCAGGCCAGTTTACTTAATGTGCACTTAGACCAGATCGAGAGGTTAGAGCAGTCTGACCGTATTCAGAGTGTGGAGAGGAGGATTGGGACTGTTGACAGGGCTGCTTATGTGTTGTTTGAGGAGATGTATTCTAATCGACGTGTGATGATCGGACTGAGAGCTAGATTGGATGCCTTGGAGAGATTGCATGGTAGAGAGCTTAGGAACTTGGACTTTAGGGCTATTGGTTTGGGCAGAGGCCAGTCCAGGATGCAGGGAATGTTGAGGAGAGCTAAAGGTGTTGATCGTACACAGTGGCAGAGGATTATGACTGCAGAGTATACGATTGGAGAAGTGATGAAAGAGAATCAGGAGTTGAGAGACCGTATTGTTCAGTTGGAGACTACCATTGGAGGAATGACTTTAGCATTTGAGCAGTTACGCCTAGATAGTGACCGAGCCTAGAGTAGTTGTAGTCGATGATGTATTTCGTTAGGTTGATTAGTTATCAGTTAGTATTCCAGCACTAACTTTTAGCCATGCTTGTAATTTTGTAAACCTCTATTTACTCGATATATATATATATATATATATATATATATATATATATATATATATATATATATATATATATATATATATATATATATATATATAACAAGCTTGGTTTCCTATTCGATCGTTCGTTTTTCCTCTGTGGTTGACTTTATTCTTGCATTCTGTTTGCACTATCCATATATTCATATGACTCTTTCCTTCCAAAATCGAGAATCTCCTTTATCATCATCTTTTTGTGATGCAGATAAATGGAACCCAAACGAAAGTCAACCAGAGTCACACGAGGACAAACTGCTGACACACCTACCCCAATAAGTACAGTAAGGGGAAGGACTACTGAGAATGCCACCCCGGCAAGAGCCGCACAGGGCCAAGTTGCTAAGAACGCCGCCCCAACCAGGGCCGCAGCAAATTCACCTGTGGTGAATCAAGCAACTCTGGATCAGCTCGTTACTGATCGTGTGGCCGCCGCTCTCGCAGCTGCAAACAATTCAACCACCAACACCAGAACGTCAAGGCCAGTGACCAACAGCCGTGGTTGCACTTACTCTGAATTCTGAAAGATTATGATTGGAGGATTCGGAGGAACAGAGGGAGCCGTTGGCCTGACTAGATGGATTGAGAAGCTAGAAATCGTGTTTCGCATCAGTGGTTGTAACGATGACGACAGGGTCAAGTATGCGTCTTTCACTTTCATGGATGCCGCTTTGACTTGGTGGAACAACTACATGAAGTCTGCTAACATGGATGTTGCTTATGCTATGTCGTGGGAAGACTTTAAGGAATTAGTGCTTAGGAAATATTGCCCACGAAATGAGGTCAAGAAGTTGGAGATAGAATTTTGGAACTTGAAAGTGCAGAACAACAACATGGCTGCTTACAACCAGAGATTTCAGGAGCTGGCTTTGCTATGTCCGGAAATGATTTAGACTGAGGCAAGGTTGATTGAGAGGTATATCGATGGTTTATCGAAGTCCATAAGAGGTGATGTGACTACCTCGAGAGCTGCAGATCTTCATGAAACTATGGAGATAGCAAACAAGTTGATGGATCAAGACTGGAGGATGTCCCAGAAAAGAGTGCTGACCACAAGAGGAAGTGGGAAGATCACTCGAAGGGTAGTAACAGCAACTCTCAGAACAAAAGGCAGGATGTAGCCAAGGCTTATGCAGCGAGTTCAGGTGAAAAGATGGGGTATGATAGAAATGCACCTCTTTGTAACCGTTGTAAGCTACACCACAAGGGACAGTGCACAGTAAAATGTCACAACTGCCAGAGAGTGGGACACTTAGCAAAGAACTGTAGGTCAAGACCCCTAGCCACCGCTCAAGCAGCACCACCCAACAACCGTAGGGCGAAAGTCACCTGCTTTGGGTGCAGTGAAAAGGGTCATTACCGGAATGAGTGCAACAAACCCCGAAATCAGGGAAATGGTGGTGGTCCTGGTAATCAGGTAGCAGTAGTCAACAATGGAAACCAGAACAATGAAGGAGGAGCCCGTGGAAGAGTTTATGCTGTGGGAAGAAGGGAAGCCCAGGACGACCCGAACGTGGTGACGGGTACGTTTCTTTTAAATAATCGTTATGCTTCAGTATTATCCGACAAGGGAGCAGATAGAAGTTTTATGTCGACTGATTTTAGTCCTTTAATTGATATAGCCCCAACTACCTTAGATAATGTCTTCGACATAGAATTAGCTAACGGGAACTTAGAAAGAGTAGATACCATTATAAGGGGTTGCACTTTAAATTTATTAAACCACCCATTCAACATTGACCTTATGCCAATAGAGTTGGGTAGTTTTGACGTCATCATAGAGATGGATTGGCTATCAAAATATCATGTCGTCATCATCTGTGATGAAAAGATCGTCAGAGTACCCTATGGGAACGAGTTTCTGATAATTGAAGGAGATCAGAGCGATCGTGCGCGTTCGTCAAGGTTAAGCATCATCTCGTGTACGAAAGTGCAGAAGTGCATTGAGAAAGGATTCCACCTGTTTCTAGCTCACGTTACTAAAAAGAAGGAAAAGGAGCCCGGAGAGAAACGATTGGAAGATGTACCAATCGTGAGGGATTTTCCGGAAGTTTTTCCAGAAGACCTACCTGGACTCCTACCGGCCAGACAGATCAAATTTCAAATCGATTTGGTGCTAGGAGCCGCGCCTGTAGCGCGAGCACCCTATCGGCTAGCACTAACAGAGTTACAGGAGTTGTCTGATCAGTTAGCTGAACTGTCAGGAAAAGGTTTCATCAGACCAAGTTCTTTGCCTTGGGGAGCTCCGGTCTTGTTTGTTAAGCAGAAGGATGGATCCTTCAGGATGTGTATCGACTATCGGGAATTGAATAAGCTAACCATCAAGAATAGGTACCCACTCCCGAGAATTGACGATTTATTTGATCAATTACAAGGTTCATCAGTTTACTCCAAGATAGACCTGAGATCAGGTTATCACCAACTCCGAGTCCGGGAAGAGGATATCCCGAAGACCGCATTCCGAACCCGATATGGCCATTACGAATTCCAAGTTATGCCATTCGGCTTGACTAATGCACCAGTTGTATTCATGGACCTCATGAATCGGGTGTGTAAGACGTATTTGGATAAATTCATAATAGTATTTATTGATGATATCCTAATATATTCCAAGAATGAGAAAGAGCATGAGGAACATCTCAAGCTAATTATTGAATTATTGAAAAAGGAGGAGTTATATGCCAAGTTTTTGAAGTGTGAGTTCTGGATATCGACTGTGCAGTTTCTGGGTCACGTGATAGATAGTCAGGGCATACACGTGGATCCCGCCAAGATTGAGGCAATAAAGGATTGGGAAACACCCACAACGCCCACTGAAATACGCCAATTTTTAGGACTTGCCGGCTATTACCGAAGGTTTATTGAAGGTTTTTCTAAGATAGCTAAGCCGTTAACGAAACTGACACAAAAGAATGTGAAATACGACTGGGGAGATAAAGAGGAGGAATCTTTTCAACTCCTTAAGGAAATATTGTGTAGTGCACCTATTTTGGCTTTACCTGAGGGTAGTGAAGATTTTGTTGTGTATTGTGACGCTTCACACAAAGGTTTGGGAGCTGTGCTGATGCAGAGAGAGAAGGTGATAGCATACGCTTCTCGACAGCTGAAGACCCATGAGAAAAACTACACAACCCATGACCTAGAATTAGGATCAGTCTTGTTTGCTCTTAGAATTTGGAGGCACTATCTTTATGGCACTAGGTGTGTGGTGTATACCGACCACAAAAGTCTACAGCACATCTTGAACTAGAAGGAGCTGAACATGAGGCAGCGCCGATGGTTAGAATTGCATAGTGACTACGATTGTGAGATCCGTTACCACCCGGGCAAGGAAAATGTGGTTTCCGATGCCCTCAGCAGAAAAGAAAGGATTAAAACCCTCAGAGTTAGATCGTTAGGGATGACGATTAGTTCGCCGCTTTCAGCGAAAATTCTTGAGGCTCAGGGTAAGGTACTCAAGGATGAAAACCGACCACGTGAGAAAATTTACAGAATGCCAGAGAGTGAGAACGGCTTCGTAAAAAGATCCGATGGAGCTTTGTGTTATGGGGACAGGTGTTGGATCCCGCTACATGGAGGAATTCGTGATTTGATTATGCACTCCAGGATCTGACAAGATGTACTTATATTTGAAGAAGTTGTATTGGTGGCCAAACATGAAGGCCGATATAGCTGAGTACGTCAATAAGTGTTTAACGTGCTCGAAGGTCAAGGCTGAACACCAGAGACCATCTGGTCTGCTTGTTCAACCTGAAATCCCATAATGGAAATGGGAGCGCATCACTATGGATTTTATCACCAAGCTGCTTAAGACGTCGAGCGATTACGACACGATCTGGGAGATCGTTGACCATCTCACTAAATCTGCTCATTTCCTTCCTATTAAGGAGAATGATAGCATGGACAAACTTGCGCGACTGTATGTGAAGGAAATTGTCACAAGGCATGGTGTGCCTGTCTCTATTATCTCTGATCGAGACAGCCGGTTCACATCTAATTTCTGGAGATCGCTTCAAGACGCATTGGGAACCGACCTTGACATGAGTACAACTTATCATCCTCAGACTGATGGTCAGAGTAAAAGGACCATCCAGACGTTAGAGGACATGCTAAGAGCCTATGTGATTGACTTCGGGAATGGTTGGGATAGGCATTTGCCTTTAGCCGAGTTTTCCTACAACAACAGCTATCACACCAGCATTAAGGCTGCACCGTATGAGGCACTTTATGGTCGTAAGTGCAGATCGCCAATATGTTGGGCTGAGGTCGGAGAAAGTCAACTTACCGGACCAGACCTAGTCCACGAGACTACTGAAAAGATCGTGCAGATCAAGAGCCGAATGCAAGCGGCTCGTGACCATCAAAAGAGTTATGCCGACAAGAGGCGAAAACCCCTTGAATTCCAAGTGGGTGACAAAGTGATGTTAAAGGTCTCGCCATGGAAAGGCATAATAAGATTTGGAAAGCGTGGTAAGCTGAACCCTCGCTATATTGGACCTTTCAAAATTCTTGCCAGGATCGGGCCGGTAGCCTACCGACTCGAACTGCCATCCGAGCTCAGCGCTGTGCATGACGTCTTTCATGTCAGCAACTTGAAAAAGTGCTTATCTAATGATAACGCATTCATTCCTTTGGATGAGATTCAGCTTGACGAGAAACTGAATTTCATCGAAGACCCGATTGAAATCATGGACCGGGAAGTTAAACGGCTAAAGCAGAGTCGTATCCCAATTGTGAAGGTCCATTGGAACTCTCGCAGAGGCCCCGAGTACACATAGGAGCGACAGGATGAAATCAAGCGAAAATATCCTCATTTCTTTTCGAACCCAACGAGTAACGTAAATTGAAATCTGGGACGGATTTCCCGATTAGCTGGGGAGACTGTGACAAATGGTAATTTTCACATTTTTAATTAATGATAAATGGTTATATATTATTTTTAAGCTGAGCATTTCTATGCGCGTTTGCATGTTTCTGAGTATTTTTTAGCATTTTTGAGAGCTGTCACGCATACTGTAGCTTACAGTCACTGCAGAAAAAGTTTATTTTTGTCAGTAAGCATAAATTATTCCATTTCTGATAGTTACTGACAAGTATTGTAATTTACTGAGAGCTTTCTCGTAATTATTGAAAAAGCAACCTCACACGCGTACCGACACCACAGTATATATGGTAGCAGTCAAATAAATGTATTTTTGAGCTAATAATAATATTTTATTATTTTTCTGACGGAAACGTCAATAAAAACTTTATTTTGCGTATACGTGTCCAAAAACGTCAAACCGAGACTTTACGGTAACTATTTAAGCTTAAACCGACATACGATACACCAACGAGGATAAAAAAATACACTCAATTTGCCCTCCTAACTCATGAGTACAGCTATGGAAAGATGACAAAAATTAAAATATGGTGAGATATGTTAGTGGAGCATAAGCATGCAAAATTTGTACTTATACCCTAATTAACATACAACCATTTTATACATCCATTTCACTTCAAAACCATACCTAGATCAATATTTCCTCTCTTCTTCACCCTAGTACACGGCCAACACAAAAAAAAATCAAGATCCACAAATTTTTGTTCAAGTTATAAACAATCGGGGTGTACTTTCAAGAGTTTCGGGTTAATTAGAACGTGTTTTGGGTAAAATTGGTGCAATTTGGGTGTGTTCTTGAGCTAACCACAACTCGACATTCTTCAATATTGTAAGAATCTTTGAAAACTTGTTCAAATCTTGTTTATATCATGTTTTTTTAATGATTAAAAGTGTTAAAAAGTGTTAAATGTATATGATTTGTTAATATGAACAAGTTAGGGTTTGATGTGTATATATATACATGCTCGAATTTATTTTATTTTTTTGAGTTTTCATACAAATTATGATATTTCTTGCTTGTGTGATAAATCTTGTTGCTTGTGGTACTAATTTGGGATACGAAAGTGATTAATGCTAATTACGCGTAATTAAGTCGAAATATACACTTTTAATTATATAAGTATAGATCGGCTAAGGTATAAAATATATAATTATTGGGGTTTTGAAAAACATAAAATTTTGGCTCTAGTGGTGAAATGGTAAAGGTTTTGCTTACTAGCTTATTATGAATAGCTTATTGTAATAAGCACTAACTTATTGATTTTTACTACAAAAATTGGACTAAACACTAAATTGGTGCACATGGGCCAAGCCCATCATGTATTCGGCCCATAGGGGCTGTTTCGAAACAATTGGCTTATTTGAAGTGCTTATTGACTTATTTTATATATAACGTAAAATATAACGTAACTAAAAAGGCTAACTAGTTATCGGACTAAAAATGTGATTTTGGGCTAAAGGTGACCTATTCGGCCTAATAAACCACCCGGGAGATAAAAATAAATTTTTGAACATTTTTAGACTCGCCATGATTATTTTTGTAAAATAGAACGAATTATATCAATAAAAATCATTTTGGACTCAATTTGGCAATTTAAGCCCAACAAGCCAACTAAAAGGAATTTTGGCCCATTAATTAGAAATATTGACTTTTGTTGACTTTTGAAGGAATCTTGACCAAACTTGACTTTTGTGTCGAAACTATAATAGTGAAGCAATTATAACAATAAGTATAGTTATATCGATAAATATACACTTTAGACTATTTTTGTGATTATAGTGATAAAAAGAGATTATTTGCGGAAATTTGCAACACTTGAGAAAAATGGGAAAGCTTGAATAAACGAATGGGTCATGCCCGATTTTTCTAAAATTTCAACACTTAGAATATTTTTTGACAAAAACCGACTAAAAGACGAAATAGGCTATTTTCATTATTAAAAATATTAATTTTCCTAAATTAATATTTTTAGGTCTTATGAGAATTATAAACATATTTTTAGCACTAATGCACTCGCACTTAATAAATTCTCAAGGATTAAATACTTCTAATTTCTTTTATAATTACTATTATATTATAAATGAATATAACAATTTATAATATAATAATACCCCACTAGCAACATTATTAAATTAATTATTCAATGATCATTACGTTAATTATAAGTCTTAATTAATTAAATATGTAATTATTAAATATATATATACATGATATATAACAGGAGGCGTTACACGTAGATAATGCCACATAAATGCCACCTCAATGCCACATAATCATAAAAATGCCACATAATCATAAACTTTGCCACCTAAGCATTATTTTAGTCAATTAAATTTCAGATTAATTAAAAATTTGACATTGGCAAGAATTGAACCTGGGTCATTTAATCCACATACTAATGCTTCAACCAATAGACCAACCCAGTTTTTGTGATTTACAATACAAACTAAATATGTCATGCTTAAATAATTGATATTATTAAGCTATATTTAATGAATAGATTATGCATAAAATTATATTGTTATTATTATCCAACCCTAATAAAACTTATAAACATAAACATACGGCCTCTTCATTCAGAACCAAAAAAAAACATTTTTATTCTCATCCAACATTCTAACGATCCCTAATCTATTCAAAGTGATCTTAATAAATATTTGAACTTTGCAGGAACATCTATGTTTATTTTGTTTGCGCCAACTGATCAGCATCTTAATACCTTTTATTTTCAATGATGTATTATGATCAGGGTAAACCCCATGACATCGTTTTTTATTCGGTTTTAACAATTATTATGATTGAATCTTTCATTAACTGATCTTATAATAAACCTTCTTGATGTAGTGGTGTATGAACGTATATCGCTGAGTGGGCTTGATCCTACAAGCCATGCTAGCGTAAGTGATCTTTATTGTCAATCTCGGCTCTATTGTCGATTTGTATATTTTTAGTTACATTTTTTGAATCCTTGAACTTTTATTGTTAGTTACATGAAAAGCGATGCGGAAGTGGTGCTCTGTTTCAGAAAGTGTAAACTTCGTTTCGATTTATTGAGTACATTGTATCTGTTATAATTATGAAGTTAATCTTAAATAAATTTCAATTTAGTTTTTGAAATTGAGATTATTATGGATTTGTGTTTTAATCCATTACCACATGCCTCTGCTTATAAATTGCTATTGAACTTTCTTAGAGCAAATAGAACCAACTGAATAAATCTCAAAACGCCACCAAGATACTCATAATATAAAAGTGAAAGTTATATGTCTATATAATTATTGTGTTTTGGAGGTTGTGAATGTTGCGGAGAGACGTGCATGGAACGAAACTTGTCAAATCCCTCACTGTGATAAGCTTGAAAGCTTGGGATTAGCGTGAATGGGGTAAAATAGTCATTTCCATGCGAACCACCAGTAAAACATGAGAACAAAGTTCCTTTATTTTCCACACAAAGATGTCTTCCAAAGATAATGGTAATAAGAAGCAATTCGTCAAATTCATGTTAAATACGTAGTAGACATACCTCTGCAGCCCTGCTATGATGCAAATGTACCATTTGAATACAAAATGGTGGAAGCACATAGCCATAACAGCATGACGTGTCCAGTTTCATTTCGGTTGATTCAACGTTTTGCTATTGTTGGTCTATCAAATTTCTACCTTGATGTTGCCAAAGATCGCCTTTATGTCGGGTAACTTTTTTCTTTCATAATATAATGAAATTTGATTGGATTTATAGTCAAATTAGTTGATTTTGATACTTTCGTTCTGTTTCAGTGGTGCTTCAAGTTTTACAAGGAGAAGTTGTTAAACGGTGGTTGTAGCTCATTTGCTCTCGATAGTAAGAGTAATTGCTCCTATTCTACCTCATTTAGCTGAAGACGTGTGGCAAAATCTTCCTTTCGAATATAGCATTGACAACACTGATGTAACAATTTATATTATTGTGGGCAGTCGTGAGGCGACAAAAAATAACTACGCAGGCTCGCACACAGGCAGTGAACATGTACATTCTATGGGGCAAACTTCACGAACAACTACCAAAGGTATATTCAAGCTTCACTACGTTCGGGTTACTGTATTCACACACATAATATGCCCACCTGTTGCTAACTGATTCAATTTAACTAGGTACCTCTTCCTTTTTATTTTATTTTTATTTTTACCTTTTTCTTTTTTGCCTATTTTATTTTTACCAGTTTTCTTTTTACTCATGTTCATTGCTGACCGATTCTGTTTCCCAGCAGTATAACACCTATACTGCTATATAATTTATTCAAGTCAAGGGCTTTTTCATGGCTTCTGAAGCTGGTAGTGAAGGCAGTGGCAGTTACAGTGTCGTTATATGCTGGTAGAGACGGCAAAATGGGCTTTGAAGTAGCATTTTTTTGGGTTTTATACTCCAAGATAGCAGTGGTGGTTGTATTGTCAAATGTAGCACCTTGTGCGCTGGCATAAGCCCGTGCAGCAATGTAGTATCTGGCTGCTGGCTGGTCAGCCTTGATGAGTACATCAGTCGTTTGACCCAGTCCAAGCATGAGGACTTTGGTTGTAAATAGTTTTACGTATGAAGCATCAGCTCCGACCACAGTAAGTTTATGCTTGGCGATGGTGACGAAAAGTTATTAACTAGACCAATGATTCTGTTAGCATAGGTTATAGTTAACAATCACCTCAATCCCGTTGGATAGAAAGTTTTGAGTGATCGAACCTGCCTGTGACATTAGCCTAGAAAAAAATAATCTATTTACTTTTATTAGTTGCTTGCACATAAGTACGTTAAACAGAATTAAAATAATTGAACCTACCGATGACTTCACTTACTCAGATAAGCTTAACGCTGAACCTTCATTGTTGTTGGTTTATGATGTCTTTGTTAAATATATGTTTGTACTAATTTGATGTACAGATTGAGAGCGGGGATAATCAGGATATCATATATGAGATGCATCCTATCATAGATAAAAAGTGGTTCTTGAGTGACAAACTTCTGATAGCTGACGATCCACTTCCTGCTGTCGGGTCTGGTGACGGTATTGATCATCTCTTGAGGTGGAGATTGCAAAGTGAAGATATGTCAGTTTTGCCACTGAAAAGTAAGTATCAGCTACTTTTATTATGGATAAATATGATGTATAATATAACTCCAAAATATAAAATTATCAGTTAACTGCTGTCCCTGTGTTAATGGAGAGAAAACCTACTTAAGCATTGGGTATGATGCTTCAGACATGTCTGTTTTGCAAAATGTTGTTATATCAGTCCCTCTTCTGGATCTCAGAGATGCACCACATGTAACGCAGATCCATGGGGAATGGAGGTGAAGTTGTAGCTTTTTGAATTATATTATGTTTGTTTTGTCTATAAGGGTTGCGAACAGTAGAATCAATTAATTTTATAAATTTAACACTACAGATCTCGAAATCAGTAGTTATTCTCGTGGCCAGATTTGGTTGGCAGCGAGGTATTGAAAGGTTTGATCCGGTGGTATGACAAGATACACCGGCGACTTAAACAAGTGAATTCAAAAAAAAAAAAATTAACGGGTCTACTTTTTCCAAAGATTTTTAGCAAGTTTGTTAGTGGTATTTTTATTGTAATTTGATACGAGACAAGTACGTAGTTTCTGGGATGTTTGCGATTGCCAGTATAAACTGCTTATATCATATTAGTAATAGTGAGTGATAATGTGTTGTATTGAATAAACAGCTTGGAGCTGCTTGTTCCCTAACCTGCTTATTACTATACGCAATAAGCTGATAAGTATCTCTAATAAGTAAGAAGCAATCACTAAGCATAGATTTTATGAAGTCCTCGATTTCAAACTTCGAGCAGGCAAAACTTTGTGCATTCTTCCAAAGTAATTAAACATCTCTCAGCACTGTTTCCAAAGCTGTTGGAGCAAATTAAAGTGACCGACAGAAGTGCAATGGCATTAAACGTGAGGAGTGATGGAAGGATTATTTAGAGGTTAGATGATCCTACTAGACAAGTGGTTTTTTTTGTCACATCTGTCCTTGAATTTGATGGAAATCTTTATTTGGGAACCTTAAAAAATGACTATATAGGCAAGGTACCCCTCAAAACTGCAGTTTAGTACCCTAACTTTATATAAGGGTTTCAATCGAGTCGCTCTTGTGGTCTTAAGATGTAAAACTAGAACCGTAATGGAACAAAGATGTAACATGAACCATTATGATTAGCAAGAAAAAAAAACTACTCGCAAAATAACAAGTTCAAAAATGAAAATCACTTATTGTATATAATTTTCAGTAAACTGGTTAGAAAAACCATGTAGATTACTAAAATCTGCTTTATATATAAAATAGGTGCCAGGAATGCCTACTCGATTTTCCTATGCAGTACTGAAGACCGCAACCGAAAATTTCAGCAAAAAAGGTTGCTCAAAGGGGGTTTGGATCAGTTTTTGAAGGGACACTTGAAGATGGCTCAAAGATTGCAGTAAAATGTTGTGGTGACTTCTCTATACGACTGTCGCTAATGTAAATACTAGAATGATAGCATGTGGAATTGTGAAAAACTTATTAAGCTTGGGCAACCTGAAGGTTGAGAACTTCAGATGTACATGAACACTGAAAATTGACATTCTAAATGATCTATTCACTAAAAAGATGCAGAACAAAAAACGGTCTGATCTAACGTTACACCTTTCTCTTTATCATAATCTTAGGAATTTTACAACTAGGATACTAAAGCAGCAACAACGATGACCTTCTCTTCCAAAGGACAAAACAATATAGCCCTGAATATAATAAAGGTCAGTCTCTTTTTCCACCTTTATTAATTCCATTTTCGTTAGCAAGTGGAACTTGAATTGTAATAGGTTATAGTTTTTCCTCAACTTTTCTGTCCGATCAGCTGTTGGCGGATAGTATGGCGGAAGTGCAGATGATACAGGGAGCGAGGTTGATTAATATTTTGATGCATATTCAAAAAGAGGTATTACGCTTTCTTAGCTTAAGAATATGTAAATTAAACATCAGTCACATAAGTAAACGATAATAAGCTGACCTGCATAGCAACATCCTCCAAATCATGACCCAATATCGTTAAAGGTACTACATAAGTGCCTGACAACTCTAAATTATCAATGGAATTTAACAATGCGCAACCCTACAGCAGTCAAAACATAACAACATTATACAACAAATATCAACAAATATCAAGTAGGTAACTAACGATTATGAGCACTTCAGATTAGCTGATATGGTAGCAGCATAAACGCGTGCAAGATATCTTGAGGAGTGGGTTAGGCAACGGGTGATTCAAAAATGAATTTGGTCAAGACCCGATATGTTACATCATGTATTTGATATGTTAATTGCGCCTATTAGGGTCGAACCTGATATGTTAAGAATGCATAAATGTCAAAATCTATTGAAATCTTATGCTTTTTATCGTAATCGAACATTATGGATCCATGGTGTAGCTCTAGAGTTGCTAAAGAAAGCTAAAAGAACCTGCAGTGAGTACGTGTTGCGGTTCCATATTTGCTTTTTGTAGATTGGATTATTTTGATATCGTTACAAGAAAATGTTTATTGAAAAACAATTTTTTTTTTAATAAAAAATAAAAAAGTGTGTGCGTATGCCGATGGAGCTTGTGATAATTAAATCTTAATGATGAGATCTTAAACAAACACGTTGACCAGGTTGGTTCAATTGCCGACTGCTGCATTTACGTATTAAGCAATTTTTAAACATTCATGTTAATTAAGGTGTGCATGAACATATCTTATGAAGGAAACTGATACGCCCGAGTATTCTATAGGTTTTAATAGGCTTTAAAGAATTGGTAAAAAAACTACCACTGGACGCCACAAGATCATACATAGAGGATACTGATGTGGGGATCCACAAGGAACCGAGCCAAGATTCTAAAGAACTACCATTCGAGTATAATAAAGATTGGGATGACCATAATGAACTCTAATCATCACCAAAGAACTAAACGTCATCTGTTAGCTTGAAGAAATTATGTCTTTCGAGCAAGAATTTGTAAAAATACTAGACTAAGAAAGTAATAGCGAAAAACAGATTCACATTCTTGGAAATATATGTGTGGTGTTGAATTTGTTAATAATGCATTATTAACAAATGCATGTATTTTTGTTTTTAAAAAAATGAATTTGATAATATATGTCATTCTTAGTTTGTGAAGTGCAATGTTCTCATCATGCATGTAAGCATGTATTTGTTTTCTTATATTCGTAAAGTGTAACTATATTGATTTTTGTAGCATGTAAAACCTATGGACAATGCCCTTGAATATATGGCTGCTTCTTCAGATTCACTATGTATAGCAGCAATCTCTATATTTATTATCAAGTTTGCAGAAAAAGCAAACTTAGGTCGTGTCGTGTCGTGTTAACAGGTCCGTGTCAGAAATTGTCAGCTCTAATTTTTACGTTCATAAACAAGTAGGTTTCTATATGCATTTATTGATTGAATATTATTTCACCTAAAGACTTAAAATATGAAGATAACGTTGAGAAGGTTGTTCCTACTAACTTTAGGTTTTTTGCAATACCACAGTTAGACAACATAAATATATGTGTTGGTATATTTATATCTTATTTTTCTCTAACTTATTTTTTTAACCCTAATAACTTTTTTAAAGGCGTTAAATGGTACTCCCTCCGTCCCAAAATAAGTGTCCAGGTTCACCTTTGACCTTAAATGTTTTTTTTTTTTTTTTTTTTTTTTTTTTTTTTTTTTTTTTTTAATACTTGATGAAAATTTATACCAATGAAAAATACAGTTAAAACTCAATCCATTCATATATTTTGCATCAATTATTATATAACACCCGAAAAAAACATAAAGTCAAAGTTGAAACAGTTTGACCATCGGCGTCCTTAAAAATAACAATTAACTTTCTCTTAAAAATTTTCAACCGTAAACCAATAGCCTAACAAAATAAAATGAAATCGGCGTCCTTAAAAATAATTTTACGTTAACTAACACCATCAAAATTATAATTACAAGTCATGCCAGCCCATCGGGCGGGCTTTGAATGTCACACACCGAAAAGAACCCTATAAATATATACTTTTTTTTCAAACAGTGATAATTATAATT
Source organism: Artemisia tridentata subsp. tridentata (assembly GCA_021014915.2). Taxonomy (NCBI): domain Eukaryota; kingdom Viridiplantae; phylum Streptophyta; class Magnoliopsida; order Asterales; family Asteraceae; genus Artemisia; species Artemisia tridentata. The sequence goes on from CP139504.1 coordinate 198,411,984, forward strand.
AACTTTCTATAAAAATTTTCAACAGTAAACTAATAGCCTACCAAAATAAAATGAAGTCGGCGTCCTTAAAAATAACAATGAACTTTCTCTTAAAAAATTTCAACCATAAACCAATAGCCTAACAAAATAAAATGAAATCGGCGTCCTTAAAAATAATTTTACGTTAACTAACACCATCAAAATTATAATTACAAGTCATGCCCGCCCATCGGGCGGGCTTTGAAGTCTAGTATATATATATATATATATATATATATATATAGGCTTTGAAGTATATATATATATATATTACTTACGCAATTGCTACAAGCAGAGCACGGAATTTCCGTCGCACGTACATTCACCATATATTTTCACCAAGAGCCATCACCAAAGAGTTACATACTATAAATCATTTTGAAATATACTTTACCACACAGCAAGTAAGAAATACACGAGCACGTGTCACACGTAAACTTTTCAATTGAATTAAGACATATAAGACACGAATATTTCGCTAAGACTTACCATACTGATTTAGGTCGCGTGTCGGAGCGGTTGCACTATTTTGTTGATTGATTAGCAGGTTGCTATTGTTTTAAGGTGAGTTTATAGCCCCATATTTTTATACATTTTGTCTATTAAAGCTTGGGGTAAGAAACCTGCAAAACTGTTTTCATGGACCAAAAATGGATTTTCTTTTTATACACACTTGTATGCAGAAACCTAAGTTTAGCTGAATCCTATTGTGCCCACTATCATCAACCGTCAATTCTCACTGGGAAACAATGTGATATAAATAGATCTATTGGAGGTAACTCCCCCGTTCAGTTGGCTCGGCATAGTCAATGCGAACGTATACCATATGAAATCGGCCGAGTGTCTGGGGATTAACACTCGTGGGTACCCTTTATTTACTAATGCCAGCTTGGCATGCTTTTTGTCTAGTTCGGTTAGATGAGGCTTAGTGTTTGCATCGCGAGATAGTGTGTTATTGCTGAATTATTTGCTGAATATTGTTATGGTCCATATGTGCTTATTTACTTTAAACCTATGAACTCACTAGCGTTAGCTGAATTTTAGCATGTTTTTCTCTGGAAACTGAGGTGTGTTTACTGAAGGCAGGGCATGGCGATGGTCATAATAATTGTTGAAAATGTTTTTATTGTTGCGTTAACTCTGAAATTTGGGACCGCTTTGTTAAATGGGCTACATTTTATTTGAAATGAATTTTATGTAAGACAATATGAATTTAAATATGTAATGCATTTTAAAACGGATTTTTAATCCGTTCTCTATATCTTGTGTTGTGATTATCGATTTAGTAGCACCCAAAGTGTATGCTTCCGCAATATCTTGATTTTGGGGGTGTTACATTGTGTGAATTGTATTTATTCATACATCATTGTTTGTACCAAACCATCATAAACCTATGTTAGTGATCGGTTAGTATTTTAGTCCTCAAAATACATTGTGTGACGGGAGTGGTTGTACCCTTGTAAAAGAACTCGACATCTAGCTTTGTGTCGGAAATATTGTGTAAGCGACGTGTAAAGGTTTTCTCCGCCGGATAAAGGAGCTTGTTGACTAGTGAAGAAAACTCTCGAGTTGGATACTCAAGGAGTGGAGTAGGGCAAGGAAAAAGAGTCTTGTAGACCGAACCACTATAAACACTCGTGTTATGGTTTGATCGTTTCTATCTTTCTTGCACTTTTCTTATTGACATTTTGTTTACATACATTAAGTCATTTCACACAAAGATAACTAAGAAAAAGAAATAAAAAAGGGTAAAACTATTCAACCCCCCTTCTAGTTTTCCACAGTTTTGATTGTTTGTTTTACCCTAGATCTATTGGATCGACTGGATTGGTTCGTGAGTTATTGGAGGGGTGAGGTCTGATCATGCATACTCTAGGCCCTGGTTGGTCTTGTGCATGTGTTTGGATGTATGGAATGCATATTACAAATCTCCAACATGTATTGACTCTTTGTTCGTCTTTATGGAAGTTAGCCGCGAAGGCTATTTGGAATTGGCTTCAATGTCAGATTTCAGACTCAAGTGAGCCAGAGCAATTGTTTGGCCTATTCATACCAGCTATAGGGATGGAGTGGCTATTCGGTTGGTGAGTTCCTGACCTGCTATTTGCTGTCTAGAAAGTTGGTTACTGATTCTTTCTTTGTTAGTAATAAGAATGGTTGTGTCATTCTTTATTAGTGGTTTGGTTAGTAGCTTGTTGTAAGCTTGTGCATGAGTTTGGTCTTTCATTTTTATGTCGTTTGGTTTGTTGCACTACGGTGCACTCTTATTGCCCATGTAACAGGCTGGGTTGTAGGACTTCACTTACACCTTTTGTACTTCAACGATTTTTCGTGTAATACATTTATCGGGGAAACCCTTTATCCAAAAAATAATGGGAGGGGCAAAGAGAAAAGTGATGATAACTCGGATGAAAACTAAAATAATGATGTTTATCAATATTGTTGCTTGTACTAGGTGTTTCTTAAACTATGTGGCTTATGGTGTGTAGTAAGACTTATGTGAAAGTACTATGTTTATGTGCTTTTCTTAAATGCTTGTGTTAAATGATTATGTCATGCATCATTTATTGTTATTAAACAAACCCGTATCACTAAGTTACCAAATGGTTAACTAACCCATGTTGGACTTGTACATGTGTGTGCTTTGTTTGTTGCTTGTGCTGTGTGTTTATTGTGTGGCCAAGACACCGCAAAGGTGGTGCTCCTTGACCCATGGATCCCTGTCTTAGAACAAGGAGGAGCAATGATCTAGGGGGAGCTTTGAAGATGTTTACATTCATTTGGTGTAATGAACCCTTTTTGTTTCAACAAAAGGGGGAGAAGGAAAGCAAAAGTGAAGTTCAAGATCTTCACCAAAATACGTACGAACAAGTAAAGAATGGCTAGCGATATCTCCTTGTCTAAGAACCAAATACTTTCAAGCTAGCAAGTTCGAGATGCAAGCTACATCAACGACGTTCTCCTCATGCTTCGTAAGTAATTTTATTTGCTTTCGAGAATATATTTGACATCATAAAAAAGGGGGAGATTGTTAGTGCAATAATGATCGAGGCCCTTATAATGTTTTAATTATGACAAATATATATTCGGAACACTTAGCATAGCCAAAAATCAGGAATATTGGGCCTGATGCGCTGGTTGGCGCAAGTTACACATGGCCAACGCGCTAGTTGCTGAATTTTGGCTGTTTCGGTTTTTCCAAGTCGGCTGTCCTCTTACCCACTAATGTGCTTCTTTCAATTAAGGTTTGTACATGATATTTGAGAAGTTTACTTTAAGATTTAGACTTAGAGAGGTGCCCAAAACATGTCCTCCCGATTTTACAAAAACGCCAACTCATAAACGTTTTTACAAAGCCTTGAGCCAATGCAAAAATGTTTTTCCTCAACCCTAGGAGGTTTATACTTTCACTAGAAGTTTAAAAGAAAATATTAAGTGACCATAATCCTTACGCCTATCTTTACTAATCACGTAAAGGGTTTACTCCCAAATTAATTATCTAAGTCGAGGTCACTTTGCGTAAACTCAATTCTCTCATTTATGAGATGTTGATGTACCTTGATGTAAAGCACTCGTCTTACTTGCATCAAGATGATTAGTGAATGATTTAATTGTGGGTTAACTAAGGATTATCAAGTTTGATTACTTGAATTTGAATTCATGAAATATAAACATTCTTTGAATATTTTCAAATATCCCACACAAACATTTTCTTACATTCTCTAACACACAATTGCACTTGTGTCTCCTACATTCCAACAATATCTCTTATACATTCTCTTTGCCATATGATCATCCAAATTCAAATTCACCACCATTCTTTTTCTCCAAACATCATTCACCATTTCCACATTCTATAAGTGTGATTCTTAGAATGACTACATCACTTTCTTACACCTATACCTATACTACTTCTCACACACTCTTATCATTAAAATTTGAATTTGAAACACTCCCTCCCCCTCCCCCTACACACTATCACACGCCTACATTCACACACACAACCTTCCCAATTTGAATTTGGAATTAGATGAACCTTCCCCATTTCTACCTTCTCTAAGCTACCTCTATATCTTCATTACCAACTCATATATCTTACACACTCTTACAATGTGTCATTCACTTTGCTTCTCCTACACTCATCTCTCTCATAATCACTAACTAATTTGAATTTGAATTTCAAATTACAACTCACACATTCTACTCCTTCCCCTCCAAGTTTGAGATTGCTAACCCATTCTATGATACACTCTTACACACTTCTCTTATCCTCTCGCTCACATATTCCTAACCTTTCCTCTTCAAGTCCTGCTCTGCCAACTCACTCCCTCACACACACTCTTACACACGCAACCTTTCACATCATACAACTCATCCTATAACAACTAGATTTTGAATTTGAAATTTGAATTTAAAATATGGGAGGAAAATTTTTATCCAATGTAAAATGTTTAATGGTTCTTCTCTTCCTCTTTGAAATTGGACTAAACCTCTAACTATCTAGTTTTCACTTCACCAAATGTTTTAAATACAAAATTCTTGGGGCTAAATAAGTTGCTTGAACTTATCCCACTTTGAGTGTTGGAATACTTTTGGAAAGGTCAAAGGTGAAGTGTAATTTGGGGTTTAACAAGAGTCGGGCACTAGTAAACAAAACACAAAAAATTCCCGGGATAGCACCCGGGCGCTAGGTGGCGCGCCAACGTGTGATTAGCGCGCCAGACGCCTCTAGGAATTGTTGGTCTTGCTTATAAATACACAACTCTTGTCATTTGTTCCTTACCTCTTGCCAATATATTATTTCTCTCTAATTTCTTTTCTCTCAACCGTCTAAGTCTAATATCTCATTGTGATCAAAACTTCTCTTCTATCTTCAATTGAAAGAGCACTTCTTCCACAAGAGAGATTCATAAGAACTTAATCCACTCTTGTGAATTGTGTTGAGGGTTTTCTTCTCTATACCCTTTCTACTAGAATCGAGTCTCTAGGTTAGGTTAGGACTTGTTTTGAACAAACAACTATCATTCATTTGATTTGGTTGTAAGAAGTCCTGTACCTTGGTGGTCAAACCTAAATTGTTTATTGATCTAGTTGGGGTTTGATATTTTCGGTAGGAAAGTCTTTGTGGTCTTAGTGGTTAAGTCGAATCACGAGATTCTTGTGGGTGGTTTTCGAGGGCAGAATACCTTTGGGAGTAGATCTTCTTAGTGAGCACCGATCTTTGTGTATACCAGTAGAGTGAAGTTGTAACGGTGTCTAATCCACCATAAGGATTATACTTAGTAATAGTATTGGTGTCGTGGATTCGCAACTGGATGTATGGATGGTATAAACCTCCCATCCTGAACCAGTATATATCGTGATGTCTATCTCTTTACTCGCTTTATATATTGTGGTTGTGATTGTAGTTGTGTATAACCACTTGATTGTTCTTTGAGACTAGAAGTTGTTAAACTTCAAGTTAGTCAAAAATACCTTATTCACCCCCTACGGTTCTACATATCTCCTTTCTAAAAATGCAAACCACAACATTATAACTTTTGTTATCATGTTTTAATTCATAGTATGACATATATGCAAGAAAAATATGTGTAAGAAGTAAAAGAACATGAACTTGTTAAAACATGAAATATACAAAACGTAACATTAGATCATTTTTATTAAACAAATACATCACAAAATCGTGTTAGGCTCTGATACCACTGTTAGGTCTCTAACAATGTCAAGATCCTATACGAATCTGGTGGTATTGGTTGAGAGAAATGATCAAAATACATTTAGTAAATGTAGAGAGAGAAAGGAACTAATTAATTTATTATGAATGGGTGGATTATACAATGGACTAGCTCACCTTCTTAGGAGAGTCTAGGAGGGTATTTATAGGCTAAACACGTGCTATCTATTACATATTGATGATTTGAGTCCTTGCGTTATATGCGTACATGATAACTAATACATTTCACGTAAATGTCGTCAACTCAAAAGTTAACAATATCTGAATTAACTTGCTACTAATTATCAGAATTCCTCTGGAGGCTAAACGTACTCATAATGCGGCCTATACCCTCTTGCAAGGATGCAATCCGGGTTATGACATGCTACGGAGGCAACATAGCTAGATTAAATGTGCCTTGCATTCTACACGTTTTATACGATAAGTTTCTAATCTACTCTCGATCGTGTGTGCATAAAGCACGGGTACTCCACTTAGGATGTCGTGAATGGGAGTTCTGCTTCTGCTTGTCGAAAGCGTTTTAACCGATTGATGGTGCATTTCTGTGGAACCCGTATCTACATTCAACTATATTCTTAGCTAATCTTCATAACATGATTATTTTCGGCTATATCTGAAACTAACATTGTTAGCATACTAAAATCAACTATATCTGAAACATGTCATAACATATCTAATAACATGTCAAATCTACTAAAACATGTTAATCTAATTAGTTACTCACCTTTAATAGGAAATGCAAGCTGTCAATTCTTGAACATGCCTTGAGCAGGTAACACGTGTGATGCGTGGTTTTGCGACCTTACAACAGGTTTTACCTCTCGAGGGATCTCAAGAGGCTTGCAATCCCCACCAGGCAGTGTACCTGACCGATGTAGTATAGTGTAGTGGCAAGTACCGGGGGATTGATCGTTCTCTAGGGGAATAGTGTCGTTAGGATTGAAAAACTACTCTAATAGGTCTAAGGGTGAGGGAAGATTCTTTTTGGTATTTTTATATTTTTATGAAAGCAAGTAAAATCTCGGGTTTGAAGGAGTGGGCGGAATTAGTTGCTAATCAACTAACCCAAATAACTACAAATGCAAATAAAATAAAATAACTGAAAATAAAAAGGTGGTGGAACTTATATGGAGAGAAATGTGTTTACTTAGATTTCCTTACTCCCTAACTATCTTTTACCGGTTGATTAGTGTGTATTAATTGCGTGGATGACGGGTGTATTCCTTAATACCAATCGTGGGGTGGCGTACGTACTTCCCCAACTCTACAAGCTCCTACTTCACTCCTATGTCGAGCCGGCTAAGAAGCTCCTAACATGGGATCATTAGAATTCGCTCATGCAATAAATACAACCAAATAAACCTAGTACGCATTGGTTCATGTTTCTTAAGACGTTCAAGCAAGTTACCGAATAGGAGGTTAGCCAGTTTTCTTAAGCCTAACATCGATAAACAATCATCCAATACAATTAATAACACATTAATATCCAATAACCAATAGTTAGGTTTCATTAGATCTAAGCAAACACAAGATAAATCTAGCCTAGCATGTTAATTAAAAGACAAGAACAAGATATAATCAAACAACACATAGACATATTGAATGATTAAATGATTACTTATCTTCAATTAAACATGGGAGATCCAAGGGTATAAAACCCTTAAAAATGGCAGAAAATTCGTCTTAGGGTTTCTCCTCACAAAGTTGCACACTAATGACAAAAAATTGCAAAACTATATATAGAACTTAGTAGCTGACGGCGTCACGTTGTAGGAGGTGACGCCGTCACCTCGCCGTGGCTAGGGTTCCCGGATGGTCTTCCTGACGCCGTCCCTTTTTAATCCTCCAAAATCCGCTCTGGCCTATCAAAGGTTGACGCCGTCAGAAATGTGTTTGACACCGTCTCTCTTTAACTTAAACCGTGATGGCCATGATCACCTTAAAGGGTGACGCCGTCAGACTTTCCATTGTAAAACTCTCTGGCGCGTCACGTGTATTTTTCATATCCACCTCTTTTGCCAAGCCATGACGCCGTTTGGAACAATTCTTGACGCCGTCAAGTGTACTTTTCCAGCAACTTTGAAGACTTTGTCGTTTTCTTCACTTTTATGCTCCAAAAACGTCCAAAATGCTTCCTTTTCCAGATTTCTTCTCCCAAAGTACCTAAAATGACAAAAGGAACGATTTAGGGCAATATTTGATCAAATAAATACGATTTAGGGCTTAAATGACCCCCTAAAAGCGGTACACTTTTCGCTTCATCAACGTGATATATGCACATGTAATCTATAAACACATATTAACCACATAATCATGTCATGAACAAGAAAAGTGTAGCAACCTGTAGAATTCCCTAGTCAATAGTAAACGTTAATCTAGTATTAACCCATCATTACAGTTACTTAACCATTTTTACGAGCAAAATTTAAAAATTTTGTTTATTACATTTCTATTCAAAAACATTGTTACGTGATTCACGATACTTTGGAACGAGCTTACATACGCACCACGACAATCCAATTCACAATTAAACACCAAACGGATCCCTAATTCTTATTCTCAGCCCAACACTATTCAAGCCCACACAAGTTCTAGCCCAATTCTTACTATTTCTTTTATTCTTGTCGATCCAACTTACATATACTTGATCCATTTTATTCTAAATTTTGACATACAATCAAAGAGGGCTTTTACATGGGTTATAACGTGAGGTGTAGGGATATGATAAACACGGTTTTGTTGGATAAGGGATATTTTACTGGTGGCGAGTTAAAGATCTTGATTAATTACATGTACAATATGGCGTTGCTAAGCCAAGACTAGACTCGACTTAAGCTAAAAACAAAATAACAAAAACATAAAATAAACATAAAATGAAACGGGATAGTAGTCGTATGTTTTTTCTACCTTTTTTTCTCTTTTTTTTTTTTTTTTTTTTTTTTTTTTTTTTCACATACACTCTTGCCCTACCATCCAAAATAATACATCATAGGGGTGTTGCATTCCCCTTACACTTGAACTTTTACATAACTTTACAAATAACTATTCTAATGACTCGAATTAAGATAATCGAAACACTTGGAGTACTTTTAAAATATTTAGCACATATGGGGGTAATAATGTTGTTCTTCCCCATTACTCCATTACACTAGTACTTTACCCATGAGTCCCAATCGTCCCAAAACAATATGTACAAGGATATGACTCGACTTAGCAACCATGTAATCAATTAGATAATTAACTTGGGGTTTAAACAAATGTTGTCACAATAATGCACTAAAAATGAGTGCATACAAGGTAGGCTAAGGCGATTTGGGTGTACATTTAAGTGGGGTGTAAACAAATTCTTCCTTTAAGTAAAATGCTTAAAGTTAGAAACGAAAAGATAGGCTCTGAGGGGTGTACTAGGGGTATCGTGTACTAAAAATGAGTACAACGCAAAGGGTGTGGGAGAATTACTTGACCAATGTAGCCAAAGTAATTATAACAAAAACACAGGTGTAAAACAATGGGTTAATCCTAATGCCTCTTATCATGTAGTAAATCTAACTACACGAATGTAGTCTCACTTGTGGCCTCGGAATGGTCCTAACGCAAGTTCTAGAATCTAAGTGCTACCGGTACACACATTATAGAATAAATGCTTTTCCTACCAATTCTAGGGGCGAACCTCACATATTTGGGGGTGGAAAAATTTTTAGTGGTACGGTTTTTTTGCTAGTCATATAACTCCTATCCATGAGACGCTCATTAAGATCAAAGTTTCACTCCTATATGTTGTAAAAAATTTAAATTTGGCACTAAAATTGCCCTAACAGGTATTTCTCTCAGTTTTATTACACATCTACCATTAAACAAACAAAAATCAAGCGTAATTGCATTCTATAAAGTATCGTATTTTACCCCCCCCCCCCCTTACACTTAGGATGAACATTGTCCCCAATGTTCAAATAACAAGATGTAAAAGTAAATAAGGTAAAAGAATGAAATCAAATACTCCCCTGATTCGTTTGGTGGATAAAGAGGTAACATGGTTAAATCTTCTTCCAAGAGAATGTAGAAGCTCCAAGACTAATGCATCGCCAAAAGCTTGATTCCACATACATCTCCTTGTCCAAAATAACCTGTTAAACCTGAGAAAACAAACACAAAAACCTGCATAACAACGGCGGGATAAATCTATATAGGAATATAATGCTTGTGGAATGACAATTTTGCAGATTCCTGGAGTTTATAAGTTAGAGATTTAATAAAAACTTTTTATGAAAACAAAACTTTCAAAAATTTTAGAAAATTAAAACCTGACGCCGTCAGGTTGTAAGGCCTGACGCCGTCAGAAATGATCTGACAGAATTCTCATGTTAAGTTTCCGGAAAATTTCTGGAAAAACCTATACCTTACTTTCTGGAATTCTTGCAAAATATCATTATGACTCGATACAAGCATTTGACTCAAACAATTACTAATATGTATGTTAATTTAATATTGTTATGATTCATGTTCATTTGTTCTAATAAACCGATTTGGATTTCCCTTACACTTATCTTTTGCAAAATACCTTTATATGTAGTTAAGACGAAGTTAAAAACAAGATAAAGCATTTTCACAATTTAGTTTCGAACATGAATCAATAATAATAAAAATTAAACATACATACGGAAGCAAATAAAATCAAACAAACAAATAAATAAACACAAAAAGCAAATAAAGCTTGGGTTGCCTCCCAAGAAGCGCTTGTTTTTGTTCGAGTCACGAGCCTGACTCTACCCTTATTTAACGGATAAAGGCGAGGTTTTTCCTACACTTAGGATTAAGTGCGGGTGATATTAGCGATACACACCATGTTGGTGGAAGTATGTCGCGTGAGGAAAGAGTGGTGGATGAATTATATACTCAAAGGGGTATGCTCCTTTCATCATAACCTTACCTAGTTCACTTTGGTCAATGGGTGAATTAAAGTTTTCTCCTAAAAAGGGATCATCTTCTATCAACTTTGAGAGATTCCTAGTTGGGAATCCATATTGACCTAATAAACCCGGTTTAAACCCATAATGATTCTTGTGATCAATCATGAATGGGTGATGTAAGTATGTAAGGTCATGGTTCACTCCTATATTAGCTTCCACTCCACATGGCCTAGAGTCTACTACCTTTATCGTAAAACTACCTGGACTATATGGTCTGATGGGTGGATCGGGACCTATTTTAATTCCTAACTTTTCTTTCAAGGATGGAAAATTGGGTAAGGGTCTCGGTTGAGGCTCCGGTTCATCAAAACTAGGAACTTCCATAGAACTAAAAGAAAGGTTGTGACTACAAGTATTCAAACCTATTTCTTCTAGTTGTGTTTGGTCCAAGGGCTCTACCTCTATTGGGGTTCCTATAGTCTCTTCTACTTTTTCCGGGTAAGTTACGGGCGGTGTGTTAACCTCAAATGATGGTAGGATTTGTGGGGTATTTAGTGGTCTTGCATTTCTAACCTCATTCTCCATAGTATCTAAATCACCTATATGTTCATCATGTGTTTTGGTAGGATCTAACCCAAACACATTCCTAAGTATCTCAAATCCTTCTCTAGCCATTTGAAATTCTAAGTCCGATTCATAGTAATATTCAACTTGATTACTATGTTCCAATTGCCTAAAGGATTCCTCATGCGTGTCATATGTTTTGGTGAAATCTATCCCACTCATGCAACTAGGTAGTTCAACACTAACCATCTCACAATCTTGGTCCAATTCAAGGTCCATGTTCTTAAAAACTAGGTCTTCTTGCTCATGGTACCTATAGTCGGATAAATACTCCTCATTTGTTTCCTCAAGTTGTGATGTATATAAACCCATCAATTCATTCAACTTATGGTTCACGGTTAGGAAGCTTTCCTCAAATTTTTTCCAAAGGGTTTCACTAAAAGGAGTTGATCCTAACAATGATTGTTTAATAGAAGCAGCACATGCACATAATTCATCAAACCTATCAAACTTTACACCCATCTCCTCTTGTATATATCTAAGATCACTTAAAAATTCATTGGAACAACAGGAACCAAATCTATCCGTGTAAAGTAATTGTTCCTCTATTGTTAATGATCTAAATGGAATTTCATCCGCCATGGTGACAAATGAAAATGGTATTACAAACAAAGGGCACAAAGAAAAAGATAGACTAAAGAAATCTAATAAAAAGAAAATAAATATCTCACTCGATAGGAATCAAGTGAGTAGACCTAATAAAATAAAAATTCAACCTAAACAATAACTATTCCCCGGCAGCGGCGCCAAAAACTTGATGCGTGGTTTTGCGACCTTACAACAGGTTTTATCTCTCAAGGGATCTCAAGAGGCTTGCAATCCCCACCAGGCATTGTACCTGACCGATGTAGTATAGTGTAGTGGCAAGTACCGGGGGATTGATCGTTCTCTAGGGGAATAGTGTCGTTAGGATTGAAAAACTACTCTAATAGGTCTAAGGGTGAGGGAAGATTCTTTTTGGTATTCTTATATTTTTATGAAAGCAAGTAAAATCTCGGGTTTGAAGGAGTGGGCGGAATTAGTTGCTAGTCAACTAACCCAAATAACTACAAATGCAAATAAAATAAAATAACTGAAAATAAAAAGGTTGTGGAACTTATATGGAGAGAAATGTGTTTACTTAGATTTCCTTACTCCCTAACTATCTTTTACCGGTTGATTAGTGTGTATTAATTGCGTGGATGACAGGTGTATTCCTTAATACCAATCGTGGGGTGGCGTACGTACTTCCCCAACTCTACAAGCTCCTACTTCACTCCTATGTCGAGCCGGCTAAGAAGCTCCTAACATGGGATCACTAGAATTCGCTCATGCATTAAATACAACCAAATAAATCTAGTACGCATTGGTTCATGTTTCTTAAGACGTTCAAGCAAGTTACCAAATAGGAGGTTAGCCAGTTTTCTTAAGCCTAACATCGATAAACAATCATCCAATACAATTAATAACACATTAATAACCAATAATCAATAGTTAGGTTTCATTAGATCTAAGCAAACACAAGATAAATCTAGCCTAGCATGTTAATTAAAAGACAAGAACAAGATATAATCAAACAACACATAGACATATTGAATGATTAAATGATTACTTATCTTCAATTAAACATGGGAGATCCAAGGGTATAAAACCCTTAAAAATGGCAGAAAATTCGTCTTAGGGTTTCTCCTCACAAAGTTGCACACTAATGACAAAAACTTGCAAAACTATATATAGAACTTAGTAGCTGACGGCGTCACGTTGTAGGAGGTGACGCCGTCACCTCGCCGTGGCTAGGGTTCCCGGATGGTCTTCCTGATGCCGTCCCTTTTTAATCCTCCAAAATCCGCTCTGGCCTATCAAGGGTTGACGCCGTCAGAAATGTGCTTGACGCCGTCTCTCTTTAACTTAAACCGTGATGGCCTTAATCACCTTAAAGGGTGACGCCGTGATAACGCTCAAATCTAACATGTTTTTAGGAGCGTTATTGTGGATTTTATGCATATATATTGGTCACTTTTATGAACTTATGGTACTTAATGGAGTATAATTTACATTTTAGGTTCATGGAAGCTCAAGTACAAGAAAATGAAGAAAATGATGCAAAAATGATCAATAAATGAAGATTTATGCATGTACGAAGAATTCCCGACAAATGAGAGTCTCTTGGAGTATATTCGAGAAGATAAAGTCATGAAAGTTGTCACTCCAAAGACTCAAGAATAAAGCACAAGAGGGAAAACGAGGAAAGAAATGAAGAAAAGAAGCTCAAACGAAGAAATAATGGAAGACTCGTTGTTCCCGACACACCTCCACCATTTTGGCCATATCTTGAGCATACGAACTCGGATTTCGATGATTCAAGCGGCCACGGAAAGCTAACAAAAAGTTCTACAACACAGATGTAACCATCCGATCGGTAGGAGCCCGCATCCGATTCGGATGGAGCAAACTTGACTATTACGAGAGCTCCAACCGATCGGTATTGCCCCGCATCCGATCGGTTGGCTGAAACTGCCTTCTCCAAGTTATTTTTAATGCTTCTTTAAGTGCCATTAAGTCCCAAGTCCGATCATGTGCCTCTATTAACTCATAAACCTGCCCTTTTATGACCCTTTGTGCCCAAGTTATTTGCTTGTTGGCTAAGGGTGGCTTCTACCTATAAATAATACTACTTTGGCATGGTTTCAAGTGTGAAATTGTATCCTCCACCCTCAAGGACGAATTTACACCAAAACATAGGTGCAATTCCAGCCTCCACCCTAAAGGAAGAATTGTCACCAAAGGAAAATCTAGCCTCTACCCTAAAGGAAGAATTTCCACCACCTTATCTCACCCAAAAGACCATAAACCTTTGCCATTCATGGAGGACGTATCACCAAGAAGTATTGGAGCGATTCTCTAGTTTGGTTAGATGTTGTAGTTGATTGGAGGCTTGAAGGTTGCTATAAATCTTTCACCTTTGCCTATTTGTAATTCATACTTTGGGTAAACTCTTGTTACGTTTATGATGTTGAATTCTATTATTAATGTTTGGTTTCTATGATTATGTTGATGTGACTTCTTAATACTTGTTTGGTTCATATGATAACTTGTGATAATAGGATGTTTGGATAATATTAGTGTTTGTTTGATAACATCATATTTGGTTAAGTTGGAACTTGTCTTGTTTATTGTTTTGATTAATCATTGTTGGATCTAAATGTCGAAAGGATTCTTAATAGTGGTTGATTTCAATTCATTAGTCGACAAATGTTTTGGTCTTGTACTTTGTGATGATTGTATGAGAAACTTAATAAACATAACAAGTGAATGTTTAATTTGGATTAAAGGTCGAAAGACATCTTTTGAATATGTGTTCATCAAGTAAATGGAACTTCACAAATTAATAACATCAAAGTTATGGGATCGAAAGAACATCTTTGTTTGTTGTTGGTTTAGGCATAAGTTTTATGACATGACCAATTGATTAAAGCTTATGTATATTTGATTTATAAAATGCTAAATTATTGGTTCTAGAGGCCGAAAGGAACACCAATATGTTTTCCAAACTAGTAAAGGCTTACACCAAGTCCTTACGCCAAGTCCTAGTTAAGGCTCACACCAAGTTCTTACTAACTTGTTATCATTGCCAAACATGTATGTTCTTTGTGTGCTTGTTCTCATATTGCTTTTCTTGTTGGTTTGATCGTGACAATCATAACCATCAACTTGTTACTTGCTTAAACAAACAAACGACACTTGAGTACAACCAAGTCTCTTGGGACGATCTTGACTTACCCACCTTTACTACAACGGACGAGTATACTTGCTCGTATGTGTTCCTAATTAATCGGTAATTCATGTTTATAAATTTAAAACCTCGTGTGAACGTATCAAGTCTTTATGCACGATTCGAACACATCAAGTTTTTGGCGCCGCTGCCGGGGACTTGCGTTTGTTATTTTTGTGTTCGTTTGTTTGTTGAAATGTTTGCTTGAAATGTTTGATCGATTGCTTGTTTGCTTGTTTTCTCATGATTGCGCTTCTTGCTCTTTGTCTAATAATTTTCTCATTGCTCATAATTGCTAAAGCCAAATCCCAACATCATCAAAATTTGGTTCATGTGTTCTAAAAATGCTCATTTCAATGTTTGCTTCATAAGATTGCTCAAAAGTTTTGCGAAAAAAAAAAAAAAAAAAAAAAAAAACCACCCAAACAACCCCAACCGATTCGGATGGATTTCCATCCGATCGGATGGAGCTCTCGGTAAAAAAAAAAAAAAAAAAAAAAATTAAGCTTTGTTATTTTTCGTTTTCTTTAGTATTTAATGTTTGGTTTATGTTAGTTAAAGTTTATAAATAAAACTTATATAAATAAAATATATAAAAAAAAAGAAAAAAAAAAAAAAAAAAGAAAAAAAAATTACCGAGCCTTCTATCCGATCGGTTTGACATTCAACCGTTCGGCTGGACCTCCCAAACCATCTCAACCGATCGGTCACAACCCGTAACCGATTCGTTGGAGTCTTCTGTCCCAATTTTTTTTAGTTTTTGTTTTTCTTGTTTTGTGAGTTTTAGATATGATCTCTTGCATGTTTTTGTGTTTCTTTTTAGTTTGTGTTTTTCGTGTCTGGATTAGTTTCGAATTAATTTGGAATAAGACTATCTTGTTTTAGATTGTTTTGTTTTGATTTGTGTTACGTGACTAATTGTGTTTGTTTGAGTCTATGTGCTTGTCGTTTTCTGTGATCGTGCTTTTATTTGTTTATTTTTGTTTTAAGTGTCGTATTATGTTCTTGTACATATGTGTTTATGTGTTTTATTTTCTTGTGTTTATTTTCATGTTCGTTACCTTTTGTGTTCGTGTTTTAATTTGTCAATAAAAAGTTTTTAGTAAAACTTGTTAGTTAAAAAAAAATATAATAATAAAAAAAAAATAAAAAAAATAATAATAAAATAAAAAATAAAAAAAATTAAAAGTTTTTACGATCTGTTCAACCGATCGGATGTGCGAGTATCCGATTCGGTTGGCGAGTTGCATGATTTAACGAATTGTTCAACCGATCGGTTAGACACTCTTACCGATCGGATGGTCGTCTCGGTAAAAATTGAACAAACCCAACCGATCGGTTAGATACTCTTACCGATCGGATGTGGCTCTCGGTAAACTTTGTTAACTTCCAACCGATCGGATGGAATGATAACCGATCGGATGGTCAGTTCGGTAAAATTAAAAAAAAAAGTTATTTTAATTTTTCGTATTGTGTTCCTGTGTGTTTGTGTTTAGATCGAGTTTATGTTTATGTTTGCCATGAGTGTCTAGTGCTTTTGTGCACTTGCTTAGATGATGTTTATTGCTTAGTGATTTGCGTATGATTGTGATAACATGTTTTAATTCAATTTCAAGTCAATTCTAAGATCCAATTGTGGTTAAGTTTCATAGTGGCATTTGTTGGTCAAGTTTGACTAGTTAGTAATAATGAAAGTTCGAAGATTTATTGTTATTTAACTAGTTATAATCATTTGTCTATGAATGATTGCTTTGTAACTATTGTTCTTGGTTAAACAAAAGAAACTTAATTGTGATTGTAATAAGAATACTTTTTTTTCTATCAAATTGGATTGATTGAAAACCACCTAAGCGTATTTGATAAACAAAAGATTATTTTTGTGTTTAAGTTTGTTATATCAAGCTTATGAACCTTGAATTGATCTTGAATTGATTGGTTAGACTTAATGCTTGTTTTTATAAACTAAAATCTTGACGAAGGTTTAACTTGTAAAAACAATAGATTAGTTTATCAAACTAATTATCATAACCAACATGCTAGCAAAGTTATCACAATCATGCTTATCAAGAGTTGTATACTAGTCTAAGCAGGTGTAGTTATTTTATTCTAAATGTCTTTTGGTTTTTGCAAGAGTATCATTTCTTTTATTCTACTTAAATTTCTTTTCTTTCATTTTAATTTCGTTAATTTAGTACATTGTGAATAAATAAGTACTTGTTTCAAAAAAAAAAAAAAAAAAAAATGTTTTGAACTTTGTGGGTATGTTCACTGGAAACCCTCACGAGACTTCACTCGTCCACTCGGGCCACCGAGGGGTTTAAAAGGCTTGTTGCATACGCTAAATGCAACCGTGATGCTTACGAAAGTGAGTTTTTAGAATTTTACGCGTTTTTTGTAGTTTAGTTTATTTTTGCAGATTTAATAAGCTCTTGGAGATTGGATCACTGGTGATATTATACTTGGTGTGGAGATGTTTTGTGAAAGAGAAATCGATTGATCTCATAAGCTTATGCTTAGCACATTATCATATGGAGTTCGATCACGATTTCTTGGCCCGGGAAGTTTCGTTTCTCTTGGACTATTTATTTAATTATTTATTTTCCCTATTTTACATGCTTTGAAGTTTATTTTTCATAATGAGTATAATGCTTAACTTAAGTGTGGGGGAAAGTTAGATAGTGAAAAACGAAACTACTTTTCAAATTTATAATTTTTGGGGTCAATTTAAAATTTGTATGCTTGTTTGCCCTTGTGATCTAATTGTTTTCACGCTTTTAGGATAATATATTAGTATAACTAGATCAATCCACTGGTGAAATCTGTAATTTTGAAAAATTCGAGATGTGTCCCGATTAATATTGCAATCACTCTGGGATCAATAACGTTTGCTAGCACAAATTATAGCCTTTCCACTAAATTGTGAGGATTTGAGCCTGTTTCATATATAGCATACATCTTTTATGCTTGATTCTTTTGCTATGAGTGTGCCGGTGATTTTATTTATTCTAGAACTTGTACTTGTAAATCATTACCAGACCGCAGTAAGATCGCATTCGTGTGATATAAGTGTATTCGTGTGATAAAGAGGCAACCTTAGGATTAAAACCAAATGGCCTTCCGTTTACATCTAAAAGATATATTAGCTAGCTACACTTGTTAGTTAACCACCCATATGGACCCATTTGTTAGCGTTTATCTTTAGCGCTAGATACCCTTAGTTCACCCTTCGAGCCATCCTTTTCATTTTTGATTAAATCCAGAAAAATACAAAAATATTTTACACTTTAAACCTTAGCCTAACCCTTGTCCAAGTCTAAATGGTTGGTTGCTAGTTGCTTGGTATGTTGGATTGTTTTTGATGATTAATAGTTTGGTTACACTTCGTTATTTGAATGTGCCATTCCGACAAAGATGAAGGAGACGTCTTTCGTATTTTGTATTTTTGTGGTGTATGCTTATGCGAAGTGTGGGGGAGATGTGATGTATGGAAGAGAGGTGTTGAAAAAAAAATGTGAAAAGAAAAAAAAAATGAATAAGTCATCGAAAAAAAAAGAAAGAAAGAAAAAATATGTGTGATGACAATTATAGCCAATGTGCTATATTATTATGAAGTTGAAGGAAGATGAAGTATGTTTGAGATATCGATTAGCCAATATGCTAAGTATGAAGAATATTGTTATTACGAATAGATGTATCGATTTGGGAAAGTTCGAAGGAGAGGAAGTTGTTAACTATAATCATTTTCGGGTTTGCTGTTTGTTTAGTGACTAGCAACATGGGTATTAGACTTGACTTTATTTTTCTTTTAAAACCAATTTCATAAATACTCCCATGCCTTATCCTTACCCTTTTGACTTTGTGAAATTATCAAGTGTATTGACATGTAGTGACCATCCGATTTCTTGAGGAATTAGGTAGCGTTGTTAGCGATCTAAGGTTATCCTTAGTGACCATCCGTTATTTGGTGATACAAGAATTCGTTGTTAGCGAGCTATTATGTTTTGCACAAGATAGTTGCACGTAAGTCTTTTATAACCCTTTAAGCTTTAAACCCGAATAAAAGACCTCTTTAGATGTTTACACTTTGTGCTTACGCCACGTCGGTGGAGTTTTGTTTCTTGTACAAGCTTATGGTAATAAACGAATCATGACTGAGCAATGAGTGTGATTTCTCTTATATATACTCCACTACCTAAATAAATGAGTGATTGAGTGAATTATACTTCGTTTCTTTTTCGTGAGGTGTTTAGAAATGTTACTCAAGCAAGAAAATCTTCATACATCTCGGTTTTTCACCATGCGCTTAAAAATGATGAATCATATCTTGTACTTGTACTTGGTAGATTTGCATCATAATTTTTACAATCATTTTTCATGCACCATGTGGATTTATTTTTCTTAATATTTGCTTGAGGGCAAGCAAGCCCTTAAGTGTGGGGGAGTTTGCGCTCATTTTTCGCTTATTTTCTCTTTTATTATTAAATATATATAAAAAAAATATAATAAAAAATTTTTTTTTCTCTGTCCAGCCGATCGGATGTGCGAGCACCCGATTCGGTTGGCATGCTGCATGTTTCTACGAATTGTCCATCCGATCGGATGGAAGTGCAAACCGATCAGATGGAGGCCTCGTTAAAGTTTTCAAAATTTTTTAAAATTTTCTTTTCGTTTTGTCATTTAGATATGCATTTTAATTTTTCTTTTCTTAGATTTGCTTGAGGGCAAGCAAAGTTCAAGTGTGGGGGATTTGATAACGCTCAAATCTAACATGTTTTTAGGAGCGTTATTGTGGATTTTATGCATATATATTGGTCACTTTTATGAACTTATGGTACTTAATGGAGTATAATTTACATTTTAGGTTCATGGAAGCTCAAGTACAAGAAAATGAAGAAAAAGACGCAAAAATGATCAATAAACGAAGATTTATGCATGTACGAAGAATTCCCGACAAATGAGAGTCTCTTGGAGTATATTCGAGAAGATAAAGTCATGAAAGTTGTCACTCCAAAGACTCAAGAATAAAGCACAAGAGGGAAAACGAGGAAAGAAATGAAGAAAAGAAGCTCAAACGAAGAAATAATGGAAGACTCGTTGTTCCCGACACACCTTCACCATTTTGGCCATAACTCGAGCATACGAACTCGGATTTCGATGATTCAAGCGGCCACGGAAAGCTAACAAAAAGTTCTACAACACAGATGTAACCATCCGATCGGTAGGAGCCCGCATCCGATTCGGATGGAGCAAAGTTGTCAACACCGAGAGCTCCAACCGATCGGTATTGCCCCGCATCCGATCGGTTGGCTGAAACTGCCTTCTCCAAGTTATTTTTAATGCTTCTTTAAGTGCCATTAAGTCCCAAGTCCGATCATGTGCCTCTATTAACTCATAAACCTGCCCTTTTATGACCCTTTGTGCCCAAGTTATTTGCTTGTTGGCTAAGGGTGGCTTCTACCTATAAATAAGACTACTTTGGCATGGTTTCAAGTGTGAAATTGTATCCTCCACCCTCAAGGACGAATTTACACCAAAACATAGGTGCAATTCCAGCCTCCACCCTAAAGGAAGAATTGTCACCAAAGGAAAATCTAGCCTCCACCCTAAAGGAAGAATTTCCACCACCTTATCTCACCCAAAAGACCATAAACCTTTGCCATTCATGGAGGACGTATCACCAAGAAGTATTGGAGCGATTCTCTAGTTTGGTTAGATGTTGTAGTTGATTGGAGGCTTGAAGGTTGCTATAAATCTTTCACCTTTGCCTATTTGTAATTCATACTTTGGGTAAACTCTTGTTACGTTTATGATGTTGAATTCTATTATTAATGTTTGGTTTCTATGATTATGTTGATGTGACTTCTTAATACTTGTTTGGTTTATATGATAACTTGTGATAATAGGATGTTTGGATAATATTAGTGTTTGTTTGATAACATCATATTTGGTTAAGTTGGAACTTGTCTTGTTTATTGTTTTGATTAATCATTGTTGGATCTAAATGTCGAAAGGATTCTTAATAGTGGTTGATTTCAATTCATTAGTCGACAAATGTTTTGGTCTTGTACTTTGTGACGATTGTATAAGAAACTTAATAAACATGACAAGTGAATGTTTAATTTGGATTAAAGGTCGAAGGACATCTTTTGAATATGTGTTCATCAAGTAAATGGAACTTCAGGCATAAGTTTTATGACATGACCAATTGATTAAGACTTATGTATATTTGATTTATAAAATGCTAAATTATTGGTTCTAGAGGCCGAAAGGAACACCAATATGTTTTCCAAACTAGTAAAGGCTTACACCAAGTCCTTACACCAAGTCCTAGTTAAGGCTCACACCAAGTTCTTACTAACTTGTTATCATTGCCAAACATGTATGTTCTTTGTGTGCTTGTTCTCATATTGCTTTTCTTGTTGGTTTGATCCGTGACAATCATAACCATCAACTTGTTACTTGCTTAAACAAACAAACGACACTTGAGTACAACCAAGTCTCTTGGGACGATCTTGACTTACCCACCTTTACTACAACGGACGAGTATACTTGCTCGTATGTGTTCCTAATTAATCGGTAATTCATGTTTATAAATTTAAAACCTCGTGTGAACGTATCAAGTCTTTATGCACGATCCGAACACATCACGCCATCAGACTTTCCATTGTAAAACTCTCTGGTGCGTCACGTGTATTTTTCATATCCACCTCTTTTGCCAAGCCATGACGCCGTCTGGAACAATTCTTGACGCCGTCCAGTGTACTTTTCCAGCAACTTTGAAGACTTTGTCGTTTTCTTCACTTTTATGCTCCAAAAACGTCCAAAATGCTTCCTTTTCCAGATTTCTTCTCCCAAAGTACCTAAAATGACAAAAGGAACGATTTAGGGCAATATTTGATCAAATAAATACGATTTAGGGCTTAAATGACCCCCTAAAAGCGGTACACTTTTCGCTTCATCAACGTGATATATGCACATGTAATCTATAAACACATATTAACCACATAATCATGTCATGAACAAGAAAAGTGTAGCAACCTGTAGAATTCCCTAGTCAATAGTAAACGTTAATCTAGTATTAACCCATCATTACAGTTACTTAACCATTTTTACGAGCAAAATTTAAAAATTTTGTTTATTACATTTCTATTCAAAAACATTGTTACGTGATTCACGATACTTTGGAACGAGCTCACACACGCGCCACGACAATCCAATTCACAATTAAACACCAAACGGATCCCTAATTCTTATTCTCAGCCCAACACTATTCAAGCCCACACAAGTTCTAGCCCAATTCTTACTATTTCTTTTATTCTTGTCGATCCAACTTACATATACTTGATCCATTTTATTCTAAATTTTGACATACAATCTACACTTTATTTTACATAGTTCAATTCTCCATACTCCCAAAATTCAGGAATGACAAGTCTCATTATTTAACTCGAACGTTTGCTATATAAACGAGGCTCAAAGCTATTACAACTCAACACAAGTGCAAAACTCAATCGATATTAACCAACTCGATCAAAACCTATTTCTACCTATGTCCTTGTGTTTTACCTAGTCGAATGTGGTTCCATGAGCCACATCACACCTTTCTTATTTCTTTTGGTCACGTTAATAAGTTGTTTGGACCCAATGTGTGTCGAGTGAAACATTTATACATGCCATTCGATTCATAACCGAGACACAAGCTCACACTCCATTTTTAATATTTTCTATACACAAGTTGACTAGACATATTCCTCCAAATCCTATCCAATCCTGCTACAAATCATGTCGACCCAACTTGTATACATAAAATACATTAAACACTTACATACATGCATATGCATACTCGTATACATTCATTCACTCATTCACACTCAAACATACTATTCCACGAGAATTTTCTAAGTATTCTCTCCTGTCTAGTCCATTCGAAGGAAACAAGGCTATGTTCTAATCATTCGAACCATCTATCCAACATATATAGTTGATCTCGATTCTTTTGTGACAATTCTAACATGTTACGTACATAAACCATCGATCTCTAGTCCATTTCGACGTGATTTTCTATAGTTCATGCATCTTTATTTATTCTATACGAGTCATCCTAACTTTCTTCTATTTATTTCGTGTTCAAGTTATTCGATTTTCATTTATATATGACCTCCTATATCAAAGGATGGCTAGAAATCAAGTAAAACATTCATTCGTATCTTGTCTCATCATTTTACTGCTTAACGAGACCCTTTTTAATCTCATATTACATATCGAACATATAAATCTCATTATTTCATTTTTGATCATATCACTTTGTCGACTAGAACAAGCCTTGTTAAATCATTCTTGATCGAGTACCATGTCAAATAAATTACGTAACTTGATTCCCCTTAAGCCAATCTAATAAGCTGTAATCATAAGCTGCTTAAATAAGCTCATTTAATCTCTTTTTAAAACCCAAAGTTAATCCCTATCGAGACCAGTTTTAAACCTTTAATATATGCCGAGTGGGCTTTTTAGCCCATTAAGCACGAAATAAGCTTATTTGTATAAGCAATCGAATAAGCAATCTGGTTATATTTTTAGGACTATAAATTAAACCCAAAGACAAGCCCAAAACATTTTAAATCCCATCTGGCCATTTTCTCTTAATGGGCATGTTTTAATTCGCTAAAAGCCCATTAAGCTAAAAATAATCTCTTTTATGTAATAAGCAGTTTTTACAAACTCAATTAAGCTATTTAAGGCTTATGAAATTTTCAGAAAACTTAAATTCATAAGTTTGTGAATTTTGGACTTAAAATGCAAAATATGTTACTATTTGGGTTAAAATTGTAACTTTTGAATAAATATGTACAAAACTTTCATTTTTATAACTTATGGGTAGAAATTGATAAAACAGTAACCAGAAGCTATAAAATGTCATATTGGAATACTTGGGACTAAAAATGAAATTATTTCTAACCAAGGACTAACGGTGCAAATATTTCACCGTTAGGGTTAAAAGTGTAAATTTCGTATAAATTCAAGGACCAACCAGTAACTTATTTCTATACACATTTACATGAAGTGTTTTTATACCTTTTTCATTCTTTCAAGTCCTTTTTACAATTCGTAATATTCATTTTAAACAAACATTACGTTTATATTTATATAACGTGATTTTAACGAATAAACATAACTTATCAGCCACCAACTTTCGAAGAGACGATATTTACGAATTCAATAAACATAAAAACATGATAATATTATATATAATATTATTTTTAAACTTTAAGCATTTTAAGCATATCATCCATTTTCATCACAAATCAATTCGTTATCGGACACTTTTCCACAATCATTATTCACATCAAGCCAATCTTAAACCATCGAAATCTCAGACTTCCCTATTATTCAGGTCGTGTGTTGGAGCCGTTCCCGTGTTACATTTGACATAACATTACCTTGACTTTTACAGCTAAGGTGAGTCATAGCCCCACTCTTACTCATTTATATTTATTTTTAAACTACTTGGGGGAGATACATGCTTAAATTACTTTACTCGTTTATCAAATACATTTTGCATTGGTATGCAAGTACTCTAATACATTTTGCATTGGAATGTAAGTACTCAAAACATTTATGATACGCTATGCTTTTATACTTTTTGGACATGATGTGTAGTTTTATTACGATATATGTCTTAATATGTTAAACTATTATACACACTATTCATAGCAACTGTTTAACTCCTTTGGGAAGGAGCCGTTGGAGAGGTATTGATAGTAACTATCGGGCTGACGCCCCCACCCTTGTATTCCAAAATGACAGGACTTTGGGTGAATATAATCCAGAGTACACATGATACATATATACCCCGTCAGGAGGTTCAATTTGCTGTTATTCATTACATTAAGTGCTCTTGTATATCGTATACACATCTGTCCTACTCATACTTTAGCAGTGGGTTGTAAACACACAGGTTGCAAGTCTTGTATGGGTGGGACTTGGGACTGAGTGGATTTACAATGCCTTTGCAGTGAAAACTTTATTCAAGGGCTTTACAATTTACACCTAAGCCCTATTCATACTTTAGCAGCGGATTGTAGACACACAGGTTGCAAGTCTTGTATGAGCGGGGCTTGGGACTTAGTGGATTTACAATGCCTTTGTTGTGGAAACTTTATTCAAATGCTTTACAATTAAACTAAACTCTATGAACTCACCAACCTTTGGTTGACACTTTTTAGTATGTTTATCTCAGGTTATTAAGGCGATAGTGGATGCATGGATCGTAGAGTCATTTGCATACTTTGGAGACTTATACCTTTATCTTTTATCATTCGATACATCTTGAAAACATTTATGTAACCTTATACTTTGGATCTCTGGTTTTAACTCTGATTTAAATAATTCGAATGGTAACATTTCAAAACGTCTCATTTAGAGGTCGTTTTCTATACCTTGTTCTATATTATGAAGTAACACTCCATTGACACTATCGTTCCGCTACGGTAATTTGAGGGTGTTACAGATTGATATCGGAGACTTGGTTATAGAGAACTAGGTTGCATTTAGTGCCTAGACTATAACTACTATATATGTTGAGACTCTCATCCCTATCGCCTTGCATACGTAGAACTTTTCCCATTTATATCCACGCTGCTGGATGTTATAGTACTTGTACTGATAGGGAAATCTCAGAATTTAGTCAAGTCATCAAAAGTGTGGAGCTCAGTAATAACTGGCTATTTAACTTGATCTTGTGACAGTTCTTGTTTGATGAGACATGATATTAAGTTAAATAAAGGTTATTACTTAGTTGTAGAAATTTGATGATTTTGCTCGAGGATGGGTTCTCTTTTGAGGATACTTTTTAGGAATGATTAGAAACTAAACTCTCCATGACTCAAACACCTAAGAAAGATCACTACGTCGATCGCCGAGATATGTGTGTTTGGTGATATGTACACGTGTGAAAGGAGGCAATTATAATTATGGTGGCCAACATAATTATAAATGCATCACGACTCACGTGGACATATGTACCCATGCTTACGTTAATCAACATTGGCACCCTTTATGAAACGGCTTGTGACATGGTTTTGTGAGAACGTTAAGTATAGATTGAATAGTCAACGGTTTTCCCTCATCTCTGACGTTCGCTAAATGTCCTTCCATGTAGAGACAATGGCATCAAGGAGATCAGCCCGTAACACTAACCGAGGAGGTGCGACACTAAGGGGTGGAAGGACTAGTGAATGTGGAGGTAGAGGAAGTGGTCGCGGCATTAGTAACAATGATAACAACGATGGTGGAAATCCAGATTTTGCCGCCATCATCGCTCAACAGCTTCAAAACTTTCTTCCTACTATTATCACCCAGGTTGGCAATCATATCAATAACTCGGGAAACCATGGAAGCAGAAATGACGACACCAATGGTGTAGGTGGGAATGATACTAACAACAACACAGCTGGATGCACGTATAAGGAATTTACGGCATGCAAGCCAATAGAGTTTGATGGGAAAGGAGGTGCATTGGAGTATACTAGATGGATTGAAAAGATGGAGTCAGTAATCGACATTAGTAGCTGTGAAACACATTAGAATGTGAAGTATTCTGCATGCTCGCTGTCAGGAATGGCGTTAACATGGTGAAACACGCAGATTCAAGCTAGGGGTAGAGAAGCAGCAGTTGGTATGACGTGGGACGACTTTAAGGCACTACTAAAAGAGGAATACTATCCGGACAATGAAATGCAAAAGCTGGAAGGTGAACTCTGGCATCACACTATGATAGGGGCAGGTCATGCAGCCAACACAGATCGATTTCATGAGCTAGCTAAACTAGTTCCTCATCTGGTTACCCCTGAATCAAAGAGGATCGAGAGGTACATCTACGATCGTATCCCCGAAATTCATGAAACTGTGAAAGCAACTAAGCCGTCTACAATCCAGAGTGCAATATTGAGAGCAGGGACTCTAACAGATGAGATGATTAGGACTAGAATGTTGAGGAACGGTGATAAACAGAAAGGGGCGAATGATTCAGACAAGCAAACGGTCCCCATGATTGACAACAAAAAAACAAGAACCTTTATGGCTACTGGGTCTGGTCAGAAAGGATATGTAGGTCCACATCCTAAGTGTACTAAATGTACTTATCATTACCCAGGGTCTGTACCCTGCCGTGAATTTACAAACTGCAATCAGTTGGTTCATTTTACGAATCAGTGTAAAGCATCAGGGAATGCAGGCAACCGGAAGAATAATAAAAGGGCATGCTATGAGTGTAACAGCCTTGATCACCTCAGGAATGCGTGTCCTAGGTTGAATGGAGCACCTAGGCAAAGACAGGGTAATCTAGCCTTAGCAATTGAAGGAAATAACCCAAACCTTGGAGTCCATCTCAGTCCACCTCGTGGTAGAGCTTTCTATTTGGGTCATTTGGATGCAGCCAACTAATAATGGGTACATTTTCCCTAGACAAGTAGTATTCTACCCTAGATACATAAGTTTTGGCATAATTAATTTAACTTTACACATCGACTATTCGTTAATATCTTTCAACAGATAACACAGACTGAATCTCGGGACGAGATTCAAGATAAGGGGTGGGTACTGTAGCAACCTGTAGAATTCCCTAGTCATTAGTCAACGTTAATCTAGTATTAACCCATCATTACAGTTACTTAACCATTTTTACGAGCAAAATTTGAAAATTTTGTTTATTACATTTCTATTCAAAAACATTGTTACGTGATTCACGATACTTTGGAACGGGCTCACACACGCGCCACGACAATCCAAGTCACAATTAAACACCAAACGGATCCTTAATTCTTATTCTTAGCCCAACACTATTCAAGCCCACACAAGTTCTAGCCTAATTCTTAATATTTCTTTTATTCTTGTCGATCCAACTTACATATACTTAATCCCTTTTATTCTAAATTTCGACATACAATCTACACTTTATTTTACGTGGTTTGATTCTCCATACTCCCAAAATTCAGGAATGAAAAGTCTCATTATTTAACTTGAACGTTTGCTATATAAACGAGTCTCAAAGTTATTACAACTCGATACAAGTGCAAAACTCAATCCATATTAACCAACTAGATCAAAACCTATTTCTACCTCTGTCCTTGTGTTTTACCTAGTCGAATATGGTTCCATGAGCCACATCACACCTTTCTTATTTCTTTTGGTCACGTTAATAAGTTGTTTGGACCCAATGTGTGTCAAGTGAAACATTTGTACATGTCATTCGATTCATAACCGAGACACAAGCTCACACTCCCTTTTTAATATTTTCTATACACAATTTGACTAGACATATTCCTCCAAATCCTATCCAATCCTGCTACAAATCATGTCGACCCAACTTGTATACATAAAATAAATTAAACACTTACATACATGCATATACATACTCGTATACATTCATTCACACATTCACACTCAAACATATTATTCCACAAGAATTTTCTAAGTACTCTCTCATGTCTAGTCCATTCGAAGGAAACAAGGCTATGTTCTAATCATTCGAACCATCTATCCAACATATATAGTTGATCTCGATTCTTTTGTGACAATTCTAACATGTTACGTACATAAACCATCGATCTCTAGTCCATTTCGACGTGATATCACCACTATTCTTGGTGTAGTAAGCTTTTTAAATCCATTTTCCATACTTACTATGATTTTCTATAGTTCATGCATCTTTATTTATTCTATACGAGTCATCCTAGCTTTCTTCTATCTATTTCGTGTTCAAGTTAATCGATTTTCATTTATATATGACCTCCTATATCAAAGGATGGCTAGAAATCAAGTACAACATTCATTCGTATCTTGTCTCATCATTTTACTGCTTAACAAGACCCTTTTTAATCTCATATTACATATCGAACATATAAATGTCATTATTTCATTTTTGATCATATCACTTTGTCGACTAGAACAAGCCTTGTTAAATCATTTTTGATCGAGTAACATGTCAAATATATTACGTAACTTGATTCCCCATAAGCCAATTTAATAAGCTGTAATCATAAACTGCTTAAATAAGCTCATTTAATCTATTTTTAAAACTCAAAGTTAATTCCTATCGAGACCAGTTTTTAAACCTTTAATATATGTCGAGTGGGCTTTTTCGCCCATTCAGCACGAAATAAGCTTATTCGTATAAGCAGTCGAATAAGCAATCTGGTTATATTTTTAGGACTATAAATTAAGCCCAAAGACAAGCCCAAAACATTTTAAAACCCATCGGATCATTTTCTCTTAATGGGCCTGTTTTAATTCGCTAAAAGCGCATTAAGCTAAAAATAAGCTCTTTTATGTAATAAGCAGTTTTTACAAACTCAATTAAGCTATTTAAGGCTTATGAAATTTTCAGAAAACTTAAATTCATAAGTTTGTGAATTTTGGACTTAAAATGCAAAATATGTTACTATTTGGGTTAAAATTGTAACTTTCGAATAAATGTGTACTAAACTATCATTTTTATAACTTATGGGTAGAAATTGATAAAACAGTAACCAGAAGCTATAAAATGTCATATTGGAATACTTGGGATTAAAATGTAATTATTTCTAACCAAGGACTAACGGTGCAAATATTTCACCGTTAGGGTTAAAAGTGTAAATTTCTTATAAATTCAAGGACCAACCAGTAACTTATTTCTATACACATTTACATGAAGTGTTTTTATACCTTTTTCATTCTTTCAAGTCCTTTTTACAATTCGTAATATTCATTTTAAACAAACTGTGGAAAACTAGAATGGGGGGTTGAATAGTTTTACGTTTTTTTAATTTTATTATGAAAACTTTTGTTTACTTTTTAAAACTTTGATTCGATCTTATGTGAATTCAACTCTTGAACAATATGAACAAATATAAGTAAATGTAAATAAGTAATGCAAGTATAGTAAATGAAATAAAATGAAAGATAAAGATGGAAAGATCAAACCACAACACAAGGATTTATAGTGGTTCGGCTACAAGGACACCTTCCTTGCCCTACTCCACTCCCCGAGTCACCTACTCGAGAGTTCTCTTCACTATGTCAAAAAACTCCCTTATGGCGGAGAAAACCTTACACAACTTTCGCTTACACCGGTTTAACGACATAAAGCTAGATATCGGGTTCTAATCGTAGTTAGAACCAATCTCACAACTTCTACATGATTTCTTCAAGACTTATTCACAACTTCTTCACGACGGCTTCATGACTTCTTCACGATGGCTTCACAACTTCTACACGACGGCTTCACAACTTCTACACTACTGCTTCACAACTTCTACACGACGGCTTCACAACTTCTACACTACTTCTTTACAACACAACTACTTACTTATACTTTGATCTATTTATTACAACTACACAACACCTTATCAAATCATTTACACAACTACAAAATAATATGAATGAAACTACAATACTTCTTCTCTAATAGTTGAAGGAGTATTCTTCTTTTGCACTTGGATGGTAAAAGCTTGGATCACTTAGAAACCAATCCTTAAGAATATATGATCAAAGGATTTAGAAAGAAATAAGAAGAGATTTAGAACAGAAGTTTTGGGGTGCAAAAGGTGAGGAAAAAAAGTCCAGGAATGAACCAGTATTTATAGGCAAAATCTGACAGCTGAATGAGCGGGGCGGTCCCCTTAAATAGGTGGCCGGTCCCCTTAATTATTAAGGGGACCGCCTAGTAAATTAAGGGGGCCACCCAAATCCGAACGTTGCTCAGATTTTTTTTTTTTTTGTGGGGAAGGTTTTTTTGAAACATTTTTGCCATTTTTGGTTGAAAATTTGAATTCATAAATTTATAATGGATTAAACATTTTTATTAAATACCAAAAATGATTTTCTAAAAGATATAAAATGTTTGTGTCATTTTATAAAAAATCAAGTGATAAAAAAAATTGTTCCTTTGATCATATAATGCATTAAGCATTTGTTTATTCATACCTTAAGTGATTGAGTTGTTAAAATAGATATTTACAACTAAATACTTGTTTACGTCATAATCTTTCGTTTAATGATTTTACATTTTGTGATTATCAAAACGTAGAGATATCGAAAAATATTAATAACGTGTTTAGGGATTATTTATATCAACAATCTCCCCCTTTTTGATGATTACAAAATCTAAACTCATTAAATTGAAAAATTAATTTTTAGACAAGTATTTAGTGAGTTTATATCTACTTCTCCCCTTTTTGTAGAATCAAAAAGGTTATGCCGGCAAGTTTTAGATGCAAAATTTGTCGGAATGAGAACTCCCCCTCGATGTGTGCTCCCCCTCGTTTGAGGGCACCAAGGATTCGAGCTATGGAATGCTTGCAAGAAAAATATTAGAAGCACGAGTATATATAGTAAAAATAAGCAAGCATATAGAAGAAAGACATTCATTAATTGAAGGTGTTGTGTATAAATACACAACCAACTAGAATACATCATAGGTAAAGCATACAACATTTAACACATAATGCAACTAATAATAATACATAATCATCCCAAGAGTACATGATCCTTCATAGAGCTTGCAAAATGGTGGAAAAGTTATTGTTGGTTAAGCATTGCATATGCTTAATTTGGAGAAAATAGAGGAGGTGGTGGTGAAATAGGTGAAGATGGTGGAGGTGGTGGTGGAGGTGGATTGGTTAGCATGTGCTCAATACATGAAAACATGTATTGCATTTCATCTCTAAGACCAAAGATGATGGTTCGGTTGTGGATGCAACAAAGACAAGTATCCCCATGGGCTTCAAGTAAGCTCCAAGGTACGGGATTGACAAAGAATGGTGGTGTGATTGGTGAGGATGAGAAATGAGCATCAAGAGTTGTGATTGGTGAAAGGGAAATGGCAAGTTCGGTGGATGGAGGTTCTTAAGTGAGAAGTGGTGGTGATGTTGTTGGTGGTGGTGCCATTTGTGGTGAGGATAGGTGTTTGTTGATGTAGTCATTGATGGATGAGGATGAAGGTATGGAAGAGGAGGATGTGCCATGGGTGGAAGGTGTTTTGGATGGTGCATTGGGTGCATTAGGAGATGAGCATTTAGGTGGTGGTGATGGAGTGGTGTTGTCTTCTTGAGTAAGATCAATGAAGAGTTGTTTAGGGGGTATGATGACAATCTTTTGTTTCTTTGAGGTCTTAGAGATGGAGGATTTTGGTGATAACATGGTGGATTAGGATGGTGTTTGATGGAGGTGAAGGGTGATGAAATGAGGAGTTATCATTTAGAGGGAATTTATAATGTGAAAATGTGATTGGTTTTGGTAAGTTTTTGAAGTTTTGTAGTAATATTCCAAAATCAGTTGGGTCATTAAGAGAAATGGTAGCTGGGGCTAGATAAAAGGGGTCACAAGATGCAAAAGAAAACAGTGAATTTTACTGTCCAGATGGCCGTTCCCCTTAATTGTATGCCGGCCCCCTTAAAATTAAGGGGACCGCCTAGTAAAATTAAGGGGGCCGCCCATCTGGTGTTTTCCCAGGCGACCAAAATTGAAAATTTTCCAGAAAAGGGTCAATTTTTAGGGTGTGTTTGCAGCAAGCTCTATTTGGAACATATACACTAAGAATGATCAAATAGTAACACAAGCATATTAAATAATGATGTACATATGTAAACTATCAAAAACATATTATAAGCATATCATATTAAAGAAACTAGTAACAAAGTTCTAACATGATAGTAGTTAAACACCTAGCACAATTCAAGATATAACAAAATAAATGTCAAAACAATATCACTACACATAATTGTGTAATAATATATCATCAATGTTCAACTAAACCCACACCAAATATATCTATTTCTTCTTTCCAAGAATCTTCCTGAAGGCTTTTCCTATTGACTTGAATCCACCTCGAACCTCCTGATGTATTTGTTGAGTAGTGTTTAGCAATGAGGTTTGTCGTTCGAAGAGGATTTGATTGGTTTGTTGAGAAGGAATAGGAACTTGATAATCGGTATAATTAAGTTCCGGAAGATTGTCCACGAAGGTCGTGGGAGATGGAGTACTAACACGTGAGGTGCCTTCCTCCTCATCAACATCTTCTTGATGAGATGTAGAACCACGAGGTGCAGAGGACATAGAGCGACGAGATTTGCCCTTGTCACTTCGAGATCGACGAGGTTAACTAACAGCAAGAGGACGCAAGACGGGATGAACGAATTGGTAGATATCACTCTCAAGATGTGGGTAATGTTCCATGACATGACGATAAAGTCGAGTGAGGAACATACCATAAGGAAGGTTGGCATTTGGAGTGTTTTTGGCGGAGATGATGCGATGGACAAAGAGATAAGCCAAATTTTATTGTTCTTCTACAACAACAAAATACAACATATGAGCGATGCTAGCCGTGAGATGGTCACGGTGACCGCCGGTACCAAACGCATTCTCGCGAATGAGTTCTTCCTAACGCTTCATGTCGGGGCTTAGCTCTTTGAGAAGGATTTGATTTGCATGAATGTCAACATCCCTCGACTTGATTCTTCTGCTAGTCGTACCACGTTCTAGCTCAAGTAGTCGACGAATGTCATCAGGAGTTGGAATCTCAGAATAGTATGGACCATCCTGAGGCCGATGTTTTTCAAGAGACGAAAGATCCCATTCATTTGAAAAGACGGCTTGACCGTTGTATGGAATTTGAAGGATTTGACCAAACTGAGCAAGAGTGAGAGTGATGAATTCGTTCTGGATCATGAAAGAGATGAGAATATAACCATAGTTATCGGTTTGTACCGTAACTTGGCTATAGAAGTCAAGAATGAAACGAGGAATGATAGGTTCGTTTATTTTGAAAAGATAATCGAGATGAACATTGGTGAACACTCGTTCGATATTATCGGATTGGTAAAAGGATGGATCGACAACTCTTCCCTCATGAATGTTTCTATTTTCAATGGGATGATAGAAACATGCAACGGCGGGAGATATGCCGGGAGTAGCGGAGACTTTTGGAATATATTGTTTGGTTTTGGAAACATCACCAACCGTGGTCTTAGGCATTTTCACCTAAACATGACAACAACAAGAAAATAAGATTAAGAAAAAAAATATATGATGAACTCAAATAAGTACATTTTATTACTATCATTTATCCTATTAATTTGACTTGTTTTACTATATTATGTATGAGGATTGATACTTAATCGTTTACTTTTGTAATTCTCAGGTAAAAAACAAGCATTTGGTGAAACTTGGCGATTTTGGACTAATAATGGAGCAAAACGTACATAAAGTGGAAGTCTACTGACATGGACAAGATCAAGTCAATTCTGCTCCAGATGCGCCGCATCTCACTATCAACATGCGCCGCATCTCTATCAAGATATCACCAGATACGATCCAAGATACAAGAGGACATGCGCCGCATCTAATAAAGAGTTACGCCGCATCTTCTGGCGGTGTACGAATATTCCTGAATATTATAATCTTGGACCCCACGCGAAGTTAAGTACATGCGCCGCATCTACTTAAGTAGATGCGCCGCATCTTCCCTCAGACACAAACTATAAATACCCCGTAGACCAGACACATAAAAAAGGGACGAGAGATTCGGAAGTTCGAAAAACCTAAAGACCGAACAGAAGAGAAGGACGAATTCAGTCAAGAAGGCAGCACAAGACACACCCAAATCGAAGATACAAGAGCTGTAAGAAGGTGCTGCATGTATTTAATTCATTAAGTAGTTTTGTTTTATTGTTTTAGCAAACTTTAATTCATCAGGATTGGTGGCTTGTGTAATGTGACAACGGAAAGATTGCACTCCCTTTAATACTTGCTTTCCCATCAATTAAAGTTTATATGTTGATGTCTTTGGTTACTACTTATTAGTGCATTGACCACCTCTGTGTTTATTAGTGGCTTGCGGGCACCCGACTGCTGCGGGACAAGGTGTGGCTCCCACGGTTGTTTCTAAATTGATCACTTAGGAATAACTTTTAGACATAAGTCGTCATTAAGGGTTTACTCGCCGATGAGAATAGGACCAACGAGAAAGGGTTAATTACATACACTTCATATAAAGCTATCAATAAAAAAGTGACAATCTACTTAATCATAAGGACAAGCCCTCTTATTGTCTCAAGTATCTATCTGTGTACGTGTGTGCTACTTGCTGATTCGTGCCTATTTTGTTTATTTTATTATTTAATTGCAAACAAAACTGTGCCAGTCTCTCAGGCTGAAACCCCCTTGCGTTAGGATATTAAAATACTGATTAGATTAACGAGATTATACGTTCCACTCTTAGTGATCGACACTCTACTTACCATTATCTTCATACTGACCGGGTACACTGCTCGTTAAGTGTGTGTGTTATTGATAAGTCGGCTAAATATAAATTTAAAACTTGAGTAGGCATTAAAACTGCTAAACCGCAACGACACATCACGCGCATCAAGTTTTTGGCGCCGTTGCCGGGGAGTGAATTGTTATTATCTGTTAATTTGATTAGTATTTTAATTAGGTTTTTCTTTTTATTAGATTAAATTGCATCATTGTACTATTTTGCATATTTGTTGTATTGTGTGTTATTTGTTTGCTTTTGTTTTTATTTTTGTGTGTTTTATTTTTGTTTTGTGTGTTTAATTTTTATTTTTATTTTTCGTATTTTTCTGTTCTGCTATCGTTGTACTGTGCTAAATCAAACGATACGGCGCATCTGATCTCTCAGATACGGCGTATTGCGTTTAATTTTTTTTAATACAACGCGTTTAATTAATTCGATACGACGCATCTTTTCCCCAAGATACGGCGTATCTGTTTTTAATAAGAAAATTTTTCTAAGCGATAAAGTAATACGACGCATCTGCTTTTGTAGATACGGCGTATCTGTTTTTGATAAAAACTTTTCTAAAACGTTAACGCCATACGACGCATCTTCTTTTAAAGATACGGCGTATCTATTATTTTAATTAAAAACAGTTTGCGAATTATTAAACAAATACGGCGTATCGATTTCCGTCGATACGGCGCATCTTACTGAATCAAAAATCTTTTATTTTTAAACGTAACGAAAATACGGCGCATTAACTTTCGTTAATACGACGCATTTAATTTTAATTAGATAAATTGATTTTTTGATTAATTCGATACGGCGCATTCATAAATTCTAAGCGGCGTATCTATTTTCTGGATAAAAGTCTGATTTAATTTTAACGATTATAAGATACGGCGTATCCAACTTTTTGGATACGGCGCATCGTCTGCAGACATCAGCAACTTTTATTCTTTTCTAATTTCCGAACGGAAAATATTCTGACTCACCCTTATGCTTGGAAGCTTTTACTTTGAAATCTTCTTGTTCTTAATTTTCAGGCACAATGTTCGATATTTTCTCCAACTGGTTCGGAAGACCCCAAAGAAGCCTTACTATGGAAGAGTTTGCGGTACTAATCGCTCAAGCCAATGAACAAGAACATCATGAAGCAAGGAACTTTATCACCGAATTCAAAGGCAGTCATGAGCTTTTACTAAAGGAACAAAACAATATGATCAATGGTTTGGCAATTGAAGTGCACCAATTGTCAACGGTGCTTAACAAGGTTCTTTTGGTAAGACACGATCTGAAAGGAATTACAACTAGAGGCGGAAAGTCAACCTTTCAAATCGGAGAGACGCCCGAGGATGACAGTACAAACAAAATTTCCCCTGAATCTTTATCACCTGAGCAAGAGCAACCTAAAGAGACTGATCCAGAACCTGTGACTAGAAAAGAACCTTCTGTTGAACCTAAACGATCAACACCACCTTTCCCACACAGGGCAAGGAAAGAGAAAGAAGATGCCTATCAAAAGAAATTCCTGGAGAATCTCAAGCAGCTGCAGCTTAGTATACCATTTATGGAAGCCCTAGTGCAAATGCCAAAATATGCTAAATATCTGAAGAGCTTGCTTACAAACAAGTCTAAACTCGAAGAGGCTTGCACCGTAACAATGGGAAAAAGAAGCTCTGCGGCATTGCTCAACGAACTTCCGTCTAAAGAAAAAGATCCAGGGAGTTTCACTATTCCTTGTCAAATTAAAAATTTGCATATTGAAAATGCCTTAGCCGACCTAGGAGCTAGTATAAGTCTTATGCCCTCTTCTATGTATGATAAAATTAGGTCTTGGTGAACCAAAACCTACTAGGATGTGCTTAGAACTAGCTGATAGGTCCATACAATACCCATTAGGAATAGCGGAAAATATATTAATAAAAGTTGATAAATTTGAATTACCTATCGACTTCGTTATCCTCGATATGCCTGAAAATTCTAGAACTCCTATAATATTAGGGAGACCATTTTTAGCCACTGCTAGGGCCATGATTGATGTTTTTAATAAAAAAATAACTCTTACCATAGGAAAAAGATGAGGTTGAATTTAACATGGAACAATCTATGAGTAAAGATAATTCCGATGATGATGAATGCTATAATATCGATGTTTCTGACGACACGATTAATCAATTTACTCAGAGATTGTTAAAAAATAATTTGCTTGATTCTTTTCTGCTTAAAAATTTAGAAAACACAATTGCTATAGAAGATCAAGTTGATGAGAATGCTATTGATTATAATTTCGCTGCTGATTCTGCTGTATGTAATGAGATACGGCGCATCGAAAACCTCGATGCGGCGCATCTATCTGATGACAGCAACGATATGATTAAAGAACAGGTTTATTCCGCTAGTGCTACTGAAATTAATAATGTTAAACCTGTGCTTAAGGATCTTCCTTCTACTTTGGAATATGCTTATTTAAACGGAAATACTAATACACCCGTTATTATTGCATCTGACTTAACGCCAAAAGAAAAAGAGTCTCTATTGCAGGTACTATATAAACGAAGAGGAGCATTAGCATGGAGTATGTCTGATATTAAGGGAATTAGCCCGTCATTTTGTACACATAAAATCCTTATGGAAGATGAATTCAAACCAACTATCCAACCTCAAAGGCGTTTAAATCCAAAAGTCCAAGATGTGGTAAAAAATGAAATCGTAATGTTACTTGACTCCGGACTTATCTACCCAATTTCCGACAGTTCGTGGGTCAGTCCTATCCACGTTGTACCAAAAAAAAGGAGGAATGACGGTAGTACTCAATGACGACAATGAGCTAATCCCTTCAAGAACTGTTACCGGATGGAGAGTTTGCATCGACTACCGCAAACTCAATGATGCTACGCGAAAAGATCACTTCCCTCTTCCATTTATTGATCAAATGTTAGAAAGACTATCAGGATATGATTATTATTGTTTTTTGGATGGTTTTTTCAGGTTTCTTCCAAATACCCATTGCCCCCGAGGATCAAGAGAAGACGACTTTCACCTGCCCTTATGGAACCTTCGCCTATAGGAGAATGCCGTTCGGACTATGCAACGCCCCTGCTACTTTTCAACGTTGTATGACGGCTATCTTCCATGATATGGTAGAAGACTTTATGGAAGTCTTCATGGACGACTTTTCGGTGTTCGGTAACTCATTTAATGATTGTCTCTTTAAACTTGATAGAATGCTTGCTAGGTGTGAAGAAACTAACCTTGTTCTTAATTGGGAAAAATGTCACTTTATGGTTAGAGAGGGAATTGTGTTAGGGCATAAAATTTCTGGGAAAGGTATAGAAGTTGATAAAGCTAAAATTGATGTAATTGCTAAAACTACCTTACCCCACTAATGTTAAAGGTGTTAGAAGTTTTTTAGGGCATGCTGGATTTTACCGTAGGTTCATAAAGGATTTTTCAATGATATCTAGGCCTATGACCCAATTATTACTAAAAGATGCGAAGTTTGATTTTTCTAATGATTGCAAAAAGGCATTTAATATACTTAAAGAAAAACTAACTTCCGCACCTATTATAATTTCGCCAGATTGGAATTTACCTTTTGAACTAATGTGTGATGCTAGTGATTATGCTGTTGGAGCTGTACTTGGCCAAAGGATGGATAAGAAATTTAAGCCAATCTATTATGCTAGCAAAACATTGAATAATGCCCAAGAACATTACACAACCACGGAAAAAGAACTTCTAGCAGTAGTTTTTGCATTCGATAAATTTAGATCATATCTTATATTATCAAAAACTGTGGTTTACACTGACCATTCTGCTTTGAAGTATTTGTTCAATAAACAGGATGCCAAGCCAAGGCTTATTAGGTGGGTTTTATTGCTCCAAGGATTCGATATTGAAATTAAAGATAAAAAGGGTGCCGAGAATCTAGCTGCTGACCACTTATCTAGACTTGAAAACCCTGATATGGAGGTGCTTGACGAAAGGGAAATAGCTGATGACTTCCCTGATGAACACCTTATGATGGTAGGAATTAAGAGCAATAATAATGGACCATGGTACGCCGATTTTATAAACTTTATTGTTGCAAATGAAATTCCTAAAGGACTAACATCCGACGAGAAAAGGAGGTTTATAACTCGCTCTAGCGAGTATATTTGGGATGAACCTTATGCCTTTAAATTATGTCCTGACAATATTATACGAAGATGCGTAGATGGTGATGACATTCCTGCAATATTGGCACATTGCCATTCAGGGCCAACGGGGGGGCATCACGGTACAGTCGTCACAAGAAGAAAAATTCTTGACGCGGGATTTTATTGGCCCACTATGCTGGAGGATGCGAAAGATTATATAAAAGGATGTGATGCGTGTCAACGATCTGGAAATATTACATCAAGGAACGAAATGCCGCAAAACTATATCCAGGTATGTGAAGTTTTCGACATATGGGGATTAGACTTCATGGGACCGTTTCCTGAATCTAAAGGTAATAAATATATTTTGGTTGCTGTTGATTACGTATCAAAATGGGTAGAAGCGCAAGCATCTCCAACAAACGACAGCAAGGTAGTACTTAAATTTTTACAAGGTTTATTCTCTAGGTTTGGAATTCCTAAAGCATTGATTAGTGATAGGGGAACACACTTTTGTAATCACCATCTTGGAAGAGCCTTGCAGAAATATGGAGTGTATCATAGGGTTTCCACCGCATACCATCCTCAATCAAATGGTCAAACTGAAGTAACCAATAGAGCTATAAAACGAATTCTTGAAAAAAACGACTGGTTATAATCCTAAAGGGTGGTCTGACAAGTTGGATGATGCTTTATGGGCATTCCGTACAGCCTATAAGACACCGACGGGATGCACTCCATTCCGTCTTGTATACGGAAAAGCATGCCACCTACCGGTCGAAATTGAACAAAGTGCGTATTGGGCTTTAACGAATTGTAATATGGATATGGAAGCTGCAACGAAAAACCGTTTCATGGAACTTAACGAACTCTATGAACTAAGAGATGAGGCCTACAAGAATACTAAGATCTACAAAGAAAGAACTAAAAGATGGCATGACTCGAGGTTACGTGGGGATAAAACGTTTGCTATCGGAGAGAGAGTGCTACTATTTAATTCTAGATTAAAGATGTATCCTGGTAAACTTAAATCAAGATGGACGGGTCCGTTCGTTGTCAAGAAAGTGTATCCATACGGAACAATTGAAATATGCGATAAAAATGGTTATATATTCAAAGTAAACGGGCAACGTGTGAAGAAATACTTTGATAATAAAATTGAGGATAATGAGAGCGAGGTGGTGGAGTTTGAGCCCGACGTAATGAATTAAAGAGCTGAACGTGAGTCTAACTTGAAGACTCTGGAATAA
The DNA here is from genome assembly GCA_021014915.2 of Artemisia tridentata subsp. tridentata. Taxonomy (NCBI): domain Eukaryota; kingdom Viridiplantae; phylum Streptophyta; class Magnoliopsida; order Asterales; family Asteraceae; genus Artemisia; species Artemisia tridentata. Next base: position 198,452,688 of record CP139504.1, read on the forward strand.
AGACAAGTGCTGACCGGGAGACAACCCGGATTTATCTTTTATTATTCTGTTTTCTGTGTCGAGTCAGTCCAGGCCGCACGAAGATACGGCGCATCTCAGTCCTGAGATGCGACGCATCCTCTGCAATGGTCATATCTTATTTTATTTTTCTGCATTTTTATTTTCGACTTTAAAACCTTTTATCAGTTATTTTAATGCGGCGCATCCCTGGTTAAGGATGCGGCGCATCTTTATTCTGATCCGTATTTATTCCAGGCTCGATACGGCGTATCTTCTTCAATAGGATACGGCGCATCGACTGACCTGATGATTTTCAGTTTTAATTTTTAAGTTTTATTTTTACCTAACTACTAATGTATTATGCAAGTTGAACCTTTCTTATCTTAGGTGTGTTTTAAAGTGTTGGTGGTATTATAGTTTCCTGAATTTCCTGTGGATACATCAAGTATGAAGCTTTAACGTTCTAATCCACAAGAAAGATGATTTTTGCTCATATACTAATGGAGGATCATACCGAGCAAATCTCAGGGGAGTTTTTCTGTTCTAATTCTTTTTATTTTCCAGTTTTTAACCTTTTTTTTACAAACAACGAGGACGTTGTTTAACTTAAGTGGGGGGATAGGAGAATTAGAACACTTAACACTTACTTGTCCTAAACTTTTTCAAAAATTATGCTTAAATGTGCTTAATATATCAAACTTAAAAATTTTTAGCATGTTTTTGTTTAAGATCTAAGTTGCATAACTGCACACATGACATTATTTTCAAAAATTGTGATTTTCCAAAATTCACAAATCTATGAGTGTGCCGGTGACTTGTAAACTTTAGAACTTGGCTTGTATACTATTCGAGACCACCATAATGAGTATTATTTATTTAATTGGAATGACTTGTCTAACTTGGTAAAATTCTAGGACTACACCCAAAAAGCCTTTATATGTTATGTGTTATTAGCTAACTACACTGGTTAGTTAACCCCGTATAAAACCTTTTGTTACTCTCACTTTTAGAGTAAGATACCCCTAGAAAAACACTCAGAGCCATTCCTTTCGTTTCTTTACACCTATGTTTAAAATGTTTCGTTACACCTTAAACCTTAGCCTACCCTGTAGATTAGAATCCGTGGTTGGTTAATTGCTATAGGCAGAGTGTGTTTCCTTACATTACCTGTGTTCGCGTGCGTAATTCATTATATATGGTTAGGTCGGGAAATTGCACAATGCAATTGGAGTGAAAGTAAATATTGTATATTTTGGAGTTTATTTTTTCGTGTGTTTACTACTTTCACTATTTACCATTATTTCTGAAGTTATGAAAAGTATGAATAAAAATTATCCGGAAAGAAAGTTATAGTGATGTGGTGAAATTTTACACATCTATGTTTATGTTTCAAGTTAAAAAAAAAAAAAAAAAAAAAAAAAAAAAAAAAAAAAAAAAAAAAATCGAAAAAAAATGAGAAAAGAAAAAAGAAAGAAAAAAGAGTTGGATGTTTATTTTAAGCCAACGATGTAAAGTTATGTAAGTGGTTCATATGGCCACTATTTGTTGTATTATATCTATGGATTGAATGGGAATTGGCAGTTATGGGAATGCCAATTAAGGATTATTCTTTGATTAAGATTTTGTTGAGTATAATTCGTGTCTACCTAAAGCGTGTGTTTCAAGTGTTAAAGCGTGAGTTATTCAATGATATGAGTCTTATTCATGGGATGGTTGGGATAGTGATTAACCACACTTAGGATTTTAATTTATTTGTTTTGTTTATTTTTATTTTTACACCAATTTATATCCCAAATGTTATCCATACCCTGTATTGTTCTTTATCCAACCAAACCTTTGATTTATTGAGATTAGGGATTTGAGCAATCTTAAGTATCGTAGTCGTGGATTCGGCTATGTATTTATGATTTTGTCGCCCTTTTTGATATATTATTATTGGTGAAGTTTGGACCTATCTTTAGCCTATTCGAGTTAAGGATTTGAGCAATTGCAAGTATCGTGTTCGTGGATTCGATCATGTATTTGTGATTTTGTCGCCTTTTCTGGAATTTGAGATCGATAGTGTAAATAAGAATAATTAACCCTTAAGCCTAAAAAACCCTTTTTACCGCTTTAGACTTGTTATTCCTTAGCTTTAGTGGTGGAGATGTATATACTTGCCAAGCCTATGATAGAATATTCGTCGCGACTGGACAGTTAAACGATTAGGTTTGCTTTTATCGACTTATTTTATTTTACTTCTAATTCGTTAAGTGTTTAGTTGTGTGATTACGAAATAAACGAATACATGCTTAAATATAAAAATAAATCCTAACTTCTTTTAGGATACATTTTCATGAGATTTAATCTAAGGTTTACTTGGGGACAAGTAAAGTTCAAGTGGGGGGATATTTGATGAACTCAAATAAGTACATTTTATTACTATCATTTATCCTATTAATTTGACTTGTTTTTACTATATTATGTATGAGGATTGATACTTAATCGTTTACTTTTGTAATTCTCAGGTAAAAACAAGCATTTGGTGAAACTTGGCGATTTTGGACTAATAATGGAGCAAAACGTACATAAAGTGGAAGTCTACTGACATGGACAAGATCAAGTCAATTCTGCTCCAGATGCGCCGCATCTCACTATCAACATGCGCCGCATCTCTATCAAGATATCACCAGATACGATCCAAGATACAAGAGGACATGCGCCGCATCTAATAAAGAGTTACGCCGCATCTTCTGGCGGTGTACGAATATTCCTGAATATTATAATCTTGGACCCCACGCGAAGTTAAGTACATGCGCCGCATCTACTTAAGTAGATGCGCCGCATCTTCCCTCAGACACAAACTATAAATACCCCGTAGACCAGACACATAAAAAAGGGACGAGAGATTCGGAAGTTCGAAAAACCTAAAGACCGAACAGAAGAGAAGGACGAATTCAGTCAAGAAGGCAGCACAAGACACACCCAAATCGAAGATACAAGAGCTGTAAGAAGGTGCTGCATGTATTTAATTCATTAAGTAGTTTTGTTTTATTGTTTTAGCAAACTTTAATTCATCAGGATTGGTGGCTTGTGTAATGTGACAACGGAAAGATTGCACTCCCTTTAATACTTGCTTTCCCATCAATTAAAGTTTATATGTTGATGTCTTTGGTTACTACTTATTAGTGCATTGACCACCTCTGTGTTTATTAGTGGCTTGCGGGCACCCGACTGCTGCGGGACAAGGTGTGGCTCCCACGGTTGTTTCTAAATTGATCACTTAGGAATAACTTTTAGACATAAGTCGTCATTAAGGGTTTACTCGCCGATGAGAATAGGACCAACGAGAAAGGGTTAATTACATACACTTCATATAAAGCTATCAATAAAACAAGTGACAATCTACTTAATCATAAGGACAGCCCTCTTATTGTCTCAAGTATCTATCTGTGTACGTGTGTGCTACTTGCTGATTCGTGCCTATTTTGTTTATTTTATTATTTAATTGCAAACAAAACTGTGCCAGTCTCTCAGGCTGAAACCCCCTTGCGTTAGGATATTAAAATACTGATTAGATTAACGAGATTATACGTTCCACTCTTAGTGATCGACACTCTACTTACCATTATCTTCATACTGACCGGGTACACTGCTCGTTAAGTGTGTGTGTTATTGATAAGTCGGCTAAATATAAATTTAAAACTTGAGTAGGCATTAAAACTGCTAAACCGCAACGACACATCACGCGCATCAAGTTTTTGGCGCCGTTGCCGGGGAGTGAATTGTTATTATCTGTTAATTTGATTAGTATTTTAATTAGGTTTTTCTTTTTATTAGATTAAATTGCATCATTGTACTATTTTGCATATTTGTTGTATTGTGTGTTATTTGTTTGCTTTTGTTTTTATTTTTGTGTGTTTTATTTTTGTTTTGTGTGTTTAATTTTTATTTTTATTTTTCGTATTTTTCTGTTCTGCTATCGTTGTACTGTGCTAAATCAAACGATACGGCGCATCTGATCTCTCAGATACGGCGTATTGCGTTTAATTTTTTTTAATACAACGCGTTTAATTAATTCGATACGACGCATCTTTTCCCCAAGATACGGCGTATCTGTTTTTAATAAGAAAATTTTTCTAAGCGATAAAGTAATACGACGCATCTGCTTTTGTAGATACGGCGTATCTGTTTTTGATAAAAACTTTTCTAAAACGTTAACGCCATACGACGCATCTTCTTTTAAAGATACGGCGTATCTATTATTTTAATTAAAAACAGTTTGCGAATTATTAAACAAATACGGCGTATCGATTTCCGTCGATACGGCGCATCTTACTGAATCAAAAATCTTTTATTTTTAAACGTAACGAAAATACGGCGCATTAACTTTCGTTAATACGACGCATTTAATTTTAATTAGATAAATTGATTTTTTGATTAATTCGATACGGCGCATTCATAAATTCTAAGCGGCGTATCTATTTTCTGGATAAAAGTCTGATTTAATTTTAACGATTATAAGATACGGCGTATCCAACTTTTTGGATACGGCGCATCGTCTGCAGACATCAGCAACTTTTATTCTTTTCTAATTTCCGAACGGAAAATATTCTGACTCACCCTTATGCTTGGAAGCTTTTACTTTGAAATCTTCTTGTTCTTAATTTTCAGGCACAATGTTCGATATTTTCTCCAACTGGTTCGGAAGACCCCAAAGAAGCCTTACTATGGAAGAGTTTGCGGTACTAATCGCTCAAGCCAATGAACAAGAACATCATGAAGCAAGGAACTTTATCACCGAATTCAAAGGCAGTCATGAGCTTTTACTAAAGGAACAAAACAATATGATCAATGGTTTGGCAATTGAAGTGCACCAATTGTCAACGGTGCTTAACAAGGTTCTTTTGGTAAGACACGATCTGAAAGGAATTACAACTAGAGGCGGAAAGTCAACCTTTCAAATCGGAGAGACGCCCGAGGATGACAGTACAAACAAAATTTCCCCTGAATCTTTATCACCTGAGCAAGAGCAACCTAAAGAGACTGATCCAGAACCTGTGACTAGAAAAGAACCTTCTGTTGAACCTAAACGATCAACACCACCTTTCCCACACAGGGCAAGGAAAGAGAAAGAAGATGCCTATCAAAAGAAATTCCTGGAGAATCTCAAGCAGCTGCAGCTTAGTATACCATTTATGGAAGCCCTAGTGCAAATGCCAAAATATGCTAAATATCTGAAGAGCTTGCTTACAAACAAGTCTAAACTCGAAGAGGCTTGCACCGTAACAATGGGAAAAAGAAGCTCTGCGGCATTGCTCAACGAACTTCCGTCTAAAGAAAAAGATCCAGGGAGTTTCACTATTCCTTGTCAAATTAAAAATTTGCATATTGAAAATGCCTTAGCCGACCTAGGAGCTAGTATAAGTCTTATGCCCTCTTCTATGTATGATAAAATTAGGTCTTGGTGAACCAAAACCTACTAGGATGTGCTTAGAACTAGCTGATAGGTCCATACAATACCCATTAGGAATAGCGGAAAATATATTAATAAAAGTTGATAAATTTGAATTACCTATCGACTTCGTTATCCTCGATATGCCTGAAAATTCTAGAACTCCTATAATATTAGGGAGACCATTTTTAGCCACTGCTAGGGCCATGATTGATGTTTTTAATAAAAAAATAACTCTTACCATAGGAAAAGATGAGGTTGAATTTAACATGGAACAATCTATGAGTAAAGATAATTCCGATGATGATGAATGCTATAATATCGATGTTTCTGACGACACGATTAATCAATTTACTCAGAGATTGTTAAAAAATAATTTGCTTGATTCTTTTCTGCTTAAAAATTTAGAAAACACAATTGCTATAGAAGATCAAGTTGATGAGAATGCTATTGATTATAATTTCGCTGCTGATTCTGCTGTATGTAATGAGATACGGCGCATCGAAAACCTCGATGCGGCGCATCTATCTGATGACAGCAACGATATGATTAAAGAACAGGTTTATTCCGCTAGTGCTACTGAAATTAATAATGTTAAACCTGTGCTTAAGGATCTTCCTTCTACTTTGGAATATGCTTATTTAAACGGAAATACTAATACACCCGTTATTATTGCATCTGACTTAACGCCAAAAGAAAAAGAGTCTCTATTGCAGGTACTATATAAACGAAGAGGAGCATTAGCATGGAGTATGTCTGATATTAAGGGAATTAGCCCGTCATTTTGTACACATAAAATCCTTATGGAAGATGAATTCAAACCAACTATCCAACCTCAAAGGCGTTTAAATCCAAAAGTCCAAGATGTGGTAAAAAATGAAATCGTAATGTTACTTGACTCCGGACTTATCTACCCAATTTCCGACAGTTCGTGGGTCAGTCCTATCCACGTTGTACCAAAAAAAAGGAGGAATGACGGTAGTACTCAATGACGACAATGAGCTAATCCCTTCAAGAACTGTTACCGGATGGAGAGTTTGCATCGACTACCGCAAACTCAATGATGCTACGCGAAAAGATCACTTCCCTCTTCCATTTATTGATCAAATGTTAGAAAGACTATCAGGATATGATTATTATTGTTTTTTGGATGGTTTTTTCAGGTTTCTTCCAAATACCCATTGCCCCCGAGGATCAAGAGAAGACGACTTTCACCTGCCCTTATGGAACCTTCGCCTATAGGAGAATGCCGTTCGGACTATGCAACGCCCCTGCTACTTTTCAACGTTGTATGACGGCTATCTTCCATGATATGGTAGAAGACTTTATGGAAGTCTTCATGGACGACTTTTCGGTGTTCGGTAACTCATTTAATGATTGTCTCTTTAAACTTGATAGAATGCTTGCTAGGTGTGAAGAAACTAACCTTGTTCTTAATTGGGAAAAATGTCACTTTATGGTTAGAGAGGGAATTGTGTTAGGGCATAAAATTTCTGGGAAAGGTATAGAAGTTGATAAAGCTAAAATTGATGTAATTGCTAAAACTACCTTACCCCACTAATGTTAAAGGTGTTAGAAGTTTTTTAGGGCATGCTGGATTTTACCGTAGGTTCATAAAGGATTTTTCAATGATATCTAGGCCTATGACCCAATTATTACTAAAAGATGCGAAGTTTGATTTTTCTAATGATTGCAAAAAGGCATTTAATATACTTAAAGAAAAACTAACTTCCGCACCTATTATAATTTCGCCAGATTGGAATTTACCTTTTGAACTAATGTGTGATGCTAGTGATTATGCTGTTGGAGCTGTACTTGGCCAAAGGATGGATAAGAAATTTAAGCCAATCTATTATGCTAGCAAAACATTGAATAATGCCCAAGAACATTACACAACCACGGAAAAAGAACTTCTAGCAGTAGTTTTTGCATTCGATAAATTTAGATCATATCTTATATTATCAAAAACTGTGGTTTACACTGACCATTCTGCTTTGAAGTATTTGTTCAATAAACAGGATGCCAAGCCAAGGCTTATTAGGTGGGTTTTATTGCTCCAAGGATTCGATATTGAAATTAAAGATAAAAAGGGTGCCGAGAATCTAGCTGCTGACCACTTATCTAGACTTGAAAACCCTGATATGGAGGTGCTTGACGAAAGGGAAATAGCTGATGACTTCCCTGATGAACACCTTATGATGGTAGGAATTAAGAGCAATAATAATGGACCATGGTACGCCGATTTTATAAACTTTATTGTTGCAAATGAAATTCCTAAAGGACTAACATCCGACGAGAAAAGGAGGTTTATAACTCGCTCTAGCGAGTATATTTGGGATGAACCTTATGCCTTTAAATTATGTCCTGACAATATTATACGAAGATGCGTAGATGGTGATGACATTCCTGCAATATTGGCACATTGCCATTCAGGGCCAACGGGGGGGCATCACGGTACAGTCGTCACAAGAAGAAAAATTCTTGACGCGGGATTTTATTGGCCCACTATGCTGGAGGATGCGAAAGATTATATAAAAGGATGTGATGCGTGTCAACGATCTGGAAATATTACATCAAGGAACGAAATGCCGCAAAACTATATCCAGGTATGTGAAGTTTTCGACATATGGGGATTAGACTTCATGGGACCGTTTCCTGAATCTAAAGGTAATAAATATATTTTGGTTGCTGTTGATTACGTATCAAAATGGGTAGAAGCGCAAGCATCTCCAACAAACGACAGCAAGGTAGTACTTAAATTTTTACAAGGTTTATTCTCTAGGTTTGGAATTCCTAAAGCATTGATTAGTGATAGGGGAACACACTTTTGTAATCACCATCTTGGAAGAGCCTTGCAGAAATATGGAGTGTATCATAGGGTTTCCACCGCATACCATCCTCAATCAAATGGTCAAACTGAAGTAACCAATAGAGCTATAAAACGAATTCTTGAAAAAACGACTGGTTATAATCCTAAAGGGTGGTCTGACAAGTTGGATGATGCTTTATGGGCATTCCGTACAGCCTATAAGACACCGACGGGATGCACTCCATTCCGTCTTGTATACGGAAAAGCATGCCACCTACCGGTCGAAATTGAACAAAGTGCGTATTGGGCTTTAACGAATTGTAATATGGATATGGAAGCTGCAACGAAAAACCGTTTCATGGAACTTAACGAACTCTATGAACTAAGAGATGAGGCCTACAAGAATACTAAGATCTACAAAGAAAGAACTAAAAGATGGCATGACTCGAGGTTACGTGGGGATAAAACGTTTGCTATCGGAGAGAGAGTGCTACTATTTAATTCTAGATTAAAGATGTATCCTGGTAAACTTAAATCAAGATGGACGGGTCCGTTCGTTGTCAAGAAAGTGTATCCATACGGAACAATTGAAATATGCGATAAAAATGGTTATATATTCAAAGTAAACGGGCAACGTGTGAAGAAATACTTTGATAATAAAATTGAGGATAATGAGAGCGAGGTGGTGGAGTTTGAGCCCGACGTAATGAATTAAAGAGCTGAACGTGAGTCTAACTTGAAGACTCTGGAATAAAGACAAGTGCTGACCGGGAGACAACCCGGATTTATCTTTTATTATTCTGTTTTCTGTGTCGAGTCAGTCCAGGCCGCACGAAGATACGGCGCATCTCAGTCCTGAGATGCGACGCATCCTCTGCAATGGTCATATCTTATTTTATTTTTCTGCATTTTTATTTTCGACTTTAAAACCTTTTATCAGTTATTTTAATGCGGCGCATCCCTGGTTAAGGATGCGGCGCATCTTTATTCTGATCCGTATTTATTCCAGGCTCGATACGGCGTATCTTCTTCAATAGGATACGGCGCATCGACTGACCTGATGATTTTCAGTTTTAATTTTTAAGTTTTATTTTTACCTAACTACTAATGTATTATGCAAGTTGAACCTTTCTTATCTTAGGTGTGTTTTAAAGTGTTGGTGGTATTATAGTTTCCTGAATTTCCTGTGGATACATCAAGTATGAAGCTTTAACGTTCTAATCCACAAGAAAGATGATTTTTGCTCATATACTAATGGAGGATCATACCGAGCAAATCTCAGGGGAGTTTTTCTGTTCTAATTCTTTTTATTTTCCAGTTTTTAACCTTTTTTTTACAAACAACGAGGACGTTGTTTAACTTAAGTGGGGGGATAGGAGAATTAGAACACTTAACACTTACTTGTCCTAAACTTTTTCAAAAATTATGCTTAAATGTGCTTAATATATCAAACTTAAAAATTTTTAGCATGTTTTTGTTTAAGATCTAAGTTGCATAACTGCACACATGACATTATTTTCAAAAATTGTGATTTTCCAAAATTCACAAATCTATGAGTGTGCCGGTGACTTGTAAACTTTAGAACTTGGCTTGTATACTATTCGAGACCACCATAATGAGTATTATTTATTTAATTGGAATGACTTGTCTAACTTGGTAAAATTCTAGGACTACACCCAAAAAGCCTTTATATGTTATGTGTTATTAGCTAACTACACTGGTTAGTTAACCCCGTATAAAACCTTTTGTTACTCTCACTTTTAGAGTAAGATACCCCTAGAAAAACACTCAGAGCCATTCCTTTCGTTTCTTTACACCTATGTTTAAAATGTTTCGTTACACCTTAAACCTTAGCCTACCCTGTAGATTAGAATCCGTGGTTGGTTAATTGCTATAGGCAGAGTGTGTTTCCTTACATTACCTGTGTTCGCGTGCGTAATTCATTATATATGGTTAGGTCGGGAAATTGCACAATGCAATTGGAGTGAAAGTAAATATTGTATATTTTGGAGTTTATTTTTTCGTGTGTTTACTACTTTCACTATTTACCATTATTCTGAAGTTATGAAAAGTATGAATAAAAATTATCCGGAAAGAAAGTTATAGTGATGTGGTGAAATTTTACACATCTATGTTTATGTTTCAAGTTAAAAAAAAAAAAAAAAAAAAAAAAAAAAAAAAAAAAAAAAAAAAATCGAAAAAAAATGAGAAAAGAAAAAAGAAAGAAAAAAGAGTTGGATGTTTATTTTAAGCCAACGATGTAAAGTTATGTAAGTGGTTCATATGGCCACTATTTGTTGTATTATATCTATGGATTGAATGGGAATTGGCAGTTATGGGAATGCCAATTAAGGATTATTCTTTGATTAAGATTTTGTTGAGTATAATTCGTGTCTACCTAAAGCGTGTGTTTCAAGTGTTAAAGCGTGAGTTATTCAATGATATGAGTCTTATTCATGGGATGGTTGGGATAGTGATTAACCACACTTAGGATTTTAATTTATTTGTTTTGTTTATTTTTATTTTTACACCAATTTATATCCCAAATGTTATCCATACCCTGTATTGTTCTTTATCCAACCAAACCTTTGATTTATTGAGATTAGGGATTTGAGCAATCTTAAGTATCGTAGTCGTGGATTCGGCTATGTATTTATGATTTTGTCGCCCTTTTTGATATATTATTATTGGTGAAGTTTGGACCTATCTTTAGCCTATTCGAGTTAAGGATTTGAGCAATTGCAAGTATCGTGTTCGTGGATTCGATCATGTATTTGTGATTTTGTCGCCTTTTCTGGAATTTGAGATCGATAGTGTAAATAAGAATAATTAACCCTTAAGCCTAAAAAACCCTTTTTACCGCTTTAGACTTGTTATTCCTTAGCTTTAGTGGTGGAGATGTATATACTTGCCAAGCCTATGATAGAATATTCGTCGCGACTGGACAGTTAAACGATTAGGTTTGCTTTTATCGACTTATTTTATTTTACTTCTAATTCGTTAAGTGTTTAGTTGTGTGATTACGAAATAAACGAATACATGCTTAAATATAAAAATAAATCCTAACTTCTTTTAGGATACATTTTCATGAGATTTAATCTAAGGTTTACTTGGGGACAAGTAAAGTTCAAGTGGGGGGATATTTGATGAACTCAAATAAGTACATTTTATTACTATCATTTATCCTATTAATTTGACTTGTTTTACTATATTATGTATGAGGATTGATACTTAATCGTTTACTTTTGTAATTCTCAGGTAAAAACAAGCATTTGGTGAAACTTGGCGATTTTGTACTAATAATGGAGCAAAACGTACATAAAGTGGAAGTCTACTGACATGGACAAGATCAAGTCAATTCTGCTCCAGATGCGCCGCATCTCACTATCAACATGCGCCGCATCTCTATCAAGATATCACCAGATACGATCCAAGATACAAGAGGACATGCGCCGCATCTAATAAAGAGTTACGCCGCATCTTCTGGCGGTGTACGAATATTCCTGAATATTATAATCTTGGACCCCACGCGAAGTTAAGTACATGCGCCGCATCTACTTAAGTAGATGCGCCGCATCTTCCCTCAGACACAAACTATAAATACCCCGTAGACCAGACACATAAAAAAGGGACGAGAGATTCGGAAGTTCGAAAACCTAAAGACCGAACAGAAGAGAAGGACGAATTCAGTCAAAGAAGGCAGCACAAGACACACCCAAATCGAAGATACAAGAGCTGTAAGAAGGTGCTGCATGTATTTAATTCATTAAGTAGTTTTGTTTTATTGTTTTAGCAAACTTTAATTCATCAGGATTGGTGGCTTGTGTAATGTGACAACGGAAAGATTGCACTCCCTTTAATACTTGCTTTCCCATCAATTAAAGTTTATATGTTGATGTCTTTGGTTACTACTTATTAGTGCATTGACCACCTCTGTGTTTATTAGTGGCTTGCGGGCACCCGACTGCGGGACAAGGTGTGGCTCCCACGGTTGTTTCTAAATTGATCACTTAGGAATAACTTTTAGACATAAGTCGTCATTAAGGGTTTACTCGCCGATGAGAATAGGACCAACGAGAAAGGGTTAATTACATACACTTCATATAAAGCTATCAATAAAACAAGTGACAATCTACTTAATCATAAGGACAGCCCTCTTATTGTCTCAAGTATCTATCTGTGTACGTGTGTGCTACTTGCTGATTCGTGCCTATTTGTTTATTTTATTATTTAATTGCAAACAAAACTGTGCCAGTCTCTCAGGCTGAAACCCCCTTGCGTTAGGATATTAAAATAACTGATTAGATTAACGAGATTATACGTTCCACTCTTAGTGATCGACACTCTACTTACCATTATCTTCATACTGACCGGGTACACTGCTCGTTAAGTGTGGTGTGTTATTGATAAGTCGGCTAAATATAAATTTAAAACTTGAGTAGGCATTAAAACTGCTAAACCGCAACGACACATCACGCGCATCAATATAAACATGCATATGTCATATATGCTACTTATATGGAACGTAAACATACTTCGACTCTAAAGATTTAATCCTAAGAAGTAGTTTACAATGTTCCTTAGTTTTAATTTTTTAACTCGCTTAAAATGTATTTTACGATGTTAAGGAGTAGTTATAGAGATATTATGGTAAAGAGCCAAGAACATCCAAACGCTCCTTTATACATCATAAGTCACTTTGAAATGTGGCTAGACGAACATTAGATTGTATGTCTAGCTATTTTTTACGAGTTGATGAACTCAAATAAGTACATTTTATTACTATCATTTATCCTAATTATTTGACTTGTTTTATTATATTATGTATGAGGATTGATACTTAATCGTTCACTTTTGTAATTCTCAGGTAAAAACAAGCATTTGGTGAAACTTGGAAATTTTGGACTTATTATGGAGCAAAACATGCAAGAAGTTAAGAGTCTACTGAAATGCACAAGATCAAGACTATTCTGCTCCAGATGCGCCGCATCTCACTTATTACATACGGCGCATCACTATCCAGATTTCACCAGATACGATCCAAGATACAAGAGGACATGCGCCGCATCTATTTATGGAGTTACGCCGCATCTCTTCTGGCGGTGTACGAATATTCCTGAATATATTAATCTTGGACCCCACGCGAAGTTAAGTCAATGTGCCGCATCTACTTACTAGATGCGCCGCATCTTACCCTCAGACAGAAACTATAAATACCCCAAAGACCAGACGAATTAAGAGTTCCGAAGTTCGACAGAAGACCGAAGTACAGAAACCCTAGGACGAATTCAGACGAATAGGCAGCACAAGACACACCCAAACAAAGATACAAGAGCTGTAAGAAGGTGCTGCATGTGTTTTAATTCATTAAGTAGTTTTGTTTTATTGTGTTAGTAAACTTTAATTCATCAAGATTGGTGGCTTGTGTAATGTGACAACGGAAAGATTGCACTCCCTTAAAACTGCTTTCTCATTAATTAAAGTTTATATGTTGATGTCTTTGGTGACTTTTATTAGTGCATTGATAACCTCTGTGTCTAGCTGAGCGTTGATCGGGTCGCCATGCCTCTGCCCTCGCCTATTTATTAGATCGCCTATGCATTCTATCGTCTGTAGAAAAGTAGGAAGAAAGATAAATAGGATAGTCATAAGTAATCATTAAGGGTTTACTCGCCGATAAGATTAGAACCAACGAGAAAGGACTTAATCTCGGTGCGTTGCATCGAACTATACACTTCATATAAAACTAGCAATAAAACAAGTGACAATCTACTTAATCATAAGGACAGATCTTCTTATTGTCTCGAGTATTTATCCGCGTACGTGTGTGCTATTCGCTGATTCGTGCCTATTGGTTTAGTTTATTATTTAATTGCAACCAAATCGTGCAAGTCTCTTAGGCTGAACCCCTTGCGTTAGAATAGGTTGTATAGCTAACTTAATTTATTAAAGAGTAAACTGCAAAATACATCCCTGTGGTTTGCCCAATTTCGCACCATACATCCAAATCTTTTTTTTCTAACATATACATCCCTCCGTTAGTAAAAGTCAAACACAATACATCCACGAGGACGAACGGTGCAAACATTGTGTCGTTAAGTTGGACACGTGGCAGTTATCTTTTTTTAGGGGAGGGTAATTTGGTCCTTTTAGACCCACATCTACTTCAACATCTTCTTCTACAAATCCAGAAACACAAATCCACAAAACACAAACACAAAACCAAATCCACAAATCCAGATCAAATCCACAAACACAAACACAAATCTACTTCACCCTCTTCTCTCTCTCTTCATTGTTTTACTGCAAACCCTAGAATACTTCTCCCTCCCCTCTCTTTTACAGCCGCCGTTGGCCAAACAATAACCCACCGCCGCCTTCCACCACCAAACAACAACAAACCCCTTATTTCACCTTCCTTGTCTTCGATCCGTGGTTCACGCGCGTCTAAACCATCACCTTACACCACCACCGCCACCATAAACGCCACCTTCCCCACCATCTCTAGTAGCTTTTGTGTCGATTGAAGTCGTGTCTCGCTAGATCTGTTCACCGCGCGCCACCTCCGCCTCTCTTCTTCTTATTTTCTTTCCTCTTTGGTAAGTAAACAAATGGGTATTTCAAAAATCGTATACAAACAACGATTCACACTTTGTGTGAATCGGTGTGTGTTAAAACGTAATATAAAACCGGTTTTGATATTTAAAACGAATTGTAAATGCAGTTTAGAGTTATAAACGAGTAGACAAATAGGTTGGTATCATCATTTGGTTGTGTTATTTCATCAATTTGTGTACTGTGGTTAAGCGCTCACTGTGAGCTTATTCCCAACCTTATTTTCGAGCTTATTCTCAAGCTTGTTATGATGTTGTTTCGATTTCAGTTGGGGTAGAATTGTTTTGGATTCTGATGTTGCTTGAACCGAGACTAAGAGGTCTCGGCATGAGCTTGTTGATTATTGTGGATTTGGGTTTCTGGATTTATGTTTGTGTTTTTGTGTTTGTGGTTTGGATTTCTGTTTGTGTTTGTGGATTTGATCTGGATTTGGATTTGTGTTTATGTTTGTTGATTTGTGTTTCTGGATTTGTATAAGAAGAGGTTAACAATAATAAAATGACAAAAATAAGAGTAACTGAGTAGGTGTGGGTCTAAAAGGACCAAATTACCCTCCCCTAAAAAAGATAACTGCCACGTGTCCAACTTAACGATACAATGTTTGCACCATTCGTCCTCGTGGATGTATTGTGTTTGACTTTTACTAACGGAGGGATGTATATGTTAGAAAAAAAAGATTTGGATGTATGGTGCGAAATTGGGCAAACCACAGGGATGTATTTTGCAGTTTACTCTTTAATAAATTAAGTTAGCTATACAACCTATTCTAACGCAAGGGGGTTCAGCCTGAGAGACTTGCACGATTTGGTTGCAATTAAATAATAAACTAAACCAATAGGCACGAATCAGCGAATAGCACACACGTACACGGATAAATACTCGAGACAATAAGAAGATCTGTCCTTATGATTAAGTAGATTGTCACTTGTATTATTTAATCATAACCAAACCGTGCCAGTCTCTCAGGCTGAACCCCCTTGCGTTAGATTAGGTTGTATAGCTAACTTAAGATATTAAAATACTGATTAGAATAACTAGATAATACGTTCCACTCTTAGTGATCGACACTCTACTTACCATTATATTCATACTGACCGGGTACACTGCTCGTTAAGTGTGTGTGTTATTGATAAGTCGGCTAAATATAAATTTAAAACTTGAGTAGGCATTAATACTGCTAAACCGCAACGACACATCGCACCGCATTACGAGTATTTATGTTAAGTAACTTATTTAAAAGATGAAAACGTAGATTTTGACTCAAAAATACTTCTCAATTTGTTATGCCAAACGCTCCCTTTACTAGAAAAATAACGACTAGTATCTCAATATACATATGAATTATGTATCTTGATGACTCGAAATCACTAGTTGCATGTTTATAAACTTGACAATTTGTTGTGAAATTTATTTCTACTTAATTTCGACGACTTTATGATCTAATCCAAACACCCTCTTATGTTTAATAAAAGCATTTTTCATGATTCGAAAAATATATTTTTAGGAATAAAGAGTTGTGATAATATAATGTGGTTAGTTTTAACAAGTGTTTATGGCATGTTTCAACAATTTGAATGAGAGTGTTTGGTTTTTCAAAATTTTGGCATGAGGGTTTTTGATTAATTAGTTTCTAGGTTAATTACGTATTCTAATCCTATGGGGAGCATTTGGTTATGAAAATCCTAGACTTAATTTTAATAAAATTCGAGTTTGAAAAATTTGAATAAAGTACCTAATTATGATTAGACTCAAAATTAGATGAAATTAGACAAAATGTGTGTTGGAAAACTTACAATATATGTTGTTAATCGAGTTATAAGTGTTTGCCCTTTGCGAATTAAGCCCGAATTTTTGATTTGGTAATTGGTTTTGATGATTTTGGGGTAGTGTTTTTTGTTCACAGCAAGTAGGAGGAAAAGGGTGTTTGAGAAATGGAGTGTTTGGCAGATTTTTCAAGGAGGAAAAACGATTTTGGTGCATCAGATGGCCGGTCCCCTTAAACATTAAGGGGGCCGCCCTCGATAACAAGCCGGTCCCCTTAAACATTAAGGGGACCGCCTACCAAAATTTGGAATTTTTTGAGTTTTGTTTCTGACGGTAAAATATTTATATGTATATAGATAGATTTATTATATATCAAAAATACTTTGGGTTGTATTGGCACGAGGAGGGAATACTTGACATATTTTATTAACATTTTGTTAAAAAAATATCTTGAGAATTTTGGATAAAATGATCAAGACGTCAAGTCGACAAAGAGTTTGAGGAATGAGACGGAATGTGTGTGTGTTTATATATATATATATATATATATATATATATATATATATATATATTATATTATTATATATTATTATGTGTTAAAGTGGGATGTTGAATGGTGTCGAGAGATGATGAGGTAAAGACGGAGATGAATGCTAACGGCTATAGGAGTTTGTTTCATCCATAGTTTTCTTTGCGCGAAGGTTCAAATTCTACTTCTATGTTGATCCACTCAACTCACTTCTCTTCATCACCATGAGTTTTGTGACAGTGGACATAGAAGATTTTCATGTTGAACGTTAGAGTTCAAAAGAGCCAAGGGGAAAGAAGAGGTTTGAGGACGAACAATTTCTTTTAGTTCTAGATAATCAACTAATGACGTATCTAGGTTGTGCGAGGATATATATACTTATATTATATACTAATATTACTATACATATGTATATATATATTTAGATATATGTATAAAAGGATTACACACTATCAAGCACATAAGTATTAACTAAACAACGCATTTTAGACTAATAGGGGCATGCAGTTAGCTAGATCATTAATCTAAGCACATAATCTAGTAGAGAGCATGAAAGAGAGGCGTACCTTTTAGTCTTCAATGAATAGTCTTCAAGCACTTCAAAGCGTTTGTATTGACTTATAGAAGCCAATCATGGATGAGATACCGAATTTCCCGATGAGTTGACAATTTAGCCACTTGGTCCCCATTGTCTAATTGGTCCATATTTGTTTGGACCAAACATGGTTTGCAATTGACTAGGATGCATATATGGTGGAAGTATTCCCCAGGGATTGAAACTTGATGGATTTGAATAATTCCACATTGGGTGATTATTATTATGGAGGTTTTGTCTATTTTGGTTTCTTCTAGGTTGAGTAGTTTTAGGCCGAGGGTGAGGACTAAGTGGTCTTCTAGGAGGAGGTGTTTTTTACCTTAATTTTGGTTTAGAATATCCTACTTCGGTTTTTAAAGATGGTTTGTAGAAAATCTTTACTTCCTCATTGCTAGCAATGGGTATTTTTCTATCTTTCATAAGTATGTATTTAGGTTTTGACTCTAAAGATTTTTGCTTACTAGATTCACATTCAAACTTTACATTTTTAGTTTCACTAGTTGAAGCCTCAGTTGAATTAAATCCTAACCCGGTTTTATCTCCTGATATTCTTTGGACACTAATTATTTTCTTAAGTGAATTACTACTATTTTCAAATTTGTTGAGTTTGGAAATTTCTTCCTTAAGTTTTTCGTTTTCATTTTTAAAATCTTGACATGTTCTACACTCTACAAAAACTTCTTTACCCTTTTCTAAATGGTGTAGTTTTATTTTTAATTCAAGTATTTCGTTTTCTAGTTGGTTATTTATGCGTTTTAGTGATTTGTTTTTAGTCATTACTTTTTGACCTAATTTGCATAATATATTATATTCACTATCTAAGTCTTTTTCGTCTAATGATAAATTTTCATCACTAAAGTATTCGGTTTCAGAATGTACCTCACTTGATGTCTTAGTCATAAGACACTTCTCCTCCTTTGTGGTTTCTTTCTCATCTTCATCACTATCACTCCATGCTCCTCCAACGAACGCCTTTTGATTTTGATCCTTTGACATCATTGGACATCTTCCGATGAGATGATTTGGATCACCACATTTAAAGCACTTCCTCTCGCTCTTGCTAGTTTTGTCATCTTTATTTCTTTGGAATGCTTTTCTTTCGTCATGTGGTTGTCTAACGAATCTTCCTCGTCTTTTGAAGAATTTCTTGAAGTCTCTTACAGCCATGGCATATTCTTCGTCATCACTTTCGGAGGTTGAGCTATCCTCGTCACTAGATTCTTTCCTAGCTTTCAACGCAATTGATTTGCTTTGCTCTCTTTTTCCTTTGATCTTCTCGGAGTCTTTCTTTATTATTGCTTCGTAGACTTTCAAGTTGCCGATCAACTCGTCAAGTTGAAGAGTTGACAAGTTCTTCGATTCTTCAATCGCCGTAACTTTAGCCCGTCATTTTGGATGAAGAGCCCTAAGAAATTTTCTAACTAAATTCTTACTAGAAAAACTATCATCAAGTACTTTTAAACTTGTCATGATAGTGTTAAACCTAGCAAAAGCATTATCTATTGACTCCTCTTCCGGAATCGTAAATTGTTCATATTGTTGAACAAGAAGATCTATTTTATTATCTTTGACTTGACTATTACCTTGGTGAGTTATTAGTAAGGAGTTCCAAATTTCTTTTGCGGTTTCACACATAAAGATCCTTTCGTATTCTTTACGTGGTAACGCATTATAAATAACCATTTTTGCCTCATTATTTTTAGCAAGTTTTCTTTTTAAATCATCACTTTGTTTTTCAAAAGGTACTACTTCATCCTTTTTAGTTTCGGGATTATTTTGAATAGGTAAAAAATCACCATTAGTAATAACATGCCAAAGATCTAGATCTTTTGATTTCACATAAGTTTCGAATCGATTTTTCCAATAAAGAAATCCATCACTTTCAAATAGTGGTGGTCTTTGCATAGATTGCCCTTCTAAATATTTTTCGGATTCCATAGATCGTTTCAAGTTTTAAAATATAATTTATTTTAAAAATCTTGTTTGACGTGGCTCTTGATACCAATTGTGGAAAACTAGAAGGGGGGTTGAATAGTTTTACGTCTTTTTAATTTTATTATGAAAACTTTTGTTTACTTTTAAAACTTTGATTCGATCTTATGTGAATTCAACTCTTGAACAATATGAATAAATATAAGTAAATGTAAATAAGTAATGCAAGTAAAGTAAATGAAATGATATGAAAGATAGAGATGGAAAGATCAAACCACAACACAAGGATTTATTGTGGTTCGGCTACAAGGACACCTTCCTTGCCCTACTCCACTCCCCGAGTCACCTACTCGAGAGTTCTCTTCACTATGTCAACAAACTCCTTTATGGCGGAGAAAACCTTACACAACTTTCGCTTACACCGGTTTAACGACACAAAGCTAGATGTCGGGTTCTAATCGTAGCTAGAACCAATCTCACAACTTCTACACGACTTATTCACAACTTCTTCACGACGGCTTCACGACTTCTTCACGATGGCTTCACAACTTCTACCCGACGGCTTCACAACTTCTACACTACTTCTTTACAACACAACTACTTACTTACACTTTGATCTATTTATTACAACTACACAACACCTTATCAAATAATTTACATAACTACAAAATAATATGAATGAAACTACAATAATTCTTCTCTAATAGTTGAAGGAGTATTCTTCTTTTGCACTTGGATGGTAGAAGCTTGGATCACTTAGAAACCAATGCTTAAGAATATATGATCAAATGATTTAGAAAGAAATTAGAAGAGATTTAGAACAGAAGGTTTGGGGTGCAAAAGGCGAGAAAAAAAAGTCAAGGAATGAACCAGTATTTATAGGCAAAATCTGACAGCTGGAGGAGCGGGGCGGTCCCCTTAAATAGGTGGCCGGTCCCCTTAATTATTAAGGGGGCCGCCCAAATCCGAACGTTGCTCAGATTTGTCTTTTTGTGGGGAAGGTTTTTCTGGAACATTTTTGCCATTTTTAGTTGAAAATGTGAATTCATAAATTGTAATGGATTAAATATTTTTATTAAATACCAAAAATGATTTTCTAAAAGATATAAAATGTTTGTGTCATTTTATAAAAAATCAAGTGATAAAAAAAATGTTCATTTGATCATATAATGCATTAAGCATTTGTTTATTCATACCTTAAGTGATTGAGTTGTTAAAATAGATATTTACAACTAAATACTTGTTTACGTCATAATCTTTCGTTTAATGATTTTACATTTTGTGATTATCAAAACGTAGAGATATCGAAAAATATTAATAACGTGTTTAGGCATTGTTTATATCAACACAAACGCTACGTTTATATTTATATAACGTGATTTTAACGAATAAACATAACTTATCATCCACCAACTTTCGAAGAGACGATATTTACGAATTCAATAAACATAAAAACATGATAATATTATATATAATATTATTTTTAAACTTTAAGCATTTTAAGCATATCATCCATTTTCATCACAAATCAATTCGTTATCCGACACTTTTCCACAATCATTATTCACATCAAGCCAATCTTAAACCATCGAAATCTCAGACTTCCCTATTATTCAGGTCGTGTGTGGTAGCCGTTCCCTTGTTACATTTGACATAACATTACCTTGACTTTTACAGCTAAGGTGAGTCATAGCCCCACTCTTACTCTTTTATATTCATTTTTAAACTACTTGGGGGAGATACATGCTTAAATTACTTTACTCGTTTATCAAATACACTTTGCATTGGAATGCAAGTACTCAAAACATTTATGATACGCTATGCTTTTATACTTTTTGGACATGATGTGTAGTTTTATTACGATATATGTCTTAATGTGTTAAACTATTCATATACACACTATTCATAGCAACTGTTTAACTCCTTTGGGAAGGAGCCGTTGGAGAGGTATTGATAGTGTTGATATAAATAATGCCTAAAAACATTATTAATACTTCTTGATATCTCTATGTTTTGATAATCACAAAATGTAAACTCATTAAACATAAACTTATTAAATAAACAAGTATTTAGTTGTAAATATTCATTTCTACAACTCAATCACTTAAGGTATGAATAAACAAATGCCTAATGCATTATATGATCAAAGGAACATTTTCTTAATCACTTGATTTTTTATAAAATGACACAAACATTTTATATCTTTTAGAAAATCATTTTTGGTATTAAATAAAAATGTTTAATCCATTATAAATTTATGAATTCAAATTTTCAACAAAAAATGGCAAAAATTATCCAGAAAAACCTTCCCCACAAAAAGACAAATCTGAGCAACGTTCAGATGGGCGGCCCCCTTAATTTTACTAGGCGGTCCCCTTAATTTTAAGGGGGCCGGCCACCTATTTAAGGGGACCGCCCCGCTCCTCTAGCTCCTTAGATTTGTCTATAAATACTGGTTCATCTCTGGACTTTTTCCTCACCTTTTGCACCCAAACCTTTTGTTCTAAATCTCTTCTTATCCTTCCAAATGCTTTCTAAATCCTTTGATCATATATTCTTAAGCATTGGTTTCCAAGTGATCCAAACTTCTACCATTCAAGTGCAAAAGAAGAATACTCCTTCAACAACTAGAGAAGAAGTATTGCAACTTAGTATTGTAATACCCGAAATTTGAAAACATGCAAAAAGACCAAAATGCCCTTGGAATTTACAAAGTATGAATAATTAAATTAAGAACTCCAAATAAGCTATGTAAATTCAGAAAATTATCAAATATGATCCGAATAATTTTAAGAACTTTATAAGTTTCATTTTTGTATTTTTGAAAAATATAAATTTAGTTACATAATTATTAATAATCCGAAAAGTATTTATTTAAGTAAGGAATTGTATAAAATAGAAAATAAAGCCCAAATAATTTTGTAAAGTGTATTATAATTTTATACAAGTCCAACCCAATATTAAGCCCAAGAAAAAAATAAAAATCAGATTTATATATAGATTTATACGGTTTTAATTTATTTATCCCTAACTATCCCTAAAACTAAAAGTCGACAATTCCTAAAACCTAAAACAATTCGACAATCAGTTTCCATGGCCTAAGGCTATTTTTCTTGGATGAGTTTGATGGTAAAGAAGGTGAGAAAATTCTGGTTCGAGGCTGTAAGGGCTGATTCAATGGTGTTTGAATTTTTGGTCGATTCTTGCTCTAGCCGACTATAAAAATTTTGTTCTTGCTAATCCTTGTTCGATTCTGATTAGAGGTAATTTTTATCATCTAATATCATCCTAAACTTCATCATATTCGAATATTACCAGGCCATACACGTTAGAACCTATTTTTTTTAATTAATTATCCTAAAACAAGGTAATTATCACAAAACATGTTATACGAATTTTTGGTACAGTATATATATTTTATTTGGACTCTATACAAGTCATATAACTCCAGAAAAATAATAGTTATAATTTTAGAAGCCTAAATTAATTGTTTGGAATTATTGCATAATCGGCCAAATTGAGAAAATTCGAATTAGGAAGAAAATATAAAAGAATTTTTGGGGCCAAGGTATAATTTTTCTGGAAGTCCTAACATGTTATTAGACCTGTATAAATTATGTATATATGAATTCGAAGCTTATATAATTTGTTTAGGAATTAATTGTGTCGAGCGTATGAAAAAGAAAATAAAAATAGAAAACGTATAAGCTAGGGTTTAAGAAAATTAGGGTTAGTTTGTTATGATTAAGAATAATTAATGAAGTACTATGATGAATTAATGATTGGCTAAAACTAGGTTTAGGGTTTGTTATGGAATTATGCCCTAATCGGTTTTAAATAAAAGTGTAGGGTTGGTTTTGTAAATTATGGAACTTAAAGGTTATTTTTGTAAACGGTAAAATAGGGCCATAAAATGTATAAAAATAAGTATGGGGGTAAAACATGTAATTTTGGATATTTAAAGGGTTGTTCGAATTGTTTTTAATTTAAAAGGGTATGTTTTGTAAATTCTAAAACTTTAGGGTTTAAAATGTAACTTATTAAATTATGAGGTTAATATGGTAAAATATGTAAGTTAAGGGACTAATCTTGTTAAAATATGAAATTTTGATATTTACATTTAAAACCTTATACTTTATTATATTTTTAATTAAATCCTTAACTTATATTTATTTATAAAATTAAACCCTAAAAATATATAATTCATTTATTTAAGTACTTAAACATGTAATAATGTAAAATCTGATAAAATAAGTAAATCTATTAATTAAATTAGAAACCTGCTAAATGTGGAAACTTACTAAATATGGAAACCTGCTAAAAATGGAAAGATAATTCAGAAACCAATAATCTGAGTAAATGAACTGTCAGTAATTCTGGTTTATTATCCTTTAGGTGTGAAGAAGGAGTAATCCTTTGTTTTCTGTGTCTCTTCTTTTTCAGCTTTTGCATTTGGGCTAAGGTACAGATATTCTGCCCTTCTTGTAAGGAGCCTTCGTTCTCTTGATCTCTTGTTTTGATTCGTTTAGGATTTCCCAAGCCATTGCTATGTTCCCTTGTATTGTGAATCCTTGTTTTGAATCTTTTACTTTGAACCCTTGCCTTGACCTTTTGTCTTGAACCTTGCCCTGAACCCTGCTATGAACCTTTATATGAACCTTGCCATACACCTTGCCTTGAACCTTGATATACTTGAGATTTTAGCGGGATGAGAAAACCTTTTTAATTAATTATGAAAATGTTTTAAGAAAATCATTTTTTACAACTATCTTATTGAAGACTATTTTAAAGACTATTTTATGAAAACCATTTTAAAAGACTATTTTTATGAAAAGCCATTTTAAAAGATTATTTTATGGAAACTATTTTAAAAGGATTGTTTTCAAATGAACTTTTAGATTGAACCTTTACTATGAACATTTGCTACGATCTCTTGTCTTGACCATTTGACTTGAACCTTGATACATTGATATAAACCCTTTTGTATATGACTTGACTTGAACCCATTGATAAAACTTGAACTTGAACTTGAAACATGAAACTTGAAACCTGATACTTGAACCACTTGATACTTGAACTTGACTTGTACACTTGACCTTGACCTTGACCCACAGTTTGAGACTACGAGCCATACTAGGCATGAGGGTTTCATGTCCTTGTCATTGTTGCACCAATGGCTTGACTTTTGGGTAGGAAAGTGATTACCTATCCCGTCCCTGCCATGACTTGATACTTGACTTGCGCGTAGATGAAGACATTGTAGCAGCCTACAGGGGCGCATGGATGCATCCTAGATTTGTACTTGACTTGACTTGACTTGATTACTTGAATTGTTTAGTGACATGATGGGTGTGTGCGATACACGTCATTCACTCTTGGGAGCTCATGACTCCAACCCTTGGAGGTATCCCCTCATATTATACTTGGCATACCGAGGTCACCCCTCCGTATACATGTATACTTGTTTACTTGACTTGATTTGATATGTTCTGGGTTCGTAGTGGATTTCTGTTTCTGTTACCCTATGACTTGATATTTGACTCGACTTGATATTGGAATCGACTTAAATTGAACTTGGGCTGGTGGTGGGTTACGGTTTACTTTACACCTACCTATTGTAACCATTTCTTGATAACCTTTTCTACTTTTTCCTTCCTACTCTTGTTACACCTTGTATTATTCCATTTACTTCTCAATCCCTTTACTATTGCTTTGTTATCGTATATCTGTTCACTAAGCTCTCGTAGCTCAGCCGCATTTTCTTTTCCTGCGGCAGGTATTTAAGCTAGGAAGCTGGGTGTGAGTGGAGAGTACTTGGGCATTAGAAGACCTTAATAGCTTTTGAAGATGATTAGAAGAACCTTTAATTAGATTTAGAAGTTTATGTATTGTAACCTTGTAGTTTCATATTCCCTTTGTAACCATTGAATCCTATTGTATTATTAATGTCAAATGCTTGTGTTTGTTCTGATATGGAACCATTGTTGTGACATCTTTACCCTTGTCGGGTCGGGGTGTTACAAGTATCATCTTGCTACCTAAGTTGTTTGTATAATCATTCATTCATTTTTGTACAAGTTGTGTATATTTATTAGATAGGTGTGAGCATAATTGCTTAGGCTAAATTAGTGTGTAAGTAGTGAAGTTGTGAAGAAGTTAAGGTATGTAAGTAGTGAAGGTGTAAAGAAGTAGAAGAGTACATAAGTAGTGCTAGGTTGTGAAGTAGTTGTGAAGTCGGTGTGAAGAAGTTGTGAAGAAGTCGTGAAGAAGTTGTGAAGAAGTCGTGAAGCCGTTGTGAATAAGTTGTGAAGAAGTTGTGAAGAAGTCGTGAAGAAGTTGTGAAGAAGTCGTGAAGCCGTTGTGAATAAGTTGTGAAGAAGTTGTGTAGAAGTTGTGAGATTGGTTCTAGCTACGATTAGAACCCGACATCTAGCTTTGTGTCGTTAAACCGGTGTAAGCAAAAGTTGTGTAAGGTTTTCTCCGCCATAAGGGAGCTTGTTGACATAGTGAAGAAAACTCTCGAGTTAGGTGCTCGGGGAGTGGAGTAGGGCAAGGAAGGTGTCCTTGTAGCCGAACCACTATAAATCTTTTGTTTCGCGGTTAGATCTTTCCATCTCTATCTTTCATTTCATTTCATTACTTTACATGCATTGTTTATTTAGATTTACTTATATTTGTTCATACTGTTCAATAGTTGAGTTCATATAAATTCGAATCTAAGTTTTTAAAAGTAAACAAAGTTTTCAAAATAAAATTAAAAAGACGTAAAACTATTCAACCCCCCCCCCCTTCTAGTTTTCCACAATTGGTATCAGAGACAGGTTAAACAAGATTTTTAAAATAAACTGTATTTTAAAACTTGAATCGATCTATGGAATCGGAAAAATATTTAGAAGGGCAATCTATGCAAAGACCACCGCTATTTGAAAGTGTTGGTTTTCTTTATTGGAAAAATAGATTCGAAACTTATGTGAAATCAAAAGATCTTGATTTTTGGCATGTTATTACCTATGGTGATTTTCCCCCTATTCAAAATAATCTTTTAACTAAAAGAGATGAAATTGTACCTTTTGAAAAACAAAATGATGATTTGAAAAAGAAACTAGCTAAAAATAATGAGGCAAAAATGGTTATTTATAATGCGTTACCACGTAAAGAATACGAAAGGATCTTTATGTGTGAAACCATAAAAGAAATTTGGAACTCCTTAATAATAACTCACCAAGGTAATAGTCAAGTCAAAGATAATAAAATAGATCTTCTTGTTCAACAATATGAACAATTTACGATTCCGGAAGAGGAATCAATAGATAATGCTTTTGCTAAATTTAACACTATTATCACAAGTTTAAAAGCACTTGATGAGACTTTTTCTAGCAAAAATTGTGTAAGGAAATTTCTTAGGGCATTACATCCAAAATGGCGCGCGAAGGTCACGGCTATTGAAGAATCGAATAACTTGATGACGCTATCGCTTGATGAACTTATCGGCAACTTAAAGGTCCACGAAGAAATTATAAAGAGAGACTCGGAAACGGTCAAGAGCAAGAAAGATCAAATCAAATCTTTTGCGCTAAAAGCCAAAAAGGAACTTAGTGATGATGACGATTCGAGTGACGATAGTGAAGATGAAGAATATGCAATGGCCGTAAGAGAGTTCAAGAAATTTTTCAAGAGACAAGGAAGATTCACAAGACAACCACGAGATGAAAGAAGATCGCTTCAAAGAAATAGGAATGATAACTACGGGAAAAGAAAGTGTTTTAGATGTGGAAGCCAAAACCATCTCATTGGCGAATGTCCAAAGCCACCGAGTTATGATTTCCAAAGCGCCTTTGTTAGTGGAGCATGGAGTGATAGCGAAAAAGACGAAGCGGACAAAGCAAACGACGAAAAATGACTTATGGCAAAGACATCAAATGATGTACTTTCCAAAACCGAACACTTTAGTGACAAAAATCAATCATTAGACGAAAAAGACCTAGATAATGAATATAATAGGTTATGCAAATTAGGTCAAAAAGTCATAGATAAAAATAAATCACTAAAACATATTAATAATCGATTAGAAAATGAAGTACTTGAATGAAAAATTAAACTACAACATTTAGAAAAAGGAAAAGAAGTTTTTATAGAATGTAAAACATGTCTAGAGGTTAAAAATGAAAACAAAAAACTTAAAGATGAAATTTCCAAACTTGACAAGTTTAAAAATAGTAGTAACTCACTTAAGAAAATAATAAATGTTCAAGGAACTTCAGGAGATAAAACCGGTCTAGGATTCAACTCAAATAATGTTTCAACTAGTAAAAATAAAAATGTAAAGTTTGAATGTCAATCTAGTAAACAAAAACCATTAGAGTCGAAACCTAAGTATATACTTATAAAAGATAGAAAAATACCTATTGCGAGTGATGAGGAAGTAAAAAGTTTTTATAAACCATCATTGAAAGCCAAAACCGGATTTTCTAAACCGAAATTAAGATCTAAAACTCCACCTCCAATTAGACCAAATAATCCTCATCCTCGGTCTAAAACCCCTCAACCTAGAAGAAATCAAAGTAGACAAAACTTTCCTAATAATAATAATCACCCAATGTGGAATTATTCACTTCAACCAAGTTTCAACCCTTGGGGAATACTTTCACCATACATGCAAATGCAAACCATGTTTGGTTCAAATAATTTTGGACAAATGGGAAAATGGGGACCAAGTGGCTAAATCGTCACTCATTGAATAATTCGGAAACTCATCTATGGTTAGCTTCCATAAGTCAATATGACACCTTGAAGCATTTGAAGAAAATCTACTGAAGACTAAAAGGTACGCTTTCCTTTTAAGTTTATTGTTATAATATATGCTTAGATTAATGACTGGTTATTTCATGCCTATTTAGCTCTTGATGCCTAGTTTTCTATATACACATAATAGCTTATATGAATCTACTTAGAACCTAGAATCACTTGTTCTTTTCCCTTTGGCCCTCTTAAGCTATAACGTTTATAATGAAAATCTTCTATGTCCACTGTTAGAAAACTCATGGTGATGAAGTGAAATGAGTTAAGTGGATTAATCATTAACATAGAAGTAAGATTAGATTTCTCGCGTTAGAAAACTATGGATGAAACAAGCTCTCCTAGACTATGGCATGAAGTTAGATAAGTGTGCGACAACAAAGGAACTATAGATGTTAGGTTATACCCCATTCAACACTCTCGCATCAAACATATAGAATTTCGTCATCGCTTCCTTATGACCATAGGATATGTAGAAACGGGTAGCATGTGACAATAGCCTTAACCAATTCGCTTGAGCATGAGATCTTTAACAACCATTTTTTTTAAATCTAGGATTAATGGTATTTGTTGTCTAAAAAATCTAGTATCTTTAAAAATATACAAAAACTTCACATTTTGGAAAAATGATTTTTTAGATGTCTATTTCACTTTTCTATTAACATGTTTTACTATCTCATTTTTCTTCTTAATCTATGTCTATAATTCTATTTTGATCAAAGTCAAAGATTGGGAATTTTTTTTTCTTACCCATTCTTCATAAACACATTTTTTTTAAATAAAACCCAATCTATTTTATTCAAATAACTTTCACATCTACATAAAAACCCACTTTCAAACATTGTTGAATAATGCTAAAAACATTTCTTTAAATCATGCATGGTGATCTCATATTTGTCATCTATACTTATGTACATGACATTTATAAGTGAACTAAGTCAAATCAAGTGGACCATGGTTTGTCTATTAAGATTTTGTTTGTAACAAGTCTAGAAGTCCATGCTATCTTAAGTTCCATTTATTGCACATAGGCACACATTAGGATCCCTCAAATAGTTCATTGATCTTCCCACTTACATATAATTTAGAAAATACCCGGTGTAGTTTATTGTTTCCTAGTCCATATAAATTACTTGCTTGATGAGTATGTTTACATGCTAGATGAAATTAATTATTTGCTTAATCTCTTTAATTAACATGTTTTGCATAGATATCTATTACATGCTTAATTGCCTCAAAGAGTTGGACTTGCTTGAAACTAAACCCAAACACAACCCTTTCTACAATTTTCTGCCAAAAACCCATTTTCAGTAATCTGGGAACCTACAGATGGGCGGCCCCCTTAAATCATAAGGCGGCCCCCTTAATGTTTAAGGGGACCGGCCATCTGATGGTCGAAAGTGCTGTCTCCTTTTCTAATTTTTAGCCCATTTCATCCTACACTTCCCAAAATTCACTTCCAATCCATCCAACAAATTTTATCCATTCCTGAATCCCATCAATCCTACACTATAATCACTCCCATTCCTCATAATCTTCCATCATCTCATCATGCCATCTCCCATCAAACCAAAGCCAAAATCCTCAAGGTTAGCAAGGATAACCGAAAAACCCGTTTGGAGAAGAAAACCAAACCCCCAAAACAAGTCCATCACAACAAATGATGTGGCTAAACAACCAACACCTCCACCCACATTTGTTCTCAATTATACTCCTAATCCTCAAGCTCATTCCAATGAACCCTTTCACAAACCTCATCATAATAACCAACCATCCATCTTTACTCCTGAAAATACACCTTCATCTCACTCATATGATTCATATGAAGAGCATGATCAACCCCAAAACAACAATCCCAATCTCATTCACAACACCTCTCATCTTATTCAACATACCAATGAACCATCCAAAACACTCACCACTCTTGGAATATCCTCTTCTTCCATATCTCCATCCTCATCCACTCATGATTACCTAAGCTCACAAATGTCTCCACCACCAAGAGTATCACCACCATCTCCCACCAACTCACATGCTTCTTCTATGTTGCATATCCAAACATCCATCCCAAATAACAACCACACTCCACCATCATAACCTTCTTCCAAACACTTGAAGTTCATTGAAGAACTTAAAGAAGCCCATGAGCTTTGTGCTCTTCTTGCCTTACACCTTGCTCAACGCAAGATTGGATCAACTCCCTTCTAGCCCTCCTTCATCACAAAATAACCTCAACCTCCACCTTCGTTCCAAACTACACATCTCAACCTCAAACTAATCTCAATGAAACCTTTCAAAACCCTCATCATATTAGTCAAACATCCAACTTTACCTCAAACCACACACCTCAATTTCATCCACTTCCACCAAATGATCAAATCCACATTCTCACGAAAAAGGAAAGGTTCCGTGAAGATATAAATCAAATCCATGACCTTGGTGATCTCCTTGCTATACACCTCGCACAACACAACAAGGGCCAACCTCGATCCTCCATCCTCACTCTACTCAAATTGCTTACTGGTATGTGCTTATTCACACACCTTTTATTTGCCAAATTAAGACCAAAACGACCAAAAACTAACCAAAATGCCAAAGATATTTGTGTTTTGGTGTTTGTTTGTGTGCAGGTACGGATATCGAGAAAAAAGGACAAAATCAACCAAAAAAACGGGAAAAACGAGCACGAGATATGGAATGGATATTTATAGCCGAAGCCGGGGAACAAAAAGTCAAAGTCAACCTTTGAAGAATCATCATTTGACAAGAATGACCCTTGGATAATGTTTTGAAGAATTGGCAAGTTCAGTCCCTTGATTTTCAGCAATTACATAAATGGTCCCTTGATTAAAAAAAAAAAAACCTTAAACACTTAAAACTATTATTATACCCGGATTTAATATAAACACCAAAAAAATCCAACCCAAATACAAACCCACACTCAAACCCAAGTCCACTCTTACTAAAACCCATAACCCAAATTCAAATCACTCAAGCCCATTACAAATATAAACCCGCGACCCACCATTTCTTATAATAACCCGTGAACCAAACCCGGATACTCAAACCCCAACCCGGTCAATGTTAAATAAAAAAAAGGGTCAAACAAAGTTAATTAAATCTAACCCGCGCCCCAAATCTTACCTTTCCCAGAAAAACTACTGTTACCATGAACCCTAAGTCACCAATCCAACAATTACTGCAATTAAGGGTAATTGTGTCTTTGCACGGACATCTAGGAGCGTCCTGACACACAAGGGAATGAGTACGTGGCAGAATGGAGGATTCTTATTGGCTAGGAGTGCGTGGCAAATTCAATCCAAGGGCTACGGGTGCTAGAGGGATGATCTGAGGGTGGATATTGTTTCAAAGAAGCACAAAAATGACGCGGATCAATGACTTGGCATCTCACGGGTTGGCTATAAATAGAGCCCTTCATTCACGATTTTAGGGTGTTAGATTATTAGGTTTAGGAGTAGGGTAATGTAGCTTATTGTAGTTTAGTATTACTGCTTTGTAATTTCCTTTCAAGTTTTTATAAGTTTGTACTCAGTTCAAGTTTTAATAAAAGTCATAAAGTAGTCAATAGCTTTTTCAGCTTATTTGAGTATTATTTTCTAGCTTTTAAATGTTCTTCGGATTGAATTGTCTAATATGTTTAAACCTCTTAGCTTTAATTGGATCTCAGCAGTTAAATTTTCAAAATGGTTTAATAATAGGGTGTTTGGAACAAGCATTGGATATGGTCAACACAGGTCAGTACTGTTACCTTGGCTTTTGTTTAAGATTGATTAAGCTTTATTAAGGATAATTTAGTTGTTTTCGATAGAAGATAAGTTGTGTTGCATAGTTTTGAGTTTTTAAGTTCATTAGTTCATCATTAAAATTCAGTACTGCCTTCATTAAGTCCCCAATAAGCTGAACTTCTTTGATGTTTCTCTTTGGTATAATTAGGTGTCTATTAGTGAGTTAAGTTTATCTCCATAAGTTTGCAGTAATTCAAATAGTTTTGCTAAGATTAGAACAAAATACTTCACTGCTGCACACTGATTTGAATGTGCAGTTTTGCAATAAAGTGATTTCCTCAGTTCCTTCATAGCTTGTTACTGCTTATTCCCTTAAGATAATGACTTGAATTTGGTTCTAATAATAGCTAGTAGTATAGGAATTTAGGATATAATCTGGTATCTCACTTTTGTGCTTATTTCAGTAGCTTAATAAGATCTGCAATAAGCCCCCAGAACTGCTTCTAAGCCTGCTATTCATTTTCATTTTCCAACACCATCTGTTTATGAGCCAAATTAGGATAGCAATAGTGGATATATTTTGGGCATTTTTTTAGTTTCTAGTAGCCTGTTATATGAACTTTCAATATCTGCTTTTGGATTTCCCTCAATAGCTTCTGTTAAGCTTATAAATCAGCTGCAAAACTGCTGATTAACCACTGTTTTGCCTTAAACTTGCAGCTGCATTAAGTGCTTTTTGGGAATAATCTGATAGCTTTTCTGGTGTTTTTAAGTTGTTTCTAGTTTCTAGTAGTGTACTTATCAGTCCCTGAGCTTCTGTAAATTTTTGGCCCTTATTTGCTTATTTTTAGCTTATTTTCCAACTGCTTATTTACTGTTACAGCTTATTTAAGCTGAATTACTTTCTGAAATTATTTTTCATAGATTAGTAATTTAACTTTAGAATTACTCAAAAATTTCCAGATTTTTCCAACTTGTTTTACTATTTTTAAATCATTTAAATAGTTTAAATTAGTTTTTAATTCATAAAAAATAATTAAAAAATCAAAAAAATATTTTTCTTTTTCCCATAATTTTCTTTTGTCATATAGAATGTAGGAAAATTGTTTTCATGCCCGTAGGATTAGTATTGTTCTAATTTCACTTTTATAGTTGCGTTATTACGTAGTTTTTGATTTATTTGCGCGTTTTTAGATTTAATTGCGTTTTAGCTTAATTGTTCTTTACGTTTTAATTTCATATGCTTTATTTCTTTATTTCTAGTATTGATTTACTTTCCGTAGTGATAATAACCAATCATTCACTTTTATCTCTCATTCACTACACAAATCACGATCCCGAATCACAATTCCATTCAATCTTCGTCGGGGAAAACGACTTGGGGTTTTTACATACTTCCTAGTTTGTAATTTCATTTTGGTGAATATAAATTGCTACAATCAATTTTTGGCGCCGCTGCCGAGGAAGGTTGAAGTGAGTTTGTGATTCCGTTTTTCGATTCGTGTTTTGACGACCCTTCCTCGTGAAGTTATCGTTTGTAAATATTTTCTTCTTATAAAACCCAAAAAGATTTTCTCTTCAAAATTTATTTTCCTTTTTCTTTTGTGATTTTCAATGTTTCTAAAATTTAAAAATCCAAAAATATTCTTCTTAATCCTCTTATCCGTTTGATTCTTTATCTCTTACCCTCTATTCGTTTAATTCTCCTTCTCTATGTCTTCATCTTACCATTATGGTTGTCAATGGTGTGGCGGTCCTCATAATGGTGGGAATTGTCCCGGTTGTAGCATGGTGGAATCGGGAAACGGGTTTGTCTATGACCAAAATCCTTATTCCTACCATGAAACAACCGACTTTTTCAATCAGCCACCACACCATGAGATGGAAACATATTCTTGTGAATATTGTGGAGGTCCACACCCGAGTTTTGATTGTCAAGCAAGGAATACGTTTGTCTATGAACAAGTTCCATGTAATCAAAACCTCGAGTATGACCATTATCCATATAATTCACCAAATCAGCCACAACAATCAAACGGTTGTGAGTATTGCGGAGGTCCCCATTATGGTTCTGATTGTCAAACCGAGAACATGCACTATGAGCAAATTCCTTATAACAATCATGACTCATCCGGTTTTGACCAACCTTCACAATACACAACCCCTCAGGACCTGCTTCTTCAAAGATTGTTAATTACTAGAGCTGAACAGATGAATGCTCAAAATGAATTCAACATGTACATTCAAACTGAAATAAACCGTCTTCAGGAGTTGCTTCAAAGAAAACAAAATCCTCCCATTGACTTGTCACATTTTGAGGAGAGTGATGAGGAGGATGAAGAGAATTCAGAGATCAATCCGCTTATTGAAGATCCTTCAGATACCTTTTTAATGGGGGACGAGGAAGTCGAAATCAATCCTCTTAAGGATGTTGATGACCTTGTTCCAATCCCAAGGGTATCTGAGGAACCCTTCGATCTTTCAGATTCTACTTCACAAACTTTCAGTATGACTATCACTAATCCTTTGTTTGATTTTGATTCTGAATTTACTCTAATTTCAGACAATCAAATTTTTGATATTCATAACAAGGAGAGTGATGAGTCAGATACGGAGACAATAATGGACGAGGTGCAAACTTCTAGCATACAAAGTACAGCACATGTCCCACCTCCGTATATCATTCCTGAGCCCAAGCTCAAAGACATACTTCATAAGAATGAAATCATATCTCCACCAGAGTATGATTTCTATAATTTTGAAGAAGATCCTGACCCGGGGGGAGAGGTACTCTATCATGAGAGTTTACTTGTCGATGATATCCTCCCGACCCTCCCGCCCGAGGTCTTTGTTAATTATAACCATAAGAGCTTCAATGTTGATATTCAAGATCAGAAAAATGGTAATCTTGAGGATGAAGAATGGATCTTCATTGTGATTAAGATCCTTCTCCCTTTCTTCACCTACCCGGTGACTTCTCCTCTTATTCACTCCTTCGGGAGTGAAGACACCATCTTTGACCCCGGCATCTCTCATTCTTTATAGCCGTGGGTATCTCAATCGGAGTGGAACTTTCATATGCTTCAATGTTTATCCAAACATCTTGAATGAAAGTCCGATTGAGATTATCTCTTCCACTTGCTCCCCCAAGGACAATTAAATTCGGGGCGAGTCTAAGCTTTCCGACTCGATACTAAACAAGCACTTCGTGGGAGGCACCACATGCTTATCCATCTATCTTCTTTGTATTTTCTTAATAAAACGTGAGGAGGGCTCCCTCTTCCATATCTTGTGTTTCGTGGTTTTCTGTGATGTGTCCAGGATTTGTCCGAATAATGAAGACTCTCGTGCTCGTGGTTTGCTTCTCTCCACTCGAGTTTCATCATTCGTTTCTTATCAATATCCTAAATCTTATCGTTTTACATCTATCTTTTGGCATAATTAATAAACGGCCTTAGATTTTTGTAGGGATACCCGTACCTTTAAGACATTGGGGACAATGTCTCGTTTTAGTCTGGGGGGTAATCTTGCGATTTGATTTTTGCCTTGCATTTTTGCCGTTTACTCATGCAACCCCGTTTTTCCACCAAAATTAAAAAAAAAAAAAAAAAAAAAAAAAAAAAAAAAAAAGAGAAAAATTTAAAATTTTTTGCAAAAATATAATAAATTTTGACATTTTGTTGACTTTCCGCTGGTGAGAGTAGGAATAAAATTCTGACTTGACCGGGCGTGTTGAGCCCTAGCTTGTCTCCTTAACCATTTATAATCTATAAGCTCGTGCTA
The DNA here is from genome assembly GCA_021014915.2 of Artemisia tridentata subsp. tridentata. Taxonomy (NCBI): domain Eukaryota; kingdom Viridiplantae; phylum Streptophyta; class Magnoliopsida; order Asterales; family Asteraceae; genus Artemisia; species Artemisia tridentata. The sequence continues at coordinate 198,488,691 of CP139504.1, forward strand.
GTCTTTTACACAAGGAGCTATAAAACGCGAATTCTTTTTAAGAGTTTGCAAGTTCCCGTATTGACTTTATATATGCATGGCTTGATTATAAGGCTAAGCATTCGCGGATCTTATTATTTAAGATTTTAAATTTGCGAAGAACGAGAAATGATAGAGTTGTTTATAAGTTAGATTGCTAAACGTGGAGTAGTTGGATCTCTTTAGAGCTCATCGAAGTTATTTGTGGCTTTTTGTTCCCATAAGCTTGTTTCACCCAAAAATAGTAATCTAGGAATAATTAAAGGTATTTTGGTTTTGGCGATAATTAGTTTTTATTTCTTCCTTAGAGAATTCTTGCTTATGAAAGTTGGGTACACATCAAGGTACTGTCAGTGTTACGGTGTAATAGACTATTCCATCTTGCCGCTCGCAACCGATGTTGGGATTGTTATAAAAGCCGTAGGACTTGGGGTTTGGCAACACAAATAATTAATGAATATGATAATGTATAATAATAATCCAAAGCCATAAAAAGTTTTATACATCTTGCCGGTTCGCAGCCGATGTTGTAGACTTCTAATAAAGGCAGAGGAAAAATTTCAAGGTCATAATAGACTATCACATCTTGCCGGCTCGCAACCGATGTTGTGATTGTTATAAAGGGCCAATGATTAAATACGTTAATGTGCTTGAATATGTAGATAAAGTGTTATAATGCCAAACTTCGACTCCGGGGATATCCTAATAAAAGCTTCTGTCTCTGGACTCGTAGATGAGTTGTTTCGGTCGTATATAAAAGGGATATCCTCAAAATCGTGTTAAATCAGAGACCTTGATGTGGACCTCATTTTTGTATGCAACGGTTTTCGAGGGAAGGTTTGGAAACTACTTAGCGTCTAAACTAGGTATCTTTATCGGACTAAAACTTATCGAAACGAGAGTATGAAGAAATTCATTTCTCACCAAAAATAAAATAAATAGAGGAAAATAGGAATTTGGGAGCAAGAGGTAATTACACAATTAGCTTTCATGGGTAGTGTCGGCAATCTAACTTGTAAACAACAATGATTTCGTTTTTAAGCTTAGTTTGGGGACTCGTGAAAAATCAGGAACGACGAATTTTATCCGTATGGTCACTTCTTTATGAGTCGTGTTTCCTACTCGAAGACCCTAAAAGTTATCATGAGATAATGATTGTCAACAAAACCATCACATGATTATGAGAAAAATATAAAAATAGAATAAAAGGAAAATCAGGGAGTTTTTAGAAGTTAAGATTTCTTAATCTCTTTTGAAAATTTTGCTACTTCTCAAAGTTAGTAAAAAGAGATTAGAAATTTTCGGTTTCAAAAACGTGTTTTTATAACATTGCATGAGGACATTGCAATAACTTAGTCTGGGGGATTTTGGTATGTGCTTATTCACACACCTTTTATTTGCCAAATTAAGACCAAAACGACCAAAAACTAACCAAAATGCCAAAGATATTTGTGTTTTTGTGTTTGTTTGTGTGCAGGTACGGATATCGAGAAAAAGGGACAAAATCAAGCAAAAAAAGGGGAAAAACGAGCACGAGATATGGAATGGATATTTATAGCCGAAGCCGGGGAACAAAAAGTCAAAGTCAACCTTTGAAGAATCATCATTTGACAAGAATGACCCTTGGATAATGTTTTGAAGAATTGGCAAGCTCAGTCCCTTGATTTTCAGCAATTACATAAATGGTCCCTTGATTCAAAAAAACCTTAAACCCTTAAAACTATTATTATACCTGGATTTAATATAAACACCAAAAAAATCCAACCCAAATACAAACCCACACTCAAACCCAAGTCCACTCTTACTAAAACCCATAACCCAAATTCAAATCACTCAAGCCCATTACAAATATAAACCCGCGACCCACCATTTCTTATAATAACCCGTGAACCAAACCCGGATACTCAAACCCCAACCCGGTCAATGTTAAATAAAAAAAAGGGTCAAACAAAGTTAATTAAATCCAACCCGCGCCCCAAATCTTACCTTTCCCAGAAAAACTACTGTTACCATGAACCCTAAGTCACCAATCCAACAATTACCGCAATTAAGGGTAATTGTGTCTTTGCACGGACATCTAGGAGCGTCCTGACACACAAGGGAATGAGTACGTGGCAGAATGGAGGATTCTTATTGGCTAGGAGTGCGTGGCAAATTCAATCCAAGGGCTACGGGTGCTAGAGGGATGATCTGAGGGTGGATATCGTTTCAAAGAAGCACAAAAATGACGCGGATCAATGACTTGGCATCTCACGGGTTGGCTATAAATAGAGCCCTTCATTCACGATTTTAGGGTGTTAGATTATTAGGTTTAGGAGTAGGGTAATGTAGCTTATTGTAGTTTAGTATTACTGCTTTGTAATTTCCTTTCAAGTTTTTATAAGTTTGTACTCAGTTCAAGTTTTAATAAAAGTCATAAAGTAGTCAACAGCTTTTTCAGCTTATTTGAGTATTATTTTCTAGCTTTTAAATGTTCTTCAGATTGAATTGTCTCTTATGTTTAAACCTCTTAGCTTTAATTGGATCTCAGCAGTTAAATTTTCAAAATGGTTTAATAATAGGGTGTTTGGAACAAGCATTGGATATGGTCAACACAGGTCAGTACTGTTACCTTGCCTTTTGTTTAAGATTGATTAAGCTTTATTAAGGATAATTTAGTTGTTTTCGATAGAAGATAAGTTGTGTTGCATAGTTTTGAGTTTTTAAGTTCATTAGTTCATCATTAAGATTCAGTACTGCCTTCATTAAGTCCCCAATAAGCTGAACTTCTTTGATGTTTCTCTTTGGTATAATTAGGTGTCTATTAGTGAGTTAAGTTTATCTCCATAAGTTTGTAGTAATTCAAATAGTTTTGCTAAGATTATAACAAAATACTTCACTGCTGCACACTGATTTGAATGTGCAGTTTTGCAATAAAGTGATTTCCTCAGTTCTTTCATAGCTTGTTACTGCTTATTCCCTTAAGATAATGACTTGAATTTGGTTCTAATAATAGCTAGTAGTATAGGAATTTAGGATATAATCTGGTATCTCACTTTTGAGCTTATTTCAGTAGCTTAATAAGGTCTGCAATAAGCCCCTAGAACTGCTTCTAAGCCTGCTACTCATTTTCAGTTTCCAACACCATCTGTTTATGAGCCAAATTAGGATAGCAATAGTGGATATATTTTGGGCATTTTTTTAGTTTCTAGTAGCCTGTTATATGAACTTTCAATATCTGCTTTTGGATTTCCCTCAATAGCTTCTGTTAAGCTTATAAATCAGCTGCAAAACTGCTGATTAACCACTGTTTTGCCTTAAACTTGCAGCTGCATTAAGTGCTTTTTGGGAATAATCTGATAGATTTTCTGGTGTTTTTAAGTTGTTTCTAGTTTCTAGTAGTGTACTTATCAGTCCCTGAGCTTCTGTAAATTTTTGGCCCTTATTTGCTTATTTTTAGCTTATTTTCCAACTGCTTATTTACTGTTACAGCTTATTTAAGCTGAATTACTTTCTGAAATTATTTTTCATAGATTAGTAATTTAATTTTAGAATTACTCAAAAATTTCTAGATTTTTCCAACTTGTTTTACTATTTTTAAATCTTTTAAATAGTTTAAATTAGTTTTTAATTCATAAAAAATAATTAATAAATCAAAAAAAATATTTTTCTTTTTCCCATAATTTTCTTTTGTCATATAGAATGTAGGAAAATTGTTTTCATGCCCGTAGGATTAGTATTGTTCTAATTTCACTTTTATAGTTGCGTTATTACGTAGTTTTTGATTTATTTGCGCGTTTTTAGATTTAATTGCGTTTTAGCTTAATTGTTCTTTACGTTTTAATTTCATATGCTTTATTTCTTTATTTCTAGTATTGATTTACTTTCCGTAGTGATAATAACCAATCATTCACTTTTATCTCTCATTCACAACACAAATCACGATCCCGAATCACAATTCCATTCAATCTTCGTCGGGGAAAACGACCCGGGGTTTTTACATACTTCCTAGTTTGTAATTTCCTTTTGGAGAATATAAATTGCTACAATCACTTACCTTACCCCCACAACTTGAATCAAGTTGATAATCATGTTAACTATTGTCCTTGTCGTACCTCCACTCCAAACTCTAGCACAACACCTCCACTTGCACAACACTCTAACCCTCAATCAACCCACTCCGCTCCAAACTCTCTACCTCCAAACTCTCCACCTCCAAAAATATACCTCTATTAATCCAACATTCTTACCCTCACTCAACCAATTCCATCCCAAACACTCTACCATCAACCATCTAAGCATACTATATGCTTATGTTTCTCATTTTCCAAGCTTTCGTGTCGCAAGCAAGTCAGAAAGCTCTCTTTGGCAATTTAGGACCTTTAAATTAATGAATGTCTTGCTATGTGTTCTTAATATTTGTTTGCCATAATTGTTGTTTGCCATGTTTGTTATTCTTATATTCCATACTTTGCTATATATGCTTGTGCTTCTAATATTTTTCTTGCAAGTATTCCATATCTCGATTCTTTGATGCCCTCAAATGAGGGGGAGCACACATCAAGGGGGAGTTCTCGTCCCGACAAATTTCATATCTAAAACTTGTCGGCATAACCTTTTTGATTCTAAAAAAAGGGGGAGAAGTGAATATAAACTCACTAAATACTTGTTCAAAAATAAATTTTTGGATTTAATGAGTTTAAGTTTTGTAATCATAAAAAAGGGAGAGATTGTTGATATAAATAATGCCTAAAAACATTATTAATACTTCTTTATATCTCTATGTTTTGATAATCACAAAATGTAAACTCATTAAACATAAACTTATTAAATAAACAAGTATTTAGTTATAAATATTTATTTCTACAACTCAATCACTTAAGGTATGAATAAACAAATGCCTAATGCATTATATGATCAAAGGAACATTTTCTTAATCACTTGATTTTTTATAAAATGACACAAACATTTTATATCTTTTAGAAAATCATTTTTGGTATTAAATAAAAATGTTTAATCCATTATAAATTTATGAATTCAAATTTTCAACCAAAAATGGCAAAAATGTTCCAGAAAAACCTTCCCCACAAAAAGACAAATCTGAGCAACGTTCAGATGGGCGGCCCCCTTAATTTTACTAGGCGGTCCCCTAAATTTTAAGGGGGCCGGCCACCTATTTAAGGGGACCGCCCCGCTCCTCTAGCTCCTCAGATTTGCCTATAAATACTGGTTCATCTCTGGACTTTTTCCACACCTTTTGCACCCCAAACCTTCTGTTCTAAATCTCTTCTTATCCTTCCAAATCCTTTCTAAATCCTTTGATCATATATTCTTAAGCATTGATTTCCAAGTGATCCAAGCTTCTACCATTCAAGTGCAAAAGAAGAATACTCCTTTAACAACTAGAGAAGAAGTATTGCAACTTAGTATCATCTTGCTACCTAAGTTGTTTGTATAATCATTCATTCATTTTTGTATAAGTTGTGTATATTTGTTAGATAGGTGTGAGCATAATTGCTTAGGCTAGATTAGTGTGTAAGTAGTGAAGTTGTGAAGAAGTTAAGGTGTGTAAGTAGTGAAGGTGTAAAGAAGTAGAAGAGTACATAAGTAGTGCTAGGTTGTGAAGTAGTTGTGAAGTCGGTGTGAAGAAGTTGTGAAGAAGTCGTGAAGAAGTTGTGAAGAAGTCGTGAAGCCGTTGTGAATAAGTTGTGAAGAAGTTGTGAAGAAGTCGTGAAGAAGTTGTGAAGAAGTCGTGAAGCCGTTGTGAATAAGTTGTGAAGAAGTTGTGTAGAAGTTGTGAGATTGGTTCTAGCTACGATTAGAACCCGACATCTAGCTTTATGTCGTTAAACCGGTGTAAGCAAAAGTTGTGTAAGGTTTTCTCCGCCATAAGGGAGCTTGTTGACATAGTGAAGATAAACTCTCGAGTTAGGTGCTCGGGGAGTGGAGTAGGGCAAGGAAGGTGTCATTGTTGCCGAACCACTATAAATCTTTTGTCTCGCAGTTAGATCTTTCCATCTCTATCTTTCATTTTATTTCATTACTTTACTTGCATTGTTTATTTAGATTTACTTATATTTGTTCATATTGTTCAAGAGTTGAGTTCACATAAATTCGAATCTAAGTTTTTAAAAGTAAACAAAGTTTTCAAAATAAAATTAAAAAGACGTAAAACTATTCAACCCCCCCTTCTAGTTTTCCACAGATAGTAACTATCGGGCTGACGCCCCCACCCTTGTGTTCCAAAATGACGCGACCTTGGGTGAATATAATCCGGAGTATACATGATACATATATATACCGTCAGGAGGTTCAGTTTGCTGCTATTCATTACATTAAGTGCTCTTGTATATCATATACACATCTGTCCTACTCATACTTTAGCAGTGGGTTATAAACACACAGGTTGCAAGTCTTGTATGGGCGGGACTTGAGACTGAGTGGATTTACAATGCCTTTGCAGTGAAAACTTTATTCAAGGGTTTTACAATTTACACCTATGCCCTATTCATACTTTAGCAGCGGGTTGTAGACACACAGGTTGCAAGTCTTGTATGGGCGGGGCTTGGGACTGAGTGGATTTACAATACCTTTGCTGTGGAAACTTTATTCAAATGCTTTACAATTAAACTAAACTCTATGAACTCACCAACCTTTGGTTGACACTTTTTAGCATGTTTATCTCAGGTTATTAAGACGATAGTGGATGCATGGATCGTAGAGTCATTTGCATAATTTGGAGACTTATACCTTTATCTTTTATCATTCGATACATCTTGAAAACATTTATGTAACCTTATACTTTGGATCTCTGGTTTTAACTTTGATTTAAATAATTCGAATGGTAACATTTCAAAACGTCTCATTTAGAGGTCGTTTTCTATACCTTGTTCTATATTATGAAGTAACACTCCATTGACACTATCGTTCCGCTGCGGTAATTTGGGGGTGTTACAAAAAGCTATAAACATGAACTAATATCATCATGAACTTGAACTAAAGCTAACTAAGTCTAACCACTTGGTTCTAAACTTCCATGAACTTTAAATCACATGTAAAACACTTGCTAAACATGACCTCATGAATCCCTAACTCAAAATCATGATTAAACACATAATTGAACATTTACAATGAATTTGGGGAAACTAATAAAAACATCTTGAAGCTCCTTAATCCTTCATACTATCATAACCCTTTAATTCTTGCTAGATACTTGATCGGGATTGCCGTTGATTTTAGGGATTCTTCATGGTGAAGGATTACGATGAACACCTCCTGACAAGTTTTTGATATAAGCCATAAGGGTGATTTGGTCATTTCCCCTAGCTTTAACACTTTTCAATTTCAGCCCTTATGGTAAAACTGTGTTACAATACATGTCCTATCCTGTTATCTTGTATTTCATACTAAAGGGGTATTTCTTAAATTAAGTGGTGTGGAGAGATATCTAGATTAGCCACTTATTCAAAAGAAAAATACTTTTGTGTGTCTCCTCATTAAGATGAACGACGGGTTTGAGCCAACTCAATAAGTGAAAAAGAAACACCCCTGAGTCCCATCTAACCATATTTGTTAACTCCATTAATATGAGAATTTTCTATTTATTTCGCTACAATACTAGATATATCCACTAAAATAAAGATAAATCTGCTACTATTATCTAATATATTAAAAGATGATAATTTGCTACAATGCTTCTACAGTGGCTCAACAGTATCCTACAGTGCAGAATAGTAACATACAGTGCAAAATAGTAACATATAGCTGGCCCATAACTTGCAGCCCAGCCCATTAAGAAGTAGCAGGAAATCCAGAATGAAAAATACATATTCTTTGTACACGTATATATGGTTTAGAAGTTAAATCCAGAATCCTAAACCTAAACAATCCTAAATCCAAACTACAAACCAAATCCGAATACAACATAAATAAACATATCCAAACATCACAACACCAACAAATCCACATCCTAATCCTACCCACGCCTCGCCGTGACCCACGGCTTGGGCTCGCGTTACGCGGCTGCCGAGAACAACCAACCCAAAATGAGTCCAAACAATACCAAATGCTACAAAATAAGATAAAATAGTTAGTAAAAATAAGGAAAATAGAAGGAAACGGGTTAACTCAACCGAGTCAAACGAGTTGACTCGGTGAGTCACCGAGTCACACGAGTCACAGCTAAACTTTTAGATCCACACAAGTTTTTATAGTTTTTAAAAGTTTTATAAAGGTTTTATAAATAAAATCGGTTTTATTAAAAAAAATAGAATTAGGGTTTCGATTAAAATTAAAAAGAAGGGGAAGGGGAGCGCGTGAGTGGTGTTACCATCGAGAGAAAAAGAGGGGGATGACTGTGGCGGCGGTCCGGTGACAGTGATGGTGGGTGGTGCGTGAGTGGTGGTACGGGACGAGTCACAGGCCGAGAAGCTCCAGAAAGAAAGTAGGTGAGCCGATCTAACGATTTGGAAGAAAAAATACCTCGCCGGAAAACTTTCCGGCGACGGTGGTGGCCGGAAATGACGGACTGAGAGAGAGAGTGTGTGTTGGTGTGTTTTTAGTGAGAGAGTGGGAGAGATATTATGAATAAGAAATTGGTTTTATAAAAATTTGAGGGATCAAATGTGTACAATTAAAACTCAAAGGTTATTATTAAAAATAGGGTGGAGGACTAGAAGGGACAAGTAGCAAAACATTTAGGAAACACGCTCCGGGACTCATTCGACGTACCAAACGGATTCGAAAAATTATGAAACTTGCGCCATTATTCTCGAAATAATTTTTCCAATAAAAACGAATATAAATACGTGTTGGGAATTAAATATTCTGAAGGTACTGCTAGTACATCAAGGTTCTGCTAGTTCATGATCAAAGTACTGCTACTACATCAAAGTACTGCTGCTACATCAAAGTACTGCTGATCAGTGACTCATAGGATAAGATCGAAAAGATATTTATTGTATTTTGGTCAAACATATACGGTAGATAATATCTTACTCCATGTGCTTAGTTAACAAGTTGTATACATAGATACATGTTGTATCTTATGTACTGACACCAATATGAATAAGTTAACCAAGTAAGTCGGTCAAGACTTTTAGCAAATTTGTAAAGATCTCTTGCAACTATAAAAGAGATCTTAGACTTAGTTTTTGTATACACAACAATAGAACACACATGCACATGCATAACTGTTAAGACATAGAACAAACAAATATCACAAGTCTAAAACATAAGATTCAAGGTTTTGTAACCCTAGTGAAAAACTCAAGATCACTCGTATTATTTGGAATAATATTGAATCGTTTAGTGAAATACTTTCTTTGTTCATTGTTAAGTAACAAACATAATTCTTCCATTTCCATAACATACATAACCTTCTAAGTGTGGTTAAGTAAATTCCGCGTGCTTAATCATATTAAGTCAATATATCTCATACACAAAGACACAAGGTTTAACCACCTTAACCGTGTATAAACAAGATCCTCACAGTTGGTATCAGAGACTGAGGTTGATATATTTGAATTAGAAGAAACAGAAATGGAAGCTCATGATGTTCAAACAAATGTTGCTGCAAAGTTGCCCATAATCAAACCCAATGAGTTTGAGTTATGGAGGATGAGAATTGAGCAATATTTCATGGTCCAAGATTATACTCTTTGGGATATAATTATATATGGTGATTCCTTTACACCAAGCTACTCAGAGGTTGTCCTAGAAGGTAAAACAAGTAGAAAAAGAAATACTGGACCAGTGTCAAATGAAGAAAAGATACTGAAGAGAAATGATCAGAAAGCAAGAAATTTATTGCTTATGACCATTCCTAGTGAGCAGATGCTATCATTTAACAAGTATCTTGATGCAAAAACTCTGTTTGAAGAGATTTGTGCATATTTTGGTGGTAATGAAACTACCAAAAAGACACAGAAGACATTACTAAAGCAACAATTTGAAAACTTTACTGCTTTTAGTAATGAGTCTCTTGATAAGCTATTCTCAAGATTACATAAGCTTGTCAGTCAGTTAGCTGTGTTGGGTGTTGAGACAGAGAAGGAAGATCTCAACATGAAGTTTTTAAGAAGTCTACCTGATGAGTTCCATACTCATGTTATTGTCTGGATGAACAAACCAGACATTGAAACCATGAAGCTCAATGATTTGTACAACAACTTCAAAATTGTTGAACAAAGTCTAAAGAAATCTGGTCATTATGGTACTAGTTCTGGAAACGTGGCACTCTTGTCAGTTCCTAGTATTAGTAAGAGTGAAGAGGTAGATGAAGGTGAAAGTGCTCCTTCCACAAGTTCTCACAAGGATGTTGCTGGTCTTGGAGATTCAACATTCTATGCTTTTATTACCAGTCAATCTAATGGCTCTCCTCTCAACCATGAAGACCTTGAGCAGGTAGATGGTGATGATTTGGAAGCTATGGATATCAAATGGCAGGTTGCTTTGCTTAGCATGAGGGCTAAGAAGTATTGGCAAAGAACTGGGAAGCAGATTACCATAAATGGTAATGATACTGCTGGGTTTGATAAGAAGAAAGTAGAGTGTTTCAACTGTCATAGGTTAGGACACTTTGCTAAGGAGTGTAGAAGCCCAAGAAAGCAGGAGAATAGAAACACATGGTATAAGCAAGATAGGAAAAAGGAAGTTACTGTTGAAGAGCCAAAGGCTATGTTGGCTATTGATGGTATTGGTTATGATTGGAGCTCTATGGCTATTGAAGAGGATGCACCACCTAATGCTGCTCTTTTGGCCAATGAATTTGCTCTAATGGCTCATTCTGATTCAGAGGTAAACAATATTACATCTTGTACTGAATCATGTCCTAATCTTAAAGCTTATGAAGACCTTAATAAGAGATTTGAAGCTCATAAACAAGAGCTGCTTGATTCTTTGTTTAATTTGGCTAATCATAAAAGAGGTCTAGGTGTTTTAGAAAAACAAGTTTTACATTTTAAAAATAATGAAATTCATTTTGCTGATGACATCAATATACTAAAAAATGACATTAAGATCAGAGATGAGTGTATTGTTGAGTTGAATGAATCATTAGCTAAACATAAGAATGAAAGAGAAAATGTAAAGGTTTCTGTGGATGTTTTAGCACATTCCTCAGAAGGATTCAATAAGCTTTGGGAAGCCCAAGTTATTGATAAAGTTAATTCTGGTGTTGGATTTAAGTCTGTACCCCCACCATACAGAGGTGTTCATTCACCTCCAGGTATTGATTTAGCACACACAGGGTTACCTGAGTTTCAAGAACCAATCATGGAATATGGTTCTAAGGTCACTAAATCTCCAAAGATAGAGAAGGTAAGTAAAAGTTTAGATAAAACTTTATCTTATCAGGACAAGGTGTCCTTTGTTAAGAAAGGAGATGCTATAGTTGTTGAAGATTGCACAACTGATAGTGATAGTGAAGAAGAACAGGTTATGTCTAAACCTGTATTGGTTAAGAAAGTAGGAACAAGTCTTCCTAAGATAGTCAATCACAACACTAACAGGCCTAAGTCAAATGGTAAAGGTACTGTTAGGAAACCAGTTAGATATTGTGAACAATATAGAACTACAAACAAGCCCAGAGGTAACCAAAGGAATTGGAACAACCTCAAGTCTAACCAATTAGGTGATGACTTTGCATTTTATAATAAAGCTTGTTATACATGTGGTAGTTTTGACCATCTTGCAGCTTTCTGCAACCAAAGGGTAACTGGGTATGAATACAATAGGGTGAATTACAAAAGGCAAACTCCTCAAACTCTTTTTCACTCTAATACTCATAGATCTAAACCCAGAACAGTCTCAAACAAGTCTGGACTCAAAGGTCCTGATAGACAAAAAGGTCCTGTTGACAAAGTACTGCCAGTTCAAACTCAAAGTACTGGTAAATCTAAAAGTACTGTTAGACCTTTGATGACTGTTAACCCAAAATCAACAGCTAAGGATGCAAAAACAACTTTCAAACATGCATCTAAAACTGTTCTAAGGCCCATTCAATCAAAAGCAGTGGTCCACAAACAAATTTGGAAACCAAAGGGTGTAACTTCAAGGTTAGCAGACTCTGCTGAACATGTTACTCACTCTGCTGCTAAGGGTAATAGGGCAAATGCTGTTAAGGCCTCAGCATGTTGGATTCAAAAATCCAATGTTGCATCAACAGTTCTTAAAAGATTAAACTATATTGATGCAAGAGGCAGATTCAAGTCAGTAATGGCTTGGATCCCCAAAGAAAACTAACTTTCTTATTTGTGTGCAGGGACATTCTATTGATCATCAAGATCAAGGATACTCAGATAGTGGATGTTCCAATCACATGACAGGCAACATGTCTTATCTTTCAGATTTTCAAGAATTCAATGGAGGATATGTTACCTTTGGAGGTGGTTTTCGTGGCAAAATTTCTGGTAAAGGTACTATTAAAACCGGAAATTTAGATTTTGAAAATGTGTACTATGTACAAGAGTTAAAGTATAATCTTTTTAGTGTTTCACAAATGTGTGACAAAAAGAATAATGTACTTTTTACTGACACTGAATGTCTTGTTCTATCTAAGGATTTTAAAATGCCTGATGAAAATCAAGTACTTCTTAGAATTCCTAGAAAGGCCAACATGTATAGTGTTGATATGAAGAACATCATTCCTAAAAAGGATTTAACTTGTCTTGTATCAAAGGCCACATTGGATGAATCAATGTTATGGCATAGAAGGCTTGGTCATATTAACTTCAAAACCATAAATAAAATTGTTAAGAATGGTTTGGTAAGAGGTTTACCTCACAAAAGATTTGAAAATGATCAAACATGCATTGCTTGTCTAAAAGGCAAACAACACAAAGCCACTTGTAAGCCCAAAATTTTTAACTCTATCAATCAGTCATTGTTTATGCTGCATATGGACTTATTTGGACCAGTTTCAGTAAGGAGTATACAACATAAAAAATATTGTCTTGTTATAACTGATGACTATAGCAGATTTACATGGGTTTTCTTTTTAGCCACTAAGGATGAGACATCAAGCATTCTTAAGGAATTCATTACACTGATAGAAAACCAAGTAAGCAAGAAAGTCAAAGTCATTAGGAGTGATAATGGGACAGAGTTTAGAAATAGAGTTATGGATGATTTCTGCAAAGAAAAAGGTATTAGGAGAGAATATAGTGTTGCTAGAACACCACAACAGAATGGAGTGGTTGAAAGAAAGAATAGAACACTAATTGAAGCTGCTAGAACAATGTTAGCTGATTCTAAGCTACCAATAATCTTTTGGGCAGAGGCAATTAACACTGCTTGCTATGTTCAAAATAGAGTTTTAGTTGTGCAGCCTCACAATAAGACATCATATGAACTCTTTAATGGTAGAACTCCTGCAATAGGATTTCTTAGACCTTTTGGATGTCATGTGACAATTCTCAATACCTTAGACCATTTAGGAAAATTTGATGGTAAAGCAGATGAAGGTTTCTTAGTTGGATATTCTCTTGTTAGCAAAGCTTTTAGAGTTTACAACTTAAGAACTGAGAAAGTTCAAGAAGAACTACATGTGGAGTTTCAGGAAAACAAATCCAGTGTAGTAGGTCAAGGACCAAAATGGATATTTGATCTTGATTATCTAACAAACTCTATGAATTATTTACCTGTTGTTGCAGAAACTAATAATTTTTCAGGTTCACAAGCAACAAATGAGGTGGAGTTAGATAAAGATCAATCTGATGTCATTATGCCATTGTGGTCAAGTACCAGTGTGGATTTAGCTTCAAACAATGATGAATCTTCTTCTGATAAAGCAAAAGAGGATGTTGAGGCTCAAAGAAAATATGTTGGAACAGAGGAACAACTCAATATGTTGAATATTGAAAGTACTGTTGAGACAGAGCAAAGTACTGTGAGTACTTCTCAAGGTACTGGTGGTTCATTTGAAGGAACTGTTAGTTCAGTTGAAGGTACTGCTGGTCCTTCACACTCAAAAGATGCAGAATTTCAAGAAGATGAAGTGGATTTGACTAATCTTTCATCATCTTATCATGTTCCCACTACCCCACACACAAGAATTCACAAAGTTCATTCCCTAGATAATGTGATAGGAGATATACAATCTGGTGTGAAGACAAGAAGACAACTAGTCTCTTCAGACCAACAAGGGATTCTTGATGCCCTTTATGCTTCAAAACAACATGAACTTTCAAACTCATGTTTATTTGTATGTTTTCTCTCTCAAAAGGAACCAAAGAATATTCTTACAGCCCTAGATGATTCAAGCTGGGTAGAGGCTATGCAAGAAGAGCTTCTTCAGTTCAAGATTCAAAAGGTTTGGGTGCTAGCTGATTTACCTACAGGTGAGAAGCTAATTGGCACTAGATGGGTTTTTAAGAACAAAAGGGATGACAGAGGAATTGTGATCAAGAATAAGGCTAGATTAGTAGCACAAGGGTACACACAAGAAGAAGGAATAGATTATGATGAAGTTTATGCTCCAGTAGCAAGGATTGAGGCAATTAGGCTGTTTCTAGCTTATGCTTCATTTTTAGGCTTCACAGTCTACCAAATGGATGTCAAAAGCGCATTTTTATATGGTAAAATTGAAAGAGAGGTGTATGTTTCACAACCTCCTGGTTTCATTGATCCATTACATCCAAACAAAGTGTACAGAGTAGTGAAAGCTCTCTATGGCCTTCATCAGGCACCAAGAGCTTGGTATGCAACACTTGCTTCCTATTTATTAGAAAATGGATTTCAAAGAGGAAAGATTGATCAGACACTTTTCATCAAACAGCACAAGAAGGATCTTCTGTTAGTGCAGGTGTATGTGGATGACATTATCTTTGGATCTACAAGGAAGGAAATGTGTTTAGAATTTGAGAAGCTTATGAAAGATAAGTTTCAAATGAGTTCTATGGGAGAACTTACATTCTTTTTGGGTTTGCAAGTTAAGCAATCATCTGAAGGCATATTTATTAGTCAAGACAAATATGTTGCAGAGATACTTAGAAAATTTCAATTTGCTGATTCAAAAATAGCAAGCACACCAATGGACTCAGAGAAGCACCTTCTGAAAGATGAAGATGGAGAAAATGTAGATGTACACAATTACAGATCTATGATAGGCTCTTTGATGTATCTTACATCATCTAGACCTGATATCATGTTTCCTGTTTGTGTCTGTGCAAGATTTCAAGTTACTCCAAAGGTTTCTCATTTAACTGCAGTCAAGAGAATTTTTAGATATCTTAAAGGTCAACCAAGGTTGGGTATATGGTATTCTAGAGAATCTCCTTTTGATTTGGTAGCATATTCGGATAGTGATTATGCTGGTGCTAGCTTAGACAGAAAGTCAACAACTGGAGGATGTCAATTCCTTGGGTGTAGACTTGTCTCATGGCAGTGTAAGAAGCAAACAAGTGTGGCAAATTCAACAACTGAAGCTGAATATATAGCTGCTGCAAGTTGCTCTAGTCAAGTTCTATGGCTTCAAAACCAACTCCTTGATTATGGGTACAATTTCTTAAACACTGTTATTTATATTGATAATAGTAGTACAATTTGTATTATTAAAAATCCGGTACAACACTCTAAAACAAAACACATTGAAATTAGGCATCACTTTATAAGAGATTGCAATGAGAAAAGATTAATTCAAGTTCTTAAAATTGCTTCAGAGCATAATTTTGCAGATCTGTTAACTAAAGCTTTTGATGTTTCAAGGTTTCAGTACTTAATAGCAAGTATTGGAATGCTTAATCTTTAAATTTTCAATATGATGTGTTTTTGTACATAAATTTTTAAAAAGTACTGCTGGATTTATAAGGTACTGCTATATCAAAATTTGAATTGTGTTATTCATACAGTTGGTTTTATGATTAATCTAATGCAAGACAAGTACTTTGTACATTGTTCTTTTGGTTTTAGACTAACTATTTCAGGTATGAATATGTAAACACAAAGGATATTTCAAGTGAAATGGGAACAGCAGAATGCCTATTAAATTGCTGACCATAGTAGATTTATGATGGACTGAGTTTAGGAATTAAACCTCCTTAAAACTTCTTTCTTGAAATCTAGTTATGATATTTCACAATTGAATTGATGACTTAGTTGATCAGATAGTAACTGATACAACTCACTTTCTATCATTTTATACTTTCAAGTATAATGAGTTAGTCTAAGGACATCTGATAGAAATAACAGCTAGTAAAAGTGAATCTAACACTTGTGTTGGAGGTAACAATTGCTATGAGCTGGAAACCCTGTCAAGAAAATCTTTTGAATAGATTTATCTTTTCACATGCAGTTAGTGATAACTGAAATACATTGGTTCTCACACAACCAGAGGTTATTTTTAAACCGAAATTTTGATTAGGTGTCTGTTACACACTTGATTTCTTCAAAATGGTTGGACGTAGTATGATTTTTCAATTCTCAAAATCATGAACATACTACTAAGTTAAATGATTTCTTAAAAGGATTTTCAAGGATTCAGAAAAACCATTCTTTAATGGATTATGAATCAAAATGTCCACTGATTCACCTCTCATAGGAGTTAACACACCTAGAAGTGATGAGGACAGCAACTTAAACTCTTAAGGAATTGATGGCTTCATGTACAATATTGTCTGAAAATAAGTTCAAACTGATAGATCAGGTGATATGAAGAGAAGTTCTTTAGTACATAGTGAGATCTTCCAAACAAGGGGGAGAAACAAAAGTTATTTACTTCAGGGGAGGTTATAATCTCAGAGAAGGAAATAATTGCCCAGAAAAGGAAGAGTAAACCAATATATGGAAGGAGAAGACAAGAGCATACAAGATGATGTAGAGGTTGAAAATGATTAGAACAGATCAAATATCTAGAAGGGATGAAGCATTCCTAAAGGAGAAAGTTCTATCTAGATCAAACGAAGAAAAGTTTCAATTTCACTTCAAAGACATGCTGGTTAGATGATTTCACTTGTTGAAACAAGCATCCAAGATACACAGCATCATTGCCTCTTACAATTCCTCCATCCAAGGAAATTGCACCATCTTTTGGTACAATGTTTTGATATTTGCTGAAGTCAAAGAAGAACAAAGCAGATGAGTTCAGAATAGAAGAATGTTCAGATTCAAGAAGTGTTTGAAAGATCTTCACAAGTCCTCATTTAATTCAGAAAAACATGTTTGAATTAATTCACATGTTTAGGGGAGGATTGTTGGGAATTAAATATTCTGAAGGTACTGCTAGTACATCAAGGTTCTGCTAGTTCATGATCAAAGTACTGCTACTACATCAAAGTACTGCTGCTTCATCAAAGTACTGCTGATCAGTGACTCATAGGATAAGATCGAAAAGATATTTATTGTATTTTGGTCAAACATATACGGTAGATAATATCTTACTCCATGTGCTTAGTTAACAAGTTGTATACATAGATACATGTTGTATCTTATGTACTGACACCAATATGAATAAGTTAACCAAGTAAGTCGGTCAAGACTTTTAGCAAATTTGTAAAGATCTCTTGCAACTATAAAAGAGATCTTAGACTTAGTTTTTGTATACACAACAATAGAACACACATGCACATGCATAACTGTTAAGACATAGAACAAACAAATATCACAAGTCTAAAACATAAGATTCAAGGTTTTGTAACCCTAGTGAAAAACTCAAGATCACTCGTATTATTTGGAATAATATTGAATCGTTTAGTGAAATACTTTCTTTGTTCATTGTTAAGTAACAAACATAATTCTTCCATTTCCATAACATACATAACCTTCTAAGTGTGGTTAAGTAAATTCCGCGTGCTTAATCATATTAAGTCAATATATCTCATACACAAAGACACAAGGTTTAACCACCTTAACCGTGTATAAACAAGATCCTCACAAATACGTATAACTCTCTCGAAGTCAATTTATTTGGCAAATTCGATTCGTTTCATGTTTTCTAGGTTGTGTCTGCTCGATAAAGGAATAATGCACGCGTTTACTGTGATTGGAGTCAATTATAACCAGGTAACGCATACCGTATCAAACATGTTTTCAATATGTGTTAATATTTTGTATGAAAACGAAAAACCTCCCGCAACAATGCGCAGGTTAAAATATTTTGCATAATATATTTCGGCCCTTGCTTACTTTTTCAGCTTAATAACACCAACAAAATTTAAAATGCCTTAGCAACAACAAACGATAAACACGAAGAAAAAAAAACGACACTATAGACATGGCAATCCGGATGAGTCAATTTGACCCATTATCAAGTACTCCCGCAGCACCGCGCGGGCTACCCCGCTTGTTTTATTTAAAATTCAAGATGTTACACGCTTGACCCTGATGTGCGTGTCGTTGTGTTCAAGTTTTAAAATTTATAAACACGATTTATCAAATTCTCTAATCACAAATACGAGCAAGTATACTCGTCCGCGGTAGTAAAGGTGGGTAAGTCGAGATCGTCCCAAGGGAATTGGGGTTTAGGTTTAGTAAAATAAGTTTTAACAAAAAGGGTGTCAATCCAATTTGAAGTAAATTCAAAAGCAAGCAAGGTTCAATCAATCAAAAACAAATATACTTGTGTGTGATTCTATGACCAATTGTTTAGAGTAACCTACCAAGTTGGGTGTAACTTGTAGTGATGCACAACTTAATATGAATGATTCACAATCAATGGTTTTTATCATGAGAAATCATATCTAGAATTCAATCTCCTAGTTAATTCCTTTCGGCCTTGATTAACTATTACGACAATTCTTTTAAGCTTTTTGTTATTTGAAAGCATTTCTTATCTTAAGAATTCCTACGAATCCTTTCGGCCTTTTTCGTGATGAAATCGTTTCCAAATCAATTTTAATGAGTAAAGATGGTGTTTGTCACACACCATAATCCATACTAATTCGTGCACTAACTTTTTGGAATAAAAACATAAAGAAAACTCCTTTCGGCCTTTGTTAGTCTTTAAAATTGTTTTTACCAACCAATTAAGCAAGATTAGATTGTATCTCAACAAACTCATAAAACAAGATTTGTTTTCATGCATCACTATAAGATTACTCCAACAATTGTCACATCATACACACACAAGTACAACCAAAATCACTCCATAACAATCATAATCAAACACAAGTAATTAACCAAACTTTCATTCATCTTATAGTAAAAGTAAAAGTAGTTCATAATAACTCAACAAGAAATACCTAATCGAGGAATTACAAGAACTAGAATTGTGGAACTATAGCAATCCACACTCCTCCAATCGCCTTTGATTACACGTAAACAACTCCACACACGGACACAACTCTTGAGACTCGAACTCAAGGCTTCCTGGACGTTTTCACAGCAACTACAAGCTTTCGGGCAATAATAATAAGTTAGTTAGACTTGGTGTAAGCCTTAACTCGATTTTCCTTTGGGTTGTCACCTCCCAAAAACTTCTCTTTTTGTAAATTAGCCAAGGGTTTCTTAAATAAGTGAGGAAACCCTTATTCTCCAAGCAAAAACGTCCAATATCAGTAAATAGCCGAGAAATGATAAGCCTCAATGATTATGGGGCTTAACTTCTTCATTAAATGCAACTTTGTAACTCCAGCGTCAGCCAACCGATCGGTATTTGGCTCCAACCGATCGGTTGGAGCTCTCGGTAAAATAATCTTCTCCCATCCGATTCCGATGCGGGCGCCATCCGATCGGATGGATCACTCTGCCATGCAACTTTATTTCTTCTTTCTCTTTTCTCGTTACGTGCTTGATCCTTCGATGTACCACTACTTCCTATCATAGAACTTGATCTTTTCTTGATATATAAGCATGAAAATCTTGAACTAATCAAATCCTTGAAGTATCGCGTGGTTTCTTTCTCGTAATTCTCCAAATGTGCATAATCTCTTCATTTCTTCGTCTTTTAATCATCTTTTCCTGTACTTGGCTATATTTACTTGCATACACACTTTTTCATCATTTAGCAACAAATACACACAAATATAACCAAATATGATGCACAAAACTAGCAATAACGCACCCAAAAACATGTTAGATTTAAGCGTTATCAAATCCCCCACACTTGAGTTCTACTCGCCCTCGAGCAAGTCTAATTTTTAGAAAAACTAAACTCAATGGCATCTTCATTATGATTATAAAAAGCTAACAACCATCCCAATAGGACAATTGTTATTTTACTTTAATTATGAAAAATCCTTGAAATATACGCAAGTTAAATCGAGCTTGATAACATCACTAAGCACCTCACAAAGGAAATTTTAAATTCACACAACACTCGAGGGTAGATTTGATTGTAAATCACTCAATCGCTCAGTCATGATTCATGTTTCTTACCATAAGCTTGTACTTGTATCAAAACAACAAAATAAAACATCAAAGAGGTCTTTTATTCGGTTTTTAGGTTTAAGGGTTTTGATTACCTAGCTAATGTGTAAATACTTCATACAAGAACATCATAGCTCGCTAACAACGAATCCTTGTTTAGTTAAGCAACGGATGGTCACTAGATTGTACCTTGGTTCGCTAACGACGTTACATGCATAATGGATGGTCACCAATTTACTCACTAGATCGCTAACAACATTTTTCAACTATTCAAAAACTCGGATGGTCACTAGAACATCCATGTACTACATATCTAAACAAAGCCATCACTAATTCCGGATGCTCGAAAGCTAACAACGAATAAAGTAATTGGTAAGGGTAAGGATAAGACATGGGAATTTTGATTTGGTTCTAAAAAAAATAAAAATCAAATAAGAATCAAGTCCAAATTCCGTCCCTAACTCTTTATATCACAAATGATTACTCCACCAAACTTCTTCGATTATTATTCCGAATTTCATACTAACTCTTCCCTTCCTTAATAGCTCATTGACTATTTTATTTTCATCATTCCATACTTTCATAGCTCATTGGCTATCCTCTTTTTTTTTTTTTTTTTTTATATTTTTATCACTTTCCCCCCCGCACTTTGGATGAGCACACGCTTCAAAAAATACAAATAAGAGTAGTGACCTCCTTCTTCATTGAAACAACATATACACATACAAGGTGTGGTCAACATGCAATCATCAAAAATAAATAGTTTTGGACTTCATTTGAACTTGATTCGGGAAAGCCTAAGGTGTATGGTGTAAAATTTTTCTGGGTTAAAATCAAAAGAAAAGATAGGCTCAAAAGGGTGTAACTAAGGGTATCTAGCGTATAAGATAACGCTAACAAATGGGTTCCAATTACTTGAGACAACTAACCAATGCGGTTAGCAAAAATAAATTGTAAATGGAAGGCCATTTGGTGAAAAATCCTAATTTGCCTCTTATCATTTGAATATATTTTATTACTTGAAAGTAATTTTAACCGTAATGCATAACAAGTACAAGTTCTAGAATCAACATAATCACCGGCACACTCATAACGAAATATAAAGCATAAGAAGTGCTTTATACAAAAAGGCTTAAATCCTCACAATTTAAGGTGGTGATAAAATGTACTAGCAATAGTTATCAATATCTCTCATAACTTGATTACATTCCAAAAATTTTCAAATAGCCTTATTTTTACCATTGAATCAATTCATCTAACAACTAGAAAAATCAAGGGCGAACACATTCTAGTTACTTGAATTCCAAAATCTACTAAATAAAAAAAAAAAAAAAATTAAAAACAATTTTTCCTATTCCTTCCCTCCCCCACACTTAAGTTTAGCATTGTCCTCAATGTAATAAAACGAACTTCAAATTAAAGGAAATAGGAAAAAAAATAGAGAAAAATAAATAAATACATACTACCCGGAAAAATTCGCATAGGCTTATATGATCATAAGTAAGCACATGAGTTCTTCTAACTCCAAATATTTGATCAACACTAAGCTTCCGTCAATTCTTCCCCTGCAAACACTGCAAACACTATACTCGAAACAACAAAACAAAATACCAAACCAAATATAAAACATAATAAAAATAATCCAAAATAAACCAAAATCATAACCATAAATCCTACAAAAGTTAAGTTAAAGAAATAAAAATAGAAATTGTTCAACCATCATTGTTTTTTTAAAACATAACATTTATCATTAACCATCAGTCATCAGACTCCATGTTGTCCGGGTTAATCCTCTCATCTTCACTTTCTTCAACCTCTTCTTCATCATCCTCATCATCTTCATTCTCATCATCACTAAAAACTGAAAAAGCTTGTCTTTTTCTTCCAACCCCCGTTGAAGAACCGCCCACATCAAAGTTTGTCCCTCCAACGTTAGGAACTCTTCCATAAACTGGCACTGGGTCAGGAAATGGTGCGTACCCAGGATATGGGTAAGGGTATTGGCCAGGATACGGGTCATATTCAAATGGGTAGGGTGGAGCATTTGGTGGGTTGTAGGGAGGTACCTCATAATTAGCTTGATGAGCCACATGTTGAAGCATCGGCATTGAGTAATCATAGTTATAGTTTTGCCTCAACATCATAGAATCTCTCCACACATCCCTATGCTCAATCTCATTCAATTCACGATTCCAATCTCCCCATCCCGAGTCAAAACTACCCGGAGCATGAACATTCCCAACATGTGGTGGTGGTTGATACGGTTGTTGTGGTGCTCCTTGAGGTGCGGCCATGTGCGGCTCTATCCAAGCTCCCAACTCTCTTGTCTTCCTATTCAATGCTTTATTAAAACTTTTATCATCCCACGTCTCACTGTCCATCATCTCCGAACATTTCGCTAACTCAGCCTGAACATAATAACCCAAGTTTCTCACCAACTTGGTCACATAGTGACCTCCACAAATCGCACTATTATCTTTTATCCCTGGTGCTCTCCTTGAAAGATACTCGGCTATTATCCAAGCCGCATTCCCATTTTTCTCTTCCAACAACTTCATTACCCACAAATCCGGTTGATTACACTTATCTCGACTCCCCGTCCTATGTAAAACACCCCATGCAATCAGTTTCTGCAAAATCCTCAACAATGGGTTTCTTAACTTGGACGAATTCCTTCTAGTACAACTCGGATCACCAACACTGTTCCAATATTCAGCTAAACCTGCATAATCATTATGTTTCCGAACTAATCTTATAAAGTGATATGCAAACAAACGGTGCATAATTTCATCTTGGGTGTATAGGCCAAGAGCGACAGCGAACTCCGGCAAGGTAAACACATGCTCTCTACCACAAAGCCTAAACCAAACACATTTATCATTCACTAAATCCACAACCTTCCTTTCAAAATAAAATGTGGAGAAAAACTCCAAACACCATTCTCGATTAACATCCTCGTGAACACTAAACGCTCTCTCCCACAAAAAATCTTCAAAACTATCACCATCTCCCTCATAAACATACGATATTCTCATCAAATTCCTTAACTCCATTTCACATTCATATTCATGAAATAAACTCCAATCAACTAACCTTGGCTTAGCAAGTCTTCTCCCTTGTAACTTCGAAAGACGCTCACGAAAAGCGTGTTTTTCCTCTCTCCCAAGGTTGCTAAACTTCAAATTTTCATTACGCTCCTGATTAAGAGTGTACTTGACCTTTTCTTTCGAATTCCTTTTTATGTACTTTGCTACAATCGGATTACCATCTCCACGTGACGAACTTGATCCTCCTGCAAGATAACTCTGTAGAAGAAACACAAACATATGATAGAATAAGAGTATAGAAACTAAGCATGCATGATCTAGAAGTCTAAAAACTTAACTTTTGAAAAATCAATTTTCATCACAGAAAGTTCCATCCGATCGGTATTACACCCAACCAAATCGGATGGATTGAATACTAGCCCCCAACCGATCGGTAATGCCACGCAACCGAATCGGTTGGGCATTCTGTTACAAAAATTTTTCTTTGTTCAACTTCCAATCAATTCTAACAAATCCTACTCTTCCCTATCCTGCGTTTGATCAATCACTATGGTCTCTACTTATCCCACTTATCTCCAAATCATATCCATAACATACTCGCATGATCAATCTTAGAACATATGAACATATGAACACTTTCAAAATAAAAACCTTATCAATGTTCTAATCCACAATGCATCATCCTAAAAACATTAATTAACATCTAAACAACATCTGGAAATCATCAATTTCAACCCAGAATTGATTCAAAGTTTCGACCCATTTGATCTAAAAATCCAATCAATTCATTCTTTCTCAAAACTTAATCAATCTATCTCATTCTTTTTGCAATGAATTCCTCAATCATTTACCCATCTATTCCATAAAAATTACATCTTAATTCGAACCACATCAAAAACGCCCAAACTTTGACCTAATTCAATCAACTCGAATTAAAACCTAATTGATACAATTTGATGATGTTACTTACTTGTTTAGGTGCCATTGATGATCTTTCAACTCTCCTGCAACTCTTAACAGCCTTCTAATGGTCGAATTAATGAACCCCAAGTGTGGTGGAATGAGTGTATGTGTGTTTTTTATGATTTTTGAAATCTTGGGTATATATACTTCACTCCATCTGATCAGTATTTGATCCAACCGATTCGGATTGAATTTTTGCAAAACTCACTTTTTCTTCTTTCTTTCAACACCTTGACTCTTGTAAGAACAAAATGAGAAATGTTTTCACTATTCCAAAATACCTCTTTTAAGTATGAAAAATACCCAACACACTTATTCTACCAACTTGTTATTCAATCTATCTCTACAACTTCTAAAACAAAACTTAACTCCATAAATTAAAACTTAATAAAACCAAGATAACCAAAAGGTCTTAACTTAACTCAAACTTAAATGCAAATATTAAACTACTAAAAATGCATTAAAATAAATAAAACAAACAAACACTAGCACAAGCCTTGTGCTTTTATTCTTCAACTTTTGTCTTCATCCTTCAAAATATTCATGCTTCAAGATGTCTTCATTTTGAAATTTGCCGGACAACTTCCGATTAGTCATTTGCGTTTTAAACTTCCTTGCAAAATTTCTTCCATCCGGACAAACTATATCAAACTTCACATGCCATTCTCCATCACCTTCTTCCTTCTTGTAAACACTAGCTCCTTCGGGTCCCCATTCCAAATTCTTCAATTGAACCGGTAAAGATCCAAGAAAATCTGTCAATTTATTGAACACAAAAACATTTTTGAATGGGTTATAAAAAACCTCCATAGCTAAAGCTCTTTCCAACTCATCTTCGATACCAAAGTAACTAGGGACAATCGACCCATATTTAGGTCTTCCCTCTTCATCTCTACCAACTTCGAAACAACCTAAATGATCTTCTTCTTCCTCATCTTCATGCACTTCCTTCACAATCTTGCCTCTAGGTCTAGGATAGTATGTATGCTTCAAGATTCCATCACTAATAGTCATAGTACCTCTACCCATATCTATAATAGCTCCGCAAGTTCTCAAAAACGTTCTTCCTAATAACAATGGTAACTCCTTATCCACCGGAATGTTAAGCACAAGAAAATCGGCTAAGAAAGCTTGATATCCTACTTGAACTCTAACATTCTTCACTTCTCCCATTGCTTTTGCTCTTGAATTATCAGCCATAGTAAGATTATATTGATTTGGTTGAGGATTACCAAGTCCTAATCTTTTGTATAATGGATACGGCATCACATTCACACTTGCTCCTGTATCGGCCAATGCATACATCGCATCGGTTCCATTTACCTTAATTGGTAACACGAATTTCCCGGATCGCTCTCTTTCTTAGGCAACCCATTCTCAACTATCCTTTCCCTTGCAAACTCATCAAAATTCTTATCCTCTAGCCTAGTTGTTGCCATCATAACCGCATCTAATTTCTTACGATAAGTCATGTAATTGTTCAACACTTCTATAACCGGCTTCTCTTCCATAAGCTCCTTAAATTTCATTTCTAAGTTTTACAAAACTGCTTCCTTCTGCTCTTGAGTCAATGGTTTAACTTCTTGGGGTGATTTGGGTGGCGAACTAGATGAAGAACTCTCATTCTTAGGGGTGGAGGGTTGGGTAAGTTTGTTAAGTGGTGCTTTCTTTCGATTTGCCTTTCCCATTTTAACAATCTCTCCTCTACCTTCCTTCTTCTCTACCATATCATCATCTACATCAATCCTCATCTCTCCCAAAGCAAAAATCAACCCTACATTTAGTCTTAAACATAAAATTTCTACCAAACATCACTTCCGGTTCACCCGCATTTCCATATTCCAACACAACAAAGTCAATCTTGAAAACATGACCATGAATATTAACATTCACATCTCGCACTATCTTTCTCCCATAATCTTCATAATCAATCCTAACAAAGCCAAGCTTACCAAGCATATCCTCCGTAATATAATTTTCACCATACTCCATATTAAGTTGAGCATCCCAAGCTTTAATGCTTTCTACACCACATGGTGTAGCATACCTCATAAATGGTACATCAAACTCTCTAGGTGGTGCTTGTGTAAACACAACTACTCTTTTCTCCTTAGGTAAACAAACAATGCTTTCGCCAACTTCTTCTTTTCCTTCTAAACCAACCTTAGCTTCGTCCAAAATACTTTCCAATTTCTCCAAAGAATCACCTGAATCTTTCAACATCTCTTCCAAATTTCTCAAGTACTCCGAAACATTGCTTAAACTCTCCATTCTACTTAAGCACTAACTATAACATAACCACAAAAACAAAAATCCAAACTATTAGCGTGAGGGTTAGTTATAATCGAATCATATCCAAATGTAAAACCAAAACAAGCAAACAAACAACTTCAAACTATTAAAACATCAAAACAACTGAAAATTAAAAATCACAAAATCTATTACCGAGGCAATCATCCGATCGGCATTACATTCCATCCGATCGGATGGACAAAATGCAAAAAATGAAATCGCCCCAACCGAATCGGATGCGGGCAGCGTCCGATCGGTTAGATCGAAAAACTAATTTTTTTTTTTTTTTTAATATATTTATATATTAAAACTAAACTTATAACCTTTTTATAATTTTACTTTTTAAGAAGAAACTAAATAATTAAAATGTAACTAATTAATAAAAACTAACATTTAACTACCAATCATTAAACTAATTAATCAACTTTTAACCTTAACTTAATGATCATAAAACTAATTATCAGCACATTTAATAAAAACTATTAAACTACCACACATTAAACCAAAAATTAACTATATTAACTAAGCATTTAACATATTAAAATTCTTCTAATAACCCTAAATTAATTATCCTAATTAATCTACTACTTAAACTAATTAATCATAGCATTAATGAGGCATAAAAACTGAAAAATAACAAAAATTACTAAGACAAAAATACTTACCGAGACCACCAACCGATCGGATGGGCATCCATCCGATTCGGTTGGTTCCGAACCAAACTTTTTTTTTTTTTTTACTTTTTACTTTTAACTCTAAAAAAAAAACTTATGCTACTAAGCCCAACTACCAAGAAAATCTTAACAATTCCCCGGCAGCGGCGCCAAAAAACTTGATGTGCGTGTCGTTGTGTTCAAGTTTTAAAATTTATAAACACGATTTATCCAATTCTCTAATCACACATACGAGCAAGTATACTCGTCCGCGGTAGTAAAGGTGGGTAAGTCGAGATCGTCCCAAGGGAATTGGGGTTTAGGTTTAGTAAAATAAGTTTTAACAAAAAGGGTGTCAATCCAATTTGAAGTAAATTCAAAAGCAAGCAAGGTTCAATCAATCAAAAACAAATATACTTGTGTGTGATTCTATGACCAATTGTTTAGAGTAACCCACCAAGTTGGGTGTAACTTGTAGTGATGCACAACTTAATATGAATGATTCACAATCAAT
The DNA here is from genome assembly GCA_021014915.2 of Artemisia tridentata subsp. tridentata. Classification (NCBI taxonomy): domain Eukaryota; kingdom Viridiplantae; phylum Streptophyta; class Magnoliopsida; order Asterales; family Asteraceae; genus Artemisia; species Artemisia tridentata. The sequence goes on from CP139504.1 coordinate 198,516,458, forward strand.
GGTTTTTATCATGAGAAATCATATCTAGAATTCAATCTCCTAGTTAATTCCTTTCGGCCTTGATTAACTATTACGACAATTCTTTTAAGCTTTTTGTTGTTTGAAAGCATTTCTTATCTTAAGAATTCCTACGAATCCTTTCGGCCTTTTTCGTGATGAAATCGTTTCCAAATCCATTTTAATGAGTAAAGATGGTGTTTGTCACACACCATAATCCATACTAATTCGTGCACTAACTTTTTGGAATAAAAACATAAAGAAAACTCCTTTCGGCCTTTGTTAGTCTTTAAAATTGTTTTTACCAACCAATTAAGCAAGATTAGATTGTATCTCAGCAAACTCATAAAACAAGATATGTTTTCATGCATCACTATAAGATTACTCCAACAATTGTCACATCATACACACACAAGTACAACCAAAATCACTCCATAACAATCATAATCAAACACAAGTAATTAACCAAACTTTCATTCATCTTATAGTAAAAGTAAAAGTAGTTCATAATAACTCAACAAGAAATACCTAATCGAGGAATTACAAGAACTAGAATTGTGAAACTATAGCAATCCACACTCCTCCAATCGCCTTTGATTACACGTAAACAACTCCACACACGGACACAACTCTTGAGACTCGAACTCAAGGCTTCCTGGACGTTTTCACAGCAACTACAAGCTTTCGGGCAATAATAATAAGTTAGTTAGACTTGGTGTAAGCCTTAACTCGATTTGCCTTTGGGTTGTCACCTCCCAAAAACTTCTCTTTTTGTAAATTAGCCAAGGGTTTCTTAAATAAGTGAGGAAACCCTTATTCTCCAAGTAAAAACGTCCAATATCAGTAAATAGCCGAGAAATGATAAGCCTCAATGATTATGGGGCTTAACTTCTTCATTAAATGCAACTTTGTAACTCCAGCGTCAGCCAACCGATCGGTATTTGGCTTCAACCGATCGGTTGGAGCTCTCGGTAAAATAATCTTCTCCCATCCGATTCGGATGCGGGCGCCATCCGATCGGATGGATCACTCTGCCATGCAACTTTATTTCTTCTTTCTCTTTTCTCGTTACCTGCTTGATCCTTCGCTGTACCACTACTTCCTATCATAGAACTTGATCTTTTCTTGATATATAAGCATGGAAATCTTGAACTAATCAAATCCTTGAAGTATCGCGTGGTTTCTTTCTCGTAATTCTCCAAATGTGCATAATCTCTTCATTTCTTCGTCTTTTTATCATCTTTTCCTGTACTTGGTTATATTTACTTGCGTACACACTTTTTCATCATTTAGCAACAAATACACACAAATATAACCAAATATGATGCACAAAACTAGCAATAACGCGCCCAAAAACATGTTAGATTTAAGCGTTATCAGACCCTAATAACAATATTCTAGAATATTCATTTATATTACAACATTTTCAGTATAATTTTTATTATCTTATATATAAACGCTATATGGAACACTTAACCAAAATATCACTACTATAATTATGTGTCGCTATAAGTTTCCGTCACTATACACGGATACTCTCATACGTCTCTCTTTTAAGGTGTGTACGTGCGACATATAAATTGGCATTTAATTTAGGACCGATTAATTAATTGTCATTTGTTTTGTTCAATCTAAATAACATTAAAAATAGAATATTTAAAATAATAAGAAAGCAAATTCCATTTTTATCCTTTTGAAATGATTGACTTTTGTAAACGAAGGTTATAGTCTCCTCTTCTTTTTATATAACCTCACCTTCACATTCTCTCACTCCCCACATACCTAGTCACACCATTTCTCACTCTCAAAACACACTCACCTCCCCCATGAACACTCACACTTCTCTCATGAACACTCCCCTTTTCTTATCTCACCTCATTTCCACCTTCTGAAAAACCAAACTCAATACAAGCATTCTGTTATTCAGTTAACCAAACCAAATTTTAAAAAAAATGGCTGACTCAACTGAGCCAACCAAACCAATGCCACCACCACCAGAAAAGAAAAAAGAACAAAGCCTCCCTTTTTTCAAACTCTTTTCATTTGCTGATAAATTTGATTACATGTTAATGTCACTTGGTACCATTGGTGCCATTATTCATGGTTCATCTATGCCTTTTTTCTTTCTTTTATTTGGTCAGATGGTTAATGGTTTTGGTAAAAACCAATCTGATTTAACTACCATGACACATGAAGTGTCCAAGGTGAGCTAGATTGAGACCAAACATTATATATGATTATTTATTTATGTTTTATTTGTCTACCTTTTAAATTTTATCCATATGATTTATGTTCACACACAGAGGCGTAGCCAATGATCGAGGGGCAAACTTTAATAATTTTTAAAAACCACACCGCAAATTGGTTCGTTAGAAGCAAAATATAAAAATATCCGAATATTTTAAAAAATTTATACCACAATATTTATTTGCTAGGGTCACGTGCCCACCCTGCCCCATCCTTTCTCCGCCTCTGTACACACAGTATAATATTGCATAACACATACAATAGTATATTGTATTTAAAGTAACGTTATATTAGGATCTGAATAAATATTTTTGTAATGCAGTATGCTCTATATTTCGTGTATCTTGGATTGGTGGTTTGTGTATCATCTTATGCTGGTGAGTAGTTAACTTCACTCTTATGTTATTACTACAAGTCCATTTCATCTTTATTAAATACGATATAGTATGATATATGTTTGCATTATTTAAAAATGGTGTTACTATAATATACAGTTCATCAAAGGATCAGGTGCACGTGGGTACCTTGTTATGATTTGTCGTTTTCGTCACGCATTTGGTCAAATCTTTGATCATTTTTTTAAATGTTTTCACACACATCTCCATCACTTAATATTATATTACTTAGTTTTTGTTTTTTTGTTGAAATTATTTGTGATCTAAAAAAATATTTGTGATGATAATGTGTAGAGATTGGATGTTGGATGTATACTGGTGAAAGACAAGTGAGTGCATTGAGGAAAAGCTATTTGGAAGCTGTTTTGAAACAAGATGTTGGATTTTATGATACTGATGCCAGAACAGGTGATATTGTGTTTAGTGTATCCACTGATACATTACTTGTTCAAGATGCCATCAGTGAGAAGGTAATAAACTAGAGGTTTTGTAAATATAATTTTCGTTTAATAAGGAGTATTTTGTTAGTTATAGCTAAATTGTTCACATTACTAATTTGGTTTGTTTAAAAGAAACTATTCGTTTTTATCTAACCAAAAAATGCTTGTGTCTTAATGGTACGGCTACTTAGTTGAGAAGCTTCTCAACTAAAATGGTTGTGGGTGGGCTGGCTTAGGACCTGTGATATAGTTTATTTGTGATTTGTATACTCTGATATTGTTATTGCCGTTCTAAAAAAAGTTTTTTATTTATTTTTTATTATTTTTTTTATTTTTTTTAAATAGAAAGTTGGGAATGAATAATATTTCTGTTTTACCTTTATTAGGTCTCTAAAAGATGTGAACTCAATTGCTAAATTCAATAATTAGAAAAAATGTCATGTGAAACTCAATTGCTACCTTTATTAGATCTCTAAAGATGTGATAAAACTTAAAGAAAATATTTTTTTCCGTTAAAAAAACAATTTGTCTGGATTTATAAGTTAAAAAACAAGTTTACAGCCCCTTTAAAAAAGTTAAATACAGTTTAATTATGCAAAAGTGCTATGTACTTGGTCTGCACCTCGAACGGTTTAGTTTGTACACCAACCTATTTTAATTTTTATAGATGGAATTTTTATGATAGATAATTTAATTTAATTAAATGGAAACGGGAAAAGAACTACTCCTATCAATTCTTGTTGGTCCACTAATAACGGGGGACATACATACAGGGGGTCCAATAAAAATAACGGGGTTTCATTGGCGCATGTTAGCAATTGTCCATTCTTTTAGACTAACCTGCGCCTGAAATTATCTATCAAGTTTTTAGTAAATTCTGCAAGAAGATTGTCCATTCTTTTAGGCTAAAACATTCTATGGTAGTATCATTATTTTTTGTGGCGCATGTTAGCATAATTAGCTTAACGTGCGCCTGTCATTATCAAAACATGTACTTATGTTGTTTTACATTTTTAAGCATGAAAAAGTGTTCAAATTTTTCTGTGCTTTAACGTTAGGTGGGAAACTTTATACACTATCTTTCGACGTTTTTGGCTGGATTGGTGGTTGGTTTCGTGTCGGCATGGAAGCTAGCTCTTTTGAGTGTTGCTGTAATTCCCGGGATCGCATTTGCAGGAGGCTTGTATGCGTATACTCTTACTGGTCTCACTTCCAAGAGCCGTGAATCCTATGCAAATGCTGGCATTATCGCCGAGCAGGTGATCTTGCATTCCATTTTTTGGCTTGAAATTATAATGCTAGACTAGATAGTGCCTCTTTTGTTTGCCACAAGTTTCATGGCATTATGATTTCCCTCAAGTTCCACTTAACTTTGCGTATCTTAACAAATTATTAAGTTACTTTATGGACAATGCTTGTAAAGTAGTTCCAAGTTTGTGTGATCATGTATCATACAGCATGCTCTACAGTGATATAATAACACTTTGCCTCATATAGTGCTTCACTTTTAACTCTTGACTTTTGGCCTCTTGTTTCCTTAGTGTGGCTTTAATCAAACTACTAATTTAATCATATGCATCTGCGCTGTTCAAATTATTTTGTTTTCTCATAATCAACTTACCTACTCATCAATTAACAGGCTATTGCACAAGTAAGGACGGTGTACTCATACGTTGGTGAGACCAAGGCCCTTGATTCATATTCAGATGCAATACAACACACCCTTAAGCTTGGCTACAAGGCTGGGATGGCAAAGGGTTTGGGACTCGGATGTACATATGGAATTGCATGCATGTCATGGGCACTTGTGTTTTGGTATGCTGGTGTATTTATTAGGAATGGGCAGACAGATGGTGGAAAAGCATTCACTGCTATTTTCTCAGCCATCGTTGGTGGCATGTAAGAATACCACCTTTTATATTGTATAATAGACCATAACTATCGTTTCTTGAAGTTTAACTAAAACACGTCTAACCTAACAGGAGTTTGGGTCAGTCTTTTTCGAATCTTGGAGCATTCAGTAAAGGCAAAGCTGCTGGATATAAACTATTTGAAATCATTAAGCAAAAGCCAACTATAGTTCAGGACTCTACACACGGGAAGTATTTATCGGAGGTCAATGGCAACATTGAGTTCAAGGAAATATCTTTCAGTTACCCTTCAAGGCCAGATGTTCTTATCTTCAGAAATTTCTCCATTTTCTTCCCAGCCGGCAAGACAGTTGCTGTGGTTGGTGGTAGTGGGTCTGGTAAAAGTACTGTGGTTTCTCTGATAGAACGGTTTTACGACCCTAATCAAGGTAAATCTTGTAAACAATTACTGCACCGAAGTTATGACTATGCTCGTTTTCTTTGTCTTATTTTGTAGCTATGTTTATGCATTTGTGGTGATGCAGGACAAATATTGCTAGACAATGTTGACATTAAGACCTTGCAACTACGATGGCTGCGTGATCAAATTGGTCTTGTGAACCAAGAACCTGCATTGTTTGCCACCACGATCCTTGAAAACATACTTTACGGAAAACCTGATGCAACTACAGCTGAAGTCGAAGCTGCAAGCTCTGCTGCAAATGCTCATAGTTTCATTACATTGCTTCCTAATGGCTACAACACTCAGGTCGGTGAGCGTGGGGTCCAGCTATCTGGTGGTCAGAAACAAAGAATCGCAATTGCTAGAGCAATGTTAAAAGACCCTAAAATTCTCCTTCTTGATGAGGCCACCAGCGCCCTTGATTCAGGTTCTGAAAGCATTGTTCAAGAAGCTCTTGATCGGTTGATGATTGGAAGAACAACAGTTGTGGTTGCACATCGTTTATCCACCATAAGAAATGTTGACTCAATAGCAGTTCTTCAACAAGGACAAATTGTGGAGACCGGAACACATGAAGAACTAATTTCAAAACCTGGTGCCTACGCTTCACTTATCAGATTCCAAGAAATGGTGGGAAACCGAGACTTCTCAAACCCTTCAACTCGCCGCACACGTTCAACACGATTAAGTCATTCATTGTCGACAAAATCACTTAGCCTCAGGTCTGGAAGCTTAAGAAATTTAAGCTATCAGTACAGCACGGGTGCTGATGGTCGTATAGAAATGGTATCCAATGCTGAAACTGATAGAAAAAATCCAGCTCCAAGTGGTTATTTCTTCCGCCTTTTAAAAATGAACGCTCCCGAGTGGCCTTATTCAATAATGGGAGCTGTAGGATCAATCCTATCTGGATTTATCGGTCCAACTTTTGCCATTGTGATGAGTAATATGATTGAAGTTTTTTACTTCAATAACCCCGCTCGGATGGAGAGAAAGACCAAAGAGTATGTTTTTATCTATGTTGGAGCAGGTCTATACGCTGTTGTTGCATACTTGATCCAACATTACTTCTTTAGTATTATGGGTGAGAACCTCACTACAAGAGTAAGAAGGATGATGCTTTCAGGTATGCTAATTTCCAATTTTAATTATATGTTCATCAACATAAAAAAGAGTACACTACAAATTCATGGTTTTATACTTTTTTCTTCTTTATTTAGCGATCATGAGGAATGAAGTTGGATGGTTCGACGAGGAGGAGCACAACTCTAGTTTAGTTGCAGCCCGACTAGCCACAGATGCTGCAGACGTGAAATCTGCAATAGCCGAGAGGATCTCGGTTATACTACAAAACATGACATCTCTTCTAACTTCATTCGTCGTCGCCTTCATTGTGGAATGGAGGGTCTCACTTCTCATTCTCGCCACTTTCCCTCTCCTTGTCCTAGCCCATTTTGCTCAGGTAACAAACAGCTTATTTCACTTCCAAATAATCGCATAGACAAACTTTTTTTTTTTGGGCTGGTAACATTATCAGTTATTAACATTTTGCAAAAATCTGATAGACATTTTAATAAACAATGTGAAACCACACGCATGCTAGCACATAGGATTAATCATAGTATAATTATTTTTTTAGTTTAACAAGCATCAATTTTCATAGTTTTAGAATCTTGAAATTTGGGTAATATTATCTTTGATATTAAACGACAAGAACGTATATTCAAAGAGGGCAGAAATCTAGTGTGCATTGCATGTGCTTCTTTTATTAAGGTTCATACTTTCCCGAAACTCACACCACAACATCTGACTCGTATATAATATACTCTCTTACTTCAATAAAGGATCCACTTTTTATTTAACAATTTCAAAACTTACCATTTTTCAAAATATTTTGACACTTTCGATGCCATTTTGTCTTTAGATTAAAATGTAAGCAATTGATACAATATTTGGTAAAAGATTCCTTTCGAGCCCACTAACTTCAATGCCACTAGAAAATATTACTACTCTTGTTTTAAGTTACTTTCATCGAGTTCTTGAAAGACTTCCTTGATTTCATCATCACCAACTATACCATTTATGCAATGAATAGTTAACCATTTCACTTTTTCTTTTGGGTATGAATGAGCGATCATTTATCATTTGACAAATCAACGTCACCTCAGTTTTCTTCGCCATAATCCGACTTATTATCACCTATAATGTCATAACCATACAACTTTGTACACATTGACATCGTTTTGACTAAAACTTACTCAAGTGTCTCGATCGATATAGATCGGTAAAGCGTGGTATGAGTAGAGTTTTGGTATTGTAAATATATACTAACATAATGTTACCTAAACACAAATAAGTGAAAATTGTAACCAACCTAGGATTCTTATGTCTAGTATAGTAACATCACATTCAAAATAACACAATTACATATTGAACAAAAACCATGTATATATAGTTTACTTGATTTTTACATTTAGTAAGATATTGGTGACACTGTTGGATGTGAATGGCAGAGATTCTTATTAGCCCGTGACCATTGCACACTGTTCTAAATGTTTATACCTTTTTACAATTCAATTTTCACTCTTCCATTTGTGTAAACCTTCCATAGGACCCTGCCTGCTTGTGTTGTCAGATGCAGCATTTAAACATATCATATGGTAAAAATGAGCCTGTTATTTAGGGCCCCAATATGTTTTGTTTTCTTTTTCATTCACATATTACACATTCCAGTCAAATTGATGGAGATTGAATACTGTAGTACTGAGACACTTATGGGGTTCTCTTATTTGTTGCAACAGTTGGAGTGAATACCACTAGATATATGTGTCCTTTTGTCACTTATCAATTTACTTCTCTAACACTTCATGGTCCCATACTTCCCATTCACTTTATTTTAACCTCTGTCCACTTTATCCCACTCAAAGGTTATTTTTGTCCTTTTACATGCATGATTAATGTCTAGCACAATGTTAACTCTGGTATACTCACTCGACAAATAACACAAGGTTTAAAAAAAGTGAGATTACTACACTCTTCAACCAATCAAATATCACCGAACTCGCTAAACTCTATTTTACCTGGTTGAGACAAGAAGGAGACTATTATTTTGGGACATCTCAAAACGGAAATGAGGATTATAATTTTGCGATGGAGGGAGTAATGTATCTCGCGCTACATGATTGACTGTATTTAAATTAATGATCGATTAGTTAGCATGACCAAAGTAGTACACAACATGAGAATATCATCGAGGCGCGCATGAATATACATATTAGTCATAAATCTAACATAGGAATTGTGTATTGAGATGTTTAACAAGTAATATTAAGATATCGTATGATTAACAAGAAGTCAAGAAACTAATAACATGATCTCTCTTTTACAGCAACTTTCACTCAAAGGTTTTGCTGGAGATACAGCAAAGGCGCATGCAAAAACTAGCATGATTGCCGGGGAAGGAGTGAGCAACATTCGGACGGTTGCAGCCTTCAACGCGCAAGACAAGATCCTTTCGTTATTCTCAGCTGAACTACGTGTCCCACAAAAACAAAGTCTTCGTCGTAGTCAGTTTTCTGGTATGCTTTTTGGTATCTCCCAGCTCGCTCTCTTTGCATCCGAAGCGCTAATCTTATGGTATGGCGTGCACCTTGTTAACAAGGGCCTTTCAACCTTCTCGAAAGTGATCAAAGTGTTTATCGTTTTGGTCATCACGGCAAACTCAGTAGCTGAAACTGTTAGCCTTGCTCCGGAGATAATTAGGGGTGGTGAAGCCATTGGGTCTGTATTTTCAATTCTCGATAGATCAACACGAATTGATCCTGATGATCCTGATGCCGAAGTGGTTGAAACTATTCGAGGCGAGATTGAATTACGTCATGTTGACTTTGCTTACCCTTCAAGACCGGATATAATGGTTTTCAAGGACTTTAGTCTTAGAATACGGGCCGGTCAAAGCCAAGCTCTCGTGGGAGCCAGTGGTTCGGGGAAAAGTTCAGTGATTTCATTGATTGAAAGATTCTATGACCCGCTCTCAGGAAAGGTTATGGTAGATGGGAAAGATATTAGACGGTTAAATCTAAAGTCTCTACGCTTGAAAATTGGTCTAGTCCAACAAGAACCCGCACTATTCGCAGCAAGCATAATGGACAACATTGCGTATGGGAAAGAGGGAGCTACAGAAGCAGAAATTATAGCAGCAGCAACAGCAGCAAATGTGCATACATTTGTTAGTGGTTTGCCTGAAGGGTATCAAACTCCCGTAGGCGAAAGAGGAGTTCAACTCTCGGGTGGACAAAAACAAAGAATAGCAATAGCCAGAGCTGTTTTAAAGAACCCAACAATTCTCTTACTTGATGAAGCCACTAGTGCTCTAGATGCTGAATCAGAGTGTGTGCTTCAAGAAGCACTCGAAAGGCTAATGAGAGGTCGAACTGTGGTTCTAATAGCCCACCGTTTATCAACAATTCGAGGAGTGGACAGTATAGGCGTGGTCCAAGATGGTCGAATAGTTGAACAAGGTAGTCATGGTGAGCTTGTAAGCCGACCTGAAGGGGCTTACTCTAGGCTCTTGCAACTACAACATCATCGCATATGATGATGATACAAGGGTTTGTTACGTAGAAGACAATAGTAAACTTGTGCATGTTTTTTTGTTACCGATCGTCGTGTGATAATGTATAAGCTTAGCCTTTATTTGTTTGGTCGATTGGTTGCATCTTAACTACTTTTCCAACATTTTGTAATTTAATGCTTGTTATGTTATATTTGCATATTCAAATCAACACACATCTCAAATTCTAACGGATTCAGTTGCATGTTAGTATGATCTAGTAGGTCATGTTGCTCAATCAGCTCTTGTTATGTAGCTAGATTCAGCTTATCATGCTTTCAATCATAGTATCATACTATCATGCGAGAAAACTATAGCTATGTTAATCCCCAAAAGGTGTGAATTGGCGGGAACACCCTGACTCCGGTTTGAGTTATTATATCCAAGATGATTGAACTGGTTTGAGTGTGGCGATTAACTAGAACTCCGAAATTAATCGGCCAAAAACTCTGTTTACCCAGAAGCAAAATACACTTCTTTGCATTTTGTAAAGGTCAAATATAACACATTATCAGTTTGGATAACATGTTAATGGGGTATACATGCACATAATGGATGTTAAAAGGCAGCAAGTGGTTTAGACTTTAGACAGCAAAAAGGATATACTGTATTCATCATTATTTCCAAACCCCATGTGGCTTGCAAGTGTTATTTTGCTTTTTAAACAAGGATTTTTTACTTTCAGATTGCAGGTTCTTTGATCTTCTAAATTTCAGCGCACGAAGTTTTCCTTTTGGGGTCTTAAGGCCCACCAAAGCAATGGGGTTGTTGATTAAGACCAATGAGTTTAAGGACTTCTTTTCAATAATTTAGGGACATCTCATGTTATTCATGTCTTCAATTATTATTGTGTTGGTTAACAAAAGTAAGTAAGATATTTTTAAAAAAGGGATAAAAATGCCATTGGCAATCGGTTTTAATTCGAAGTCATGCCAAAATGTAATCATGTATAACAGACTATGATGCAGTACATCTATTCTAAAATCTTTTGATTTTATTATCTTAACAACGATAGGATAACAATAGGGAAACTTGCAAAACATTGATCTAAGATGACATTCATTTACAAGTTGACTTACTTTGTGATATATTGTTAAAATTATGATTATTTTTTCGATATTTTAGTATTACCCTTTTCTCACATGCATACAACACGACTCTTACACACTCTTATACTATTGTCTGACTATTTATTTCCCAGTTCGAAACTTTTGATTTCGTACGCATCACAACTGAAACTTATTACGAAATGATTTTTATAAACTTTAAAATTTAAGAATCGAAAGTTTTTAAAAATTTATATGTATAAGTTGCTTAATAGTTTTAGTAAATACCATGTATATATTTTATAAAGTGTGTAGATTTTTTTTAAAAGATGTTAAAAAAATTAAAATTCGTAGTTGAATTTACGCAATAAATTTTTTTAGTTAGTGCGTAATAAATTCGAATGATAAAATTGAGAAGAATATGAGTACAAGGAATATATATTAGGGTGCGTTTGGTTTATGTATGGCTTGGATCTGGGTTTGGATTTAGTATAAGTTTTGAAGTAAATGAGGATAAAGAAAATATAATAAAATAATATATTGTTTACTTTTCAAATGAATACAATTTATAAATGGGTTTTGGTCGTACAATAGCAACGTACTTTTTCAAATGTACCGATTTGGTGCGTGTTCTATTTTTTGTTTCACTTAATGTTACATATTTTCATGTTTTGTACTAATTTGCACCACCGAACTTGCTTAACCGAATCAAAAACTTTTGTGCCACGTATGCAGCTACGTTGGATTTCCACTATCATATATTTGTATTATATACTCACATTTGTACAGGTTTGTGTTCTTTCCCAAATGAAACTCTAACCCTAACCTTAACACAATCAACCCAAATTTTGCCCAGACAACACACATAATGTCTTCATCCTCTTCTAATCGAAGACGTCTTCCTCCACCACCTACCATTTGCGAACATGAAGAAACATTATTTGAACAAACATCACGAACAATCTATCATCCATTAAGGCGTTTTCTTGGCTACATTCAGTATTATAATGTAAAGTTATTTGTACATTGTTTAAACTCAAAGTAACAACTATTGATTTTTTTTTAATCCAAACATAAATCAATAATGTAAGTTATTTATACTATTTTGGGTTCAAATTGTGGGACCTTTTACTGGCTAGATCTTGAATTACCAAATGACTACGACAACCAAGAGGTGTTCAAGTTGATTCAAAAGGAAAAAACAGTTGAAAGAAGACAAGTACACTTTCAATGGAAAAAATAAGAGATTTGCAAAAGGAGTTTTCAAAATTCAACTTTGGAGAAGCAAGTGTTGATGCTGCAAAATGGAGTTGAAAGAAAACAAGTCTAGTTTCGTTTTTTATAGGAAACTTGTAGTTGTAATGGTTGTGGTTATTGCTTTTATGTTGTTTGTAAAAATGTGATGTAATAACTGTTTTCATGTATGAAATGGATATGGTTTTTTCGTAATGACTGTTTTCATGTATGAAATGACTGTTATGTTGTGCATATTGTTGTCTTAAATGGATATGGTTTTTCATGTATGAAATGGATATGTTTTTGTTGTAATGACTGTTTTCATGTATGAATGACTGTTATGTTGTGCATATTGCTGCCTTAAATGGATATAGTTTTTCATGTATGAAACGGATATGGTTTTGCTTCAAATGCATATGCTTTTGTTGTGCATATTGCTGCAAATGCATATTGTTGCAAACTCAGATAGGATACAAACACATAAAGACACAAAATAAAGTCACACAAATTCAGTTAGGACCACAAGAATCTTGGATTCATTAGTTCATTTCATACAAAATTTGTGGACATAAAGGCACACAATCCAAGATAATGTTTAATAGTGGATAGATTGTTTAATGAAAATACTCCTACCAACACACATTGTTTACTGCAATTACTCATACCAACACACATTGTTTACTGCAAATACAAGACCCAATGTTTGACTACTTTAACCTAATACTTAAACATAAACCAGCAGACACCAAACATTTAAACATAAACCAACATCATTCTGCAAGTACTTCATCAACACCCCATGATTTATCGGCAGTTGATCCTGAACCATCTAGGGGAAATTGATATGCTTTGGCCCCTTTTGCAATTCTTTCTGACTTGCACCTTCTTTTCAAACTTGTTATCTTAAAAGTACCAGTTGTAATGGCACCTTCAATCTCTTATATAATTGTTCTACTTGTATTACTTTGTTGAGTAGGAATGTCATTAGCGTCACAATCCTGAATTGGGTCTTCTGTCACAGATTGCTCCATTTATACTTGCAAAGAAATACACAGTCCTCATTGTGAGTATGTATTGACATTCCTGCTCAATAAAGTAAATACACAGAAACAAGCAAGCAAATATCATACCTATATGCATTTAGCACCCACTAGATTAATGAAATAACTATATACATTTAGCCACATCCTTTTTGAGTACCAAGTCACTGGGCGTTGTCACTGATGCCCTGTTATCTCAAGACACTCTGCCAAGTTCTTCCTTGTTGACCGGCCTTGTGATTCTCGTTATAACACATAAAGCTGGATCTCTTTTGATGAAAAAATAAGCAGCAACAATGTGTACACATGGTACACCACTCAAAGTATACCAATTACAGGTACATGTTCTAGACTTTATGTTCACACTAAAAGACTCATATGCCTTCCTAACCTCATATTCATTATCACCATATGGATAAACTATCCAGTATCTTTGAGTATCCTTCAAATGCTCAATTTCTTTTCTAATTGATGGTGTAATGTTTTCTATAAGGTTACTGGCTCACTTATTCATACTATAAAGCCTTTGCATCAAGTAAACCCTAATCTCCTCTAACATGGTAATAATAAGCTTACCTCTAGATATCCCTATGGCATTATGATATATGTTGCACAACCTATGTCCATCTTGAAGAAAGCTCTACACCAGCTGTTTGGGTTCCTATCTACCAACCATTGTTTTGTTTCTAGATCAATGTTTCCAACCAGGTTCATCTTTGAGTAAAACACAAGTTGTATAGTTGTAGAAGCAACACCCCACAGAAGGCTCTTGTAATGCAGACAATTTCACTTATTTTTAAAGTTGGTATATATGTGCCTTGCACACTACCTATGTTCTGCATATGGTAACATGGTCTTCACTGACTCCATCAATCCCTATTGCATATAACACAATTGTTAGATATAACATGAATATAATTATGTTTAGATTGGAATATAAAGGTTAAATAGATTTTCCTTGTGACCATCTGAAATGATAGTCAAATAAGCACCCTGAAAAATTCTAAGATCCTCACACAGACAAGCCAAAAACCATTGTCAATTGTCACTGTTTTCAATGTTCAACACAACCCAAGCTATAGGAAACATTTGATTGTTTCCAACTCCACCTATGGCTATCAATTGCTCACCTCTACAAGTTCCTTTCAGAAAGCATCCATCAAAACCAATGATCTTCCTACACCCTACACTCCATCCTTCCTTTATAGCCTTAAAGCAGACATAGAATATTTTGAAGTAGGTCTTACCATTATATTTCTCCTCTACATGTAAATGGACTGAAGAACCAGGGTGTTCAAAATCTGTTTCCTATAATCCCATAACATACTATAATGCTCTATGAGCCCACCTTCATTATCAAACAAGGCCTTTTGCTTTACTCTTTTACACTACCCAACACTAACATTGATCAAATATATCTTAATTTGATCTCTAATAGTCATATAGCTAATTGTGGGATCTTGAACCACTTTATAAGCAAACTATTTGGCAATCCATTTATAAGTTACCAATAATCCCAAATAAAAGTTCCTAATTTTACATATATATGAGATCATAAGACGAAATTGACATCAAATTAAAGAGGATAAAAAATATGTTTATTAGTTAATTTGTTTGATTAAAACTTCATAATTTTACATATACATGAGATCAAAAGACGATGTTGTTGAATTTACATGAAAGAGAGTGCTTTTTGCAGCAAAATAACACAAGTGATAATTCGCATTTAAAGTGAGGACAATCTCGTTATTACACAAAAAAAGTCTTACTTTTAGAAATATGCCACAAAGTTGAGTCAAGTTGGAAACAAGTGTCATCTTTGGTAACAGTTTTGCAATTTCCCTAACAGTACACTTGTGAATATAAGCATTTATCTGTCTCTCTTGTCACCTTCTAACAACAATTAACTATTTCACGATATATACACAACAAATTTATCTCACATGTCAAAAACAAGACTTGAATCCACAATTATTTGATTAAGGTGCTTCTCACACAAAATGAGATAACATCGACACACAAGCCCTTTACTTGTCACCTATTATTTAAGTACTGAAAAACGTTGTTATCTTGATAGCAGGATGAGTTTGTGAGGTTCAATAACTTTTATGCAAAGAATATTAAGACTAGACAAGTGCAAGTCAGTAAAAGTCGGAGAGTTAACTTTATTTTGTCTCAACATTGGCTCAAGGAAAGTTCTAATGTATCTAACAAGCAGTACGAGACATGATATTTCTTTTGCAGTTAATTTGTTAGCAAGGTTCCGTTCATTTTCCACAAAAAGGATTTGAAATGAAATCAAAAACATATTCCAATTCCTTCGAGGAACTACTGACTTGGGTTTATTTTACTCTAATAATTCAAAACAAAGATTGGTTGGTTATGAGGATGCAAATTACTTGTCCGATCCTTAATTGGAGGCATTGCAATTCATGGCATTTTCTAAAGCAAATTCTAGTAGCAACATCATCAAATCATGCTAAAGTTATCGCACTACTTGAAGCTAGCAGGGAATGTGAATGGTTGAGGTCAATGTCACAACTCATAGTGACTTATAGTGGGCTAGAGAAAGATTAAAACCCAACTGTCATATACGAAAATATTGCAGCTTGTGTCGCACAAATGAAATAAGGGTACCTCAAGTATTCTTCGCATACACTCAAGACTAGAAATGATAATCAGATTGAAATGAAGTATGTCCAATCAAAAAAAAAATCAACAAACTTTTAAACCAAGTCACTCCCTACTTTGTTTTCCACAAAAGACGTTCATGCTACTAAAATGCATCATGTACAGAAGATATAACACTATATGGATGTCTACATCAGGGGTAGTCAACTATATGTTGTAGTCTTTTCCCTCAGACAAAGTTTTTTCCCACTTAATTTTTGTAGCAATATTTTTAATGAGGCAGTACTCCAAAGTTAAATCTACCTTGAACAATGGTATCCAACGAGGAGTTTTATAAATGATCCGCTGAAATATGCAATGATGTATGCGTTTAAGCAACAACAGATAAATGTATCTATTACTTGTTCCCCTTAGAGCTTTCAGTGTAGTAATGAGTGATGGCTAATTGGCTCGCCACCACGTCGATTTCCATGACAAGGGGGGGAAGTGATTGAGGACGCCACCACGGTGGTGTATGCCATGGCGAGAGGAATAAGGGTCCAAATGGACCGTTGGACCCAAATGGCTAGCCAACGATTAGTTTTTGTTTTTTTTTTTTTTTTTTTTTTTTTTTTTTTCTCTTAAATACCCTGTAAATACCAAGTAAAAGCAACCAATTCATCTAAAACTTATCCATTTTTAATTCTATTTAACACATATACTTCACAAAAATGAATCGACAAGAACCATGGTTTAATTCCATTATCGGCATGAGTCAAAATTCAAATTCTTCATCATCGTCGACACCCGCCACACCCTCGTTCGGACATTCAATAATGTCCCAAAATCCAATATTTCCCCCATTTGGTACTCAATACTCTTTGCCACAAGTTACACCCGAAGCCATACAAAATTATCACATCATTAAGCTAAAATTTATAGAAGGGTTTCTTTAAGATTAAGGGTTTATGTTCTTGGTAATTTGGTGTAACTTTATAAGCTTTCAAAGTGTTAGAAGTGATTATTCATCAAAGGTAAGTAGTCAAACTTTAGTTATGATTTCATGTTCATAATAGAAATTGAAGATTTTAAGTGTTTTAAGCTTATTTGAGGATATATAAACCTAGTTTTAGTTATGGTAAATTATGATGAATCTTGATGTCATAAGCCTTGTTATTATTGAATTAAATCAAGTATTATGTGGTTTAATTATGGTTACATGTGTAGAAGAATTCATGTTGGTGATGTTAATCATGATTAACAATGTTAAATTTAAGGGTGTTTGGAACAAGCTCATTAAGTGCTTAAACTATCAAGATAACTTATGGGCATGAAGAAAAATGATCATAACATGTTAAATAAGCTTTAATATAAGTTTGGTAAAGAGTAGGATAGCTTATCATGGGTTTTGGGTCGTTTTGGACACGTTTAAAAGTTAGGACAGCATGCTGAATCGACTTTTGCGCAGTCTTTGGAGGGTCGTAGAGAATAAACCGTTCGTCAGATTAAGATGAGGTTTAAATGAAAGTTGTAGCCCTCTGAGTCTACTTTAATTGTTATTCTTTAAGTTTTTGGCTCATTTGGAAGTTAAGTTGGTGTAAAGTGCAAAATACAGCAGCAACCCAGGAAATTCTGTGCTTAAAGTATTTTTGTAAAAGTGTGTTTAATGAAGAAATATCACCCTATGTGATCATGTTTAAGTTGTTTAGACCCAATAGATGTTAGAAAAGTATATCATTAAGTTCTAACAGCATTAGAATGATTATCGTGAGATTACGTGCTCGTGGAAAACTTATGAAACGCTAAACAAGACTAGAGGTGAGTAACGGTTCATTATCTTAATGTTACTAGATTGAACATGATGTTAGAATTCGTGCAAGGTTTGGAGATAGCCGAAACAAACCATGAGTGGTATGCTCACAAGAAGCATGGTTTGACAAGTTTAGGGTACCCAAGAAATGCACCAAAAGTCACGTACTGTGCCTAAGAACTGCACAATATAGAAATCCCTTGGTAGCATCCTTTGTGGATGACCCGTGCTTATATTGGTATCTACATCAATAGGGGATGACCCGAGTATAGAATTACCGTATCAAGTAGATACGAACATGGATCCTTAATGGATGACCCTGTTTGGAAAAGCACGATGACAAATTAGAACCCCAAGAAGAGTACTCGTTGGTTAAAGAAGTTGTAACACCCCCAAAATGGTCGTAGTGGAAGATTGTGTCACTGGGTGCTACTTCATAGAACAAAGTACAAGTTATAGAAAACGACCTCTAAATGAGACGATTTGAAAAGTTACCATTCGATAAATGAAATCAAAGTTACAAACATGAGGTCCCGAAGTACAAGATTACATAAACGTTTTTCAATGTACTATCGAATGGTAAATACGAATGTATAAAGTCTTCAAAACATATCATGCGACTCTATGCTCCAAGCCAATGCTAATTTCTTAAGATCCTGAGATAAACATGCTAAAAAGTGTCAACACAAAGGTTGGTGAGTTCATAGAGTTTAGTTAAATTGTAAAGCCTTTAAGAATGTTCCCACAGCAAAGGCATTGTAAATCCATTCAGTTCCAAGTTCCTCCCATACAAAACTTGCAACCTATGTGTTTACAACCCACTGCTAATATATGGTATGAGTAAGACATATGTGTATACGATATATGCATGTACTTAATGTAAAGAATAACAGCCAACTAAACCTTATGACAAGTTACACAAGCTTACATAAGAATACCGGATTATATTCACCCAAGGTCTAGAATAAGGACACAAGGGCAGGGGCATCTTCCCAAATAGTACTGCGTCACCAAAGGTCACACATCTTGGACACAAGGGTAGGGGCATCTTCCCATGAGTACTATCAATACCTGTCCATAACTCTAACCAGGAGTTAAACAGTTGCTAAAGAATAACGCAATCAAGAATAATGCAATCATGTATTCACGCAAGTAGTAATGTAAATGTAAATCACGTATTCATGTAAGTAATAATGTAAATGTAAATCATGTATTTTGATAAACGCGTAAAGTAGTTAAGCATGTATCTCCCCCAAAGAGTTTATAAAACAATTGAACGAGTAAAAGTGGGGCTATGACTCACCTTAATAAAAGTGATAAGTGATGTGCAAAGAAAAGTAGCGAATATGCCGAGAAAATTCTACGATCAACCTAAAAGTATACGTTGCGTCTTAGGTTCTAAAGTAATGATGTGAATATATAAACATGCCTTATATAGTTATTACATTAATTATGCTTGGATACGTAACGTTTGTAAGTAAAAGTGGTCAAGTATTAATATTCGTCACGTTACGGGTTTCTAGTTATTTTACTATTTTTGACTAAATTTATACGTCATTTCTAAACCATAAATGATCACGACTCGGTTTTTACGTTGTTGGAAAGGTAATTGAATAAACTTTACTGATTTGTGGGTCCCACTGCCCCAGAATTTATTTAACTAGTGTGAAATTACCAATTTACCTTTAGTAATGGGTTATAAACTTATGGTTCGGTGGTATATAATTTCTTTATTTGAATAAAGAGGCAATCCAATCCATTAAAATAAGGAGATTATAAATCATCCTATTTAAGATTTCCCGACACAAAACTCGCTTTCTGAGACAGATAGTAAGATAACCAAGTTATCAAATCCCTAAAGCTAAGTAACAATATTATTTAACTCAAATCTCATGTCTCATCAAACAAGAACTGTCACAAGATCAAGTTAAATAATTAGTTATTACTGAGCTCCATATTTTTAATGACTCGAATAAATTCTGGGGTTTCCTTATTAATACTAAAGTCATATCATCCAACAGCGTAGATCTAAACAAACAACTAAAAAAAGCATGTGAGCATGAAGTGTATGTGTAAGGCAAATAAAGAGGAGAGTCTTAACGTATAAAGCAGTTATAGTCTAGGTAATATATGCAACCTAATTATCTATAACCAATGCTCTGATACCAATATGTAACACCTCCAAAAAGGTCGCAGCGGAAGATTGTGTCACCGGGTTGCTACTTCATAGAACAAAGTACAAGTTAAAGAAAACGACCTCTAAATGAGACGTTTTGAAAAGTTACCATTCGATAAATGAAATCAAAGTTATAAACATAAGGTCCCGAAGTACAAGATTACACAAACGTTTTTCAATGTACTATCGAATGGTAAATACGAATGTATAAAGTCTTCAAAACATGTCATGCAACTCTATGCTCCAAGCCAATGCTAATTCCTTAAGATCCTGAGATAAACATGCTAAAAAGTGTCAACACAAAGGTTGGTGAGTTCATAGAGTTTAGTTAAATTGTAAAGCCTTTAAGAATGTTCCCACAACAAAGGCATTGTAAATCCATTCAGTTCCAAGTTTTGCCCATACAAAACTTGCAACATATGTGTTTACAACCCACTGCTAATATATGGTATGAGTAAGACATATGCGTATACGATATATGCATGTACTTAATGTAAAGAGTAACAGCCAACTAAACCTTATGACAAGTTTCACAAGCTTACACAAGAATACCGGATTATATTCACCCAAGGTCTAGAATAAGGACACAAGGGCGGGGGCATCTTCCTAAATAGTACTGTGTCACCCAAGGTCACACATCTTGGACATAAGGGTAGGGGCATCTTCCCATGAGTACTATCAATACCTCTCCATAAATCTAACTAGGAGTTAAACAGTTGCTAAAGAATAACAAATCATGAATAATGCAATCATGTATTCACGCAAGTAGTAATGTAAATGTAAATCACGTATTCATGTAAGTAGTAATGTAAATGTAAATCATGTATTTTGATAAACGAGTAAAGTAGTTAAGCATGTATCTCCCCCAAAGAGTTTATAAAACAATTAAACAAGTAAAAGTGAGGCTATGACTCACCTTAATAAAAGGGATAAGCGATGTGCAAAGAAAAGTAGCGAATATGCCGAGAAAGTTCTATGATCAACCTAAAAGTATACGTTGCGTCTTAGGTTCTAAAGTAATGATGTGAATATATAAACATGCCTTATATAGTTATTATATTAATTATGCTTGGATACTTAACGTTTGTAAGTAAAAGTGGTCAAGTATTAATATTCGTCACGTTACGGGTTTCTAGTTATTTTACTATTTTTGACTTAATTTATACGTCATTTCTAAACCATAAATGATCACGACTCGGTTTTTACGTTGTTGAAAAGGTAATTGAATAAACTTTACTGATTTGTGGGTCCCACTACCCCATAATTTATTTAACTAGTGTGAAATTACCAATCATGTATTTTGATAAACGAGTAAAGTAGTTAAGCACTTGTGGGTCCCACTACCCCAGAATCTATACGACTTCATTTTATGCCCAGTTTTCGGCTATGTTCATGTTAGGACGTTAGCTACAACTTTTATATTTTGACCAACAGTTGGTTATATGCAATTTCTATGTGTTTTACCCGATTGAAAACTGTTACTCAGATTATGACATGTTTTGCCGTTTTGGCTCTAGTTTAATCATCGGGATGAGTTACGGCACGATCCTCCCGGCGAAACAACCACAAGACTTTGATCTAATTCCCTATGTTTTCACTTAATCTTCTCAGTCCATGGATTTTTCCCTGAAATTCTATTTATACCCTCCTGTCCAGTTTCTGTTTTGCAAACATAGTCCTTACGATGTTTCTAGTGTTTTAGTCCGATTTACCAAACATAATCAAGTATAATAAGCATATAAAACATGTTAAATACATAAAGTACAATTATTTACAGAAATCAAATAGAGAGGTATAGGGTTTTCTTACAATCCTTGTGAAGAAACTAACTAGAACCAAGATCAAAACCAAGAATCACTACTTAATCTTCCAAAAATTTTCCAACCATAGCCATGCTTCCATATCAAAAACCCTATCTTATAATCCCTTGATAAAAACTAATCTAACATAAAGACAAGCCTTAGTAAAAAGCTTGAAAAAGAACACATGAAAATTAGATGAGTTTTTGTGGTGAATTTTAGTGTTTTTGTGGTTTAAATGAAGCAAGGATCATGTAAGGAACATAAGGTTTACTTCTAATGGATGAAATGACCAAGAATCAAGATCATATGGGTGGATTTTTATGGTGTTTGGTCATTGGTTTGCAAGAGAGAAAAAGAGATATATGTTTTAATTTTTCTAATCATAGAAATGAAAGAAAGAAAGAGTAAGTAGCAAAGTTGATTTTGTACACTTAGAAGATATTTTATAAATTTACTTCTTATCTAAGTTATGACTAAGTAAAGAAAATGACTAGATGAGTTGCTTTGCATTATCTTATTTTTACGGAGTCGTTTGGTTCCGAAAATTGCTAACTATAAGTCGTTAAGTCACGAAACTTAAAATCAGGTATTCTAAAAATACGAAACTTATAAATATGTTAAAAACTTATCAATATACTCTATATTAGCATATTAAATGGGTGATAGGTTCTATCGGAATGCTTAAAGTCGTGAAAAACCTAGAAACGTAGGCTTAAATCGCGTAAAACGCAAAATCAGAAAATGTAAAATTCCAAAACTCTTGAAAATGTTGTAAGATTTGAGAAACACTTATTTCTCTTGTTTAGGATGTTGTATGAACCTATCGGGATGTTTGAACGACGTTTAGATCTAAACGTAAAATTAAGACACGGTTTCATGAAACTTGCAAAAATGACCCGACAAATCTCAAACTCTCATGTTATCATGAAAATAGGTTAACTTATAAGAATGTAGAATAAAAATTATGGGAGTGAATAGTGAAAATGAATAGTGAAAGTGAATAATAAAATGAATAGTAACCTAAAAATTCGAATTGTTACAGAAGTTACCACTCATAACGTGAAGACTAAGCATCGTCTACTTAGAATGCACATGCTCAGATATTATGTATAAACTATAAAATTTAGAACCAAGATTATATATATTTTATGTACGAGTAGAAAGACGACTTTAAGTTGTGCCCTTAAATCATGTTATAGACTATTATAATTATGTTTAGAATGTGTAACTATTATTTCATGATTATTTCGTTTACTCACTAAGTCGCAAGGACTTACCGTTCTCAGTTCATGTCTCATGTAGTATATGAAGATAGGCGATGGGGTTTGTAGATAGCAAGTAGGAGTGCATTCGGGACATTAGCGGCTACACTCAGGTATAGGTTACTAGCGACTCATTCAAGCATTTTGATCTTTCTAGTAATGCCCCATGTGTCTTTTAAAGTCTAATATTAGTGTTAAAATAGTTTATGATCAGTTTCGAGTCATTTTATTAGTCTATGAACAAGTAATGCAGTTATGGTCGTATAAGGGGGTGCTTGGCATAAAGCCATTCTAGCCCAAAATGGCCCATTTTGGTTATGTACGGGTCTAAATGATTAGTATATGTTATGTATAGTTTTTATGAAGTAAATATATGTTTGGCTTTATGTTAATTCAGTCTTCAGGCGCATACTATGTATTCCAGTTTGTGTATACAGAGTATTCCGTCGTGCAGCTAATATGACGTATCCAAGACTTTGTATACGACGTATTGACTTAATGGCAAAAGTTCAATATAGATCTCATATTTGTCATAGATATAATAAACCAATTCTAACCATTTATTTTTTGATCAAAACAAAAAATATAAACTTTCACCATTTTTTTAAAAATTAAATATCTCGCAAACCGTTAATCGTTACGCGAAAAAAATCATACCATCGCGACGAGAATTAAATTATCCTTTTATAGATATGCATTATTATATACTTTCGACGAATTTTTTTTTTCAAAATTTTCGCCCAGAAAAATCACACGTGATTTGTAAAATCACATGTGATTTTTACAAATCACATGTGATTTTTCTGGGAGAAAATAAAAAAAAAAATGGTCAAAAGTATAGAGAAATGCATATCTATAGATAGATAATTTAATTCTCGTCGCGATGGTGTTTTTTTTGTAGCTTGAAGATTTATCGTTTGCAAGATATATGGTTTTAAAAAAATGGTGAAAATTTGTTTTTTATTAATATAGATGAAAAATGGATGACTAAGATTAATTATTTTGATCTATGACAAATATGAGATCTATATTGATCTCAACTCTTGACTTAATAGTTTTTAAAAAACAAGAGTCGGCCGTTACATAAAGGGTGTTGCAAACAATGTCATTGCACATGATCATCGTTTGATGAGAGCCAAAACGTATTTCTATTATATATATATACACATAATATAAGACTTGAGTTTTAATTACGTAGATTATGAACTAATGATACATATGCATTTTGCGTCCGATTAAGGGCTTGATGATGACACGAAGCAACCGACGGCCCTGAACTACTGAGCCAATATAAATCGTTAATACTTGAGTCCATAAAATACCCTCGTTGTAGTGCTCTTTACCTGGTCAAACATCATGGCACATGTGTGGGGCCAGTCCAAATATTCTAAAGGAAACTTGTAAACTCATGTATATTGTAGCTCATGTAATATTTGTTTTATAAACATTTCGAAAGGCATAACACTATAATCGGTAAACTACTTAGATAAGACGAAAGAAATTTGTTTTTAATAAATTTTCAACTTTGATACATTCTATTGAGAAGAAATAGGCAAGTATATATTTTAGAGTTAAACTTGACTGAAGTAGAATACATCTCGACTAAAAGGCTTGTAGAGCATCGGTATCATCTGATTGTGTGAAATGACACAAACTAATAAGTTGTTAGTTCAATTTCTGTGAGTGAAATACTGAAATTATATTGTATAAATACAGTTTGGCCTCTCAGTAATGAAGTGTTCAAGAGACAGTTCTTGAGTGTTAAAAAGTGAGGATATTTCACATGTTTTCGCGAAACTCGTGTTGCAGATGCAGATAACATATGACCCCATCAATCCATCACTGTTAGGAAGCCACCACAACCACTCTAGACTTCAAATAGAATCAATCTGATTCAAATGAAAAAGGATGGTTTACACGACTTAAACCAATAAAAACGAGGTTTCTATACTATTGTTAGTGGAATCAATCTGGACACAAACACAATTGTTTCCTTGGTGTTCATTTTGTGTTTTCTTATTGTATGAAGGAGTTGCCTCTTTGTCAATTTACGTTTGTCTGCGACGAAGTTTTTGTTTACTTTGGTATTATTGCTTAACTCTTAACAATCGATACATTTGTTCAAATACATGACCATGCAAGATATAAATAGGCTAACCCGGTATAAATACAAACAATGAGACTCATCAATATCATCTCGCTACCAGTTTGTGGATACCTTCACCAAGGGCCTGCCTGCTTAATTTGATTAATTTAGCATCAGCTTGAGCGCCTATCCTTCTCCCGCTTCAATTGTGGGTGGCTGTTAGCGAGTTAATATTGATTAGGCTCACTGTTGGTATTTATATCGAGCTTAGCCATTTTAATTTGCATGATTATATGTTTAGACAAATGTATCGACTGATTATGAGTTAGGCAATAATACAAAAGTTAACAGTTGTTTGTCACTACAATGCATGAATCAAGTCATATATTTTTCATGTATGAATTCGAGTTGTAGATTGTGTTAAAATGGGGACACGCTAGAGCCAGCGTTGTCCAATCCAAGCCTACAACTCCCTTAGTATATTTCTTTTATGCCGTACGAGTTGTAGTTCCCGTTTATATGATTCGTGAATAGATGCTTGAACAAAATATGCTTAAAGATATTATGTATCCAATTACCAAGATGTGCAAGTATATCACACAAGTCATTAACAGATTTAACACGAAAGACTAAAGAGAACTTGGTAGCCGAACCCCTTAATTTACAGCCAGTGCAAATAATTTGAATCGTATAAAGCCGGTAAAAATGTATTAATAGCTTGATAATAACAAAGCTATAAGGGATTATAAAGTTGTAACTCACTAGCTAAACAATCCCCAATTATGTTCGCATAAGAATCCATATACATTAAATTTACCACTCCACGAGGCACACGCAGGATGCAAATCCAGGTCCAGTGAAAATGAAAAATAAATGGGCCAAAACTGTTTGGGCTATAAATGCTCTAGTAGTAGTAACTAGTTTCAGACTTTTAGAGTTTTAGTCTTTTGGTAATGGCAAGAGTTTGGTTTTGAAGATGTGTTTATGGTCGTAATGTTTTACAGAAACATATTACTTTTTCAATCCTAAAAAGATCTAGTTTTCAGAATCTTCATTCTTTGGGGAAACCAGTTACCAAATTGAATAGAGTATGTTTTAGTTAGAAAACATAATTCTGCATCACAATTTCATAGGTTACAAAAAAGAACTAAATTACTATAAAACAGTGATTTCGAGTTTAGATCTTTTTTGATACAAATAACACTGAAGTGGTCCATCAAGTCACCAACCTCTCAGACGAGGATGGCTTTTCCCGATTTTGGTATGTATGGTTGTGAACTCGAGTCCCTTGAAATAATCCTAAAAAGTTGAAAATTCATGATTGACAAAAGCAATAAAAACTAACTTAATAATAGTGTAATTAAGCAACCATTAAACTGTACGGTTTTCGTAGGTTTTGAGGGCCTTTGCCATAATAACAACAAGGATGGCGGCAGCCGGCCGCGTTGCGGCCTAGCGGATTATTTTGTCGTTGTATTTGGTTTATGATGATTTTTATCAAAAATCCGAATAGCTAAAAGGTTATGAAATCTGAATCGTAAGAGGCCTCCTTGATAGTAGTAATAACAGTAGTCCTTTTAAACTCGATACATAGTAGCAATAAGAGTAATTGATACAAAATATTTACACAATAATGGCGTTCAACCGAGTATTGCCCGTTTCGACCCGACCCATGAACTTGCTGACATAGGCTTCAAAGTGACCCATTTTGACCCGTTGAATGATATGCCTTACCGCAGGCCTACATTTTTCAAGGCCACACTATTCTTCACAGCTCACATGCGGCATGCGGATATAATAACAAATAAGAAAAACCTGAAACATAAAAACTTTGGGAATAGCAGGCCATGCATTTTGCATGTATCTTTTTTTACTACACTATTGATCAGTGTCAACATAATTTCTAGCCTAAACCTGTGCCAACCAATTGCATCCTTTAAACTTAATTACCCCTGATGATAATTTATAAATAAGTTAAAAGAATATATGACGTATAAAAAGCGAAGGCGAGTACTTACATGTTTTTCTCCATAGAAATGAGATCAAGGAACGGGATAATGTGTGGGGCGTACGGAACCATTAGGCTTCATGTGGAGGAACTTTTCAGTTTCAGGGTTAAATCTTGATGCTCATGGAAACTTCAACCTACAACAATTTATGCCAACAGTATTAATATTGCTATATATGTAGTCATTAAATCTTGTTCTTGAAGCAAAGTTATTTTTCTGACAAAAAACATTTAAATGTTACTGAAAGCGCTAACCTCATCATAGCTGGTCAAATAATCCTCCAAATGTTGTCTCAACTCAGAATCCATATCTGTAATGTAATTCTTAACAGCATAAGCTCTCAAAGATGGCGACTCAGAATCCATATCTGATAGGTAATTGCTTGGACCGTTTTTCAAAACATGCAGCTAAAACTATCTGAATCACAATAAGAATCCTTCCGAGATTCGTTAACAGAGGTAGTCGAACAACGTAACAATTATCTCGAATTTAAGATGGAAAAAATCAATAATTGATGATAAGGATGATTCACTAACCTGCTAACTAAACCCCCAATAATTTCCCATCCAAACTGTTTAGTAGTTCGATGTTTTCAGCTCCATTTCTCATCTCACCTTAATTTGGAGAACCTCTTTACAGAATGCATGCATATTGACCATACGACAAGCACATATTCATCCCATTTGTCATCTCGCCTTACCCGAAATTTGCAGTTCACATATGCGCAGGAAAGCAAAAAA
This sequence comes from Artemisia tridentata subsp. tridentata, assembly GCA_021014915.2. Lineage (NCBI taxonomy): Eukaryota > Viridiplantae > Streptophyta > Magnoliopsida > Asterales > Asteraceae > Artemisia > Artemisia tridentata. The sequence continues at coordinate 198,544,279 of CP139504.1, forward strand.
AAAAAGATTAATACAAAATCAGAAAAAGAAAAACAACTTAAGGGAGTGTTTGGGATTGCTTACTAAGAGTGGCAATCTACTTTAAATCCGCTTTTGAGTAACTGCAGCCGCAGCACCAATGTAACACTGGTAAATCCAAAAAATCATTCGAAATTACAAATTCCAAACTAAACAAATAACTTGACTATGCAATACAAACATCATATGGGCCATAGTAATCCAAAGTATATACTGATGTCTATAGTTATGCGAAGCACAGCTGAACCAACACACCGATGAATTTCTTAATATTGGTGAAAATGAACATGATGATAGCTTTATAAAAGTTATTTCAGAAAGATAATGTATTTTCGAAATAACATAGTCACTAATCTCTTTGTGTCTAGCAATCTCTTCATCGTCAAGATGAACCTGCTCATTTACCGTTCTCACAATCTCCTCTTGGAATTTCTGCTCCACCTGTTCAAAAGTCAGTTCAGAAGGGCCGCTTTCCTCATATCTGATTTCCATGTTTCTCATGACTACCCTTTTGGTTCACCATCCGTCTTATGAACGTGGTTGATCCGGATCACAACGTACAATTATACAGGTAAAGTATCATATGCACACACCATATTAGTTGGTAAGATATGAGGAAAGCGGTTTATGATTATAAACATATTTATCACCACGGTTTATAGCAGCCTATAAATTCAGTTTATGCAAATACGACAACAGTGGTATCAAATTAAATGTTTACCGTTTTGTGATAAATGACAAAGAGCAAGGTCAATGTGACGTCAGGTTGATAATGAGGCAATATTTAAGTTTGCAAGCAACCATGTAAGCACACCGTTATCCATTAGAAGTGACCGACCTTTCTTGTATCCTGCACAATTTGAAACCATCCAAGGTTGTGTTATAAATAATTTCTGACCAGTATCAGTATGAAGAAGTTTGATAAAATTATAAATATATATTATAAGGCAAAAATTGCGGCGTCAAGTCTAAAACGACATAAAATACCATAGTTTCAAACGGCTAACAGTATTATGCATAAAACTAAAAATGTACAGATGCAAGATCGCATATATGAGACATTGTAGAATCATTTTATTTAAGGTAGTTGATCGCAATCTCCCAAATACATACTACATTCTAACGGATCAGATAAAGATGCCTGGCTAACCTTGGCGTGATGTTGCTGGTGTGATTCTCAGTCCATTTGTTGTAGACAGGCCTGTGAATCAGGTACGCCTAAAATGACGGAATATAAGATAATGAATAAGAGGGTGGCTGAGAACATATGAAGATTTTAGAACGCATGTTTATTTGTCGTTGTATTTGGTTTGCGATGATTTTTATCAAAAAATCATAACATAGTAGTAATAAAAGTATTCCTTTTAAACTCGGTACATAGCAGCAGTAAGAGTAATTTATACACAATAATGGCGTTCGACTGTATTGCCCGTTTCGACCCGGCCCATGAACTTGCTGACGTAGGCTTAAAATTGACCCATTTTCACTCATTAACTATATCACATAAATTCACAGGTTTTGTTTTCTTACAATATATGTAACCATCTTCACAAATGCAGGAATGTAAAATTGAAATGATGATATCATAAGTAAAAATACCTGTGAATATCTCATGGCCACCACGTATCTTGTACAAAAAATCATTTGTTCACAATATAATGCAATAGCTTTAGCTTAAGATTTACACACACCTGCAAAAAATGCTATCCCAGTCCGTATAAATTTTGATCAGACTCAAAAGGATATAAATAGTTTGTTGTTAAAAAGAAAGAATGCAAACAACCTTAAAGAATGATCATTTTAACCGCGAATCAATATAAGCCAATAAATTTTACCACTGCAAGCTTCACTAGTGTAAGCCTGAACCTGTTATACCTGGTAAAAAGAATGATCATGTTTGTCAATTGTTACACATCATGTACAACCTTGTGTGTTGGTAAGACTTATAAAAAGAAAACCGGATAGTTTGCCAACTAAAGTTACTTACATAATCCCAAATCTGACACATCATGAATTCCTTAGTAAACGTTGTTGGCGTACCCAGCCCCAATTTGTTGTACCTACAAAACCTTAATACCACACTGCTGTCGAAACGACTGGTATATTATCAAAATAAGTTACTTAGAAGTTACCGATTACCAACAGCTCAATCCATAAGTTAAAGCACATATAAATCAGTCTCCTGCTGAATCTGCACAGTATCCACCATATTAAATAGCTTTCCAGTCATCACCCGCAAAACCAGACCCAACCAATCTGCCAGGTTGCAACCAATACTGAACTATAATTAAAGGAAGAAGTTACCTTATGCAGCAATATCTACTATCTAGTCATACTTTCTCCCACCTACAGAGCACACTAACCACATGCATCTACCATAACATATACCTTTTAATCCGAATACAAACTATCAGTTATAATAGAGGGCGACACAAAAAGAACCTGAAAATTGTTACCAGACCTCAAAATTAGGCGGACCCCAATGAATCTGACATCACAAATAGGGCAACCAAAGTGAAATCATAGTTGGAAACTGTGGAAAACTAGAAGGGGGTTGAATAGTTTTACCGTTTTAAAATTAATTCACTTTGTTACTATATGTTATTTCAAAGGAAACAAGTACAAACAAATATTCACACAATATATAAATGAAAAGTAAAGAGAGGAAAGATCAAACCACACAACACGTATGTTTATAGTGGTTCGGCTACAAGGACTCTCTTCCTTGCCCTACTCCACTCTTCGAGCCTCTAACTCGAGAGTTATCCTTCACTAAGAAACAAACTCTCTTCTAGGTGGAGAAAACCTTTACACGTCGCTTACTTCCTTTTCCGGTACTAAGCTAAACACCGGGTTCTATTTCAAGGTAGAACCAACCTAACGTCGCCTATACAATTACCGACACTAAGCTAGATGTCGAGTTCTTTACAAGGGTACAACCACTCCCGTTTGGTTCTTTCACAAGGGTACAACCACTCCCTACACTCTTTGTGTTTTGAGGACTAAAACACTAACCACACTCACTGAGATAAATGATACAAATAATGATGTGTGAACTACAACTATATCACACAGTAACTTATGCTAAAGGTTACACACGTCTGTGTTGAACCTTGATGCTTAATCCCCTTTGCTACAAAAGGAAAGATCAATGAAATGAATGAATGATAAATGTTAGATGATTTGTAAATGAATGAGTATGAATGTTAGGCTCTATGAGTGATGGTGTGTCCAAATGATCAGCTTGCTATTTATAGGCAAGCTGGTGAACAGCCGGCGAATCCCATAAAAGGGATCCGTCCTTTATATCGATTGGTTCCGCCACCTTGATAGCAAAATGACAACTAAGAGTTTTGGAAATCTTTCCAAATCCAGCTGTATCCTCCACACCTTTGTCATGTCATATCAAAATCTTCCAAAGTCAACTATCTTGCTTGAAGATCTAGCCAAGATATTATGTATGATGCATGCCATGATGTCATTGTATCATTTTAGAAATAAAGTTTCCTTTTAAGGAAATAAACTAGTAGATGTGTAAAATGTAATTCTAAGTAAACTTGTGAAATGTAAAATGTGTTTTAAAGAGACTTTAGCTAGCATTTATAATTTGCTAAAGGATATACTTTGTAATTGTCATTAACAAAACTAAGTAAAGATCATAAAATATAAATAACGTTTTTAGGATGATATTTGTATTAACAATCTCCCCCTTTTTGTTGATGACAAAACATAAAGTATATTTTTGAGCAAAGGAATAAATATAGCATGAGTTCTTTAAAATATAGATTAAGTTTGTTTTATTTGAGTTTAAAAACTGTTTTTATGCAAAAGTGTATGTACTGTGATGATTCACAGTTATGCAAACTTAATCCTTTATCCCCCTTTTTGTCGAAACAAAAAGAAGAGCTGCGTAGCGGAATGCGATTTTGAGAACTTTAAGAGCTCCCCCTTGTTTGATACTCCCCCTAAATGGAGTAACAAGGTAATGATGCATGATCCTTGTTAGGAATTAAGCTTAATCTGTTAAGACTGTTGGAGGTAACAGTTAGAACTGTTGAAGGAAGAAGTTAAGACTGCTGAAGAGTATTGAAGACATGAGCAGTTAAGACTGCTGAGTGAAGAAGTTAAGACTGGTTATGATTTATGTAAAGTAGATAATTATGGAAAATATATTGTGTATATCGTATAAGAATAGATTGATAGTTATCTTGTACTTGAATCCTTAGTCTATAAAAGGATTGCCTAGGTTAAGGTTATATATACGACATTACGATAAGTGTGTGAGGATATACGTATTAGAAAGATTCAAGGTTGTAAACCCTAGTGATAGGAAGATCACTCGTATTATTTGCTAATAATATTGAATCGTTGGAAGTTATTCATTCTGTGTTTCTTTGTTTATTCTAATCATACTAAACACATAAGATCTTCTAAGTACTAGCTAGTAAATTCCGCGTACTAGACTAAGTATAATTCTTCGTATCACATCTAACACAAGGAGTGTGTGTAGATCCGGTCAAGTGGTATCAGAGCTCACAAGGAGACATTTGCCAGAGTTTACACAAAGCTAACAAAAAGGGTGAAGAAGCTTGAAGAACAGTTGCAAAAGAAAAGGGCAAGAGTGGTATTGGATGATTCTTCTGATGATGATGATTCAGATGGCTCTGAAGGGGATGATGAAAATTCTTCCAAACAGGGGAGGAAATCTTGTAAAGAGAGGAAATTTGAAGAAAAGGATAGATCAGGATCTCAGGGGAGGTATGAAGACAGTTCTGAACAAGAAAAAGGCTATGATAAAGGTTCAGGTTCTGGTAATATTCATGAAGATTCAGCTGAAGCAGTTCCAAATGAAGAAGCAGTTCAAACTGCTGAGACAGAGCAAGAGACAAAGCAAGTAACAGTTCAAACTGCTGAGTCAGAACAACAAGCAGTTCCAACTGAAGAAACTTCTGCTGAACAAGAATATGAAAGGAGAAGAGCAAATAAAGGAAAGAAACCTATGACATCTGAAGAAGTGGCTGCTGTTCATGAACTTGAAAGGCTTTAAAGGTTGAAACCAAAAACTCAAGAACAGATTGCTCATGATGTAGAGGTTGCAAGACAAATGTTAGAGGAAGATTTGGCTGATAAGGAAGCTGAAAAGAAAGCTAAACAAGCCCAGATGGATCATGATGAAGAATTTGCAAGGAAATTAGCTGCTGATGATATAAGGAATATAGCTGAATTCATGGGAAGGAAAAGATCAAATGAAGTAGATGAAGAAGAATTCAATGATCAGTTGCAATATTTTCTAGATTCTGATGTGATGGTAAGAGCACAAGCTTCTATGGTTCTTAGAGATCAAGAGTTAAATGAAGATGAGAAGACAGAGGAGCTTAAGAAATTTATACTCAAGAAGAATGGAGTTACAAAGTGGGGAGATCTGATTCATAGAATAAGAGAAAGTCATAAGTCAGGGTACAAGACTAAGTTACCTACAAAGAGAGAACTTGTTGAGGATATGAAGCATTATTTGAAGAACTCAGCAAATTACTCTATGAAAGATTTCAAGGGAAAGTCTTATGCTATTATTGAAAAAGAATTATGTGAAACTTATGCTATTTTGAATTCTCCAAGAAGAAATGTCAAAACATGTAAGAAGAGGGAAGCAGAGTCTATGGAATCAGAAGTTGCTAAGAAACAAAAGTTTGATGAAGAAGGATTAACTGATGAAAAGATTAAAAGCATGATGGTAATTATTCTAGAGGATTCTTACATTAAACCTTTGCAGGTCAAACATCCAATAATTGACTGGGAAGTGTTTACTGATGGTAGAATGAAGGGATGGAAGATTATCAGGTTAGGAGATATTTCTGAAAGATATAAGTTGTTTGAAGATTTGCTTAAAGGATTTGATAGAGAAGATCTAAATCAACTTTGGAGTTTAGTGAAAGAGAAGTTCAGAGATATTGATCCAGTTGAAGATAAAGACAAAGAACTATGGGTACAATTGAAGAGATTGTATGAACCAGATGGTGGAGAATCGATTTGGAGATTTCAAGCTCAAGTCAAGGATATTTCTTGGAAGTTATTTGGTACATGTGGAGTACACAGAGTATCTACAAAGGATGGAGTAGAGATATATATGCTGGTTGAAAAGAATTATCCACTCAGACCAGGTGTGTTGACTATGCTGGTATTTGCAAAACTGGAAGCTAATGAAGAGTCTGAGATGGCTAATATGCTGGTAACGAAGATATTCAACCTTGCACAAGAAGTAAAAGCTGGATCTAAGAGATTTGCTTGATGAGTATTTGAAAGAATTTTCAGCATTAAGAAGAAGAAGCTTAATTTGAAGAAACTTAATGATTGGGAAGAAATCATAAGTTTAGGGGAGGATTGTTAGGAATTAAGCTTAAGCAGTTAAGACTGTTGGAGGTAACAGTTAGAACTGTTGAAGGAAGAAGTTAAGAGTGCTGAAGAGTATTGAAGACATGAGCAGTTAAGACTGCTGAGTGAAGAAGTTAAGACTGGTTATGATTTATGTAAAGTAGATAATTATGGAAAATATATTGTGTATATCGTATAAGAATAGATTGATAGTTATCTTGTACAGGAATCCTTAGTCTATAAAAGGATTGCCTAGGTTAAGGTTACATATACGACATTACGATAAGTGTGTGAGGATATACGTATTAGAAAGATTCAAGGTTGTAAACCCTAGTGATAGGAAGATCACTCATATTATTTGCTAATAATATTGAATCGTTGGAAGTTATTCATTCTGTGTTTCTTTGTTTATTCTAATCATACAAAACATACAAGGTCTTCTAAGTACTAGCTAGTAAATTCCGCGTGCTAGACTAAGTATAATTCTTCGTATCACATCTAACACAAGGAGTGTGTGTAGATCCGGTCAATCCTATAAGACAAATGGTTAGAAAAATGAAATGCTCCCCCTCGATGTATACTCCCCATTACAAGAGTCCCAACGTATACATTAGAAGGGTATGAGATGCTGCAAAAGAAATGTTAGTTGTGAATGGCCTCAATGGAGAAGCATAATGCATATGATATGGTCATTCAAATAAGAATGATAATCTAGTTGACTTTAAAAAGTCAAAATGTAGTGTCTGATCAAAATTTTGTACCTAAAGTACAAGTGATCAAACTAGAATGTAGATTCCAAATAGCTATATAATGATGTTAGTTACCTAACTAATGATAATATGCTTTATGTTGATCAGTCATAAGCATAAAAACATCACATTCATTCATTGAAAATTATGTGACAAAAGTCATAAACATGATATGATGTTACATGAAAATGAAAAATACATCCTAAGCAAATAAAAAGTCCCACAACAACATCTAAAAGGTCCTATATAATGAGACTAAAATTCTCCTATTGAGGAGGATGAGAGATGGCGTTTAGACGCTCAAGAATGTGGTTCAAAATGAACCTCATTTCATTTTGGAGCTCGTGCACCAAAATGTTTGTCCTTTGAGCTATGTGAGCGGTTCTTTCACACATGTTGCAATCATGGCGAGCAAAACCAGGCGGAAGAGTAGACTCATTTGGTTGTGGTGGTGGTGGTGATGATTGGTTGTTGGGTGGTGGTTGTGCTTGTTTATTGGTTGGTGGTGGTGTTTGGAGGGAGTTCATGAGGATGTTTTGGAGGATGGCTTCATTGAGGCGGTGATCTACCATACCCGAGAGAGTGTAGAGACGGTTGAGCTCTTCACTAATCTCCTCTTGGGTTTGAGGCAAATTGATCCACATTGCCTCGTCTATGGCAATGAGAGTTGATGTGGGTGAGAGAGGTGGTATTTGAGGTTGAGATGATGGTGCATCATGGTATAAAGGACCATGGATATCTGGGAAAATCGGATGAAAAAGCATAGGCTCTTGACCTTCAAAGGTCATGGGTGTAGGATTGGTTGATCTTGGTGGGAGATCCTCCAAGTCATCAAGGTATGGATGAGGTGATGTAGGTGAAGTCCTAAATAGCTCCATAGGTTGGAGTTTGGGTGAGTTTGGTTGTGATTGAGATTTGACAGTCTGTGATGGAGCGGGTGGTGGTGTGGTTTCTATTGGAGTTATGGATGGAGGTGGAGTTTGTATGACAACATTGGATGGTGTAGGTGTGGATAAAGTAAGGAAATTTTCACTTGCTATAGGAGATAAGATATTAAGAGGAGATGATTCCTCTGATGATGAGTTAGTAAGATTTATGAAGCAACAGGGCTTAACACTAATGCGGGCAGTGCGTTTTGGAGTTCTAGAGGTGGAGGAGTTGGTTGATTTGGTCATGGTGAGCTAAGAGAACTAAGATGTACAGGTTGTATGTTGTGAAGAAGGTGAATGAGTGAGTTTTTCTCTAAGTTATGATCTTAATATATAGGCAGATGGTTTATAGAAACTAGTGTTTGGATTTGATGTAAATCCAATAGAGAATGTTGGTTCCTAATGATTTGGAACAAAAATTTGTGCAAATCACATCACATAAGTTAATTCATAGAACTTATGTTGAGTAATATGATGAAGATATGCAGTAAATGCAAAGGGATAGTGAAAAATCCTGTGATGTGATGTACCTACGGATTTGAAGGATCCCTAAAAAGGGTTCCTTGTTTGTATAGGAAAGGTAACTCACTCCTTAAATTTAAAAATTCAAATTTTGGTGGGAAATGTTGTTCTTAAGTTTCTAAGAGTTTCTAAATTATTCTAAGATGTATAATGATCAGTGAACCTATTCTAAAGAATACTAGAAACTAAAATCTAAGAATCGGGATGAGTCGAAAAGTTTTAAGAAGTTTACTGTTATACCTGCGGATCTAATCGACAAGACGCGCGGATCCAACTTTTGGGATCCGCCTAATCCGCAAGTTGAATAGTGGCGGAGCCAACGCTAACACATGGCGGATCCAAAATGAGGGATCCCCCAGATCCGTGGATCAAAACTACTAAAATTAAACAGAGAGATGTGCATATTTTTTGTTTTTTGACGAAAACCCAAAAATTATCCTGGAGCATATCTATCATCTAATATGTAATGCAAAACAATCAAATATGATAATACTAACACATGTTTAATCATAGATTAATCCGTTCATGGAAACTTACCTTATGAGGAGTTAAGCCAAACATAGGCTTAAACTCAGAAAATTGATAACATCAAGTGTTATCGACCTGCAATTCTTAGTTAGTTCAGATACACATCAAATATCATCATAACATGTTAAGAAACAACCATTACTAATACCACATTGTCTAATAATGTTTCGAGCCAAACACTCCTTTAACTCAACTTCTTCTTCAATTTCTTCATGCCCTTATGAAGCTTCATCATCCAACGTCCTAAATTCTTCACCATTCCTTTGATGTTGCGATACTCGGCTGATTCATTAGGGATTGGTGGAAGTTGGGTCAAGTACTCAGGAGGGGGAATCCTAGAGTTTGGCATCCCATCATCGTCACTCATAGATGATGATGATGATGATGTTTGACCACGAGGACGTTTGCCCTTGTCAACCTCTACCCTAAAGTCGCTCAAGGGAACGAAGGTGCGTTCTATCTCATCATATTCAGGAACAAATCCTAAGGCATTTCTAGGAATGGGTGCAAAAGCTCTAAAGAGATGGGTCAAAAGCATTCCATAAGGCAATGCCATTTTTCCTTAAATTGGAATATCGGCCATTCTCTTGGCGATATAGTAAGCAAGGTTGAAGGGTTGATGGGTTGACACATTGTACATCATGTGGCAATGACAAGCATTGATGTGATCGCGGTTTCCTACCGTGCACATGACATTGGCCCTTAAGACTTCTTCCATTTTCCTAAATTCGGGCTTTAGTTCATTTAGCTCCATAGCAAATGGATCTCTAGGAACATATTTACCTCGATACAACCTTGTTGGGTTGTTTCTAGGTATGAAGAGATGCTGACGAATGATTTCTTTTGAAGTTAAGGGAGTGGCATATGGTGCCGTTCGTTCAAGATTTGACTCAAGAATGGTCAATGACCATTTATCAGAATAGACACTTGTTCCATGACTTGGAACTCCTATGACTTCTCCAAATTGATTTAATGGGATATTGAATTGATGTCCATTGACACTAAAGCGAATGTTCATGTAACCTTGATCGTTTGACTCTAGTTTGACACTAGCATAGAATTCTAAAATGAATCGAGGAATTAATGGTTCATCGATATCTAGGAGGGAATCAAAGTGAATAGCCGCTAGTTGTTCCCTAAGATAGGTTCCTTCATAGAATGAGGGGTCTACAAACCTACCCTCATGTACATAGTGTTTTTCTAGAGCTTTGAAAATTTCAACTTGTTGTTCAGTGAGTCCTTTGGTTTTATGGTGTTTAGGTAGGTAATTTACGGTGTGTTTGTGATCATAGTTGGTCGCGGGAGGTATGATTTTCCTAAACACAAAAAATTATATAGTTTTAGTCGAAATTATCAAAAATACGTGTATAGGTCTAGTGTGTGCCTACATGGGGATTATGTGGAGGTGCGGTTATCTCGACTCATTTAGATGCATGAAAATTTTGTTTATGCAAGTTTTATGATAAAACGAGAGATAACCCAAACGCTCCTACTTCAATGTAGCTACATTTGAATGTACCCGAAAATACATATTAGTTATGTATTCCCTTTAGCATTCAAGAGACATTATGCAAGTGATTTTGAACAAAAGAAACTAACATTTTTATATTTGTATGAACAATGTTCAAAAACCATTTTTCCTAGTCGTGAGAAGATTTTATCAAAAATTTCTCATGGGGTTTTTGATGAATGATCATAATGTACTACAAGATGCAATTCCTAACAAAGAAAAACATGATTTGAAGTGCAATTCAGTAACTATGTTTCATGATTTTTCAAGAATTATGCATATTCCCCAAGTTTTGATTTTGTGCATGAAATAGAAATCCTAGACGCAGATCAGGAGTATAAACATGATAAGGATACTTACAGTGATGTTTGGAGCACAAATTTGTGAAAGAAAATAGCTTAAATTATGATTGTGGTGAAGTGTGAAACGAATTCAGTAGGTGATAAGTTTTAGGAGAGTGATAAATAGTACTTGATGTTGTTTATTATATAATAAAACAACCTATGCATGTGACGGATCCGGCGGATCCAAAACAAAGGTTCCGCCTTTGTTATCGTTTGGATCCGCGGGATCAGAACACAATTTTTGGTTTAGTGTTGAGTTTGGTTAAACTAAGGTTTACGCTACTGTTTTATCTAATCACTATGTTCCATTAATCCTAATCCAAGTCTAAGGTAGTTGAAAGGTTCTCTTTTGAGAGGTTTTGTGAGGATGTCGGCAATGTTGTCCTCTGAGGAAACTTTCTCAATTGAGATGTTTCCCTTCTGAACATTGTCGCGTAAGAAATGATGACGTATTTCAATGTGTTTGGTTCTAGCGTGTTGGACCGTATTTTTGCTGAGGTCGATTGCTCCTTTGTTGTCACAAAGAATGGGGATGTCGTTGTTCAATTCCATAGTCTACGAGAGCTTGTTTCATCCACAGTGCTTGTTGACACGCCTTTCCTGCAGACACATACTCTGCTTCGGTTGTTGAAATTGCAAGGGCCGTTTGTTTCTTAGCGAACCATGAGGTGAGACAATGTCCTACAAAAGTACAAATACCGCTAGTACTTTTCCTATCAACATAGTCACCAGCATGATCTGAATCGGCATACACTATGGTTTCTATACCCGTTCCTTTGGGATACCATAATCCTAAATGTGTAGTACCTTTAATGTATCTAAATATCCGTTTAACGGCTTCAAGATGGGATATTTTGGGATCTTCTTGAAAACGTGCACATAGACAAACACTAAACATAATGTCAGGCCTACTAGCCGTAAGATAGAGTAAACTACCAATCATTCCCCTATATTTAGTGCTATCTACGGATTCATTTTCTTCATCCTTTATGAGTTTTGTTTCGGAGGACATGGGTGTTTTCATAGGTTTTGAGTCTTCAAGACCAAACTTCTTAAGCATATCTTTGATATACTTTGATTGGTTGAAGAATATCCCATCTTCTAATTGTTTTATTTGGAGACCTAAGAAAACGTTTAGTTCCCCCATCATACTCATTTCAAACTCGTCATGCATGATTTTTGAGAAATCGTCGCATAACTCTTGACAAGTTGAGCCGAATATAATGTCATCCACATATATCTGGACGATGATGATATGTGATCCTTTTTTCTTGGTAAAGAGAGTGTTGTCTACTAGGCCCATGGTGTACTTATGGTCAACTAAGAAGGTCTTAAGTCGATCATACCAAGCTTTTGGTGCTTGCTTAAGTCCGTATAAAGCTTTCTTTAATTTGTAAACATGATTTGGTTTTTCAAAATTGGCAAAGCCGGGAGGTTGTGCAACATATACTTCTTCAGTTATAAATCCGTTTAAGAATGCACTTTTGACATCCATTTGAAATAATTTAAATTCATGTGCACATGCATATGCAAGTAGTATTCTAATAGACTCAAGTCTAGCTACGGGTGCAAAAGTCTCATCATAATCTATACCCTCTTGTTGATTATAGCCTTGGGCTACTAACCTAGCTTTGTTTCTAGACACAATGCCATTTTCATCCATTTTATTTCTAAAAACCCATTTTGTATCTATTATGGTTTGATTTTTAGGTTGTGGAACTAATGTCCAAACATCATTCCTAACAAATTGATTTAATTCTTCTTGCATTGCAATGACCCAAGATTCATCTTTTATTGCTTCATTAACATTTTTAGGTTCTATGGTTGAAACAAAACAAAAGAAATTACTTTCATTTTGAGCTTTAGACCTTAATGTTCTTTCGTTGAGTTTTCCTATGACATTTTCTAATGGATGACTTTTAGCTTCTTTGATGTTGACTAAATCTCTTTTTACTGGTTCATCTTCTTTATCATTATCAACATTTTCCTAATTATCAACCATTTGGTTTTCAACTAAGTCATCATCTACCAAAGGTGATGTCTTAGAGGGAGGTGTACTTTCATCGAATGTTACATTCAATGATTCCTCGACTATTGAGGTTTCCTTGTTCAAAACTATGTATGCTTTACTAGTTTGTGAATATCCTAGAAATACACCTTCATACGACTTTGGGTCGAATTTGGTGAGATAGTCCTTTGTGTTTAAAATGAAGCACTTGCTTCCAAATACTCTAAAATACCCTAAAGTAGGCTTTTTGCCTCTATATAACTCATATGGAGTTTTTCCCAAGAATGGTCTAATTAGAACTCGATTTAGAATATCTGTAGATGTATCTACAGCGTGACACCAAAACTTTTGAGGTATGTTTTGTTCATTTAACATAGTTCTACTCATTTCTTGAATTGTCCTATTTTTCCGTTCTACTACACCATTAGATTGTGGAGTTCGGGGAGCCAAGAAATTATGTGTTATTCCATTATTATCACAAAAAGTTCCGAATTGGATTTCGTTGTCAAATTCTCGACCATGGTCGGTTCTAATAGATACTATGTTACTTCCTATTTGATTTTGAATTTTCTTGCTTAAAATTTCAAATTTATCAAAGGCCTCATTTTTGGTTTTCAAAAATTTAGTCCACGTATATCTAGAGTAATCATCTACTATAACTAATGTGTAAAAATTTCCTCCATAACTTTGTATAGCCGACGGGCCAAACAAATCCATATGCAACAATTCTAGACACCTAGATGTAGATACCATGTTTTTAGCCTTATGGCTATTATGCACTTGTTTCCCAATTTTGCAAGCATCACAAAAGTGTTGGTCATATTTCAACTTGGGTAGGTTCCTAACGAGTTCCTTAGATGATAAGGATTGAATTAGCCTCATATTGGCATGACCTAAACGTCGATGCCATAGAGTTGAGTTTTCGTCCAAAGAGGTAAGACAAAGCTTGTCATTACCTCCATCGTACACTTGGTAAGTTGAGAAAAGGCTTTTGTTTCCCGTCATATGTCTTGAACACCCACTATCTTTGATCCACTCATCAGGTTCTAGTTCAACTTTTAAGCATACCTAAGTTCAAGAAAGACTCAAGCGTTTGGTCCCCAATATCTCATGGGTCCGTTTGGGTTAAACATAACATTATCATGGTTTATGTAAGCAAATGGAGGATAGTTGTTCCATGGCATGTAATTGGGACCTTGGAAGTTTCTTAGGCATATTTTGGTTCCAATTATTTTGATAATGATGTTGTGAGTTAACATTATCTCATCTGCACAACTTATGTTTTTATCAAACTATTTAAACTTAGAGTTTTGCTTAATGAGATCTTCCTGTGTGGTTTTTAGTGCATCTAATTCTAATTTTAGTTCTTGACAAGAGACACATGTATCTTTACTATTTTTGCCTTTTTCCATTCGTATCTCTTTTTCTTTAAGCCAATACACTTCATTTTCTAAAAGTGTTGTTTTAGTTTTCAAGAATTTGTTTTTGTTGATGATTTTTAAAGTTATATCACATAGTTTGTTATATTCTACTTCTAAGGTTTCATCATCTATAGAGGAGTATGAGTCAGAATGTACCTCTTCTGTGTCATGAGCCATAAGGGCAACTTCGTTGTTCTTATGATCATCATCATCTCCTTCACTATCACTCAAAGCTCCACTAACAAATGCTTTTTGAGACTTGTTCTTTGGAGGCTTTGGACAATCACCTATAAAGTGACCAGAATCTCCACACCTATAGCACTTCCTTTCTAACTTGCCTTTTCTATCATCACGGTCTTTACGGAGGGATTTCTTTTCTTCACGAGGTGGTCTTACGAACTTTCCTCGTCTCCTGAAGAATTTCTTGAAATCTCTTACGGCCATGGCATATTCTTCGTCTTCGCTACTAGAACAAGACTCTTCATCATCACTTGACTCAGCTCTAGCTTTCAAAGCAATGGACTTCATTTTCTCCTTCTTGCCTTTAACTATTTCTGAATCTTTTTCCATCACCATTTCGTGAACTTTGAGATTTCCTATGAGCTCATCTAGTGTCATGCTTGAAAGATCCTTGGATTCTTCAATAGCTGTCACTTTTGCTCTCCACTTTGGGTGGAGTGCTCTTAGAAATTTCCTGACAAAATTCTTACTAGAAAAAGATTCGTCAAGTGCTTTAAGTGATGTAATAATAGTATTAAACCTAGCAAACGCACTATCAATGGTCTCATCTTCAGAGATAACAAATTGTTCATATTGTTGAACAAGAAGATCAATTTTGTTATCTTTGACTTGTGAGTTTCCTTGATGAGTGACAATTAGAGATTGCCAAATATCTTTAGCCGTTTTACACATAAAAACTCTTTCATATTCTTTCTTAGGTAAAGCATTGTAAAGCATCATTTTGGCTTCATTATTTTTGGCAATCAACTTCTTTTGCTCATCACTGTGACGAGTAAGAGAAGTTTCTACATCCCGACCACCCGAAATATCATTACTTATGGCCTTGTAATCACCCTCAACAATTATATACCATAGATCTATATCCTTTGACTTCACATAAGTCTCAAAGCGATTTTTCCAATAAATAAAACAATTAGGTTCGAATAGAGGTGGTCTTTGCATAGATTGCCCTTCTTTAAAGTTTTCAAAATCCATGGATCGTTTTAAGTTTTAAAATACAATATATTTTAAAAATCTTAAGTAACGTAGCTCTTGATGCCAATTGTGGAAAACTAGAAGGGGGTTGAATAGTTTTACCGTTTTAAAATTAATTCACTTTGTTACTCTATGTTATTTCAAAGGAAACAAGTACAAACAAATATTCACACAATATATAAATGAAAAGTAAAGAGAGGAAAGATCAAACCACACAACACAGATGTTTATAGTGGTTCGGCTACAAGGACTCTCTTCCTTGCCCTACTCCACTCCTCGAGCCTCTAACTCGAGAGTTATCCTTCACTAAGAAACAAACTCTCTTCTAGGTGGAGAAAACCTTTACACGTCGCTTACTTCCTTTTCCGGTACTAAGCTAAACACCGGGTTCTATTTCAAGGTAGAACCAACCTAACGTCGCCTATACAATTACCGACACTAAGCTAGATGTCGAGTTCTTTACAAGGGTACAACCACTCCCGTTTGGTTCTTTCACAAGGGTACAACCACTCCCTACACTCTTTGTGTTTTGAGGACTAAAACACTAACCACACTCACTGAGATAAATGATACAAATAATGATGTGTGAACTACAACTATATCACACAGTAACTTATGCTAAAGGTTACACACGTCTGTGTTGAACCATGATGCTTAATCCCCTTTGCTACAAAAGGAAAGATCAATGAAATGAATGAATGATAAATGTTAGATGATTTGTAAATGAATGAGTATGAATGTTAGGCTCTATGAGTGATGATGTGTCCAAATGATCAGCTTGCTATTTATAGGCAAGCTGGTGAACAGCCGGCGGATCCCATAAAAGGGATCCGTCCTTTATATCGATTGGTTCCGCCACCTTGATAGCAAAAAGACAGCTAAGAGTTTTGGAAATCTTTCCAAATCCAGCTGTATCCTCCACACCTTTGTCATGTCATATCAAAATCTTCCAAAGTCAACTATCTTGCTTGAAGATCTAGCCAAGATATTATGTATGATGCATGCCATGATGTCATTGTATCATTTTAGAAATAAAGTTTCCTTTTAAGGAAATAAACTAGTAGATGTGTAAAATGTAATTCTAAGTAAACTTGTGAAATGTAAAATGTGTTTTAAAGAGACTTTAGCTAGCATTTATAATTTGCTAAAGGATATACTTTGTAATTGTCATTAACAAAACTAAGTAAAGATCAAAAAATATAAATAACGTTTTTAGGACGATATTTGTATTAACAGAAACAATACATTATAAGAACCTAGCATCCATTGTAGTCAACAATTTGTGTACTGAACATACGAACCGATAACCCTACTGATCTAAAATAAATTTCTTATGTGGCGTTATCTGTATACCCAGCCCTAATACTTGAACCTACAAAACGTTAACCCCGCAGTTCTGTTGGATAAACCAAAATAATTTTGAAAGAAAGGTATAAGTTAGACATTACCAAAAACTCCCTGCATACATTTGTGCACATACAAACCAACCTCCTGATGAATCTACGATGACAAACAGAAATGCGATCCACCATAGCAAATAATCCAAATATGAAATATCACAGTAAAAATTTAATTTGTCACCTACAAACCATACGCAACCGATTTCCCATGACAAATAGATGCACAATCCATACTTACCTATGACCGAAAGAAAGACTACCTTTTTTGCCAATAATAATTAGTCGTGGTCTCTCCACCTTACCACCTACAGACCAATAACCAAATGTAATACTTCTAAATCGAAAATAAACCATAACTTAAAAAGCAGAAGGTGACACACAAAGAAACAGAAAACCGTTACCAAAAACTCCTCGGAGAGTCAAAATCATAACTCATCGCACCCGTTAACAAACCTAATAGAGCAACCATCACAAACAAACAGGTAAAAAGTTTAATGGATCTAGCATCCATCATCATTAATCATTAATAGTCTGAATATAGATTACAGCTTTAGCGAATAGGTCATATTTAAACCTGGAAACTGGGGCGCATGGGGGCAGCAGCTTCATATCCACCAATTATATCTTGATTAACATGGAAAAGGCTAAACATCCACCTATAACAGTTTCATGAAAACGCAATCATTAATCGTCTAAGTATATGAATCAGTTAAAATAGATATGTGCACTGGTAAAAATCTTTTTTATGTGTGTATATCAGTAATAATAATGTATGAACCTATTGAAAAAAAAAATAATAACCAAAACGATTAAGTAATCAATAAAAATTTACTCATTTTGACCCAAACCAAGATGAAACTTTGAGATCTATTACCTCTGTATGAGCGTCGCATTGTTGACAATACCGTGTTCATACGCCGAGCATCTTTGACAATAAGCATCATAATTCATATAAAGCATGGACCTTTTTTTAACATCATCTTTTCCCCAAAACTGAACGCTAAAACCTACTACGAAAACTACAAATCAATAAAAACACAAACAACCGTGATGCCAAGTAACTCCATACAGCATAGTAGTAGGTTTTAGTGTATCTCACATAGACGCTAACAGCAAAATTAGAACCAAACATAAACATAAAAAAATTAATCCAAACACCCATCGCAAAACAAATCGAATTAAATAATTATAATTAAAAGCATGTACAAACATGAATCAAACAAAATATAATCTTCCCACACCAAAGACTCCCAAGATTAAAACCCTAATTCTTACATTTTGATTATAATCAGGCACAAAAAAGAACATCTGAACATGGATCGACCATAACCGGGCCCCAAAAACCCCAGATTTGAAACCCTAACTCTCGCGTTTGATTTATCTCTCTCTGACGCTCCTGAAGTTGTCATTTTTTAACCAGTTAATATGCACCTCTGATCATCTTTTTCATCATCTGGCTTCCTGCGTGTATGTGTGGCAATTTGTGAGAAAAAAGGACGATGGAGATTTCATAAGAGGATCTGGATTGTTCTAACTTTATGTGTGTGTTTTGTGTATGATAAAAACGAACCGGATTGGGAAATGCAGGCCGAAAAAACAGGCCAAAGTTGGCGGGAAAAGCCCGGAGCAAAAATGACGTCGCAGTTTACGCTTTTTATGATATACTTATAATGTGGACCTTTGATGCCAAGTTTCATAGAACTATTGGACATTGTGTGTTTGGTTATAACTTTGTGTATTCTCCAAGGGTTGGTTATTACCTTGCATCTTAAATTTAAAATTCAAATTTCAAATTCAAAAACTAGTTGTTAGGGCACTCCCAACCCTAACACAGGGTTTAACTTTAACACACTACCACGTCAGCTTTAACCCTTTCACCTTTAACTAAAATAAAACACCTTCAACCATAACTCACCTTAACTCACCTTTAAAAAAAATATTTTCAAATTCAACCCCTAAACTTATAATAATACTTTATTTTTTAAAAACATAACATTCATTAAAAAACATACTACATTACATACTTAATAAAAAAAATACAACGAAATTAAAAAAAAAAAAAATGATAACGAAATAAATAATTATTCATCGTCTTCGGAATATTCTTGTTGTTGATGTTGATGTTGAAGGTGGTTCTGCCAAAGATGCTCCATAAGGTCTCGTTGGAGTTGAGTATGCGTTTCTCTGTCGCGTATTTCTTTTGCCCTTCGACGTTGGACATCGCATCTGTCGACCCACCTGTCTCTCCGCATACGTGCTGACGGATCAACCCACATATCGTTAAACTCACGTAGTGCAAACTTTTGATCTTTTAAAATCATATTATGCAAAATAATGCAACAATACATGATTCTACGTATCTTCACAAGTTCCATTTGACGTTCTAGTTGTTGTAGTATACCCTAACGTCCTTGAAGCACACCAAAAGCACGTTCGACATCCTTTCGTGAACTTTCTTGTTTCCTTTTAAAGTAACAATGTTTCTCGTCAGTTGTTTCCGAGAAGGATTTGACGAATGTAGCCCACTGTGGGTAAATTCCGTCAGCTAAGTAATACCCCTTTTCATACCTCGTTCCATTTACCATATAAGGTGCTGCAGGGGCGACGTCATTAAGAATGTCGTCGAATAACGGAGAGTTATTTAAAACATTAATATCGTTATTCGCCCCCGCCATCCCAAAAAATGCATGTCAAATCCATAAATCTTGCGAAGCAACTGCTTCAAGCATTATAGTTGGGTATTTTTTATCACCCCTACCAAATTGCCCTTGCCAAGAAACCGGACAATTTTTCCACTCCCAATGCATGCAATCAATGCTACCAAGCATTCCCGGAAATCCATGGTGCGCCTCATGTCTTTCATAAATACTTTGAACGTCGGTCCATGTTGGTTTTCTTAAATATTCCAGCATAAACAAATCAATTACACACTTGGTAAAATTATCAAGACAATCACATGAAGTACTCGCACCCATTTGCAAATACTCATCAAACGCATCGGGTGACGTGCCGTACGCCAATTGGCGTATGGCAGATGTACACTTCAAAAGAGCACTTATACTCATTCGACCCGTAGCATCGAATGATTGAGCAAAAAACTTAAAATGATCCGGAAGAAAATCGGAGGTATAAGATTGAATACCTTCGACTATTTGTAGAAATAGTTTCCTGCTCATACGAAATCTTCTTCGAAAATACCGATGCGGATACTTACAATTTGGATCGAAATAGTCGGCACGTAAACGTTGATCTGCAAGCTTACATTCACGAAAGATATGACCACGTGGTATCGGAGGTTGTGCTGTTGCTTGTTCCATCTGCACAAGTTCTTCATACACGACTGTCATAAACTGAATGTCAGTTTCGTCATCTTCATCTGACCAGTTGCTAAATTCTTCGTGACTTTGATTCGGATCCATTGTAAATGAACAAGGTTTTTTTTTGTTGAAGAATGAAGATTGAAGTATATGATGTATTAGATTGATTTGTGAAAGTGTGAAAAAAATTGTGGTGTTAGTTGGGTATTTATAGGGGAGTGAAAGTGGTCTTGAATTTTTTTTTTTGTTTTTTTTATAAAGAGCCGTTGAATCCAAACGGCTATAAAACGCAAGGGGCAAAAATAAAACTTTTTTTTAATTCAACGGCTACTTAAAGGGGGCGAAAGTGATTTTTTTTTTTATTTTTTTTTATTTTTAACAACAAGTACCCTTAACACAGCGTTAAGGGTTTAACGCACACCCTTAACGCTGCGTTAACGCAACACCCATTCAAGGGTTAACGCCACTTTAATGCGCCCTTTTGTATCTTTAACGCCACTTTAACATAGCCGTTGGGAGTGCTCTTAGAGAAATGAGTTGTATGATGTGAGAGGATTGAGTGAGTAAGTGAATTTTGTCATAGATGTGGAAGAATGTGTGAGGGATGTGAGTTGGCAAACTCAAACTTGGAGAGGAATGGCGAGAGTATGTGAGTGAGTGTGTAAGAGATTGTGTAAGGAATGAGCTGTATAAGAGTTGTAATTTGAATTTCAGGTGTGTTGTAGAAGAAATAGGTTGTAGGATTGTAAGAGAGTGTGGGTTGGCAATGGTGATGTGAGTTGGATAGAGATGAGTTGGGAAAGGTAGAGATGGGGAAGGTTCATTTAATTTCAAGTTGAAAGAGTTTTTTGTGTGTGTGTGTGTGTGTGTTTGGGCGTTTGAGTGTGTCTGTGTGTGAATGATTTGAAATTCAAAATTTGGATGTTGTGAGTGTGTGAGGAGGTAGTAGGATGATAGGTGTGTAAGAAGGTGATGTGGCCAATCTAAGAATACATGTGAAGAATGTGGTGAAGAAGATGAAACTTGAAGCCTAAGGGTGTGGTTGATTTGTGATGGTGGAAGATGTTATTAGTTTATTGCGATGAAAAAGAAGAAGAATGTGTGGTTGCTTTGCAAGGAATGAAGGGGACACAAAGAGAATGTCGTAGATTGTGTTTTGGTGTAGGGGACAAGAAGTATAAGAATGTGTAACAGAATGTAAGGGAATGTTTGTGTCAGATATTTGAAATTATACAAATGATATTTATACTTCAAGAGTTCAAGATTAAGCATTCAAGTTTGATAATCCTTAATTAACCAACAATTAAGTCATTCATTAATCATTTTAATGCAAGTAAGATGAGTGCTTTGCATCAAGGTAAATCAACATCCCATAAATGAGAGAATTACGTTTACGCAAAGTGATCTCATCTTAAATGACCAATGAGGGAGTAAGCCCGTTACGTGATTAGTAAAGATAAACATAAGGATTATGGCCACTTGAATATTTTCCTTTGAAGTTATAGTGAAAGTATAAACCTCCTAGGTTTGAGTAAAAACATTTTTTCCTTGGATAGAGGTTTCATAAAAATATTTATGAGTTGGCGTTTTGTAAAAACCGGTAGGACTTGTTTTGGGCATATCTGTAAGTCTAAATCTTCAAGTAAACATCTAAAATATCATGTACAAACCTATACTGAAAGAAGCTCCTTAGTTGGGTAATAGGAAATCCGACTTGGAAAAATCGAAATCACACATGAACCGAGACTGGCACGCTGGCCATGCACTAACGTGTCAGCTGGCACGCCAATTCCAGCTCTTGGGTGTTTTCGGTTTTTGGCTATCGCTTGTGATTTTAAGTGTCTTGAATGTATATTTTTCATAATTAAAATATTACAAGGGCTTTTGAAGCAACAAATTCGATTCATACTTATAACTCTCTTATGTTGACTTGCAATTTTCAAACAATTTATTTGGATGTATTATTGGTTTTATAGGTTATTTGGATGCATTTGTGGTTTTATTATGTGAATTACTAGTTTAAAAAGTGTCATCCATTCACCTTGACTTACAATAGTCAAAATTGGTTATACATGTTTGCTAACAAGTTGACTTTAAAAGTCAAACATGGACAATTGTAAGCAGTTGTGGTTTCACAGATTTGATAAAGGGACATCCAGATCCATTTTGTAATGACAAATGCTTATTTCATTTTGTGACACATCATGGATACACACTTAACACAATTTTATCACTATTTGGTATACAATCTTAGTCAAACATAACAACCAAAGTTTTTTCTTTGACGTTCTTAGTCAACTGAGCTCAAAATTACCCATTATATACCAACAATAGATCTCAAATTAATTAATTGTAGAGACATTGTCATTTGACCAATACAACAACAACTAAATGAACAACAAGTACTACAAAATTATTAATAAAATCATTAACATTAAAGAGGTCTTACAAAACAGGGATTAACTAAATCCCAAAAAAACGGCTTAAACTACCACAAACACAACCAACAAGACCCACATCTCCTAACCCATACTTGTAATACTTATACACAATAAAGATCAAAAGAAAAATAGTGAACATGTACTTATTGAGCTTTTTGACCAATCACTCTTGCTCCCTCAACAACATAATCTGTACCTTTAGGTCATCTTCGAGCTCATTCCTAGCCCTCAAAAGGCCATGAATTACATCTAGAGCTCCGTGGCACATCGGGGGATCCGTCCACCTGATGAAACCACAGTTACAACCCTAGATCATACAAGCAACACACACTTAGTCACATTTAGTGTAAATAACACAATGGAATTATGTATAAAGAGACTTACCCCAGAGTCGGGCAGCAAAAGAACCTTCTTCCCGGATTTCGGTTATTCTATGACATTTTGATTTTGGCCACTTTACCACATCCACATATAACCATCTTTCAATGTTTGTTCTTGCCGAAATTGTGTTCTTAAGTGTGTGTGCGTGTGTGTATATTTTTATCGGAAGTGGTAAATGAGTGTGACAAAACAATCTGGTAGCTTATATAGAAGTGAAGTTTTGGTTGCAAATTTGGTCCCTGAACATAAGCGTTTCTTGGGATACCAAATCCAAGTGGATAGCGCGAAATAGTGGCTAACACTAAAAAACAATACATGATTAAAATACCCTCCTATGGAATGCATGTGAGGGTCACTAATGGGATTTTCTAACGAGTGTTAGTGATAATAGCATTCTTTATAACAAAGGGTGAACAACAATGGCATTCTTTGTAGTTAAATTTTGGGAGTGGCATGGAATCCAAAAATGAGAAACCACATAGACATTTTTTGTAATTTACCCAAATAATTTTATGGTTATTGCAAATGTATTACAAGCGACCTAACTCAAAAAAGTGTTAAACTCGTCGAGATTTATCACACAAACACTTTAAAATTTAAACATAAAAATACAAGTATTCTATAATTCCAAATAGGGCTGAGCAAATCAACCGAATCGACTAGACCGACTGGACGGACTGGCCGAGACCGACCGAAAACCGACTGAACTGAAGGACCAGCGGTCCGGGGTATTTCCTTATTTCGGTCTCGGTCCAGTCCGGTCCGGGGTACAAACTAACCATTTTGCCTTCTTGGACCGGACAAACCGTAGGACCGGACCGGACCAACCCGGATCCGACCGACCACATTCGGTCTGGTCCTCGTTCTAGGTTTTTTTGCTATTTCGGTCTCGGTCTTGGCCGGTCCGGTCCGGTCTTCGACCGCTGCTCACCCTTAATTCCAAATATGTAGTATTAGATCGTTAATATAAAAATTTAGAAACATTTCTTGGACTAAAGTAAAATTTGGCTTACATAAATACTCGGTATCAATGCTATGTTTTTAAAAACATTTCTTCGTCCAAAACAGATTGTGTATATGATGAAACATATACTGTTTCCTCTTGTTGAAGGGTTTCAAAGGATGGATCCTGGTTTAGCGCCTTTTGAGCAGCATCAAGCTCAATCCGTAGTTTAGAAACCCTATCGTGAAGATTCCCTTGATTCGATAGCAGCTTACGTAAAGGCTTCTTCAAATATCTCATTCTCTTAAAAATCGAGAACATATTATGCCTCACCACTTCACTACTCTATCCCATCTCAATCAAAATCATAAAATCAGGTTTATGCACCAGAAGGTTTGAAAATTTAAAAGTCTTAGGTTAGGCTTGTGAAATCCTACCAATTTTTAGAACACATGGCATGGTCAAAAATCTTATATGGTTGAAACACCACATACGAACCCGTGTATTCAGTATTGAACAAA
Source organism: Artemisia tridentata subsp. tridentata (assembly GCA_021014915.2). Lineage (NCBI taxonomy): Eukaryota > Viridiplantae > Streptophyta > Magnoliopsida > Asterales > Asteraceae > Artemisia > Artemisia tridentata. The sequence continues at coordinate 198,568,895 of CP139504.1, forward strand.
ATGTTACTCATTACACGATCAATTTTCTTCAACATAACATTCTTTGCTTTTTGTTTTTGTTCTATGTGAAATGTAACTCGTTGCTATTAACATCGTCCACTTGAATATAAGATACGCAATCCTTAAAATCACGCATGGATTTTTTGATTTTAGATGAACCAAAATAAGTATCCTCCAAGTTTATGGCAGAGTTGAAATCGCCCATAATCATTCAAGGTTTGTCACGAACAAAACCACTATGCATTCCGAATACCCTCCAAAGATCACATCTCTTAATATAGTAGTTGCCTGCATATATGAGCGTACAAAATAATGTGTTTTTATCAGCTTTTAACACAATTTGAGTATGCATTGCCTGTTTTGAAGAGGACAAAACCATAAGATCCACCAAGTCCATGTTCCATCTAAGAATAATACGTGTACCTTTTATGCATTGGGAATCATTTGATGCCCATTGCTATTTGGAACACACACGAGCACAAACACGCTCTAGCTTGCTAACATCCATATGCGATTCTAAAATAGCACAAATGGTCAATCGATTTTCAGGAATTACCTGATGAACATCTTTTTGCTTAGGGATGAGATTCAATCCCATAATATTCCATGAAGCAATACTATACATTAATATTTTTCAATATAAGGAGGTTCAGATAGGTAAATAATTAAAAATAGAGGACACATTTGCCATGGCTGTAAACTAAGCAAGTTTGCTCTGCCATGATGTAGCAAATAATCTCACCTTTGTTCGAATCCATTAAGAATCACTAAAATATTATCATCATAACCTTTTTACATTCTCAGAAGCATTGAAACGTACAACGATAAAGCATTTGGAAGGATTTGTCATTTATGGTGAACAATTGAATCACCTCAAGAGTTTCGATACATGAAGTAGAAGAAGATAGAATGATGACCGAAGTAATAATTAAAACGGACTTCCATCCAAGTTTCACAAACACCCATTGCATGCTCAATGATGCCATAACTGCAAACTAAGTCTGCCCTGCCATGATGTAGCAAAAAAACTCACATTTACTCAAACAACATAAGTAAAGCATAACATAGAGCTTCCTATTTATAAAAAAAATACATCCATGGCCATTCAATAACACACATATATTTTTCAAACAGTTTTGAGGCTACCCAACAAAGAAGGTACTGGATTTTAATAATGCTAGAACCCGAAGAAAAATTAGAGTTTAGACCTGTAGTTATTGAAGGAGACACGTATATTGCCTAATTTGTTAAGCATATCAAAAATGGGCCAACAAACAACATCTGATGACCCAGTTACAACAAATAAAGAAAATGGCCCAACAAATTACCAAACAACATGCCATAGCTCAAAACGACGTTGTTTCATTTTTTTTTCCACAACAAAGCATCAATATACATATGGATACATTAGTAGCCATGCAACAAAAGTCCTACAACTTCGCACCGACATCAAGGTTTCGCAAACATCAAGGTAAACAATTGAAAAAAGAGGACACATCCGCCATGACTGCAAATATAGAAAACTTGCCCCGCCATGATGCAACGAATAATCTCAGATTTATTCAAATCCAGTAAGGAACATCCAAAATCTATCATCACTGCCTACCATTGTATACAGTCGCACATTGAGGATGGCGGGAGGAATCAATATAAAGATTGTGAATGATGACTTCAAGAAAACGTACCATTAGAATCAAAACACTATTCTACAATTCTGAGCTTATATCTGACATTATATCAAACCTCTTACAGACATGATAAAAAAAACCTTTACATCAACTTCCCATCCTCCTCCATTTGATCTGCATGCCCTAGATACAAAATGAACAATCTATTAGGCAACCTGTATAAAGAATAAGCCAAAGCTAAAACTAACACTACCGATAACACTCAAACCATACGCCTATTCTAAATTGATCCCACATTTTAATAAACCGCCATTTCTTTAGAAATTAAAAAATCCAGAAATTATTAAAATCAACAACCACAAAAACTAAACACACAAATTAATAGACACAAATTTTTTACCTATAACCACAATTCCAAAATCCCCCAAAATATTATTTTGTGAGAAATTATTGTTTTGTACATTAGGTGTGCGAACTACGAATAACAGCAGAAAACGTATCCTCCGCCCCAAATCGAGCCTCAGGTAACAATAATCAGCCGAAAAGGATTTATGATCCATTGTAGCAATTGAGTACTAACCTATAAATCGATCCTCAGGTAACAATAATCACAATATTTTATTACGCAATGCATATGCTGATTCACCACACAATGTTGTATCAAGATATGAGATTATAGATTACTGCGCATAAAGGTTGGTGAAAGAAAGACATAGAAAATTGAACACCAAAAGAAGTTAAAAAAGGGCTCTGATGGGCCGAGCACCCCCAAAAATGAATTAGCCCAACAAATTACCAAATGATACTACCAAAATCACAAAACAACATACCATCGCACAAAACGACGTCGTTTCAATTTTTTCTCACTCTGTGTGCACGCCTAATGTATATAGATCCAATAGAACAATTTTAGCCATCCATCTTTTATCAAAATTAATAAAAAACAATTTTTCACTTTTTTTCAAAACAACATATCTTACAAACGGTAAATCTTTAAGCTAGAAAAATACACCATCACGACGAGAATAAAATTATATATCTATAGATATGCACTTCTCTATACTTTCGACGAATTTTTTTTTTCAAAAATTCCGCCCAGAAAAATCACATGTGATTTGTAAAAATCAAATCACATGTGATTTTTCTGGGCTGCAATTTTGAAAAAAAAATCGTTGAAAATATATATAAGTGCATATCTGTAGAAAGATAATTTAATTCTTGTAGCGATTGTATGATTTTTTTCGCGTAACGATTAACGGTTTGCGAGATATTTAATTTTTAAAGCAAGAGTAAATGTTTATTTTTTTTGTTTTGATCAAAAAAAAGAAATGGCTATGATTGGTTCATTGGATTTATGACAAATATGAGGCCTATGTAATAAGGGTTTGAAAATTTTAAAGGTGGTCTTAGGTTCAAATCGTTGAATATTCATATGAACCACATGTTACGTATAACCGTCTAATCCGCATTTGATTTCAACGGCTTGTGGAGTAGTTTATATATATATATATATATATATATATATATATATATATATATATATATATATATATATATATATATATATATATATATATATATACTAGTTTCTAAGCCCGCCCGATGGGCGGGCATGACTTGTAATTTACATTTTAATTTAGTCATGTCGTATATCAGTGATGTTTTTTACCGTTATAACTTATGTATTAATAAAGAGACATGCATGACTTATAATTATTCTTTTGATTTTGTAAATTTATTTATTTAAAAAAATCATTGAATGATTGTCAATTTTTTGTGTTTATGTAAGTATTTTTTTCAAGATCCACCTGATGGACGGGCGACGTTCGTGTAATTCTATCATTTGTTTGGTAAGTTAATAAGTTACATGATTCAATATAATTTGTTTTGGATAATTTACAGATTCAATTTGCACGAATATATTGTGAGGTATACCATAAAAAATAAGAAACATAAATAAATATCATAACTTAACCCAAGTTTATAGATTACTTGGTTCTTATTGTTTGTAATCTTATAGCGATTTGATTTATATGATACGTAATCTGGTTGATAAACCGAAGATGCATTATTTGGGCGTATTTTTTATTTCTTCAGCAGTGTGTTTCTTTGTGGCAATCCTTGCAAAATCCCAACATTTAATGTCCAGTAGAACCTTTTAATTAGTGATTCCGTCATCATTTTTAACTGCAAAGAAAAAAAAAAAAAAAAAAAAAAAAAAAAACGTATTTAGTGCACCAGTATGTACGGATGTATGTATATGTGTGTGTGTAAAAGTTAACAGAACTAAACTATCTATAAGAAGGGCGGGCGGGCCTTATGATTATCCAGTGAAAAAATTAATGAACGCTTAATCAATTAGAAATACCGTAAAATACTTACCAAGTGCATTAACAACGAAAAAGAAATAAATGTTTATTCGATAATAGAACGGCTTGGTCACAATTTCTTGTAAACCGAAATAAGCAAAGGAATAACTGTTGTAAGAGCAAGTGTGAGATGTTCCATGTTGCTAGGCTTGACCGTTATCAGTCCACTCATTTTGTTATTGATACCCACTCGATCTGCTACTTTGGAACTACGCCCAACAGAAAAGTGAGCCAAAATGTTAAAACCAAACGCCAAATCCCCTCTCCATTTAATGATCGATAATCCTAAAGTCGACTAACTTGCCGAGCGGGTAATCGAGCTCCCGTCGCTGAATCTAAATAGCTTGGCCCCATCATAACTACAATTATGGTCCCATCCGTGAGTATCGAGCACAGGTCGAGCTAAAAACTGTGAAGTTGGTTCTAGGAACCTAAATCGGTAGGAAGGATTATCAATGTCAAAAGATGCTGTTAATGCCATGTCGGGCAATGGAAATGCTACCGGTGCAGGAGCATCCCCTTCGCCATCTTCTCCGTGATACTCTTGTTCAGTTTAAGTAGTATTGCCTCGTTTCTTAAATTCTTTCATTCGTTTCACTTCTTCTTTCCGTTAATTCTTTTTTAAAAGATTAACCCAGTAATCATACTCATCGAAATAGGTTTTCTTTTGCTCTTTGCTCAGTTTAGAAAGTTCGTATCTTTTTCAAAGTCTTAAACGAAGGAAGCTGATCATATTCATCTTCATCTTCAACTTCTTCATTGTCATGATTGGTCAAATATGCCAGGTCAGCATCTAAATCAGCACCATCTTGATCATTCGAGAAATTTGGTTTGTTTTTCTAGCTAGGAGAAAAAAATGTTCATACTGAAGATGAGTGAAAAGAACCAAACCTTCGACTTCTGAAGAGTGTTGCATTCTTCAATTAGATTCTCAGCAGATTCCTGTAGTTTTGGCTTTTCGGTTTTCACATATTCACACTCCTCTTGAGTATCCAATAATAACTTCTCCACATTCTTTAATTTTATACTTCTTTCTGAGATCAGTTTGGACTTTGTTTTGAACTCATTGTCCAAGTGCTCGATGTGGGCTTCGAGTTCATTTACAGTGGCGTAAGGTGTTGAACATTCGTACTGCATTTTTAGTTGTTCCTGGATTTCACTTTGTTCCAGTTTGTAAGACAGACTTTCATCTTTTAAAACTTTTCCTTCAAGTTGTTTCTTTCTTCCGTAAATGAAGCTACTTCCTTAGGTCCGGGTTAGTGTTCTTATGTTAGGGTTCTCGTGGGGTATCAAGTTCAGAGCTGCTATCTGAACATGATAGTGTAGTATCGGAACCACTGGTTGATGTTGCCTGGCAGAAAATAGAAATTGACAGAAATGGTTGTGGTTACATTCATCAGTAATTATAGGAAAGAAAGTTAACTCTTGGCATCAATACACTCTCTGTTGTCAGTATTTGAGTATTTCAGCAAAGACGGACTCACTTGAATTTTTCCCCCACTATCCAAAATTTTCGTTTTCCCTATTCTTTTATGCAATAATTTTGATCCCCAAGGTCACTAAACATTGGTAATATAGACCTTTCTTCGTCTTATAGAGCTTTATCATTCAGTAATTTTTGGACCATTGATAAGCATCAAACAAAAATTTTAAATTATTAGTCCAAAAGTAAAGTAACAACATTTCTAGGTGTTCTACAGGAAATAATGGTTTCAGATCATACGTGGGCTTCGGGTCGTACAACAGCCATCACCCAATCATTGTACTTAAAAAAATAAGGACCAAGATATATACAATCATGTAGGTTCATGTATTTTAATTTTCAGAACCTAAGTACCAAATGTAAATAAAAATGATATCACAACTTGTTCTTTATCTTCATTTTTTTAGTATTGCTGTGTAACATATAGAAATCATGACACGTTCACATGTTTCTGATGTCGCTGCACTCATAATAAAGAGATGATTGGAATACATTTTTTTTGCTACTTAGGTACCAAGTAATAAGGAGCGTTTGGGATTACATATGTTTTCTACTTTTTGGGTTATGTACTTCTTTTTTATAACTACAACTAATAAAGGGATGTCTGCAATCAATTCTTTTTTATACTTTTCAAACCCATTCGGAAAATTAGGCTGTTGAAGTTAACCCGTTTAACTAACACATCATTTTTACCACATCTGAGAAACATAGATTGGTGTGAAACATATAAAAGTTACAAACCTTAGCTTGCTGATATTTTTGAAGCGTGCATTTGCATTGATGTGTTGTAGGCGTTGTTGAGATCACCATAGGTCGCTGCAAAAATTATCATGAAGATCTTTAGCAGTTGACTTATTCTCTTCAAGCAATTGTTCCAGTTGAGCAGCATGCTGAAATGCAATATAAAATGGAAAGAACTTATACGGATTGGTGGGTTCAACAAATTAGAAAAGTTTAAACTCGTCACTTATGTCAAATGCTATTTGTAAGAAAGCTTTAGGAAACGTGGACGAACCTACATGCTTCTTAAGCTGAAAACGGAGATTTTTGGCATATACAACCTGTCCATGCCATGTGTTGTTGTTCGGGCTTTGATATCCATGAGCAGAATCCTAATGTGAGAATCCTCATATAGGTACTGTAACACACAAGTGATGACCAATTTTTTTTTAAGTGGGTGGTCATTTCATTTACTTCTCGCTTATGCCCTCACAGGAAAACAAAATGGTTCATTTTTTAAACCCCGCTGAACCCGACCCCTTTGAACCAAATGCCTTGAGAACATGTTCAGGTGCAATTGTTCTTTTATTTTCTCTACTGCAGACTTCATTTGATTATGATGAAATCAGATTGATAAACTCTGCAAGTTTGATAAGCTGGTCAATAACTTGAATGAGATGGAAGGAGTGAGGACCAAATTCTCTCTTAATATGCTTCGCATATGTGATAATGGAGGAGAAAAGCTATTAGTGTTCGGTCAATTTCTTTGTCAGTCTCATTATGAAGACCATGGGTTGGAGTGTTGGAAAACAGATTTTCATGATCAATGGGGATCATGATAATGATGAGCGTGAGAGAGCAATGAAAAGTTTCAATACCTCTCATGAATCCCGGGTATTTTACGGATCATAAGGGCTTTTGGTGAAGGAATATCCCTTGTTGGGGCTTCAAGAATCATAATTCTGGATGTGCCTCTAAACCCTTCTATTACTCGCCAAGCAATTGGTTGTGCCTTTAGACCAGGACAAGTAAGGAAGGTATACACCTACTGGTTAGTAGCTGCAGAATCACCTGAACCTCCACCACCATCGTGCACATCACCACAACCACTACCATCTTTAGGATCAGTTCACGGCTACCAAGAGAAGACATTTGGGGTAAGCTACGTTTCTCACACTGTTGCAACCTTAGCATTAGAGATACCTCATTATTGATGATTGGCTTCTAGAGTACATTACGATAACTCGTGCATTTATAGAACAGTTCTAATGAAGAGCTGGAGTCCAATGCATAATCTTGTACTATTACTATTACTATTACTCGTATCTTGTGCTTGATCAAGTAATGTTTTTTGGGTGTGAGTTCTAATGAAGAGCTGGTGTCCAATGCATAATCTTCTTGGTATATTTCTTCAACCATTTGCTTCCATAGATGAACTCATGCATTTATAGAACAGTTTGATACCTGATAAACCAAATGATTGTTTCAGGTAAACCTTATCACAAGGTCCCAAAATGGCAATGAAAATTCTAAACTTACATTTAGAAATATAAATGAAGTGCAATTATGCAACGATCTATTGATGGTGATATTGTTTGAATCTTCTATCAACCTGAGCATATATCAAGAAATAATTATTATAAAGCTGTTCATAAATATGAGTTCTTAAAAACTAAGGGTTAAAGCAAGCAATAAATACTATATGCTGCCACTTCCAAACCTTCCTATGGATGTGTGAAATCATTTTCTTCATTGTAGCTTAATAACACATCATCCTCGACTATTTGTTTTACAATATTGATTCTTCATTGACAACATTTTGACCAGAATCATCCCCCGATATCTGCATGTAACTCTTTCTTCAGGCTCAATTTGATGAAATTCATTATTTTTCCTTTATCACACTTATGGGATTCTGGATCTCATCAGTTTCATGCTTGTTGACATCATTTTGGCCCAAATCAAATAGAAAGTTCATGGATTCTCTTAAAAGTAAAATAATCATATTCATGTAAAAATAAAACTAAACTAATATTTAGAGACAAAATAATAAAACATGACATAACTCAGCCCTTTCATACGTAGTATCTAGATGTTCTAATAGTCACGTATGAAGTTCCATTACTTTTGATCTTTTAGGTGCATTTTAGATTTTGCTAATAATCTCATAACTTCCATAATGATTCCAAAAATTTTGAATAGAACAAAAGTTACAAATACTTGAATACGATTTAGGGGACTTTGTAACATATCGTCCATTAGCCTTTTTAGCCAAAATTGTGTTTACCCATTAGCATTAGCAATAAAATGCAATCCAAATTGACCCGTCTCTATATATATGAGTAGAGATATAAAATTTACCTAATTGTCGTATGAGGAGCTTGGAACAGATAGGGAGCTTGGAACAGGCAGGGCAGTGCTCTTAGGTACTTGTTTGATCATAATAAGGAGCTACAAACATGACTACTTTGGCCATAATAACATTCTGAACCCATCTGGAAGATAATTGAATATGACGGCTTTGAGTATGATGGTTTTGAGTAGCCAACATGAACAGGAGGAGGAAGAGCAACCTTGTTTGGAGAAACTCCTTTGCGGCTAATGTGCCTACAAAAACAAACAAAAATATAGAACTTGATATGTAGGATAGTATAAGCAAGATTTATGTTAAAAAAAAGTTTTATTATATATTTAAAAACCATTATGGGCTTGAACAACTTAGAATACAGGTACCTCAAATAAGCTTTTCTTATTTGCTTTTTTTTCTTACATAATTAATATAGTGTTTGGGTCTTTCAACCTTTAGATAAACGTTAAACACCCTTTTAGATGAAAATAAAGTTAAGCAAAGTGTGAAGAATACAGAATTACGTTTCAATGCCATATTTGATCTTTTTCGAAGCCATTCACATCTAAAGCGAGTAGTTCGCTTCATTCTAAAATTAAATCCGAAGTTTGATTGATCTTTGCCACCTATTAGCAGAACAAATGGGTCATTAGCTTTTATGTCCAGTAAGCATATAATACCACATCTTGTTGGTGCTCACTATTTTGTCTCACATAATTATAAGTGGTGCGATTTAAAATTGTGTTCTAACATGTTAGTTATTCAGACATATTCTCATATAACATTTTCTAAAAAACTTTTAACATACGATTGGAATTTAAAGTTCCGGTTTCGCAACTCTAATACCCTATTCAGATCCATTTATCTGGATTCAAAATAATCAGATATACGGAAACATGAAATATAATAAAAAGGAATTACCTTGGCATGAAGAAATGGGTCAGCAACAAAATTACTTTGGAATCCTGAATAAGTAACCGAATCACAAGTCAGAACCGGGTTTGCTATAAGCCTAGCCGCAAACTTAATGCCCATGTGTAAGAACAATTCAATTCAGCTTGGATGTATGCTTGTATCGCTTCTCATCCAGGTCAGTGGGGCAAACGTGAGGGGTAAGTATTATAGACCAACACGTCAAAAGTGTCCCAAGCATCAACTGCCTGAAATGACTACAAAGTAAAAAAAAAAAAAAAAAAAAAAAAAAAAATCACAATAGAATTTAAGAAAATCAAATCAAAATATAATAGCAGTTTCATTTACCATTTTGATCATAGATGCAACCTCTCCAATTTTTAAAATATCTCCCACAAATGCAACTGCGTTACCACCCATCTACCATTTTGTTGTGAACTCTCTAACCATCCAACCGTTGCTGACGGTGACATGTAAAGTAATTTAGTTGAATAATCTATTCATATTTAGGCAAGTAAGGTAATACTTGCAAATACACGAAAAATTGATGTAAATTACTTGCTAAACTGAATAAAGTCCATACCAGACCATCCACAAAACCTATAATTAGACATAGCTAGGCTCCTAAGAAACTCACCAATCTTACCTGCTTCATTCATGCACCCCTGCAAATCCACAGGATTATACTCCTCGCTAGGATATGAAAGAATATTAGACGCCGCCTGAAGATAAGCACCAGAGTCCATAATCCCAACAACCTGTATCAGATACTATTGTAGTAACATTGGTAAAAAATGAACCTTCATCAAATACAGTAACCCTATGGGAAAAGATAAACCTACCTTGATTTTGGAATAGATTGCACTAACTTGCAGCTTTGAGTTTGTTCTCCAAACAACCCAAGGTAGATATGTCTGCACACAAAAAAAGGTATTGATCCCAACGTGCAATTAATGTAAGTTTAATTTAGTTTAAATAATGGTCACCTTTTTTTCCTAGAAATTGGCCTATTTCGAGCTTCCCATCGACTGCATCTTTGCAGTGTAACCCCCCTAAATTTTGAGCTTCCCCTAGAGAACCCTGGCCTTGGGCAACGAACAAACTATTTAAGACCTTCGTCATAATAATTTATGTTGAAAGTAATGTTTGAATTGGGTCCGCGGAATATAATGACAGCCTGATCATAAGACCTATAACAAACACCAAATTTATATACCAAAATAATGCGTCAAACGGTGATAAAAAGCGAGTGTTGTATTTACCTAGCAGCAGCATGTGCGGTTAAGAAACCACCTGTAAACACCAAGTAACAAAAATTTCAGTGGGACAAACTAAGTAAGCTACTATATAATATAATAATATTCAAACTAAAATAGAAATCACTCATAATGAAATACACACTTCAATATAGAAATATGACCACTCATAATGCAATAAAGAATAAGTTATTTCCACCATCTCAGCTCGCTGCATATATAATCACTCACAATGCATAGCATACTTCATATATTCCTCAGCGAGATGATTCACAAGTAAAAATGGACATTCCTTCGAATACGATTGCAAAAACTTGTAAGTTTTAGTTGAACAAATGAGTTATCATATCTAGTATTACCATCTATGATATTATACATGACAATTACATCGAAACTAATTATATCTAAACATCTTCTAGCACTACTAATGTAAGTGATATTGGTTCACTACTCCAAGAGGTGAATCAAGAATCTTGCATTGTCTAAGAAAATTAATGATTTTTCAATGTTGTACCGACTGAGAACTCCTATCGATAAGTCATATTTCTTTAAATCCTACACTATATCAATGTTTAAATAGTAACTTATTTCTCATTCATAACACCTACCCAAAAAGTCACGTTTGATTCAGTAAATAGTCGTTCGGTCATATCAGGATATTCACTTGTTGGTAAATCCATGTTCTACACATTCAGTGACCGTTAATCATCTACATAGCAGATTACTAACATCAAACTAACTTGCATCACCAATAATAACATGACAATGCATCAACCTAACTTACATCACCGATAAATAATCCTTGACTCAAACACTAACATTGAGATTTTAGATCTACCTGTGTATATAAAAAAATTTCATGTAGATTCTCATAATCAATTCTACAACCTGCTTATACTTTTAGTTTGGTATATGGGCCTAATAAGGTTACCATCTAACACACCTAAATCATCAATGAAACAACAAAAATATAAACCCCCAACAACAGCTTCTTCAACCACCATTGTACTATGTATTGAGATAATGCACACGGGAACAAACTTTCACATTCTGCAGCTACAAACATCAGATCCTCGTTCTACATAATAACATGGTATGTCCATTCGCTATAACGTGTTTGCATAGAAAATTAGCCATCAGTACTATTGGTTCATATTCGATAACAAACTTCCTACTACGTAAATGAATAAAAATAAAGAACGCAAGTGTACAGGTGGTGGTGTCAACGCATTTTGGGTTATTACAGGTGGCAATGTCACAATTTTCAAAGATTGGCTATTTTTTTACTAATAAGACTGATAGTCCCTTGATCCCGCATGAAATCAACCCATTATAAATCATACTTCCATTTTCAGTAATGAAGTAATGTTTACTAACCCCTTACTACTAATTATGAATTATTGAAAACTTACACAATGCTTAACCTGTATAGTGTCTTGAAAGTTCTAAACGTTTACTTTCTAACATATGACTGAATTGCTTCTTAGCTTCTGCCATATTACTTTCCACTTCAGCCAGCAACTTATGAGCCTATTGATCATTTAAAATCACATAATTGTCACATGTATTACAGTAAAGTATGGGATAACAACTATAGACATGGATAGGGAAAAAAACCTCTGATTTTTTTTATCTTCTAGCTGTTTCTCTCTTTCCTTGAATTCCAAAACAACCTGGTCCTTTTCCTGAAGTGAGCTATGAAGCTGACTAACTTCTTTCTCCAGTGAATCTACATGCTCTTCATGCTTCACAATCTCCTTCCGTAGAGTATCTATTTCCTCTTCCTTCCCATGTATCTCTGATTGAAGATTTCTGATACTCTCAGTGGTGGCAGTTTCAGATTCCGAGTGATTCAACGTAACTGAAAGTCTTGCTGCATTTTTAACGATACATAATGATTAGTCATGATATCATCACACGCTGATATATAATTTAACAATAAAAAATGGCCACCATTTGTATCTCTGATAATCTAGAAGCTTCAGATAGAGAGCTGATTTTTGTTATTGCATAATTAAGTAAATGCATTCCTCCATCTGATCTTTATATGGATCACCAACATCTGTAACATAGGTTCCCAGTAATCCATGGGCACTGAAGAATATCATGACCTGCAAATTTCATAATAACGAAAAACATATGTCTCAGATATAATCATATGGTTCCACTGATCATTAATAGATCGCAAGCAATCTGAAAATTGGGATGGTGTGGGTCATAGTAATTGGTACCATTCTGAAGAACGAACCTAAAATCATCTTGATAGCAAATTTAACCGGATCTTGAGAAAATTTACTATGCTCACTCTCACTTGTGGATGGTGTCATTGCTGTAGCAGAAGGCAAGGCTTCATAACCGCGTCCGCCAAGTCGGTGATGAAGGTAGAGGTGCACCCGAGAGCAGGGACACAACCCCAATTTTCTACGCCAGATTCTAGGGCTAACTCCTTATATTCCATATCTATCTCTTCGAGAGTTTCTATGTGCTCACTCACAAAGCTGCACATTCACAAACACCAACTTAACATTAATGGTTTGACGATACATGAGCATTCAGAAGTGGAAAAACAGAGTTCTTTTATGTATGAATTGGGTAGACCAGTGACATTTTTGTGAACGTGTAGGCACATTTTTAAGACAAAAAATTTGGGGTTTTGACCCGTTCACCTTTAAGCTAAAATTTTGGTTTACGCGTTCACCACATATTTATTAAAGAATCTCATTGTTTCAATACTAACAACTAAGAAGATCATAAATAATAATCTCAATCTATATAGTTACCTGTAATGCAGAATCTGCACCAGCAGATATCGTTAGCATGGTATCTTTTAGTAATTTGTACGCAAAGAATAACACATACACACGTTCCTAAATATCATGATTCATAAAACCTGGAAAAATAAAAAAATATGTACCAAACCGTAATATAGAGAAGATAGAGATGAAAGAGATGTAGGGCCTGTGTAAAATCGTGTTTCATTAGGGTTTTAAATGAGGCGTATGTTTTTTTTTAACAAACCGTGATACAGAGAAAATAAATATGGGATTTATATTCTAGGGTTTTAAGAATGTGTTGTTATTAAGATATTACATTTTGATTTTCAATTGTCTATCACAACTTCTGGCTTGTTCCATTGGTTGAAGTGCTTGTTTCTGAACTAATAGACCCATGTTCAAATCTTGCGAGGCCTACATTTTTTACACAATTAATTCTGAATTAATTCCGAATTTTGCATAGTTTATGATTATGTGGCATTAAAATGATTATGTGGCATTGAGGTGGCATTGAGGTGGCATTTATGTGGCATTATCTACGTGTAACGCCTCCTGTTATATATAATGTAGAGATATATATATATATATATATATATATATATATATATATATATATATATATATATATATATATAGGGAAAAGTGAATATGGGGCTGTCTCACATCTAATCTTACATGCGAAACCATCAAAAATCACAAAAAAATACGTCATTTTGGTTATTATTTTTTCAAAATTTGAGTAGTAGAACTAATATATGCATAGTGCAACGTATTTTTGTGGTGAATTAAATCAAACCATTGTTGAATCTATAGCTAATTTTTTAGTTAATGAAATCACCTAACAATATGATGTAGAAAACGCATGCATCAACGTGAACCTAACTTAAGACACTAATTATTGTGAAAGACATGATACAAATGAGGTAGATTTAATGTTTTTCTTGTTAAAACGACGTAATTATTGATGATTTTGCATGTAAGCTTTGATGATTTTCCATATATATATATATATATATTGGTTCTATAAAAAAACTCACTTTGATGGAAAAGTGAGAAAATAGTGCAAATCACCCCCCCTTCCCCCTTCTTTTTTTCCCCAACCCAAAGGGCCTATTTGTTACTTTCTTTATTTTTTAGGGTAAATTTTGTAAATTCATCCCCTTGTTTATTTATTTTCCTTTTATGTTTTAGTTGATTCTTTATTTTTTTATTTTTTCCTCCCAAGTCTTTGAGTGAGCTTTTTTCCCCTGCACGTGTACACATAAGATTAATTGCAACATTGGCATTAAAACATTAATATCTGATCATTTTATGTTCAATTTTACCATTTGGCTCAACAAATTAGATATACGTGTACAATACAACACAAAGTCATTTCCATGGCTTTAAAAAAGCACTATACTTTAAATACTAATCTGTGATATACAGGTGGAAAACTGCCTCCAAAAAGTTTCAGACTTCTTCAGACGCTCCAAAATATTGATGAACTGAGAAGCTCCTTGCCATAATGCCATCAAGAAGTCTAGAGCATTCAGCAGTATTTTGGGATTACTAGCAACAACAAAAATCAACAAATTGTTAGGTAAAACATAAAATTTTGTATTACAGTTATTAAAAACTGTACCTTTCTATCAATTCTGCAGATTTTCCAATATACACCCCAAGAGCATCAAGCAGATTTTCTCCCTTAGGCCCCAAAGAGCCAAGACTAACGTCAGTTGTACTATCCTTTAAATCAACTATAGCTACAAGAAAGGCAGGCTGCACATTTAAACAGTTAGCACACAAAGTGATCAGAAGAATACAAGAAATGCAAACAAATATGCATGTGTAGATCAAAAGGAAATGTACATAACATGAAACTGAAATCAGTATGTGACACGCTGATCTTTATCATGATGAGAAGAAAAATAAAAGAGACCTGGTAATATGCTGCCGAAGCAAGCATCTTAAACGTGTTGACAACAAGATCTTCATCTGAAGGTGATTTATCACTTATGATCATTATGATAGAACTCCTAAAATCTACAATCTGATTGCAAGCATGCATACAGCAGTTAAAATAGGTAGAAATAACCACGGACTGGAGAGAACTCTGAACGTTGTTTTACCTGCTTGTCATCCAAACCAAAACAAGCATTCCCAGACATGTATGGTTGTAAATCATCCACATTCAAGAGTAGAATAGAGAGAGCACTTACAACACCCAGTTGGATCTTTTGTCGAAGTAAATCATAAGAGTTGAAACTTCAAAATCAATAATAAAACAGTTGTTTTGATATCTTTTCATGTTCAGGTAACCAGTTGTCATCATGTTTACAAATTCTACCTATATAAGGACTTAAAAGGCTATGTAACCAGATTATGGAAACACAATTGTGTTTGAACTTTGAACAAACAACTCTCGAAAAGAATCTACCTGTGTAACCAGATTACCGAAATGAGCTTACTTATCTGTTCTATTCAGCACTCAAAAATCTTTATCTGATTTGTCAAACCGTTTAAATAAGATATTTGTAATAACCTCATGCGCCTAAGCTTATCCTAACACTAGAATGGGGGGCTCTAGTGAGTACTTGGATAATAGGCTTATAATAGCTAAAATTTCCCACTAAATAAGCTAAAACAAACAACCCCTTATTTTCTAAACGCAATAAGCAACCCCTTGAAATAGATCCAACAAGAATACATTGCCATTAATATCATTAGACAAAATCAATCAAGTTACTTAAAAATGGATACTATGATTCAAACGAATGCACTAAAGTACCTCAAAATGATACACTAAAGCGCCTCAAGTTGATGCAGTAGAGTACCTCAAACAGATGCATTAAAGTACCCAAACGCTACTTTAGTAACAAGGAGTGATATATAAGTAACTGAACAAGCACATGAGACTCGCGGAAACTTAAAGCTGAAAGTGCAGGAAATATACTGAATACAAGTAGACGTAAATAGCCGTTGAGGCATTAAGCAGGAAATACGTTCCCACGATAACAATTGCTAGTTGTGAGATGCTTAAAGAAGTAAATCTGTGTGTAAATATCTTCATGTTTAGGTAACAGATCTTAAGAAACATACCTATGGGTTCGAGCCATACCAGCTGGTGTTTGTACCTGAGAGATTATGCAGGAGAAATTTGAAAATTGAGATCATAAAAAATGTAATTGATGGTGTGTTTGGCAAACTAAACAGACCAATATAAATATAGGGTGACAAATTTATGGTGAAAACCCATGGTATATGTGCCATTGTCTCTAAGATATGATGCAAGAGATACAAGCGAGAACTTACAACAATGGAGTGAACAGCAACAGGAGTACTTTCTTTAACTAGCTGCAAGAACTGTAGCCCCCTTTTCCATGCTGGCACATCCATGTTGCGTTCGGTAGGAGGACATCCTTAGAAAAAGTGTAAATCACATGATCAACATCATACAATATGCGCATAAAAAATTTATTAGAATCAATTCTTTTGGTGAACAAATAATTGGGAAAAGAAGGTTGACATCCTTAACCAACATGGACAAAACTGCAGACATTATCAGGTATTAAGATTGGATGGATGGACAAAACAACTGAAAGGACTATGCAAGCAGTAAACACACAGCTATGCCAACTATATGCATGCAATAGTGGCGATTTCAGGTACAAAACACAAGTAGGAGTACAAGCAACCAACCTGATTTCCTCTGATTCGATACTAATTATGTTACCGGAAATAAGCTTGTATTGGTAACGACATTTGGAGCAGGAAACAAGCTGCAAAAGGAAATTTTTTTATCTGATAAGGAAGCATAAAAACACGATGAACTAAAATGAAATGGAAATAACATTTCATTAGCTGTCACGTGCCAATCTATATATTTAAATGGCAGTGCGTCAAAATATTTGAATATTAACATGTGCGTATATTTTTACCAATCAAGTCTACAGAACTAGCAAACATGTCCATTAGGTGAGGATTTAAATTACTATTCAGAACGTGTACTGGATTCTTATGGCACTTAAAACTAGTTGCTAAATATTTGTGGATATAGGGGATGGACACAGTTAAATTCAAGCAAAGTCAACTGGTATTTTCTCCATTCACTGTGATTGTTTTTATAACTAATAGCATTCAACAGGAAAAGTAAATAAATTTTTTGATAGGCTTATTAGTGCATGCCTGAATACCATTTTGGGGCTCCGCAATAGCAACAGCTATCATGCAACTAGGACATCTTACAATCTTACCAAAAGGAACCTGCATAAACACAACCAAACTACATATCAACATAATAATAAAACATGAGGGTAATAGAACAATGAAATAAGTACAGTAATACCTCTTCACCAGGAGATACTCCCACTCTACAAACAGTACTGATAATCCTAAGCGCATCCAAAACTCTCAAAGATGCAGCGAGACCCCTAACCAACAGTGTGTATGTATTTACATCAGGTCTGGACCACCTCCATCTGTCACCAACATCTTTATCTCCAACACCTACATCGTGCATTAAACATTAGTACAATACTATAAAACCCAACTTTATTACATTAAAGAATGTAAAACGCACAATCTAATGCCCAGAAACCAAAGACCATCCTTCAGGCGATTTACACATTTCTTACAGACATCAAAGCTAATAGAACAATCGAAGAATAAGAGACATAGTAACAGTTATTGATCTTTTGACTAGTACCTGGTCCTGATATGCTTTAAGAACATAATTTATGTACTTATTTGTCTTATGATCTATGAGCAATCATATATGCATAATTTAACACACTATATAGCAATTTGTTTGGAAATGATTTCCATTAATAGGAACATATCTGATGTACGAGTAACTAGAAAAATCGCCTAATTCTACTGAGAATAATCTTATAATGTTTGGAACTAGCTATGGTATATATTATCAAGGGATGCTACGGGTTTCTTGCTACGAACAATTTCAATGGAGACTGTATAATAAACTTTGCTAATAAAATTTTAGCCATCATGTTGTTATGAAATATGTCATTAGAACAGGGTGTCGTATGATACTTGTAGTTAAAAGTTTCAAACCAAGTAAGCAGCAGAACAATATAAAACTATATATTTTTTTTAGAATTTGTGTTAACATTTTGTACTCTTTCTAAGAGGAGGATAGTCTATGCATGAACACTAATGACGTGGCAACCTGGCTATTACAGAAAAACATGGTGTAGCTACTAATAACTCAACACTGATGCTCTAAGCATTACTCACTGATGCACTAATCATACTCACAGATGCTCTAATATGTTCAGCGATGCACCAAACATACAAACATTTAACCTAATGCAGCAACCACTAACACTGATGCCCTAATCATACTCACTGATGCTCTAATAAGTTCAACGATGCACTAAACATATTTTGATGCACTAATCACACAAACAGATGCCGTAACAAGTCATTTGATGCCCTAATCATACTAACGGATGCTATAACAACTATTCCTGATGCAATAATCATACAAGCATACGATAATTCATGAAAACTTGATGCACTAATCAAACAAATAAATGCTTTAATCATACTCAATGGATGCCATAATGTATGTAATATATCAATAACTCATAACCCACTTGAATCTTGTGATGTTGGCTGAAACTTTAGAGAGAGAAAGAGAGGAGAGGGAAACTTTCTAGTGAGAGAAATATTGAGATATTAGATTAAGTGTAGTGAAAGCTCCAACCCTTCCCACACTTGGGAAGGGGTATTTATAGTACTGGCTAGGTTGCCCCTAGTGGGCTGTGGAGTGAGCTGACAGTGGATAAAGACCCGACCCAACTCCACAAATACTAATATAACTAAACTAATAATAATACTATTAATAATACTACGAGCTATATAAATGCTAAATAGATACTCGGGGTGACCGAGTCTTCATATGAATATTCATATTCCAAGCAATCTCCCCCTAAGGGAGGTCACCTCAGAAATAATGTTTTGAATTCTAGCATTCTATCATATGAATTTGACTTCATAGCTCGTAGTCTTTGATTCTTCAATGTCATTGATCTTTGTGCGTTCAGCGGCGAACTTTTGATGACTGATCTTTTGACTTGGATGATCTTCGAGTATTCTTTGAGGTTATCATCCAACATATGTCTTCAAGTCATCTTGCAGCATCGTCTCCATGTGAAGTTGTGATCTTGGAGCCTTCTTTGAGATCATCAGCCACCGTAAATCTATGAGCTCATCCATTGTAGTAATGCCTCCATGTGATTTGTTGTGACCGTTGGGCTCGCATGCTCACACTTTTCTGGATCATGATAACTATCATCAGAGTTGCGGAAGCTGTGTTGTAGGTCTTTCATCTATCATGATTTCTTTGATAATAATTTGTAAGTGTGAGCATGGAGTGTGGATTGACACGTCTCTACCAGAATCAAGAACCACCATCACCATCTTTATATGAATCTGAAATAAAATAGTTAGCAATAAAGTTTGAGAACGAATATAGCTTTGTCATTCGTTCGGTGTGGTTTGATTAACCTTCGGTTCTGTGAAGACCGACCTGTGATCAGGTAGAATCCCCTTTAAAGAAGATTCTCCTTGACAGGAATTTCCATCTTGTTGTAGGGAATCATCCAAAGAGTTACCATAGGAATCACACTACAAAGCATGTTCTCATACTGGAACGTCTCAAAGCAGACAGCACGGTAGAGTGAATCAGTGAATTGAATACCCACTGATTGATGAGAAATTGATTATAAAAATCACTCGCGTGTCACTCGATAAACATTTTATGCAACACGACGAGGGTTTTATACATTGAATCACATTTCTGTCATAAACACTTTTGTTTGAAAATTTTCACAATCAATGTGCTCGAAATTCAGTTGGTGAGCACATTGAAAGGTTTTCCAAAAGCGTCCGTCAATCCATTTCCTGGAACAAGTTTGATTAAATGAGAATCGCCCCATCGTTTCTTTCCAGTTGTCACAAGTTTGATCCATGAAGGATCTCACATGTCACCCACCAAGAGCTTGTTTGATGTTGGCTCTAGAAGGATTTCCATCTTCATTGTGAATACTTTACGTATCACTCGGATGTTCTGGCAATACCACGAGGATAATGCGTAGGCCTCTTCATATATATTTTCTTGCTTTTCACGGTGTATGAAACAGCAAGTATATTGGAAATGTGTCATAATGAGATTAGATGATCTCTTGGCTCAAGACTCAATAGTGCGTTTTGATTTAGTGATCGGAGGCTGGAGAGGACTGCCACCTTTTCAATATCATCTAACTCGGAGTGAGATAGACGATAGACATGTATTGATCTCCGTGACAAATGAAACAAGAGTCCTTTGAGGGATCTTGAGAGGCTATGGAGGGTGATGAAGCGAAAAGTGTACCGCTTTTAGGGGGTCATTTAAGCCCTAAATCGTATTTATTTGATCAAATATTGCCCTAAATCGTTCCTTTTGTCATTTTAGGTACTTTGGAGAAGAAATCTGGAAAAGGAAGCATTTTGGACGTTTTTGGAGCATAAAAGTGAAGAAAACGACAAAGTCTCAAAATCGGCTGGAAAAGTACCTTTGACGGCGCCAGGGATTGTTCTGGACGGCGTCACGGCTTGGCAAAAAGAGGTGGATATGAAAAATACACATGATAAGCCAGGGAGTTTTGCAATGTAAAGTCTGACGGCGTCACCCTTTAAGGTGATCAAGGCCATCACGGTTTAAACTAAAGAGGGACGGCGTCAAGCCCATTTCTGACGGCGTCAAGCCTTGATAAGCCAGAGCGGATTTTGGAGCACTAAAGAGGGACGGCGTCAAGAAGGCCATCCGGGAACCCTAGACACGGCGAGGTGACGGCGTCAAGTCCTATAACGTGACACCGTCAGCCCTTAAACTCTATATATAGTTTTGCAATTTTTTGTCATTAGTGTGCAACTTTGAGGGTGCAACTTTGTGAGGAGAAACCCTAAGACGAATTTATACCATTTTTAAGGGTTTTCATACCCTTGGATCTCCCATGTTTAATTGAAGATAAGTTATCATTCAATCAATCAATATGTCTATGTGTTGTTTGATTATATCTTGTTCTTGTCTTTTGATTAACATGCTAGGCTAGATTTATCTTGTGTTTGCTTAGATCTAATGAAACCTAACTATTGATTATTGGTTATTAGTGTGTTATTAATTGTATTGGATGATTGTTTATCGATGTTAGGCTTAAGAAAACTGGCTAACCTCCTATTCGGTAACTTGCTTGAACGTCTTAAGAAACATGAACCAATGCGTACTAAGGTTTTTATGGTTGTATTTAATGCATGAGCGAATTCTAGTGATCCCATGTTAGGAGCTTCTTAGCCGGCTCGACATAGGAGTGAAGTAGGAGCTTGTAGAGTTGGGGAAGTACGTACGCCACCCCACGATTGGTATTAAGGAATACACCCGTCATCCACGCAATTAATACACACTAATCAACCGGTAAAAGATAGTTAGGGAGTAAGGAAATCTAAGTAAACACATTTCTCTCCACATAAGTTTCACAACCTTTTCATTTTCAGTTATTTTATTTTATTCGCATTTGTAGTTATTTGGGTTAGTTGACTAGCAACTAATTCCGCCCACTCCTTCAAACCCGAGATTTTACTTGCTTTCATAAAAATATAAAAATACAAAAAGAATCTTCTCTCACCCTTAGACCTATTAGAGTAGTTTTTCAATCCTAACGACACTATTCCCTGTGGAGAACGATCAATCCCCCGTACTTACCACTACACTATACTACATCGGTCAGGTACACTGCCTGGTGGGGTTGTAAGCCTCTTGAGATCCCTCGAGAGGTAAAACCTGTTGTAAGGTCGCAAAAGCACGCATCAAGTTTTTGGCGCCGCTGCCGGGGAATAGTTATTGTTTAGGTTGAATTTTTATTTTATTAGGTCTACTCACTAGATTCCTTTCTAGTGAGATTTTTATTTTATTTTTCTAGGATTTCTTTAGTCTATCTTTTTTTCTTCGTTTCTTTGTTCGTAACCATTACCATCCGACATCATGGAAGGTGGTAATATCCTTGATCCCAACAACCCACCACCACAACAACACCCACCTCCTAGAGCCCGTACCTTAGGAGACTACTCCCGTCCTAGCCACCATGGCTATCGAAACACCATTGAGCTCACTCAAGGAGCCAATGTCACTCCCTTGCGATCCGACACCATCCGGTTGGTGCAAAGCGGATGCGCATTCCATGGACTTCGTTCTGAAGATCCTAATCAACATCTCAAGGACTTTCTCAAAATCGTTGATTTCATAAACCTTGATGTTGCCACTCGAGAGACGACCCGCTGCGTCTCTTTCAATTCTCTCTGCGGGACCAAGCTAGTCAATGGCTAGAGCGTCTACCCGCAGGATCCATCACCTCTTGGGATGATCTCACCACTCGTTTCCTCGCTCAGTTTTTCCCACCAGAAAGAACTACCAAGCTAAGGAATGATATCTTGATGTTCCAACAACGTCAAGGCGAAACCCTCTACGAGGCATGGACTCGATTCAAGGACTTACTCCAAAAAGTCCCTCACCATGGCATAGAACTTTGGCTCCAAGTCCAAATCTTCTATGACCATATCAATCTCTCCACGAGGCAAACCATTGACCAATCGGCCGGTGGTAAGCTACGTGATCTAAGTGCGGAACAATCATGGGCTCTCCTAGAAGATCTTGCTCTTTATGACAACGAAAGTTGGAGTGATCCCTGTGATTTGAATAAAACGGTCAAGGCAATATCTTTGCCTTCGAACAATTCAAGCACTTCCGACCGTAGGATCATAGAACTTGAAGACCAAGTCAAGTTTCTTATGAAATCCTACGAGGCTCCTAAACCTTCAAGCCAAGTGAACAAAATCACTTCTTCATGTGAATTATGTAGTGGTCCCCACGACACTCGTGATTGCATGGAACTCCCCGAACAAGCTTTTGCGGACTACGCATCCTCGCGTACCGACGGAGCGGGAGACAAGTGGTACACTTTCAAACCCGAGCCAAACCCTTACGGTGATTCATACAACCCCTCATGGAAAAATCACCCAAACCTTAGGTGGAAACAAAACCAAAACGCACAACAAACCAATTCTTCCAACCCACCTAATCGTTTTCAATCAAGCGGTTCATCTTCGAACCGTACTTTCAACAACAATCCTTCCAGCAATGGTAGTACCAGTAACTTTGAAGGATTGATGTCTCAATTTATGGCGTCTCAAGAAGCTCGTTTGGCCAAGTTTGAAGCCGATTTCAAACAAAAACAAAGCGAGATGACCAATAAGATTGACACTTTGTTGAAAGCCCTCAATGACCGAGAAATGGGAGCACTCCCTAGCAACACAGTCAAGAACCCAAGACTAAACGTCAACGCCATCTCGTCAGTTTCGTCTCCTAGTTCTTGTCCACAATATTATTCGGTCAATTCCATGAGCACGTGTTTCAAACAAACCCAAGTCGTTCAAAATGACCAAGAAGTTATGACATCCAAATTGGTCAACAACATAGTTGAAACACCTCCCACTCAAAACCTTGACAATGAATTCAAGGAGCTCCACCTTGAAAGTCCAGTTATTGATGTGTTGGATGAGAAGAAGCTCAAGTTAGGCGAAAAAGGGACCGCCTTTGTTCAAAACAAGCTACCTAAGAAGTTAGATGATCCGGGCTTATTTGTTCTACCTTGCAAGATCGGTAATTCGGAGGCTTATGACACATTAGCCGATCTTGGATCAAGCCTTAACCTACTTCCGTTACCTCTCTACACCTCTCTAAAACTAGGAAAACTTGAAGAGACCGAGGTAATAATAGGCTTAGCGGATGGAAGTGTTGCTTACCCGATTGGAGTAGTCAAAGACGTGTTAGTACACATAGGAAAACTAACCATTTTAGCCGATTTCCACGTCCTTGATATGGTTAGCGACCCTACATGCCCCTTGTTGATAGGTAGAGGATTTTTGGCGACCGCTAGTGCTATGATTGATTGTAAGGAATCTAAGATAGCGGTAGGAGAAGGTGATACTTGGTCAGTCTATGATGTGAAGAAACATGCCTATGATACTAGTGAGGAACCAACACCCCATTGGTTAGAATTAAATAGGAGACCATCTAGATATGGACCTTGGATCGATAGAGACTTCATAGGACCCCAACGCCCATTTTTCCTAGAAGAGGACTTTGTAAACCGAACACATGCGGTAGAACAACTCTTGGCTAGGGACATCGAATTGGATCCATTTGAAGACCCTCTAGTTTTTAGGAAGATTATTGAGTTCCTAGGAGTTTTGCCAATTAACCTAGGGATGAATAAGTGGACTTGTGAGGACGATGATCATAAGTGGGATTGGGAACAAACCACCCAAAGATGGAGATGGGTCATGGCATATTAAGATGACATTGTATGACCCGGATGGAGAGAGGTTTGAAAAGATATATTGTACTAAGAGGACCAATAGGAAACTTCAATCCAAGCTTAACCCTAATGACGTCCTCGATGACGAGCTCACTTATATAGGGTAGAAGGACTTTGAGTCTAGCTACAAGACTCGTTAATAAAGAAAAGCGCTTCTTGGGAGGCAACCCAAGCTTTATTTGCTTTGTGTGTTTATTTATTTGTTTGTTTGATTTTATTTGTTTCCGTATGTATGTTTAATTTTTATTATTATTGATTCATGTTCAAAACTAAATTGTGAAAATGCTTTATTTTGTTTTTAACTTCGTCTTAACTACATATAAAGGTATTTTGCAAAAATTAAGTGTAAGGGAAATCCAAATCGGTTTATTAGAACAAATAAACATGAATCGTAATAATAATAAATTAACATACATATTAGTATTTGTTTGAGTCAAATGCTTGTATCGAGTCATAATGATATTTTGCAAGATTTCCAGGAAGTAAGGTATAGGTTTTTCCAGAAATTTTCCGGAAACTTAACATGAGAATTCTGTCAGATCATTTCTGACGACGTCAGGCATTACAACCTGACGGCGTCAGGTTTTAATTTTCTGAAATTTTTGAAAGTTTTGTTTTCATAAAAAGTTTTTATTAAATCTCTAACTTATAATCTCCAGGAATCTGCAAAATTATCATTCCACAAGCATTATATCCTTATATATAGAATTTATCCCACCGATGTTATGCAGGTTTTTGTGTTTGTTTTCTCAGGTTTAACAGGTTATTTTGGACAAGGAGATGTATGTGGAATCAAGCTTTTGGCGATGCATTAGTCTTGGAGCTTCTACTTTCTCTTGGAAGAAGATCTAACCATGTTACCTCATTATCCACCAAACGAATCAGGGGAGTATTTGATTTTATTTGTTTACCTTATTTACTTTTACATCTTGTTATTTGAACATTGGAGACAATGTTCATCGTAAGTGTAAGGGGGGGGGGGGGTAAAAATACGATACTTTAGAAAATACAATTGCACTTGATTTTTGTTTGTTTGATGGTAGATGTGTAATAAAATGAGATAAATACCTGTTAGGGCAATTTTAGTGCCAAAAAGTTTAAATTTTTTTACGACATATAGGAGTGAAACTTTGATCTTAATGAGCGTCTCACGGATAGGAGTTATATGACTAGCACAAAAAACCGTACCACTAAAAAAATTTCCACCCCCAAATATGTGAGGTTCGCCCCTAGAATTGGTAGGAAAAGCATTTATGCTATGATGTGTGTACCGGTAGCACTTAGATTCTAGAACTTGCGTTAGGACCATTCCGAGGCCACAAGTGAGACTACATTCGTGTAGTTAGATTTACTACATGATAAGAGGCATTAGGATTAACCCATTGTTTTACACCTGTGTTTTTGTTATAATTACATTGGCTACATTGGTCAAGTAATTCTCCCACACCCTTTGCGTTGTACTCATTTTTAGTACACGATACCCCTAGTACACCCCTCAGAGCCTATCTTTTCGTTTCTAACTTTAAGCATTTTACTTAAAGGAAGAATTTGTTTACACCCCACTTAAATGTACACCCAAATCGCCTTAGCCTACCTTGTATGCACTCATTTTTAGTGCATTATTGTGACAACTTTTGTTTAAACCCTTAGTTAATTATCTAATTGACTACATGGTTGCTAAGTCGAGTCATATCCTTGTACATATTGTTTTGGGACGATTGGGACTCATGGGTAAAGTACTAGTGTAATGGAGTAATGGGGAAGAAGAACATTATTACCCCCATATGTGCTAAATATTTTAAAAGTACTCCAAGTGTTTCGATTATCTTAATTCGAGTCATTAGAATAGTTATTTGTAAAGTTATGTAAAAGTTCAAGTGTAAGGGGAATGCAACGCCCCTATGATGTATTATTTTGGATGGTAGGGCAAGAATGTATGCAAAAAAAAAAAAAAAAAAAAAAAAAAAAAAAAAAAAAAAAATCGAAAAAATCAAGAAAAAAAAATGAGAAAAAGAAAAGTAGAAAAAAACATACGGACTACCATCCCGTTTCATTTTATGTTTATTTTATGTTTTTGTTATTTTGTTTTTAGCTTAAGTCGAGTCTAGTCTTGGCTTAGCAACGCCATATTGTACATGTAATTAATCAAGATCTTTAACTCGCCACCAGTAAAATATCCCTTATCCAACAAAACCGTGTTTATCATATCCCTACACCTCACGTTATAACCCATGTAAAAGCCCTCTTTGATAGTTTATCTTAGGTGCTTACGCCTAGTGGAGGAGGTTTTTGATCCTTTCCCAAGCCTATGGTAATCTATTTGCTATGACAGGTAGTGAGAGATATTATCCGTTTTCATTTATGAGATTTATTTTGATGACACCTGAGAGATGTGAGTATCTAAACACTACTTGTGCGGTGCTAGTTTGTAATCTCTGTGCTTATTATGATTAAAGTGGAACGATTATTTGTTGTAATTACTTTTATATTAGCATTAAATGACCCCTAACTTGTATTTTGATTAGAATAAAAGCGCATTTGCTTGAGGACATGCAAATCTCAAGTGTAAGGGTATTTGATGAAGCGAAAAGTGTACCGCTTTTAGGGGGTCATTTAAGCCCTAAATCGTATTTATTTGATCAAATATTGCCCTAAATCGTTCCTTTTGTCATTTTAGGTACTTTGGAAAAGAAATCTGGAAAAGGAAGCATTTTGGACGTTTTTGGAGCATAAAAGTGAAGAAAACGACAAAGTCTCAAAATCGGCTGGAAAAGTACCTTTGACGGCATCAGGGATTGTTCTGGACGGCGTCACGGCTTGGAAAAAAGAGGTGGATATGAAAAATACACATGATAAGCCAGGGAGTTTTGCAATGTAAAGTCTGACGGCGTCACCCTTTAAGGTGATCAAGGCCATCACGGTTTAAACTAAAGAGGGACGGCGTCAAGCCCATTTCTGACGGCGTCAAGCCTTGATAAGCCAGAGCAGATTTTGGAGCACTAAAGAGGGACGGCGTCAAGAAGGCCATCCGGGAACCCTAGACACGGCGAGGTGACGGCGTCAAGTCCTATAACGTGACGCCGTCAGCCCTTAAACTCTATATATAGTTTTGTAATTTTTTGTCATTAGTGTGCAACTTTGAGGGTGCAACTTTGTGAGGAGAAACCCTAAGACAAATTTCTGCCATTTTTAAGGGTTTTCATACCCTTGGATCTCCCATGTTTAATTGAAGATAAGTTATCATTTAATCAATCAATATGTCTATGTGTTGTTTGATTATATCTTGTTCTTGTCTTTTGATTAACATGCTAGGCTAGATTTATCTTGTGTTTGCTTAGATCTAATGAAACCTAACTATTGATTATTGGTTATTAGTGTGTTATTAATTGTATTGGATGATTGTTTATCGATGTTAGGCTTAAGAAAACTGGCTAACCTCCTATTCGGTAACTTGCTTGAACGTCTTAAGAAACATGAACCAATGCGTACTAAGGTTTTTATGGTTGTATTTAATGCATGAGCGAATTCTAGTGATCCCATGTTAGGAGCTTCTTAGCCGGCTCGACATAGGAGTGAAGTAGGAGCTTGTAGAGTTGGGGAAGTACGTACGCCACTCCACGATTGGTATTAAGGAATACACCCGTCATCCACGCAATTAATACACACTAATCAACCGGTAAAAGATAGTTAGGGAGTAAGGAAATCTAAGTAAACACATTTCTCTCCACATAAGTTTCACAACCTTTTCATTTTCAGTTATTTTATTTTATTCGCATTTGTAGTTATTTGGGTTAGTTGACTAGCAACTAATTCCGCCCACTCCTTCAAACCCGAGATTTTACTTGCTTTCATAAAAATATAAAAATACAAAAAGAATCTTCTCTCACCCTTAGACCTATTAGAGTATTTTTTCAATCCTAACGACACTATTCCCTGTGGAGAACGATCAATCCCCCGTACTTACCACTACACTATACTACATCGGTCAGGTACACTGCCTGGTGGGGTTGTAAGCCTCTTGAGATCCCTCGAGAGGTAAAACCTGTTGTAAGGTCGCAAAACCACGCATCACATATAGAGGGTTGTGTAGCGTATCACTGGGTCCATGATACTTTTTCTTTAATGTCAGCAATCAACTAAGTGATTCTGACAGCATGTGTATTGACCCGGTTTTTGCCTAAAGTGTAAGGAGGGCTTCTTTGTTTTCACCCTTTATCTTTACATTTCTTTTTCATTCTTCAACCCCTTCAGCGCTTACCGAGACTTCATAACTAGCACCTTGTTGGGTTTGTTCCAGTACTAGCTCCATCTCAGTCGGCACTTTTCCCTTATTCACTTTTCTCCTTTTTAATCATTTCTAACGACTTCTATTCTAACTAGAGGATTGTCCCTGAGAAGATCCCTCCGGTTCTGGCTGGATCATGGGAACTGATACCTAACCTTAGCATCCTTATAACTTCAGTGCATTAAGTAACATGGTCGGTCTTTGGTATTCTTCCACAATTGCCATCAGAAATCATTCGCTCCTCCTCAATATGTGCATCGATATACGAAAGAGTTTAGCACATATTTGGGAGCCTACACATGAGTCCAAAAGATCACATTTTATCATATTTCATATTTAAATCACATTCTCTCCCCCGATCAAAAATTTCAAACCCTTTGAGATTTGTGATCCCAATTGATTTAAATAAGTTAGAAAATTATGGGAGAAAATGTGGTCAGGTTTAATATATTCTGATAATGAGACATTACGATGCTCCCCCTCAATCAATGAAGGAGAATGTTAGTGTCAGGTATGATAGGTTTGAAAGATTTTGAATTAAAACAATCATACACTGACACATAACAACAAATGTTTATTCACTACTTATTATACAAAGATAATCGTTATGACACAAATGATGTTGACCTTTTCGCTTCCCTGAGGGAGTCAGTAGTCAGCCTCAATTATCCATCCACCAACAAATCTTCCCAAGTATTGTAGATCCCCACTCGGCGAGACTAGAATAAGTAACGCTTTGTTGAAGTGAAGGTGGTGGTGGTGATGACAATGTTGTTGTTGTTGTTGCTGATGTTGTTGTTGTGGTGAATTCAGAGCTAGTCAATAGAGTTTGAACATCTGATCAAATGGTTAGAGTGGGAACTGGCACATTCATATTGGCCATGGAATCTGCATAAGAATATCAACACAGATATACATACATACAAATTCACTTTTCATTAATAGCTACCACGTAGCAGCTTGCCAACTCATAATACCATATTCATCTCATAATCAAACCACAGTCAGGAAATACATCAAACCGCTATCAAGCATGAAGAGCAATCAGCTATCATGAACATGGCAATTCACTCATATTTCAATATTCAACTCAAGATCTTAGGGACATGATTCTAACACGATAGCTACATACCTAAGCATATTCTGAGTGCACAAGCAATAAGTCAACAACGATTAAATAGCTATCAACTAACAGAAGTCAATCAACATTTGAAACTCATTCAGTTAGATCATACAAATGCCTATGGAGTCTTCAAGAGCATCAATCACAATGGGTTTTCTAACTTCTTTTAGATTCTGAGTTTTAAAGTATTTAGGGGATTAAACGAGGATTCCAGAGTGACACAAATGAACCTTATAGTTACATAAAGCTAGGATACTATAAGCAAATTGCACATAATGCCCTAATCTTTCTAGCAACTAACACATTTGGCCATTTGAGATAAAGCTTAGTTAGTTCCTCTTCAACAAATACCCCATTAACTACAAAACTTTTTCTAACAATTATGAGATAACCACGAAACCCGGTTGATGATATAAAATTTGAAATCACTCTCCCCCTCAATCAATGACCTGTATTCTAGTTAAAGAGCTGTAGTCATTGATTAAGTGAAAAATTTTATGCACAATCCAATTCTGAAAGAATTTCAACCAACATGTTACCACCATGTGTCTCACAAATAATTTTTAGAAGAATCATAGAAGGAAAATTATTTGCATACAAAGAAGATTTCTCTTCCTTTACAAGAAATGATGCACTGAAACGTACATCAAATCGGGAAAACATGGATATAAAGTAATCCATGCCCAGGTGAACTTCACCCAGTGGGAGGAACAACCGTCTTTTTGGCGACGTGCTTTCTCCATTTTGAAACGCGGGTTGCCATCTAAAGTAATAGCAAGCCATTTAGGCATGTTTTGAAAACTTTTTGAACTTCTGCTCGAACTTCATTTGAGGACCCGTGTCATTATTGAATGACATTTCTAGGACCGTAAATGTTATCGATACCAGAAGACATGCCTTGAAAAACTATTTTTGGTATTTTCTATTTTTTTGATTTTTATGGATTTTCTTGGTTTTATATTTTTCTATTTACATTTTGGTTTTATATTTTCTATTTACATTTTGGTATAAGATATGTACAAAGTATATTATTCAATTTAAGAAAATGTTGACATGAATACCGAAATAAGGATATCGTTATGTACGTTGTAGAAGTCAGTAGTCAACATCTCTTAAAATTTCACCACCAAAGCTTTCGAGGCTCCTGAATAATCGTCTGAACTTGAGCCTTCTCAATTGTGAAGCTTTGATAGCTTCCCCCCAACCCGACAATCTTCTTTTGAGCAGTTTCAAAGCTCTCTTTCAAGCTTAGATAAGGTAAGTGTACAACGGAAATCGTAGCAAACCACATCAAATATTGCTGCTCCTTTTAAGAATAATCATCGTAATTCTCCGATCGGGGGATCATCAAATAGATCAGCAGTGTATCATCTCACACTTGAATAATTCTTCTCACATTTCTTCCCGCTGAAGTCTGAAGTAATGCATACCGAAAGTATCCAGCAACCACTTCCCCCACGTAGTTGAAGTGACGCAATCAGTCTCATTGTATAAAGCCCAAAAACCCGAAGTACACACTCAATCCCATTGATGAAGTTGAAAAAGTAACATCAAGGGATTTTACACAGTTATATAAATGATTAAAATATTAAACATAAATGAAGGATATAGGTCATACCTTTTCCCAAGGTGTGAGATCTCTACACTTCTTGAGCTTATAAGGAGATAATGAAGAGTTTCTTCTTTTAAGTTCATCCAGTGGGGGAACTTTAACATCCGTATCTACGTCCGTAAACTCCTCCCTGGGTACCAGTTCATACTGCCTCTTCTTTTGCAAAGGAAGCTTCATGTAAGGGGTTTTCAAAATCTTGTTTTTAAGCTTCACACTTCTTTCCTCTTCCTTTAAGACTTTGGCCCTCTCTTCCCTTTGTGCAGCTACACGTCGAACCTCAGCTTGTTGCTTTTCAGCTTATACGCGATCTTGGGTATCTTGGTAAACACATTCATTCTGTGTGCATCACACAATATACAAATACAAACCAACATATAATTAACTTTAAAAGACAATTTACATGTATTATTGTTATTGTTGTACAAACCTCTCCAACCTCTTCAGCTTCGACATCCTCATTCTGGACTTCCAACTCAAACAGTTCTAGGAAATTATGATTCAAATTTGGGCAAAACTCATCACCAAGATCACTATCCTTTTCATCACCATCGAATTCATCCTGTAAATATATTAAGTACAATGTGAGAAATTCAGGTAAATATCTCAAACTCATGTAAAGAAAAATAAAATATAATAAACGGGAATTACTTTTTCCAGTTCTTTGTTCCCTTTCTCAACAACTCTGTCCTGCCTATGTCCACCCATCATTTTTCTCTTCATATACTGGGTAATACAAAACATCGAGTACATGAATAAGTTGCTAAACTCTTAAAATTTTACGGTAAACATTTGAAGTACAAACAAACCTGAATAATGGTTTCAAGCTTGTGGACCCGTCCTTTCAAACTGTTGACCTCTACGGGTAACATCAACAAACCATTACATATACCCTGCAGGGTCCTAACACGATCCTCAAGAGTATCACGAGATTTTGGCGCTTGAGCTTCATTGTCCATAGCATGGGCTTTAGCACGAAGTTCTGCTCGTTTACACATGTAATCCTCAAAAAGCCCTCCATGGACAACAGGCGCGGGTCTCGGTGAATACCAGTTGAAAAACCGAATGCCTTTTGTGTACCATTCTGAATCAGCCTCAGATTTAGTAGGATATAGATCATGGTTTGTTTCTTTCGCCTAGCAAAAATACAAACAGAAAGTAGGATAACCATTAACCATAATCAAAGTAAACTAATATACATTTCTATTGTAAATCTTTAAAAAAGATATTACAAAATAAACACTTACCTGAGGAAAAAGCTTTCCAAAATACTCCCATTCTTGAAAAGGAACCTTCCTGGACCATGAAAGTGCTCTTGGGATAACATCAACATCCTTGCTCCACCAAAGACAGCTCTGAGTAGAAGACTCTAAAATCCATATCTGAAAAAAAAACTTTTATTAAAAGAATATCAGGTGACAAAATAATTCATTGAAAGAATTCGTGTAATAATTCTAACCATGAAACAGAAAACAAATCCATCCAAAGAATATTCCACATTCTTTCTTGTGCACCTATTTCGAAGGACTTCGTACAACTGTCTCCAAATGTGTTCCCCCCAAGGAAAGTCATTCCAGACTTCCAAGTTCTCAACCAATCTGAGATATACATCATCAACCACGGATAACAGGCCACGCCCCATAAATATGACCTTAAGTGATAAGAGAAGGCAAACTCGGACGGCGTCTTCATCAGAGAGTTTTGCAAAAGCTCTTCATCCTCAATCAAACATAGAAGATCAATGGTTTTTAAATTCTCCCCTACCTTATGAGGAAATACACGGTCCCGAAATATGATATCACCACTTCTAAACTTCCGAAAACTAGGCAATCCAAATTTAAAACCTGTTATCAGGTGAAATTCACGGCGTCCAAAATGAAGTTGATGTCCATTAACAAAATAAAGTAGTGCCAAATCATAGTGGTCATCATCAGATGGAAATTGCTTCTGAAGCATATAATGTATAAGACTCTCCTCGTTCGCAAAGTAATTTAAATCCAACCATGGACCAAAGCATGTTGACCGAAACAGTGTACGACGCTTTTCAGATAATCTGTCTTTAATCAATTGAAAGTAATGCAGTTTGCTTCGAATGTGAACCTTGGCATCATATTCCTATATTAATAAACAAAATGTTATAACAAGAAATACTACAAATACAAACATCACCATAAATTAGTATTGCAACAATAAAGAAATTAGTATTGTAACAATAAAGAAATTAGTATTGTAACAATGAACTATCAAACTACAAGGATACTTGTGGGCTTCCTGAGAACACTGAAGTGTACTAATCGATACACCCTAAAATAAGCACACATACTACAATACTAAATATATATTCTGAATAACATGAAACAGCCAACCATGAAACATGGTGATGTATAATCCATAAGCATTGTGACCATTATTGAACTAACATAGATTTTTCATTTTTCGATTAACATAGATGTTTGCTGGTTTACGCTTTTGTCTATAAGACATCATCAACATGCGCTGCTTTTTTGGCAAATATTGATGCAACTGTGAGAGATCAACTCTATGACTAACATCCGAAGGTTTGTACCTACAAGTATTGGAGATGAATTCAGTGATTCAAAGGCAATTTTGTCTGATTGGATTTATGTTAGTAAACCCGTGGGAATATCAAGTAATGATGCATTCAACATACCAAGATTATTGGAGCATGTTAATACCACAGCTGATCATAGTGATTATTTATGGTATTCAACAAGGGGTTTGGATGACCTTATACCACTCTACATACTTGATAATCTCATAAACCCAAAAAGACACTTTAAGTCTCATAAGCTAATCCAAAGGGGTAATAATCTCATAATCTCATAAACCAATCCAAACACATTTAAGTCCATAACCTAAACTTCATACCACAACTGATCATAGTGATTATTTATGGTATTCAACAAAACCCTAAAATAAGCAAAGATACTACTACGAGCCATTCAAGTTGCTATGAACAAACCCTAAAATTAACCATTCGTATGAACAAACCCTAAAATTAACCATTCGTATGAACAAACCCTAAAAAATTAACCATTCGTATGAACAAAATTAACCATTCGTAGCCAATGCATACTACTGAAATTATTACACTAATAAACATATAACGACTAACAATTAAAGAAAAAACTAACCATTTCGTATGAACAAAATTGATATAATCAGGTGGTTGATAATGTGTGTGGATTTGTGTGTGTGAAATCAAAGGATAAACAGGTTGTTGTTTTTGAAAATACATTGTTAATGATAATAAAATTAAAATTAAAATAATTTCAAAGATAAATCAAATCAAAGGATTTGATTCAGTTTGAAAGATTTTGCTTCTTTCCAATGTTACTTTTTCAGTACAGTTCGCACATTAGCCGCCATTCGCACAACCGTCATTCGCACATTTGGTTAAATAAGTCAACTGGGCACGTGGGGTATTTGGTGGAGTTAATTATTGGTTTGGTACCATTTTTTCGGACACGTGTCAATTATTTTGTGGATTCGCACGTTCGCACATTCGCACATGACTCTTTTGGGAAATGTCATTATTTTCATACCACAATTTGAAAAAGTTTTTTTTTCAACTACCGTTTTGATAATTAACCCTTTGGCAAACAATCAGTGGCGAGCCACCGGAGATTCTTGAGAACCCATGCATTTTCTCTTATTTGTATGAATTTTGTTCAAACTTTTTGATTTCTTTTCCATTTGATAACATTTCAATTCATCCATATTTTTGTAATAGGGAGAATTACATATATATATATATACTTAAGGAGACTTCAAAAATTTCATATTTTTTTAAAACACAAATTTTCGATGTATGATATATGATACAATTAAACTATGATTTAAAAAAATGTATAAATAATGAAGTTTCTTTGAAGATATGTATAAATGCCCCTTCAAAATATTATGTTACAATTAATTTTGTGCATCCGATCACTGAGTTTACTCTCGTAAACGACATGGGTAGTTACAATTTATAAAGCGGTCTGGTCAAAGAGATCAAAAGGGATTCAGAAATCGCAAATAGTTGAAAAGTCACGTGACCAATGGTCCGGCAGGAACATCCGCATTAAATAACTTTGCTTGTTTTCAATGTTGACACGTGATGTTAACACATGTGATGTTAACTTATGTATCTCATCATGTCGTGCCTATATATACAAGACACGCTGATTAAAACAATCCTAAACCGGCCTACTGAACCATAAACAAAGTCAATATCCACCGTTGAAAAAAAATATCAACTAATTATGCATAATGGATTAAGAAAAAATAATAATTTTTATATATTTAAGGATTTACATGCATGGTCATGTTTATAGGAAGGGCCCATATATAGTTGTTTGTACAAAACTTATATTGTTTCCCCTCGACATGCTGATCATGTCACACACCCCCCAACTTGATGGGCTGCTTAACTTACGGTGATTATCTCCCACACAATAACTATGCATGGACTTACATGATATACTATTATACTTTGCATATAGATATATGCATTTTAAAACTTTATTTATGATAATTATTGTGCGAGTTATTAATTTGAATATAAGAAAATGTTTTCGTTTTAAACCTCAAGAACATTGTAAACGTATCTCCATAATGAAATTGTTTATGGGTGGCAATTTGGGATGGTTTTAGCAGTTTGACAAGCCATAAAACTCTAATTAACCTTAACAAGGTATATATGTTTAAGGAATTAACTAGTCCAGTCTTGTAAACCCTAACATATCATTTGAACTAAATAAAGGTGGCAATTTCTGACTTGATATGAAACTCAATATCACACGAAAATTAACAGGTTCGGGTTGAGGCTAAATAGGTTTTAGTTGACTCATCTAACTCGTTTATTAAACATGCCAGGTTCGGGTTGGGTATAGATTAAATAAATCAACTCGCCAACACATTTAGGATTTTTTTTCCAAAAATTTAAAAATTATATATACTTTATTATACGAGTTAAATTGGTCGACCCAAACCCGTTTAACCCATGTAATGTGCCAACTTGTTTAGATAAACGGGTTAAATTGTTCAACCCGAAATCCGTTTAAACTATTCAACCTGTGTAACATATTCAACCCGCCAACCCATAAATATATACACTTGTTAAATAGGTCGTGTTCGGGTTATGTATAAACATGTTAGAGTTGACATGGCTGACCCGATTATTTAAACAAATCGGATTCGGGTTGAGAACCTAAACCCGACCCGAATTGCCACTCCTAATTTAAACACAATACTTTCCCCTCATTTATTTAGATGGGTTAACTAGCTAGTTCAGGTCGCTGGCTGGTTGAGTTACACATGTTAGTACGGTTTAGCAGATCAACCGTTTAACACACATAATTCATTTTTCTAGCAAGTTGTCATGTAAACGGGTTTAAGTGGTTGGTCTACTGTCAACCTATTTAACCCGCTTAAAAACATACTTTTTACAAAATATATAAAAAAGATCCAAGGTAGTTAATTTGTTAACGTGTTAAGATCTTGAAATTCCATGCAAAAGGGTCCATTTTAAATAGTGGACAACTTGATTTTAAAGCAATTGTCTTCTTCATATCCAACATCGCTGGCCCTTCATCACATCGTACTCTCTCTTTCTTGTTGTTTGCTTATATATGTGTGTTTATTTTATTTGCATTACTGTGTTAAGTTTGATGTGTTGAATACGACTGCTATATATCTAGTTGAAGACTGTTGCTTAAGGCTAAAACATCAGCTTATTTATACACCATAATCACATCTCTCCATGAACTAAAACACTGAACTCATTTACACATATTTGTCTCACCCAACCAACACACACTATCTTTCACATAGAAAAAACCATAATGTCCAGCCGAAGGTCTAGGCAATCGTCAAATGGAGCTTCAAGGATCACTGATGATCAAATCATACAACTCCTTTCAAAGTTGCAACAACTTGTACCTGAGATTCGTAATCGTCGCTCAAACAAGGTAAAGAAATTAAAACCATGTTTCTGGATTAGACACACATTTGTAAATGAGTTAAACTGTTAACAAAGTTTTGACTTTGATAAATCAAGAGAAAAATAGTTTTTGGATTCTTTAGTTAACCTTCTATTACATCAAATAATGCACGAGCTTGTTACAAAAGCATTGAGTTCCTTTGTTTGTTTGAACTGCTATTACATGAAGCTCAATTGAAAATTTAAAAACCCTAACAAAGTCAATTTGAATAATGTAGAATTTGACAATTCGTTTTATTTAATCCATAGTTTAATACTACTGTATATTCATGTGATAGTTGATTCTATGTTTCTAACCACTACATTACACATTAGAAGTCTATTTTTGAGTCACAAGAGTTGCAGAAGAAGACTAAAGCACACTATATTCATGGTCCCTCATTACCGAAAAAACAACTTTAAATGCATATATATGTAATTAATATACATGATACATCAAACATGTAAACATGTGTGTCACCCGTGTTTCCAAAAGTTGTTTGTAGACTTATGGAAATAAATAAGTGTATTAAAAGTGAAATTTTGGTACAGGCATCTGCTTCCAAAGTGCTACAAGAGACTTGCAACTACGTTAGAAGTTTGCATAGGGAGTTTGATGATCTTAGCGAACGATTATCACATTTACTGTCCACCATTGACGCTGAAAGCCCCGAAGCTTCCATTATTCAAAGTTTGATCATGTAACTTGTATCAACTTTAGTAACTTTATATCAACCAGTATTATAGTGTATGTGAGTTGATCATTTGCCGGATTATCTATCTAGGGTTTACATACCAAAGGTGATATAAGTTATAATCTTTGTACTTATAAGATGGAAACATATATAGATTATATATTGCACCATTTTGATCTTAGTCATCTTTTGTGTAGATTACCCTCAAACTTTAAAACAATGTAGAAACTTAACTGCATCGACCACATTCGAACATGGAAGTTTTAGCATTCATTGGTTTTCGATTCCCTTTTATAGACCTTAGTGATTGCTAATAACATGTTTCTGTTTATCTTGTTTGCATTGATTGAATTCGTTATGTTGATGGATCAAAAGAACCATTTATGAGTGACAGGTAGAGGTACCATTCTTCCATAACTGATGTTTCTGACAGAAGTGATACGTCTCCATGCATATATTTTATTTTTAATTAATTTAGTCGCTTAACTTAGCATAGTTAATGCAAAATTATCCACGCTATGCAACATGTTTTAACTTTAAAACTCATACTCGTGATTAAATATAGAAAGATAGGCTTTAACTAAATTTAACTCACTAAAGGCTTTAAGCATGTTATAATTGAGGAAGGCCTCTATTATAGGAAACCCCCCTATCATGTGGGGCCCGCCTATTTTGGTCAAAATATACAAGTTTTAAAGCAGACAGTACATGCGGCGGCAACAGGCAAAAAGTCAACACCCCCCCTAAGGGGGGGTCAAGATAAGATGGGCCTTGAGGAAATATCGAGCATCCTGTTTCCTGTAAGCTTTTGTTGCACAATCGAGGTCAGAATCCGAATTCAACATATAATTAGGTGTTAATGCAACGTTTAACTTTAAATTACTCAATACCGAACTTAAGATCTTTAGGATCTGTTTTGTTTTTGTCTTTGTTAGCAAATAATAGAAGTTAACGACATGGCATGTGAAAAAAACCCGACAACTTTTGATGCAAAGGTACGTGACATTAGGAACCTAGACGAGAAAGATACAAAGGTGTAGATTTGGATCCTTTGAAGATATTGGACCGACTCGGTGAACATGAAAAAGGATGAAAAGCTTTGTTTTAGTTTGGTAATCCAAAGTATACTTTGGTTAGCTGACTATATACTCATCGCTCTTGGATTTTCATAGAAATAAGAATATGAATCCACCGTGCATCAAAAGATCAATGATCCAATATCTTCGTTACAATCACCTTGTGATCTTTTCTCTAGCTCACTCCAGGGGATTATATTTCCAGCTGCTAAAAAATATATATAATCTTATACGCGTTAAGTTGTATGGGTTTACGGACTCACTTTTGAGGTAAATGAACTCTCTTGTTACTCTCACTTTACTCTCACGAACTTTATCCTTTCTCTCACGAGTCACAAAATCATCCTTCCTAACCATTTTGAGGTAGAGATGTTATTTTAAGACCGATAAAATATATTTCTATTGTGTTCTTGTTGCTTTTTTTTTTTTTTTTTTTTTTTTTTTTGAGAAAAAAATGTTCTTGATGCTACGAGCCTGCGCGCTAGCGGTAACAAGCTACAGGGTAAGAATGTGTTGTGTGTGAATACTTTTTTATAAGGTGGTCTATTTTGGAGACACTTTTCTAACTCAACCACGTATCGCAATAGCAAAATTTGTTAAAATTGTATGATATTGATTTGCATCGACAATAATGAGATTAATTTCATGCATGGATTATGTGGACCCATACGACCCATAAATTTCATTTACTACGCTAAACCCGCCACCTGATGTGCCAAAGTAAAATATAAAAATGGTTGATCCGCTCTACTTTGATGTTAAAAGTTGGAAGTCAACCTTTTCCAAAGTATAAGATCTATTAAGGGGACATAAGGAACACTTTTCCTTACCTTTTTGATAATTAGTACTCCCAATTACTTAAATCTCTCTTCCATTATTAATGCCCACAATTTAGGGTTGCTTTTTTGCTTCCAAGATCTTCGATTGTTCTTTTGACTACACAAGCACGACAGAAAAGTAAATTGTTGTTCTTTATTAGGGTGTGTTTGCTCCCTCCGTCCCAATTTTATTGTCACACTTTCCTTTTTCGTCTGTCCCAAAATTATTGTCACATACCATAAATAGAAAGTGAATAGGTAGTGGAGTTTAGTAAAGTTACTATATTACCCTTGGTTGAAATTAATATTGCAAACTTTAAAGAAGTGTTAATTAATTGGTTAAGGGTAAACTTGTCATTTGGCAAAAAAGTAAGAGAGAGAAAGTAGTGATAGTGACATTTTTCTAAAAGAATGTGTTTTTTGTAATGTGACAATAATTTTGGGACGGAGGGAGCCCTTAGTTTCTTATAAAGATTAACTAAAAATAACTAACTCTCATGCTTAGCAAAGTATGTTTAAAATGCTTGACAAAATAAACGAGTAAAAAAGATTTACACTAGTATTTCTCAAAGTTTAAATTATTATTAGATATGAATTAAAGAATTTATTAAGATTATTTGCGAAATAACAATCGAAATTGAATGACACTTGTTCGGTGATCTCGTCACTAACTTAAACATAAAGCAATGTTAATGTTTTAAGTAAAGAACTATGCTAACCACTAAATAAACTTAGGGACTTAGTTCTATGGAGGAGTAAATGTTCTTGAATGTCTTTCATATTAATTGCAAGTGATGACGTATAGTCCGCATTCGGGTCACGAACCCGACCAATACTCAAGCCTATCACGCGTGGGCTATCACGATAAAGATTTGGGCTTACAATGGCCCAAATCCGAAATCTATTATTGGCCTTGATATAGGATCTCTTATTTATGGGATAAGGATCAAAGGACCAAAAGAGGCGGGATACGCCGAAGGGTAAGGAACACGAAACCAACAAGGATTTCGTGTGTATATAAAGAGCATCTCGGCTCTCATTAAAGGTATGATATCATAACCCTAACTCTTTACTAAAACCCTAAAACCGATTATTTACTCTCACGCCGGAGGATAATCGTGGGAGACAATCCCACGATAAGCCTAACGGTGTTTTTTGTTCTCTTAGTGCGCAGGTCTCAAGCATTAAGATCCAATTGATACGGGAACAGGAATCCAAACAAGGAACGCCCAACTTTTGTATCAACAAGTGGCGCCATCCGTGGGACCAGACACTAAGAACTCTACGAAGGACTAGAATGACAGAGCACGGAAACCTAAATCAGCAGACTCCGCAGGCGAAGAAAACGCATGGTGACCTACAGGGCAGAAGCAGCAAACTGACTCAGCCCCTAAGCAGGCCTCTGATCAACCAGTGCGCCAAAAACCTAGGATCATACTCAGATCTGGCCTTTTGATGAACTCAAATAAGTACATTTTATTACTATCATTTATCCTATTAATTTGACTTGTTTTACTATATTATGTATGAGGATTGATACTTAATCGTTTACTTTTGTAATTCTCAGGTAAAAACAAGCATTTGGTGAAACTTAGCGATTATGGACTAATAATGGAGCAAAACGTGCATAAAGAGGAAGTCTACTGACATGGACAAGATCAAGTCAATTCTGCTCCAGATGCGCCGCATCTCACTCTCGACATGCGCCGCATCTCTATCAAGATATCACCAGATACGATCCAAGATACAAGAGGACATGCGCCGCATCTAATCAAGAGTTACGCCGCATCTTCTGGCGGTGTACGAATATTCCTGAATATTATAATCTTGGACCCCACGCGAAGTTAAGTACATGCGCCGCATCTACTTAAGTAGATGCGCCGCATCTTCCCTCAGACACAAACTATAAATACCCCGTAGACCAGACGCATTAGAGAGTTCCGAGAGTTCGAAACCCTAAAAACCGAAGTTCGGACAGCAGAGCAAAAGGACGAATTCAGTCAAGGAGGCAGCACAAGACACACCCAAATCGAAGATACAAGAGCTGTAAGAAGGTGCTGCATGTATTTAATTCATTAAGTAGTTTTGTTTTATTGTGTTAGCAAACTTTAATTCATCAGGATTGGTGGCTTGTGTAATGTGACAACGAAAGATTGCACTCCCTTTAATACTTGCTTTCCCATCAATTAAAGTTTATATGTTGATGTCTTTGGTTACTACTTATTAGTGCATTGATAACCTCTGTGTTTATTAGTGGCTTGCGGGCATCCGACTGCGGGACAAGATGTGGCTCCCACGGTTGTTTCTAAATTGATCACTTAGGAATGACTTTTAGACATAAGTAATCATTAAGGGTTTACTCGCCGATGAGAATAGGACCAACGAGAAAGGGTTAATTACATACACTTCATATAAAGCTATCAATAAAACAAGTGACAATCTACTTAATCATAAGGACAGCCCTCTTATTGTCTCGAGTATCTATCTGTGTACGTGTGTGCTACTTGCTGATTCGTGCCTATTTGTTTATTTTATCATTTAATTGCAACAAAACCGTGCCAGTCTCTCAGGCTGAAACCCCCTTGCGTTAGGATATTAAAATACTGATTAGAATAACTAGATAATACGTTCTACTCTTAGTGATCGACACTCTACTTACCATTATCTTCATACTGACCGGGTACACTGCTCGTTAAGTGTGTGTGTTATTGATAAGTCGGCTAAATATAAATTTAAAACTTGAGTAGGCATTAAAACTGCCAAAACTTTACTCCAACGCACGCCCATCAAGTTTTTGGCG
Source organism: Artemisia tridentata subsp. tridentata (assembly GCA_021014915.2). Lineage (NCBI taxonomy): Eukaryota > Viridiplantae > Streptophyta > Magnoliopsida > Asterales > Asteraceae > Artemisia > Artemisia tridentata. Next base: position 198,612,190 of record CP139504.1, read on the forward strand.
CCGCTGCCGGGGAGTGAATTGTTATTATCTGTTAATTTGATTAGTATTTTAATTAGGTTTTTCTTTTTATTAGATTAATTGCATCATTGTACTATTTTGCATAATTGTTGTATTGTGTGCTATTTGTTTTCTTTTATTTTTGCTTTTATTTGTTTTTGTTCGTGTGTTTTATTTTTGTTTTATTTTTCGTATTTTCTGTTTTGCTATCGTTGTACTGTGCTAAATCGAACGATACGGCGCATCTGATCTCTCAGATACGGCGTATTGCGTTCAATTTTTTTTATATACAACGCGTTTAATTAATTCGATACGACGCATCTTTTCCCCAAGATACGGCGTATCTGTTTTTAATAAGAAAAATTTTTCTAAGCGATAAAGTAATACGACGCATCTGCTTTTGCAGATACGGCGTATCTGTTTTTGATAAAATTTTTTTCTAAAACGTTAACGCCATACGACGCATCTTCTTTTGAAGATACGGCGTATCTATTATTTTAATTAAAAACAGTTTGCGAATTATTAAACAGATACGGCGTATCGATCTCTGTCGATACGGCGCATCTTACTGAATCAAAAATCTTTTATTTTTAAACGTAACGAAAATACGGCGCATTAACTTTTGTTAATACGACGAATATAATTTGATAAATATAGTTGATTTTTGATATTTACCTTGATCGGTCCGCTACTCTCGTGTGCAAGTTGTTTATTTTCAGGATAAATGATGACTCAAGCATCACCAAGAAGGATTACATTCTGAACCAAACCAAGAGACGCTAGCTGAAGTGACCGAACATAAGACGGGAAGAGTGGAGGAAAACTCAGTACTGGTAACATTGAACTTCTTTAATTCTTGAAATAGAATCCCAGGTAAACTCTACGATGATTCAACTGCACAAAGGAAAGTTCTCTACACTATGATCTCAGTTTTATTATCCTTATTATACGTCTGATTCAATTCGTAATCTTAATTTTGTATGCTCAAAAACGATATTTGTTCCTAACCTCGGAATAAATCCTTATCCACTAAACAATAAGATTACGATTATTAATGAAACGTTTATGCCTATCACTCTTATTTTGAATTCATCTATATGGTGTGCCGTTTTTTACCCAAATTTGATGTATAAGGAACTGTGTTGCGGAGGCCAAGGTACGTTCTTCATTTAAATTTCGTTGACTAACATAGAGATACGGCGGATCTAAATATCCAAAGCGCCGTATCCCTGACCAACTAGGACTTATTGACTAGTCAACGGAATTAACTAGATACGGCGCATCCCAATTTTATGATACGGCGCATCGTGTCGCCTTATAAATACGACGGGAATACGCCGCATAAATACACACAGTTAAGAACACGCACTAAAATTATACTCAAAATCCGATCATCTTTCTTTAATCCGCCTTTAATCCGAGCATTAATCCTTCTCCTAATCACAAATACTAAGGTAATTGTTACAATTCGATTCAATTTTGATTAATACGAAAATTAGGGTTTATAGGATTGAATCGATTCGCGCTTAAACGATAAAGAGATATGATTAGAACTTGGCATTAATTATTTCCCCTAAGTTAATTTTAGAATAAGACATCGAATTTGACACTACTTGAATCGAACGAAAATTTAGGTTTTGGGTTTGATTTTGAATATCTAGCGGGAAGGCGAATTAATAAGTGGTGGAATGCGATATTTGAACTGATATAAAGAGTATATAATACTGTGATATTTAGTGGTAGTTTACGTCACGGATACGGATTCTCGATAAACGTGCCTGCCCCTTTATTTTATACTGATATGCTTTTAGATGCGGCGCATCTGGGTTGATTAATGCGGCGTAACGACCTATTTCAAAATTGATAAAATTTTAGATACGCCGTATTGATTAATCTAGATACGACGCATCTCAATACGCCGTATCTATTGTCTTGCACCGCATCTCTTATACTTTATACTGATACGCCGCATTGATTTAATCAAATGCGCCGTATCTACCTTTCTTGCAGACTGTTTACTGACTTTGAATGTTTATTTCAGATGACACTACCAGATATCGCACAAAGGCACCAATGGTTACGATTCGAGAACATGGGACTTACTGATGGCACTCTAGAGGATTATTTGCATAGGCTTGACTCAGTTTACTTCAAGAAAATATTCAGAGTCCAGGTTCTGAATTTTGACGATGTGGGATTGATCGGTGGTGGACATGCAGCTGCGAGCTTACAGCATCGTATGGAGATGGTTGTTGTTGGAGGTGATGATGAGGTGGAGTTCAGGTCTAGTGCTTGGGAGCGACTGTTTAGGGTTGACGAGCCTCTGATTAGGGAGCTCATGCTGGAGTTCTTTAGCACTATTCATTACAGAGAGACGGATGTGGAGATTGATACAGCTGACACTCTGGTGTTCAGGTTAGGAGGTGTGCACAGGCAGATGTCGATGAGGCAGTTTATTTTAGCCATGGGTCTACACACTGAGGAGGAGCTTGGATCTGCTGGGTTTGCCAGGTACTGGGCTGAGAGTTTACGGGTTGTCCCTGACAGAGGGGTATTCAGTGATTACTGGTTTAGGATTTCTTCGGGGGGCGACATCACTACTTCCACCCCCTCATATACTTTGATCAGGGAGCCGATGAGGAGGCTGTGTCACAGGCTGATTGCACTTACTATTGCTGGGAGGGGTCAGTCGCCTGAAAAGGTGACCACTCTGGACCTCTTCCTACTTAGGAGCATGGATGAGGGGATGCCGGTGAACATCCCCCACTTTTTGGCACACTACCTCCACCGATCAGCTGCTGGGAGAGATCGGAGGAGCCACATGACTGGCGGGCATTTTGTTTCGAGGCTGGCCCGCCATTTTGGAGTTATTGGAGCGGAGATTCCAGCGGGGCTGGAGGTTGTGGTGGCTCGTCTCCCAGTTATCGATAGGGACTATTTGGTTAGACTGGCGATCTGCCAGGTGGCTGCTGGGGGCCACTTTTGGGCAGCATTAGGGCCCGCCAGAGCTGCAGGGCCAGAGGCGGAGCAGGGAGGACCTCAGGATCCTCCGGCTGCTGCTCCTGCCGACGAGGAGGTGCCACAGGCACCAGTACCCCCACGCACCGTGATTCAGAGACTCGACGCAGTCGAGGGAGAGGTGATGGTACTGAGGAGAGACTTAGAGTGGGTGGTCATGAGTGTGAGCAGATTACTAGAGCAGCAGGGTATTACACACGCTCGTCCAGATGGTACTGAGGTTGCAGGAGTGACACGGGCATACGAGCGCAGAGTCCGCCAGAGGACTGATGGAGCCAGCACTTCCGGGACCCATCCAGACGACCACACTCACCCATGACCTTACTCTCTTGATTTCATAGACTGTTCCACACATTATTATTACTTTTTGGATTGTACTCATCGTTATTTTTATGCTTATGTTTAATGTTTCAGTTTATATTTCTTGTTATGTTTGACGAAGACTGGCATTAAGTTCAGCATGAGAGAACGAGAGGACGTATGAGATTAAAACGTGGAACGAGCCATTTTTGCAACAGACTGTTAACAGTCTGTTTGGTAACTACATGCGCCGTATCTGCCTAAACAGATGCGACGCATCCTATCCTTTACTTTGTTTTATAGTCAGTCCAGGCCGCACGAAGATACGGCGCATCTCAGTCCTGAGATGCGACGCATCCTCTGCAATGGTCATATCTTATTTTATTTTTCTGCATTTTTATTTCCGACTTTAAAACTATTTATCAGTTTATTTTAATGCGGCGCATCCCTGGTTAAGGATGCGGCGCATCTTTATTCTGATCCGTATTAATTCCAGGCTCGATACGGCGTATCTTCTTCAATAAGATACGGCGCATCGACTGACCTGATGATTTTCAGTTTTAATTTTTAAGTTTATTTTTCCTAACTACTAATGTGTTATGCAAGTTGAACCTTTCTTATCTTAGGTGTGTTTTAAAGTGTTGGTGGTATAATAGTTTCCTGGATTTCCTGTGGATACATCAAGTATGAAGTTTTAACGTTCTAATCCACAAGAAGATGATTTTTGCTAATGGAGGATCATACCGAGCAAATCTCAGGGGAGTTTTTCTTGTTCTAATTCTTTTCTTTCCAGTTTTTAACCTTTTATACAAACAACGAGGACGTTGTTTAACTTAAGTGGGGGGATAGGAGAATTAGAACACTTAACACTTACTTGTCCTACTTTTTCAAAAATTATGCTTAAAATGTGCTTAATATATCAAACTTAAATTTTTTTTTTTTTAGCATGTTTTTGTTTAAGATCTAAGTTACATAACTGCACACATGACGTTATTTTCAAAAATTGTGATTTTTCCAAAATTCACAAATCTATGAGTGTGCCGGTGACTTGTAAACTTTAGAACTTGGCTTGTATACTATTCGAGACCACCATAATGAGTATTATTTATATAATTGGAATGACTTGTCTAACTTGGTAAAATTCTAGGATTACACCCAAATAGCCTTTATATGTTATGTGATATTAGCTAACTACACTGGTTAGTTAACCCCCGTATAAACCCTTTTGTTACTCTCACTTTTAGAGTAAGATACCCCTAGAAAAACACTCAGAGCCATTCCTTTCGTTTCTTACACCTATGTTTAAAATGTTTCGTTACACCCTTACACCTTAGCCTACCCTGTAGATTAGAATCCGTGGTTGGTTAATTGCTATAGGCAGAGTGTGTTTCCTTACATTACCTGTGTTCGCATGCGTAATTCATTATCTATGGTTAGGTCGGGAAATTGCACAATGCAAATTGGAGTGAAAGTAAATATTGTATATTTTTGAGTTTATTTTTCGTGTGTTTACTACTTTCACTATTACCGTTATTTCTGAAAGTATGAAAAGTATGAAAAAAATTATCCAGAAAGAAAGTTGTAGTGATGTGGTGAAATTTTACACATCTATGTTTATGTTTCAAAAAAAAAAAAAAAAAAAAAAAAAAAAAAAAAAAAAAAAAAAAAAAAAATCGAAAAAATGAGAAAAGAAAAAGAAAGAAAAAAGAGTTGGATGTTTATTTTAAGCCAACGATGTAGAGTTATGTAAGTGGTCGATATCACCACTATTTGTATATTATATATATGGATTGAATGGGAGTTGGCCGTTATGGGAACGCCAACTAAGGATATTCTTTGATTGAGATCTTGTTGAGTATAATTCGTGTCTACCAAAAGCGTGTGTTTCAAGTGTTAAAGCGTGAGTTATTCAATGATATGAGTCTTATTCATGGGATGGTTGGGATAGTGATTAACCACACTTAGGATTTTAATTTATTTGTTTTGTTTTGTTTATTTTTATTTTTACACTAATTTATATCCCAAATATTATCCATACCCTGTATTGTTCTTTATCCAACCGAACCTTTGATTTATTGAGATTAGGGATTTGAGCAATCTTAAGTATCGTAGTCGTGGATTCGGCTATGTATTTATGATTTTGTCGCCCTTTTTGATATATTATTATTGGTGAAGTTTGGACCTATCTTTAGCCTATTCGAGTTAAGGATTTGAGCAATTGCAAGTATCGTGTTCGTGGATTCGATCATGTATTTGTGATTTTGTCGCCTTTTCTGGAATTTGAGATCGATAGTGTAAAAAAGAATAATTAACCCTTTAGCCTAAAAACCCTTTTTACCGCTTTAGACTTGTTATTCCTTAGCTTTAGTGGTGGAGATGTGTATACTTGCCAAGCTTATGATAGAATATTCGTCGCGACTGGACAGTTAAACGATTAGATTTGCTTTTATCGACTTATTTTATTTTACTTCTAATTCGTTAAGTGTTTAGTTGTGTGATTATGAAATAAACGAATACATGCTTAAATATAAAAATAAATCCTAACATCTTTTAGGATACATTTTCATAAATGAAATTCTAAGGTTTACTTGGGGACAAGTAAAGTTCAAGTGGGGGGATATTTGATGAACTCAAATAAGTACATTTTATTACTATCATTTATCCTATTAATTTGACTTGTTTTACTATATTATGTATGAGGATTGATACTTAATCGTTTACTTTTGTAATTCTCAGGTAAAAACAAGCATTTGGTGAAACTTAGCGATTATGGACTAATAATGGAGCAAAACGTGCATAAAGAGGAAGTCTACTGACATGGACAAGATCAAGTCAATTCTGCTCCAGATGCGCCGCATCTCACTCTCGACATGCGCCGCATCTCTATCAAGATATCACCAGATACGATCCAAGATACAAGAGGACATGCGCCGCATCTAATCAAGAGTTACGCCGCATCTTCTGGCGGTGTACGAATATTCCTGAATATTATAATCTTGGACCCCACGCGAAGTTAAGTACATGCGCCGCATCTACTTAAGTAGATGCGCCGCATCTTCCCTCAGACACAAACTATAAATACCCCGTAGACCAGACGCATTAGAGAGTTCCGAGAGTTCGAAACCCTAAAAACCGAAGTTCGGACAGCAGAGCAAAAGGACGAATTCAGTCAAGGAGGCAGCACAAGACACACCCAAATCGAAGATACAAGAGCTGTAAGAAGGTGCTGCATGTATTTAATTCATTAAGTAGTTTTGTTTTATTGTGTTAGCAAACTTTAATTCATCAGGATTGGTGGCTTGTGTAATGTGACAACGAAAGATTGCACTCCCTTTAATACTTGCTTTCCCATCAATTAAAGTTTATATGTTGATGTCTTTGGTTACTACTTATTAGTGCATTGATAACCTCTGTGTTTATTAGTGGCTTGCGGGCATCCGACTGCGGGACAAGATGTGGCTCCCACGGTTGTTTCTAAATTGATCACTTAGGAATGACTTTTAGACATAAGTAATCATTAAGGGTTTACTCGCCGATGAGAATAGGACCAACGAGAAAGGGTTAATTACATACACTTCATATAAAGCTATCAATAAAACAAGTGACAATCTACTTAATCATAAGGACAGCCCTCTTATTGTCTCGAGTATCTATCTGTGTACGTGTGTGCTACTTGCTGATTCGTGCCTATTTGTTTATTTTATCATTTAATTGCAACAAAACCGTGCCAGTCTCTCAGGCTGAAACCCCCTTGCGTTAGGATATTAAAATACTGATTAGAATAACTAGATAATACGTTCCACTCTTAGTGATCGACACTCTACTTACCATTATCTTCATACTGACCGGGTACACTGCTCGTTAAGTGTGTGTGTTATTGATAAGTCGGCTAAATATAAATTTAAAACTTGAGTAGGCATTAAAACTGCCAAAACTTTACTCCAACGCACGCCCATCACCTTTACTACAGTAGAACCGCTCACAAGGACTACCCATGCTACTACAACAACCACTAGCGCGGAAGATCTACAGCGCACTCCTTTCACCATGCCAGAATTAGACCTCACTGAGCCGCCAAATGCGCCTATCCGAAACAAGGGTCCTGATTTGGAAACAGACATCCTCGCGCTAGAAGGAGTCACGCCTGAACTAACGCCAAGAGATTTCGTATCTCAAAACTATGAAACCTTGGCTGCGCTTATGCGGGAGGAAGCAAAAAAGAGGTCAAGCCAGAGTCTGCAAGCCCGGCTCAACTTCGACCCTGAGCATGAAGCATCCCCACCGCGTTACCGAAAGGAAAAGCGCGAGAAGGATAGCCGCCGACACCCAATATTTACTAGGATCGGAAGGAAAGTTGTGGATGATGAAGCAGCCGACTTTCAGTATCTGGAGGAGCATGGAGATGATGGACGGCGCACCAATGTCCACACTAGGCTTGGCAGTCGTAGGATTCACGATAGACTTGGGCGACGATGCTCCCCAAGCGAAAGCCCTTCAAGCTCGGATTCCGAGGATAGTCGACGCAAGCGCCGCAAAAGAGTAAGCTCATCCTCAAGTGACTCCTCGGACAACGAGGACGAAGAAACAGGACACTGGAAGTCCAGGAGAAGATACCGCGACCAGGAGGACGAAGATATGTCTCATCCCTGGCGCCGCCAAAAGGTTGACGCATTCACTCGGCGCATCAGTGATTTTTCAGAAGATAAGAGAAGGCGCATGCCCGCTAATGTTAAAACTTATGATGGGACAGGTGATCCTGACGACCACCTAAAAATTTTTGAATCAGCAGCTACCATCGAAAATTGGCCACAACCTGTGTGGTGCCACATGTTTAATTCTACATTAGTAGGGAATGCGCGAAATTGGTTCAGTAAGCTTCCACGTAGAAGCATCGATGGGTTTGAAGAGTTGCGGAAGGCGTTTCGTTTGAACTTTACTCAGAGGAAGAAGTGCGCCAAGAACCCTGTCGAACTTGCTAGGGTAAAACAGCGCCAAGGGGAATCCACAAGCGCTTATGTGGAGCGCTATAAGGACGAATGCATACATGTCAAGGCATGTCCCGAAATACTAAAGATCTCAGGGTTTATGAACGGAATCAATAACCCAGAACTTATCAAAAAGTTAAATGATAGGGTTCCCCAAACCTTTGACGAACTTATGAAGCGCACGAGGTCCTTCATCCAAGGAGAAGCCGCCGCTGCGGATAGTAAGAAGGGCTACTCAAACTATAGGTCACAAGAACAGCCCAGGAGACAATCCAATGACCAGAGTAGCAATCGTAACAAAAGCTACCGCAGTCAGGGGGGCGCGACGAGAGAATGACAAGTATACCCCACTAACGAAGACTCCAAGAGAGATATTTGCGACAGAAGGCGCGAACTTTCCGAGACCCCCACCGATGCGCACCCCAGAGGATTGGCGCGTAGGGAACGAATACTGCGAGTATCATGGACAGAAGGGCCACACCACCAATGAGTGTGTCCAATTGCGCCAACTAATTGATAAGCTAGTAAAAGAAGGCAAGTTGGACCATCTAGTTAAGAACATCAAGGATGGGAAAGACAAACAGAAGACCGAGAGCAAGAAAGAAGCACCTAAAGACAAGGCTGACACAATCTACATGATACAATCATGGCAGCGAAAGACTAGGCAAAAGGTCAGCCATAAATTTTCTCATGGAAGCGAAATCTCTTTCCCCACCTTGGCTGCGGACAACGCAGTGGCGGAACCACTCACCATCGAGATAAATACGGGGGGTCATGATATCTACCGCATGTATGTTGATGGAGGGGCATCAAGAGACATAATGTATGAGCATTGTTTCAAAAGATTGCGACCTGAAATACAAAGACAGTTAAGCCCGGCCACGACGTCGTTGACTGGCTTCACGGGAGAAAAGATATGGCCCATAGGGCAACTGCAACTACTAGTTGTTGTTGGTAATAAGGAACACTCCACGACAGCCTGGATGAATTTTATGGTGATCAGATCTCCTTCGCCATACAATGGCATTATCGGAAGACCAGGAATTTCGGCAATACGCGCAGTACCGTCCACAGCACATGGGATGCTCAAATTCCCGGTAGAAGGCGGAATTGTCACCATCTACAATAACGCCGTGCCACCTAGCGAGTGTAACACGATTACATGTGAGACAACGCACACCCCAGAACAGAGCGCAGCTAAAGTATCAAACCTGAAGGTCGCAATTCATCCTGATTACCCGGAGCAAGAAGTATCGATCGGGGGATCGCTGTCTGATAAAGGCAGAGCTGCCGTATGCGCACTCTTGCAAAAGAATCTGGATATCTTCGCATGGGAACCAAAGCACATGACTGGTGTGCCACGCTCGATTGCAGAACACAAGTTGAAAATCCGACAAGGATACTCCCCAGTGCGGCAGAAAAAGCGCTGGCCAGGCTCCAGAGCGCGCAAAAGCCATTCTAGAGGAAGTACACAAACTTGTTGACTGATGAAGCGAAAAGTGTACCGCTTTTAAGGGGTCATTTAAGCCCTAAATCGTATTTATTTGATCAAATATCGCCCTAAATCGTTCCTTTTGTCATTTTAGGTACTTTTGAGGAGAAATCTGGAAAAGGAGGCATTTTGGACGTTTTTGGAGCATAAAAGTGAAGAAAACGGCAAAGTCTCAAAAATCGGCTAAAAGTTACCTTTGACGGCGTCACAATTTACTCTAGACGGCGTCATGCCTTGGCAAGAAAAAGTGGACGTGAAATTTACTCATGATAAGCCAGTGAAAATAGCATGTAAATTCTGACGGCGTCACGCTTTAACTTGATCAAGGGCGTCACGGCTTAAATTAAAAGGGGACGGCGTCACGTTCAAGGTTAGACGGCGTCAAGCCTTGATAAGCCAGAATGGATTTTTGAAGAGCTAAAGAGGGACGGCGTCGAGAAGGTCATCCGGGAACCCTAAAAGCGGCGAGGTGACGGCGTCACAATCCATAAGGTGACGCCGTCAGATCCAAAAGTCTATATATAGTTTTCTAATTTTTTGTCATTAAGGAGAGCTTAGTGTGTGGAATTTTGGGAGAAAACCCTAAGACGATTTTAGCTTCTTTTTCAAGGCTTTTTGCCTTGAGATCTTCCATGCTACATTGAAGATAAGTTATCAATTAATCATTCAATATGTCTATGTGTTGTTTGATTTTATCTTATTCTTGTCTTTTGATTAACATGTTAGGCTAAATTTATCTTGTGTTTGCTTAGATCTAATGAAACCTAGCTATTGATTATTGGTTATTAGTGTGTTGTTAGTTGTATTGGATGATTGTTTATCTATGTTAGGCTTAAGAAAACTGGCTAACTTCCTATTCGGTAACTTGCTTGAACGTCTTAAGAAACATGAACCAAATGCGTACTAAAGGTTTTTATGGTTGTATTTAATGCACAAGCGAATTCTAGTGATCCCATGTTAGGAGCTTCCTAGCCGGCTCGACATAGGAGTGAAGTAGGAGCTTGTAGAGTTGGGGAAGTAAGTACGCCACCCCACGAATGGTATTAAGGAATACACCCGTCATCCACGCGACTAATACACACTAATTAACCGGTAAAAGATAGTTAGGGAGTAAGGAAATCTAAGTAAACACATTTCTCTACACATAAGTTTCTCACCACATTTTATTTTCAGTTATTTATTTTATTTGCATCCGTAGTAATTTTGGGTTAGTTGACTAGCAACTAATTCCGCCCACTCTTTCAAAACTGAGATTTTACTTGCTTTCATAAAAATATAAAAACATAAAAAGAATCTTCCTCAACCCTTAGACCTAATTAGAGTAGTCTTTCACACCTAACGAACACTATTCCCTGTGGAGAACGATCAATCCCCCGTACTTACCACTACACTATACTACATCGGTCAGGTACACTGCCTGGTGGGGTTGTAAGCCTCTTGAGATCCCTCGAGAGGTAAAACCTGTTGTAAGGTTGCAAAACCCACGCATCAAGTTTTTGGCGCCGTTGCCGGGAAGTAGTTATTGCTTAGGTTGAAATTTTATTTTTATTAGGTCTACTCACAAGATTCCTATCAAGTGAGATATTTTCTTTTTATTTTGTAGCTTTCTCGTAGTCTATCTTTTCTTTGTGATTTTGTTTGTAATTTGCTTCAAATGGACTTTTCACTTAGATTTCTAAGATTGCAAGATATGGTTGAGTGGCTAGAACACCAAGAAGTTCAAAATACCTCATTTAGAGACACTTATGAATCATATGAGCCTTCACCTAGGATAGATTCTTATGAACAACCTCCATGTTTAGGATCTTGTTTTAGTGAGGCTAATAGGAAAAGCGACCTAGTTTGCCAAGGAATTGTGGATAGAGCCGTATCAATAAATCATAAGTTGGATGAAGCACTAGGTTTGTTATTATCACTACCTAAGAAAACAATTGACGAGGATATAGGTGATCTTGACACATGGAATAATGAGGTAAACACCATAAGCCCACAAAATACTCAACCATCATTTGAGGCACCCACACCGCCCGTGACTTACCCGGAAGAAGTAGAAGAGACTTTAGGAATCCCGATGGAGGTAGAACCCTTGGACCAAGCACAACTAGAGGATATAGGTTTGCACACTTTTAGTGATGACCTTACTCATAGTTCTAGGGGATTTCTTAGTGTTGATGAATTGGAACCTCAACCTTTACACAACTTTTCATCCTTAGATTTACATCTAGGAGAAAAAAGAGGAACCGACCCACCCATCAACCAATATTATCCGGGTAGTTTTAGGATGAAGGAAGCCATTCACTCACCCCCTTCACCTCACGTGGCATATTCACACCCTAAGGTTGTGTATCGCTACTTTCACCCGCACTTAATCCTAAGTGTAGGGAAAACCTCCCCTATTTTTGTTAAATAAGGGTAGAGTCAGGCTCGTGACTCGAACAAAAACAAGCGCTTATTGGGAGGCAACCCAAGCTTTATTTGCTTTATTTGTTTGATTGTTTGTTTATTTAATTTTATTTGTTTCCGTATGCATTTCTTATTCTTTTTGTTTACTGTTCATGTCTCAAATATAAATTGTGAAAATGCTTTATTTTGTTTTTAACTTCGTCTTAACTACATATAAAGGTATTTTGCAAAAGTTAAGTGTAAGGGAAATCTAAATCGGTTTATTAGAACACAAATGAACATGAATCGTAATAATAATAAAATAGCATACATATTCGTATTTGTTTGAGTCAAATGCTTGTATCGAGTCATAATGATGTTTTGCAGGATTTCCAGGAAGTAAGGTAAAGGTTTTTCCAGAAATTTTCCGGAAACTTAAAAAGAAATTTTTTGTCAGGTCATTTCTGACGGCGTCAGGGTTTATAACCTGACGGCGTCAGATTTAATTTTCAGAAATTTTTGAAAGTTTTGTTTTCATAAAAAGTTTTTATTAAAATCTCCAACTTATAATCTCCAGGAATCTGCAAAGTTATCATTCCACAAGCATTATATCCTTATATATAGATTTATCCCGCCGATGTTATGCAGGTTTTTGTGTTTGTTTTCTCAGGTTTAACAGGTTATTTTGGACAAGGAAATGTTTTGAATCAAGCTTGTGGCGATGCATTAGTCATGGAGCTTCTACATTACTTTGGAGGAAGATCTAACCGTGTAATTTCATTATCCACCGAGCGAATCAGGGGAGTATTTGATTTCATTCTTTTACCTTATTTACTTTTACATCTTGTTATTTGAACATTGGGGACAATGTTCATCTTAAGTGTAAGGGGGGGTAAAAGTACGATTTTAGGGAATGCCATTGCGCTTGATTTTTGTTTGTTTAATAGTAGATGTGTAATAAAACTGAGAGAAATACCTGTTAGGGTAATTTTAGTGCCAAATTTAAAATTTTTTTACAACACTTAGGAGTGAAACTTTGATCTAATGAGCGTCTCACGGATAGGAGTTATATGACTAGCACAAAAAACCGTACCACTAAAAAATTTTCCACCCCCAAATATGTGAGGTTCGCCCCTAGAATTGGTAGGAAAAGCATTTATGCTATGATGTGTGTACCGGTAGCACTTAGATTCTAGAACTTGCATTAGGACCATTCCAAGGCCACAAGTGAGACTACATTCGTGTAGTTAGATTTACTACATGATAAGAGGCATTAGGATTAACCCATTGTTTTACACCTGTGTTTTTGTTATAATTACTTTGGCTACATTGGTCAAGTAATTCCCCCACACCCTTTGCGTTGTACTCATTTTTAGTACACGATACCCCTAGTACACCCCTCAGAGCCTATCTTTTCGTTTCGACCTTTAAGCATTTTACTTAAAGGAAGAATTTGTTACACCCCACTTAAATGTACACCCAAATCGCCTTAGCCTACCTTGTATGCACTCATTTTTAGTGCATTATTGTTACAACATTTGTTTAAACCCAAGTTAATTATCTAGTTGATTACATGGTTGCTAAGTCGAGTCATATCCTTGTACATATTGTTTTGGGACGATTGGGACTCATGGGTAAAGTACTAGTGTAATGGAGTAATGGGGAAGAACATCATTTATTACCCCCATATGTGCTAAATGTTTTAAAAGTACTCCAAGTTTTTCAATTATCTTAATTCGAGTCATTAGATTAGTATTTGTAAAGTTATGTAAAAGTTCAAGTGTAAGGGGGATGCAATGCCCCTATGATGTATTATTCTGGATGGTAGGGCAAAAGTGTATGCAAAAAAAAAAAAAAAAAAAAAAAAAAAAAAAAATAAAAATCGAAAAATCAAGAAAAACACAAAAAAATGAGAAAATGAAAAATAGAAAAAAAAAAACATACGGACTACCATCCCGTTTCATTTTACGTTTGTTTTATGTTTGTTTTTGTTTTTGTTATTTCGTTTCTAGCTTAAGATCGAGTCTAGTCTTGGCTTAGCAACATTGTATAGTACATGTAATTGATCAAGATCTTTAACTAGCCACCAGTAAAACATCCTTTATCCAACAAAACCGTGTTTTCCTTTTCCCTACACCTAACGTTATAACCCATTTAAAAGCCCTCTTTGATAGTTTATCTTAGGTGCTTACGCCTAGTGGAGGAGGTTTTCGATCCTTTCCCAAGCCTATGGTAATCTATTTGCTATGACAGGTAGTGAGAGATATTATCCGTTTTCATTTATGAGATTTATTTTGATGACACTTGAGAGATGTGAGTATCTAAACACTACTTGTGAGGTGCTAGTTTGTAATCTCCGTGCTTATTATGATTGAAGTGGAACGATTATTTGTTGTAATTACTTTTATGTTTGCATTAAATGACCCCTAACTTGTATTTTGATTAGAATAAAAGCACATTTGCTTGAGGACAAGCAAATCTCAAGTGTAAGGGTATTTGATGAAGCGAAAAGTGTACCGCTTTTAAGGGGTCATTTAAGCCCTAAATCGTATTTATTTGATCAAATATCGCCCTAAATCGTTCCTTTTGTCATTTTAGGTACTTTTGAGGAGAAATCTGGAAAAGGAGGCATTTTGGACGTTTTTGGAGCATAAAAGTGAAGAAAACGGAAAAGTCTCAAAAATCGGCTAAAAGTTACCTTTGACGGCGTCACAATTTACTCTAGACGGCGTCATGCCTTGGCAAGAAAAAGTGGACGTGAAATTTACTCATGATAAGCCAGTGAAAATAGCATGTAAATTCTGACGGCGTCACGCTTTAACTTGATCAAGGGCGTCACGGCTTAAATTAAAAGGGGACGGCGTCACGTTCAAGGTTAGACGGCGTCAAGCCTTGATAAGCCAGAATGGATTTTTGAAGAGCTAAAGAGGGACGGCGTCGAGAAGGTCATCCGGGAACCCTAAAAGCGGCGAGGTGACGGCGTCACAATCCATAAGGTGACGCCGTCAGATCCAAAAGTCTATATATAGTTTTCTAATTTTTTGTCATTAAGGAGAGCTTAGTGTGTGGAATTTTGGGAGAAAACCCTAAGACGATTTTAGCTTCTTTTTCAAGGCTTTTTGCCTTGAGATCTTCCATGCTACATTGAAGATAAGTTATCAATTAATCATTCAATATGTCTATGTGTTGTTTGATTTTATCTTATTCTTGTCTTTTGATTAACATGTTAGGCTAAATTTATCTTGTGTTTGCTTAGATCTAATGAAACCTAGCTATTGATTATTGGTTATTAGTGTGTTGTTAGTTGTATTGGATGATTGTTTATCTATGTTAGGCTTAAGAAAACTGGCTAACTTCCTATTCGGTAACTTGCTTGAACGTCTTAAGAAACATGAACCAAATGCGTACTAAAGGTTTTTATGGTTGTATTTAATGCACAAGCGAATTCTAGTGATCCCATGTTAGGAGCTTCCTAGCCGGCTCGACATAGGAGTGAAGTAGGAGCTTGTAGAGTTGGGGAAGTAAGTACGCCACCCCACGAATGGTATTAAGGAATACACCCGTCATCCACGCGACTAATATACACTAATTAACCGGTAAAAGATAGTTAGGGAGTAAGGAAATCTAAGTAAACACATTTCTCTACACATAAGTTTCTCACCACATTTTATTTTCAGTTATTTATTTTATTTGCATCCGTAGTAATTTTGGGTTAGTTGACTAGCAACTAATTCCGCCCACTCTTTCAAAACCGAGATTTTACTTGCTTTCATAAAAATATAAAAACATAAAAAGAATCTTCCTCAACCCTTAGACCTAATTAGAGTAGTCTTTCACACCTAACGAACACTATTCCCTGTGGAGAACGATCAATCCCCCGTACTTACCACTACACTATACTACATCGGTCAGGTACACTGCCTGGTGGGGTTGTAAGCCTCTTGAGATCCCTCGAGAGGTAAAACCTGTTGTAAGGTTGCAAAACCCACGCATCAAGTTTTGGCGCCGCTGCGGAAGTAGTTATTGCTTAGGTTAAATTTTATTTTATTAGGTCTACTCACAAGATTCCATCAAGTGAGATATTTTCTTTTATTGTAGCTTTCTCGTAGTCTATCTTTTCTTGTGATTTTGTGCGTGAATTTCACTGATCTCAACAAAGCATGTCCACAAGACTGCTACCCACTCCCAGAGATAGACTGGAAGGTAGAATCTTTATGCGGATACCCCTTTAAATGTTTTTTTAGACGCATACAAAGGGTACCACCAAATCCAAATAGCTAAAGAAGACAAGGAAAAAACAGCTTTCCACACAAGCCAAGGTGTCTACTGTTATACAAAGATGCCTTTTGGCCTAAAGAATGCGGGCGCCACCTACCAGCGATTGGTAGACAATGCATTTGAAAAGCAAGTGGGCCGCAACCTAGAGGTCTATGTTGACGACCTTGTCATAAAAAGCCATACCGAAGCCGAACTGGTCCGCGACATTGAAGAAACATTTAGAACACTACGAAAGATCAACATGAAGTTAAATCCTAAGAAATGCACTTTTGGCGCTACAGAAGGCATGTTCCTTGGATACTTGATAGAACCTGATGGCATTAAACCATGCCCAGAAAAAACAGAGGTTGTCATCCAACTCCCTTCACCACGCACGTTGAAAGAAGTCCAGTCTCTGAATGGAAAACTAGCCGGGTTTAACAGATTCCTGTCCAAATCAGCAGATAAGTCACTCCCCCTCTTTAAAACACTCAAGAAGTGTACAAAAAAGGGAGACTTTCGTTGGACTACAGAAGCGGAAGAAGCTTTTACACAGCTTAAGCAACATATAGCAGCGCTTCCTAAGCTAGTCGCACCCCGACCAGGGGAGGAGTTAATTATGTACTTGTCTGCGACTTATGGAGCAGTCAGCGCGGTGCTATTGACAGATAGGAATTCCGTACAAACACCGGTATATTTTGTAAGTAAAGCGCTCAAGAAGACAGAGATTAACTATAGCCCAATGGAAAAGTTGGTCTTGGCATTAGTATTCGCCGCAAAAAGATTGCGCAGGTACTTTCAAGCACACCCAATAGCGGTGATCACAGACCAACCAATCAAGCAAGTTATCTCCAAACCCGACGCATCGGGGCGATTACAAAAGTGGAGTGTATTGCTAGGCGAGTATAACATCTCTTATAGACCACGCACTGCGGTTAAGGGGCAAATACTAGCAGACTTCATCATCGAAAAACCAGACACCGATGCTGCACCTCCACGGAGCGAGGTAGAACTACAAGAACCATGGGTCCTGTTCACGGATGGATCTTCATACGTGGATGGGTCGGGCGCAGGCCTTATCCTCACCAATCCAGAAGGAATGGAATTCACTTACGCACTGCGCTTTGAATTCACAGCTACGAATAACGAGGCAGAGTATGAAGCCCTAATTGCTGGATTACGCATTGCAACTCGAATGGGTGTACGCAACCTAGAAGCAAATGTGGATTCCCGATTAGTAGCCAACCATGTGTCGGGCGAATATGTGGCTAAAGAGGATAACATGGTTCAATACCTCGACAAGACCAAGTCACTAATCCAAGGTTTTGACAGGTTTACCATTAAACAAGTTCCTAGAGGGGAAAACAAAAAAGCGGATGCGCTAAGCAAGATCGCATCTACAAGCTTTGCGCACCTGTCAAAACAAGTGTTGGTGGAGATCCTAAAAAATAAATCCATCTCGGAGATGGAGATATTCACGGTAATAGAGGAGCAGAATCCTACGTGGAATTTATAAGCAAAGGCATATTGCCCCATGAGCAGAAGGACGCTCGACGGATACGGCGCACAGCGCAGAGGTTCAAACTTCGAGATGGTATCCTATATCGGCGCTCATTCCTACAACCATGGCTTCGGTGCGTTGGACCTCTTCAGGCAGATTACGTACTCCGAGAGATCCACGCCGGTTCATGCAGTATGCACTCAGGACCACGGTCCGTCGTAGCACGAGCCTTGCGGTCAGGATACTACTGGCCCACTATGCATCGCGATGCGCGTGATGTGATAAAGAAATGTAGCGACCACAACAAGATCTAATGCCTATCACTTCTCCATGGCCATTCTATAAGTGGGGTATCGACATTGCGGGTCCCTTCCCTGTTGCAGCAGGGGGACTGAAATTTCTTATTGTGGCTATAGACTACTTCACTAAGTGGATTGAGGCAAAAGCAGTGGCGACAATCACAGGTAATCAAGTAAAACGATTCGTTTGGGAAAATATTGTATGCCGCTTTGGATTACCTGGGGAAATCGTTTCGGACAACGGAAAACAATTCCGCGATAACCCGTTCAAAGACTGGTGCGCAGAACTAAACATCACACAACACTTCGCGTCGGTTAAACACCCACAAACCAATGGTTTGGTTGAGCGCGCAAATCGTAGTCTGGGCGAAGGAATTAAAGCGCGCCTGGACAAACACAAAGGAAGATGGGTGGATGAATTGTCGCATGTCTTATAGGCGCACCGCACGACAATCAAAGTTAGCAATAGAGACACCCCCTTTTCTCTTGTCTATGGGACAGAAGCTGTCATACCAGCTGAAATTGGGATGCCAACTATTCGTACCGCGGAAGTTAATGTCGCAACCAATGACGACGAACGGCGTATAGACTTGGACCTATTGGAAGAAAGGCGTGAACGCGCAGCTATACGTGAGGCAAAAGCCAAGTCAAAAATGAAGGGATACTACGATGCTAAAGTTCGAAGTACCTCATTCAGACCAGGCGACTTTGTATATCGCGCTAATGATGCGAGCCACGCAGAAGATACAGGTAAACTTGGACCAAAGTGGGAAGGACCCTATGAGGTCGTTGAAGCACTGGGAAAAGGCGCGTACAAGCTGCGTGACATGGATGGCCGTGAGCTACAACGCACATGGAATATTTGCAATCTTAAGAGATGCTATCTTTAGGAAAGGTTACGACCCCGCCCACGGACACCTCTGCACTTTAGTAAGTGCCCAATAAATATCCGTGTATTTACATTTTTGTTTTATCTAGGCAAATGTCTTTCTTTTTCCAAAAACTTGCAAGTATTAATCAAATGTCGCGGTTTCTAGCTAACTCCGCGACACACTTTACTTTGTTGTTTACATATTATTTACGTCTCAATATTGTTGTTATATTACCTTTTGCCTACATGGCGTGCATGCACTTATTAAAACCCACGATGGTAAAGGATGAGTAAACCTACTAAATAACTCGTTGAGTAGGAGGGTTGCAAACCCATCAACATCGGATCACGCATCCTTGTTAAACACCTTACTCTCAAGACGTTGGAGTAAGTTTATTGTGCATCCCACGACGGATACACAACAATGCACACTGTGCGCGTTTAACAAATTAGGAGTTAAGACTCTTAACCCCTTGATATGGTATTCGCAGTACGCTGCATGTCAGCCCATACACTTGTGAATTTCATATATATTCGCGCTTGACATTAAGTCATGAATTTCATACACGATTATGTTATAAGTGATTATAGATTCCTGTAATTCTTTTTTTTAAGTGCGTTTATATAACGGTTTGATTCTTAGACATAACATAGACGTCTTGTACGCAAAGACAGATAACTAAGAACAAACATCATAACCACAATCAAACACAATATGCGTACAATCGCACTCTCAAAATATCATTCTATTATGGACTACGAGTTCATACAAAGTATAGATTTAACATGCACATGTGCAACAAAATGTTAACCTATTACAAAACATCACCAAGTCAAAAGCTGTGAGAGCGTCTAAGCTCTGAACTGCTAACATGGTACGCAGCACTCCCAGCTTCCTCAAGCTTCTTCAGAAGATCATGATCCTTGGGCGACACTACCGGTACATTAACAGGTACTCCATCAGATCTTGGAATATGTGCAGCACCAATACCACAAAGGATGGCCTTCCCCTTCACACCTTGCTTCTTCGCAAGCCTTATGGCATGGGCCTCTAAAGATTCCTTCAGTGGGATTTCCTTCTCGAGGGCAAAAGGATTTAAGATGTTGCGAGGACGAGCAAAGATAGGTACCTGCAGCTGCGACACATCCGGCTTAAGAAAGTAATCAAGTTGTGCCTCTGCGTCCTCCGCTGCGTGCCTGGCCAAGGTTAACCCCTCCATAATAACACCTATGGGGTAATCTTGATTGCGCTCCAGTTGAGCAATGTGAGGAAGATCTAACAACTTTATCTTCTCCATAGCAGCGACAAGCTCATCATAGACATCAGCATTATAACCTGGTACTTGTGCAGCAGGCACTGTCAATAACTTGCTCTCGGAAAGCTCCTCTATAGCCTGCGCCTTGCCACGTGCCAGCGCACGCTCAACAACATCCCCAAATGTCTCCCTCACCTCTTGAGACTCCAGAGTACTCAAAGCAGCAAGGCGCAAACCATGACTGATAAGCCACCTGCGCTCAGCAATTGAAAATACTAGGTGTGGGTACAGCTCTTCATCATATTCAATACTGAGATTGCGCAGCTTAACTTCCTGTTTCTCCAGCGCCCCCTCCACAGCCTTACGAAATTCATCCAATTTAGAGAAGTGAGCGCTCTTGTTAAGCTCCATGTACTTCAAGACCCAAAGACAAGTGGCCTTGTAAGTTGTTAACCCAGCACACTCTTGGCTCACTTGGGCAAGTAATGACATCTTCTCTTCAGCAAGCTTCCGGGCATACGCATCTGTTGCTTTTATCTCAGCCTGAGCATCAGCCAATTATGCCTTCAGAAGCGCAATCTCCTCGTCTTTCTGCACACAGCGGTTACCTTCACCAGCATACCTTGATTGTAGCTGTGCAACTAAGGAGGCCTGGTGCGCAGCGGCCAAGCCTAGCTCCTCTATCAGATGGTCCGTTGGCACATCCTCAAAGGCCTTTGGCTCAGTCTCTTGGCTCTTCTGTGCAAGATCATCAGTATGCGAGGGATTCGCCTTGGGTGGCGAATTCCCAACACGCGCAGCATCATCATCAGCAGCTTCAACACTACACGCAAATAACAAAGTTACTCTATAGTATCAACGCGGAATAAAGAACTGAAGATCTAAAGATACAAGTCTCATTACTTACTTGGGGGGAGGAGTTTTAGTCGACGACGCATTCTCTTCTGATGATGATTTCCCACCAGAGATAACATGACGCCTTCTTTTAGATGTGCCCGCGCCATCATCACCAGAAGTTTTCTTGCGCTTCACCCCTTGACTAGCCTCCTCGGGCCCACTTTCAGCCATGGCAATCTCCCCACTCTCTGACGAGTCTGTGTGCGATGGCTCTACCACAGGACCTTATACCCCAGTTGTTGGAAAACTGCGAATAGGAGTCGCCTCTAAAACAACTGGGGGGTCATCCTCTGGTTCCTCCTGTACAATCTCCATAGTGCGCCCCGCGGTGGCCTCCAGAACTGGCTCCTCACCTTCTCTTAAAGGGCGCACCCCTACGGTCACCTGTTTGGGTCTCGTCAAGTGCACCACGCTGAATAGATCCATCTCTGCGCAACAAAACCACAAACAAACACAAATAAGGTTACAAAAGCTATAATAATGAAGAGCGCTTACACTACTTAGCGAAGGAGAAGAAAGGACAAGCACCCACCCCGGTTATTCTCATCCAAAAAGGTAGGCACCTCGTCAGGACCTCCGAAGTAGTTGCGACTAATGCCCATATGCACTAAAAACTCTTCTGGATAAGCGTTGATAGGGATGCGATTGGCATTAATCGTTTCCGCATCATCTGCGCTATACGTCCCGGGGATGGGGCGCTCATCCTTCGGTAATGACTCTTGGGTATAGAACTCAAAAACCCATGGAAAAAATGCATCATCAATCCAAAAGAATTTCTCCCTCCAATTCCTAAGTGCATCTAACTTTTCCGTATAGCACTGCAGTCGCCCTGCGCGCTTGGAAAAGGACACCCACCCGTTTGACCACGACGAGTGATAAAACACGCGGAACAGATGGATTGTGGGGTCAATCGCCAACAAGCGACAATTTACTTCAAAATTTGTTATTTTTGCTGCACCTATACAGTGCAGTTGGGAAATATGGAGACGATAGTGGTTTAAAACATCGCACAAGAATAGAGAAATGGGCACACGTTGGTTAGCGAATTCAAAGAAGCGTGTGTATACCCCTACTTTCCCTTCAGGGAAGTTCGCTATGGACGCAGTCGCCACCGGAACCACCGGGTGCAACGCGATCGGGATATAATAATCCGAGGTGAACTGACGAAGTTCGTCCTCGGATATATCGGATGTAAAGTCAGACAATTGAAGAACCATGGTTAGAATTCAATGGATTCTGCAGCGCACGCACTATTACCTTATGAGTTGTTGATTTCTTGTTCGCTGTTTAGAGTTTTTTGGTGGCAATGGACGTTTTTACTGTGATAGCCACAGTGAAATGGAGACAACACCTTATATAGGGTTACATGCTCTCATGTATGATTGACATGTGTACCCACTTGCTTTAATCGTGTGGCTGGGAGATCAAGAGGTGAAACACTTTTTCACCCACCCCTCACGATTTACGAGGGATATTCGGATTTACTTGGACTAGATTCATCGTATTGCTTTTTAGGCGGGAAACACTTGAAACTTCTCAGCTACGCATTCTAGAATATTTTTTTTGCTACAGTTGTTAGTCTAGCATCCGCAGTTTCACCTTGCGCATACTAGACTGGGGGGACATGATGACGTATAGTCCGCATTCGGGTCACGAACCCGACCAATACTCAAGCCCATCACGCGTGGGCTATCACGATAAAGATTTGGGCTTACAATGGCCCAAATCTGAAATCTATTATTGGCCTTGATATAGGATCTCTTATTTATGGGATAAGGATCAAAGGACCAAATAAGGCGGGATACGCCGAAGGGTAAGGAACATGAAACCAACACGGATTTCGTGTGTATATAAAGGGCATATCGGCTCTCATTAAAGGTATGATATCATAACCCAAACTCTTTACTAAAACCCTAAAACCGATTACTTACTCTCACGCCGGAGGATAATCGTGGGAGACAATCCCACGATAAGCCTAATGGTGTTTTTTTTTCTCTTAGTGCGCAGGTCTCAAGCATTAAGATCCAATTGATACGGGAACAGGAATCCAAACAAGGAACGCCCAACTTTTGTATCAACAGCAAGAGATAATGATGAGTGCCTATTTACTCATCATTTTATACTCATATATGACACAAAAATGACCAAAAACACCCAAATAGATCAAATATTGTTGCAAATATTCTTGGTTTGTGTTTTTATGTGTTTCAGGTACAAAATGATTGAAAACAGGGCAAAAAGGGACAAAACCGAGCACAAAATTGGAAAAAAGTTCAAAAGCCGAAGCCGGGAAATGAATTTACGAGTTTGGACCGGGATATTGCTCAAGTTATCAAAAGTCAACCTCCAAGCATATCAAAGTGTCACAAATAGTCCTTGGAGATAATTTTCAGATTTCGCAAGAATGGTCCCTGGATTTTCAGAATTTGCAAAATTGGTCCCTTAACTTAAAACCATTTCATGTTAAATCCTATAACTAACCAACCCTTTTTATCCTAAATTAAAAACCCAATCCACTTACCTAAACCCAGCCCAACCATCAAAAGCCCAATCCCACACAAACCCAACCCAACCCCGTTTTATTTTTTTAGCTAAAACCCAGTCAAAGCCTTCGGTCAACCCTCATCCCCAACCTTTTTCCCGCTTTCTCCATTCCCCAAAACCAGAGACAATCATGTCTCCCCATGTCCCCCATGCTTTCTCCCCTGCTACACGCCTCCCTCCCCCTAGATAGCCAAGTACCATCTTCACGTGTCTTCCATGCCAGCTGGAAACCCACTAACTCTTTTTCCCGCCAAAAACCAAATAAACGATTGAGATGGAATGAGGCTAAACCAACGGCTGGGATTTGCTTAAAAGACTCAGAGAAGCTTTGGGATGATATAAAATCTCCTCTCACACACAGAAGAAGTAGTTAGATTTTAGTAATTAGGAGTAGTATAGTATTAGAAGTCGTATTTATAGTTTTAATGTTTAATCAGTAGAATTTTAAGTTTCTTGTATCAATTTAAGTTCATTTCAAGCTCAATTGTCTTTAATTATTTCACATTGTACTAATTTTCAAAGTTAATGAAATTGCAAGTTTTTAAGTTAACTGTTAAGTCGAATTAAGCTAATTGGTATTTGCAAAAGCTTATTTTCTGTGTATATAAGCTCATTATAGCTTATTATGAGCTTATGATAAGTTTAACTCAGTACCATTGCTAATTTAGTTAAATTTCCAAAGTCAACGAAAGTCAACAAGGTACTGTTCCTCAGCTTATTTGGTGTTTATTTGCTTTTTCTGTCCTTACTTGTTCTGCTTGATGTGAATTAATGCTCATTTGTTAGTTATAAATAGATTAATCTCAGTTGGTTCTTATTTAGCTTAAAAAGTCAAAAAAAGTCAAATTTAGTCAACATTGCTTATTGCTTAATTTCAGTGCTTATATATGGTTGCTTATTGCTTTTTACCAAGACAGTCCCCATAAGGGAGTGTCTGGGTTAGTGATGAAAATGGGTCAAATTCAACAATCACTGTTCACATGCACCTTGGTGAGTTTTGATTTAGCTTGTTTTAGTCCAAAATAGGTTTTTGTTAGAAGCTTTTATCTGTTTTAAGGATTTAAGTGAGTTGAGTGGATTTTTATATGAACAAGGATAGGAGCTGATCAAATCAGCCCTTATAAGCTCAAGCTTGTTTCAGCTCTTATTTTAGGCATATATGGGTCCATTTTAGTCACATTCAGTAGTTAGTTAAGTTTCCCAAGGCTTTGTTCCTTAATTAGCCAAAACTGCCCATAATTAGTTAAGCAGACTGCATGTTTTTTTGCATTTTCCCCTTTGCAGCCCTTTTATGGATTTTTAATTTGCTCATTTTAAGTTGTTAGAAGCTCAAACTTGGCACAGTTCTTATTGGGTGGCTTATCTAGCCATGACTATTTTTTATAGATTTTTAAGATTTTATTTAGATAGCTTTTTATTGCCTTGAAAATGGCCTTTTTCCCCTGCTCACTGAACTCAGCAGACCATCAGTAAGCCTTTGGCTTATTTTGTGCTTTTTAGTGCTTGTTTCCTCTTTTTATGGCTTATTTTAGTTTTCTTGTTAACTCATTATTAGTCCCTTAGCTTATTTCTAGTTTCAATCTAGCTTAACTTCAGCTTTTCAGTCCATTGCTTTTTCCCTTTTTGCTTGTTTCCTAATTAGCCCACTGTTGTGATCATCTGCTTATTCTGGCTGAATTTGTAGTTTTCTTAAATAATTCCTTTTATTAATATTGCTTATGTTCATTTGCTTATTAGATTTAAAAAAGAAAAAAATAAATAGTTTTAATAAAAAGAGAGTCCAGGGATTCGAACCCTGGACCTCTTGCTCACTCAGCCACACCACTACCACCATGCCCTTGGGTCTTTTACGTTATATCTCTACACAACAATCCTTTTAACACCATTTCAGTCCATTTAGCTTATTTACTCAGTTTGGCTTATTCCAACTTATCTGGATAAGCTGGCAGCCTTAGCTTAATTTTCCTAGAATCAGAACATTATTTAGGACTTTCCCTAAATTTTTCATAATTTTCCGTTTACATTTAGTATTTTTAATTAATTTTTCCTTTAAATTTAGTTTTTAATTCGTATTAAATTAAATAATAATCAGAAAAATATAATTCTTTTTTATAAAATTTTCTTTTATTAATTATATCCCAGGAAAAATAGATTGGTACCCGTAGAGTTATTATTTCATCATTTTGACGTTTAGGCTCGGGTTTTCCCCGTTTAAACTCATTTTTAGTTTTCTTTTGCGTTTTTAGCCACGTATGCTTTAGATTATCGTTTTTCTTGCTTATTAAATCATTTTTAGTTTATGTTCACATATTTTAGCGTAAAAACCCAAAATCTCTTTATTTTCACTAGTCAAACACGTTTCACGAATCGAGATCACAAATTCCTTTCAATCCTTCGTTGGAGAAAACGACTCGGGTTTACATATTTCCTTTGTAAATCCTTGGAGAAAAATATGTGTTGATTTTAACGAATCAAATTTTGGCGCCGCTGCCGGGGAAGGTTGAAGCGAATTTTTTTAAATTCTCGTTTGTCGATGCGTGTTTTGAAGACCCTTCTCCCGAGAAGTTATCGTTTTCTTCATAAATATTTTCTTATAAAAACCCAAAAAGATTTTCTTTTCAAATCTATTTTCCTTTTTTCTTTTGTGTTCTTCAAATGTTTTTAAATTTTAAAAATCAAAAATATTTTTCTTATTCCTCTTATTCGTTTAATTCTTTATCTCTCACCCTCTATCCGTTTAATTCTATTTTCTTCTTATCCCTCTTTAATGTTTAATTCTTATGTCGTCACCCTTATATCACTGTTTTCATTGTAAAAAACCAGTGGGTGATGATCTTCGTTGTTCCAAGTGTTCGTGTGAGCGGTGTGGAAATGATTGTAGCGACGGATCTTGTTATTGGTGTGAATTATCCATTAAATCAAATCCTAATTCCGTCGATAAATCTCAAGGTTTTTCCAACTACCCCCCACAATCCCAGCCATCTTCATCTGATCAGCAAAATTGCTTTAATTGTGGAGATCTGTTAGGAGATGATTCACTTTGTGAAAAATGTTTTTGCAAGAAATGTGGGTTTACTCATGAACTTGGTGTATGTTGCACTTCTGAAATCAGGAATACACTTAACTATCCAAATTTTCAAAACGATTTCAGCCCTCCTCAGAATTTATTTGGGCAAGAACCGTGCTATCAAAACTTCAATGATACATCATTTCAAAATGTCCCAAATAATCTTTGTGCAAATTGTAGAGGTTCTCACCAAAGTTTTGATTGTCAAACGGGGCACATGCTTGTCTATGAGCAGGTTTCGTGTAACAATCAAAATTTTGGTTATGACCAATATCCATATACGTCACTGAATCAATCACAGCAATCATATTGTTGTGAGTACTGTGGAGGTCCGCATTATAACTCCGATTGTCAAACGAGGAACTCGCTAGTCTATGAGCATGGCCCTTGTGACAATTATGAGTATTATTATCATGACCAACCTCCACAGTATCAAACTATTCAAACTCAGCCTCAGCCATCTCCTCAGGATTTGGTTTTCAAAGATGTATTCCAAGAATTTCAAGATGTGAGGAATGCACTTAATGATTTGGCTGTTAAGCATACCCAAGAAGATCGTCATGGTAAATCTATGGAAGATTTACTCGCCAAAGAACAAGCAGCACAAAGGCGTTTCTTATTTAATAAGGCTGCCATTCTCGATGACGAAGAGGAGGACGACGAGGAGAGTGCTATTCCTTTGAACGATATCATTTCTCAACTCCCTCAGTCTATTGCAATCACATCATTCTTTCCAACTTTGGACTCCGAGGACTCTCTTATTATGGGGGATGAGCATCTTAGCACTATTCCTGAAAATGAATCGGACGAATTCATAAAGTCTAGTGCTGAGAACCTTATCCCAATCCCAAGTGAGTCTGAGGATATATCAGACAATGAATGTGATTTGTCTATTTGTGATGATTATCCTCTTGACATTAAGGATGATTTTTCCGGGATTTTCTCTAACCCTCTTTTCAATTCAAATGATGATTTTTCCTCTAGTGATGATGAATCACTTTCTGATGAGGACGTTCCAAATGAAAGTCTCGAAGCCTATTCGAACTCTCTGTTTGAATTTGATGACGAGTACTTTTCAAGCAACATAAATCCTTTTTTTTGATGAAGTGTTAGAGAACGATGAGGTCAAGGACTCTATTATTTCTAAACTTGATGATATGACCTCAATTCCTAATCCCGATATTCAAAAGAACAATCTTTCTCCGACATATGTGACATTTCCGTCTGAGGATTGCCATTATATTGACTTCACATATGTCGTTCGAGTTTTTCTACCTTTCTGTGCTTACAAGGTAGCTTGTCCTTTCCTTCACTCGTTTGGGAATGAGGACAAAGTTTTTGACCCCGGCATCTCCATTTATCATTCTTTTGAGCCGCATGTATCTCATCGGAGTGGAACTTTCAAGAACTTTCAATGTTTATCCAAACATTTCGAATGAAAGTCCGATGGAGATTTTCTTTTCCACATGCTTCCCCAAGAACAATTGAATTCGGGGTCGAGTCAAGCTAGTGACTCGGTTAACAAAAACATTAGCATTTCATGGGTGACAACCCATGATTCTGACTTCTTTCTATTTTCTGACACTAAGTGTGGGGGGATTCCTCTACTGTACTTTGTTTTGTGTGTTGTTTGTTCTTGTTTGCAGGTCTCCCTTAGATCGTGATGATTGATGCGCCTGTTTTCAATCCAGCCGCCCAATATCCGATTTTTTTTTGCTAACGATTATCTAGGGATATCTTTTTAATCCTGTTTGTGAAAAAGAGAGATTTCTGTTCCACACTTGGCTATTAGTATTACCTTTTTACGTTCTGAGTGTCCGCATAATAGCCGGTACTTTGAATATTGAGGGCAATATTCAATTCTAAGTGTGGGGGGGGGGGGGGGGGGGAGGGAATTCTCACGAATTTTGTCACATTTGTACCTTCTAGTGCCCTAGTACCCCCGTCTTGGCCAAAATTTTAAATTTTTTTTCGTTTTTGAATAAGAAATTGCATGAAAAAGAAGTGCTTTGCACCAAAAAAGAAAGAAAAAGTGTTTAGTCTTGATTAGGTTAGAACAAAGAGAATCCCGACTCTGCCAGAGTGTTGATCTGGCTGCTTCCTTAATGATTAGACTAAGGTTTTACGATTTGTGTAAATGAAAATGCTAAGTGTAGAGTAGTTGGTTCTCTTTAGAGCTTATACAAGTAATCTATGGCTTTTCCTCCCAGGAGCTCCTAATCTGAATAAATAAGTGCTATTTTCAAACGTTTGAACGTTAAAAATCATGTTGTTATGCAAAACAAATTTTTATACAATTTTGATATAGAGCCCGAGTTCAACTTTTTATTTTAATTTTTGAGAAAGCATATATATATATATATATAAAAATTAAAAAAAAATGAAAAAATGAAAAAATGAAAAAATGAGAAAATGAAAAGAAAAGAAAATGGAATGATATTGCAAAATAAAAAAAAATGGAATGATATTGCAAAATGAAATAAGTTTTGATGTTGCAAAAATAAAGATTTATGTGTTAATAAATGTAGGAAAATTGCTTTCTCTTAAATTTAAATCGGAAGTTGAACTTGGATTCGTCAATTTTGTCATAAAGGTTAAACGGTAATTTAGTAGATTGTTGATTTCAAAGACCCCGAAAGCTCCGGTATTATTCTCTGTGAGGTGTCAAAAGCCTGGTCACCTAAAACCAACTGGTTTGGGATGTGCCGAGAAGAAAGCCGTTACATGGAGTGATCTCAACTTTGAGTCTCTAATCTCTAAACGATCGTTAGTTGTTATTTATTTAAGTATTTAATACTAGTTAGTGGGAACATCCAAAATCTTTGAAATCGAAATTTCGCTGATTCCGGTACTATTCTCTGTGGGGTGTCAAAAGCCTTGTCACCTAAAACCAACTGGTTTGGGATGTGCCGAGAAGAAAGCCGCTACATGGAAAAGGCCCTTTTCGATCCTTAGATTTTCGAGGTTCTCGGTAAATTAGTATTTGACTTAAACAAATGACACCCATAATAAATGTCGATTTTTGCGGTCAAAATTTTGAAAATGAGCACAGTCACCTAACTTGAATAAATTGTGGGAGTGAAAAGTTAAGTTTCAGCTTACATAGATTATTAGTATAAGTAGTGTTAGCATTTTACAAAAACATTTGCACATTGAGTTTAAGCTTAGTTGGGAGTATAAAAAAGAGGATGACGATTTCAATTCCCTGGAGACACCCATTTTGTGTGAATCCCGTTCCATGATACCATTTTTGGAAATCAAGCATTTTATCTATTTTTGTTTTAGTTTAAATTTCTCTCATTGAATAAAAAGTCCAAGCAGGGTATGCTTGGTATTCTTTTAATCCTTTCATTACTTCATATGATTGGATTGCTAGGGACTAGCAATTGATAGTGTGGGGGATGATGAGTGCCTATTTACTCATCATTTTACACCCATATATGACACAAAAATGACCAAAAACACCCAAATAGATAAAATATTGTTGCAAATATTCTTGGTTTGTGTTTTTATGTGTTTCAGGTACAAAAAGATTGAAAACAGGGCAAAAAGGGACAAAACCGAGCACAAGATTGGAAAAAGTTCAAAAGCCGAAGCCGGGAAATGAATTTACGAGTTTGGACCGGGATATTGCTCAAGTTATCAAAAGTCAACCTCCAAGAATATCAAAGTGTCATAAATAGTCCTTGGAGATAATTTTCAGATTTGGCAAGAATGGTCCCTGGATTTTCAGAATTTGCAAAATTGGTCCCTAAACTTAAAACCATTTCATGTTAAATCCTATAACTAACCAACCCTTTTTATCCTAAATTAAAAACCCAATCCACTTACCTAAACCCAGCCCAACCATCAAAAGCCCAATCCCACACAAACCCAACCCAACCCCGTTTTATTTTTTTAGCTAAAACCCAGTCAAAGCCTTCGGTCAACCCTCATCCCCAACCTTTTTACCGCTTTCTCCATTCCCCAAAACCAGAGACAATCATGTCTCCCCATGTCCCCCCATGCTTTCTCCCCTGCTACACACCTCCCTCCCCCTAGATAGCCAAGTAACATCTTCACGTGCCTTCCATGCCAGCTGGAAACCCACTAACTCTTTCTCCCGCCAAAAACCAAATAAACGATTGAGATGGAATGAGGCTAAACCAACGGCTGGGATTTGCTGAAAAGACTCAGAGAAGCTTTGGGATGATATAAAATCTCCTCTCACACACAGAAGAAGTAGTTAGATTTTAGTAATTAGGAGTAGTATAGTATTAGAAGTCGTATTTATAGTTTTAATGTTTAATCAGTAGAATTTTAAGTTTCTTGTATCAATTTAAGTTCATTTCAAGCTTAATTGTCTTTAATTATTTCACATTGTACTAATTTTCAAAGTTAATGAAATTGCAAGTTTTTAAGTTAACTGTTAAGTCGAATTAAGCTAATTGGTATTTGCAAAAGCTTATTTTCTGTGTATATAAGCTCATTATAGCTTATTATGAGCTTATGATAAGTTTAACTCAGTCCCATTGCTAATTTAGTTAAATTTCCAAAGTCAACAAAAGTCAACAAGGTACTGTTCCTCAGCTTATTTGGTGTTTATTTGCTTTTTCTGTCCTTACTTGTTCTGCTTGATGTGAATTAATGCTCATTTGTTAGTTATAAATAGATTAATCTCACTTGGTTCTTATTTAGCTTAAAAAGTCAAAAAAGTCAAATTAGGTCAACATTGCTTATTGCTTAATTTCAGTGCTTATTTATGGTTGCTTATTGCTTTTTAAGTTCTAAGTTAGTTATACATTCATCTCCTTTCAGAAAACTAGCTTAAATTAGTCTGATTAGCCCAAATACCAAGACAGTCCCCATAAGGGAGTGTTTGGGTTAGTGATGAAAATGGGTCAAATTCAACAATCACTGTTCACATGCACCTTGGTGAGTTTTGATTTAGCTTGTTTTAGTCCAAAATAGGTTTTTGTTAGAAGCTTTTATCTGTTTTAAGGATTTGAGTGAGTTGAGTGGATTTTTATATGAAGAAGGATAGGAGCTGATCAAATCAGCCCTTATAAGCTCATGCTTGTTTCAGCTCTTATTTTAGGCATATATGGGTCCATTTTAGTCACATTCAGTAGTTAGTTAAGTTTCCCAAGGCTTTGTTCCTTAATTAGCCAAAACTGCCCATTGTTAGTTAAGCAGACTGCATGTTTTTTGCATTTTCCCCTTTGCAGCCCTTTTATGGATTTTTAATTTGCTCATTTTAAGTTGTTAGAAGCTCAAACTTGGCACAGTTCTTATTGGGTGGCTTATCTAGCCATGACTATTTTTTATAGATTTTTAAGATTTTATTTAGATAGCTTTTTATTGCCTTGAAAATGGCCTTTTTCCCCTGCTCACTGAACTCAGCAGACCATCAGTAAGCCTTTGGCTTATTTTGTGCTTTTTAGTGCTTGTTTCCTCTTTTTATGGCTTATTTTAGTTTTCATGTTAACTCATTATTAGTCCCTTAGCTTATTTCTAGTTTCAATCTAGCTTAACTTCAGCTTTTCAGTCCATTGCTTTTTCCCTTTTTGCTTGTTTCCTAATTAGCCCACTGTTGTGATCATCTGCTTATTCTGGCTGAATTTGTAGTTTTCTTAAATAATTCCTTTTATTAATATTGCTTATGTTCATGTGCTTATTAGATTTAAAAAAGAAAAAAAAAATAGTTTTAATAAAAAGAGAGTCCAGGGATTCGAACCCTGGACCTCTTGCTCACACAGCCACACCACTACCACCATGCCTTTGGGTCTTTTGCGTTATATCTCTATACAACAATCCTTTTAACACCATTTCAGTCCATTTAGCTTATTTACTCAGTTTGGCTTATTCCAGCTTATCTGGATAAGCTGGCAGCCTTAGCTTAATTTTCCTAGAATCAGAACATTATTTAGGACTTTCCCTAAATTTTTCATAATTTTCCGTTTACATTTAGTATTTTTAATTAATTTTTCCTTTAAATTTAGTTTTTAATTCGTATTAAATTAAATAATAATCAGAAAAATATAATTCTTTTTTATAAAATTTTCTTTTATTAATTAGATCCCAGGAAAAATAGATTGGTACCCGTAGAGTTATTATTTCATCATTTTGACGTTTAGGCTCGGGTTTTCCCCGTTTAAACTCATTTTTAGTTTTCTTTTGCGTTTTTAGCCACGTATGCTTTAGATTATCGTTTTTCTTGCTTATTAAATCATTTTTAGTTTATGTTCACATATTTTAGCGTAAAAACCCTAAATCTCTTTATTTTCACTAGTCAAACACGTTTCACGAATCGAGATCACAAATTCCATTCAATCCTTCGTTGGGGAAAACGACTCGGGTTTACATATTTTCTTTGTAAATCATTGGAGAAAAATATGTGTTGATTTTAACGAATCAGATAACATTTACTCATTTACAACATTATATAGGCAAAGATCGAGGTAGATACCCGTGTGGTAATAGGGACTTGTCGAACATTTAACTGTGTAGTACATCTATACTATCTATAAAACAAAAATTGTTAAAGTGAAAAGTGAAAAGTCAAGAAAGTGAAATGTTGAAAAAATTAAAAGGAAATATTGAAAATATATATTTCAAAAGGAAACTATTAATACACATCGAAAACCGGATTGACCTAGGATGCTTCGAACCCGGCGGGTTGACCAAGTTTAATTCGACCTGTTTTTTCGACCAAACCCGTTGGGTTGACTCGTTTTAAATTGACCCTTTTTTCGACTGGAACGGTTCAACCGGTTGCACCAACCGGGTTGAACCGGGTTTCAAAACATTATGTTTAATCCCCAAATCCTCAAACTCTTATTATTTTTTGTCACTAAAACTATCTGCCACTATAAAATCTATCTGCCATAAACTCTTTGCCACTATAAAATCTCGTTGCTATGCACGGGTACTCGTCTAGCTTACATTAAATGTTTCTATTCTTGAAATTTCTGTAATACCACTTTAGGAAACAATGTCGACAATTGTTCTACCTTTCTACCAACTCTTGTACTTTCTTTGACTTTCTTTGCTAAGTGTTTTTCTACTTATTTTCTCAAGAAAATTCTCGCCTAAAGTATCATATACCTAGATATTTTTCTTAAATATCTAAGTTCAGAATGCTCTTGATTGTTGAGGAGATCAGTGGGGAGTCAGTGAGATATTATCAGTATTCACTAACTCCATGAATCATCTTCTTTCTAGTTTAGGGACTTAACTTGTTGAGTTCCCCCTCAGGAATTAGTTAGACTTTCTTAGTCTCTGATGAACTCTGAAAATGACTCCCTGAATGTTTATTCATCCAGGGATTTCATTTACACTTAAGAAATTGTATGTTCAAATCCTAGTCTGAGAGCATTGGACTCGAAATTGGCCTAAAAATCTTCCCTTACAAATAGCCTAAGCGTTTTTCAATGTAAGTGAGCATGACAACTTCTTCTTAATGATTGAATTAAAATAAAGTAAAGACTTAACAGATCGTAAGAACCAATGAGACAAAATGTTTCATTATTATTCACGGGTTACAAAAATTACATAAGTCATGCTCAGTCTTGTTCTTCCGATATCCCAATCACCTCTAGCTTCACATTATTTTTTTCAGAAGGAAGTGTTTGTCATCCTTCTTATTGATTTCATCATCTAAGATCTTCACAAGTCTTAGGGGCTGTTTGATAAAAAAAAATGATTTTGCACTGAATGAATCAAAGCTGCTGAATGATTCAAAGATGCTGATTGAACCTCATTCTGAGTGAAAATGATTGTTTGATAATTGTTCTGAATGAGCAATCTGTGTTGCCTGAAATTACCAATTTAACCTTCTGTTTGATTTTGTACCGAACAAAATATATTTTGATAAAAATTCATTAACTCGAGTAAAAATATAATATAAAGATAGTAATGTTGGAATAAACAAAGAAAATGTAAATAATCTTATCAACAAATCATAAAACAATATAAATTACGAACTAAGTTTAGGTTGAAGCATTAAAAAATAACTCATTATGAAGTTGTGGACCGTGAAACTCACAATCACTACATTTCTTTGTATCAGAAAAGGATAACAAGCCATTTGTTTCATGAACCGTTCAGTAAAAAGTTCGTTTATGTTCGTTTATTTATTAAATGAACGAATTGAACACGGAAAATAATGATGAATGATTCAAAGTTGAAATATGGTGCATGGCTAGTATTAATCTATGAAACTTATAATATAAACGAAGTTAGCTATACATAAAACATAGTATCATAAATTTCAATAAAATAAGTTTTTTACAACAAGATATTGCTATGATGGATATAAAATATAAAATTTAGATTACACTAGCTAATTGAAAAGTTATCACTTTTCTTGCGATAAATTAAAAATGAGACGAAGTAATAAAATTGTTTCACGGCAGTAATGAGTTTTATACAAAAAGAATTTAAAAAGAAAACTATAGTAAATTGTAACTCGAGAGAATAAAAGAGGCAATATATTATGTAAAAAGTTGCACTGAATGATAGATCATTAATTTTTAGCCGACCTATCCAGAAGATATTTGAGCCAATAAGCGCATAGTTTTTCCCTACTAAACAATATTCCATCTGACCGACTAGGAATTTTATGCTGAGTCATCTCATTAAGCAACTATCAAACACCCCCTTAGTCCTTCAGGAGTCTTTTCAGTTTGTGTTGAAGTCTTGAGGATGAAGAGAGTTTGTGTGTCCGGGATGTGCATTTCAGGAACTCTCTGAAGGCAGGCTCACCAAAGGCATTAGTAAAAAAGATTCCATGCTCAGGTTGTTCAATTACTTTCCCTTATTTGAATGAAACTTGGGAAGTCTATTACAGTGAAGACCATCAATGAAAGATTCAGGTTCCAAGGGAATTGTGGATCTTTTCCTCTTCTTCATCTTTGGAGAGGTCTTAAGGGGATTCTGAACAATGGCGGATCTTGAAGTTTTAAGTGGAGGGGGCCGGAATTTTTTTTATCATATCGTTATATTTCGGTTAGTATATTTGGGGGGGCCGACTTAATAAATATAATTTTTTTGGGACGACATACGGATAAGTTAGCACTACTGAGCGAAAAAATGGGGGTAGCCCGGGCCCCTACTAAGAACCGCCCCTGATCCTGAAGTGTGAGAGGCTTTCTGGTGTTAATTCCCAGAATTTTTTTAGTTCCCTGATTTCTTCAAATCTTTTTCCTAAGGCTGGTCGCAGTCGGCCGAAAAAAGTCGGTTGGTCGACTTAACCGACCGATATTGACATCGGTCGCTTCCTTTGTGAAGTATCGATCGAATATCGGTCGCTCCAAACTCAAATCCAACATCGGTCTAATAACCGACCGACTTTTAAACTTTAAACCGTTGCATTTAAAAAAAAAAGAAAAAAAAATAATTAAATAAATAAAACATTTTCAACCTTATAAATACTAACCTCAAACACACTTCTAAACACACAATTTCAAACATAATTCATATTCAACTTATCATCCATAAACAACTTCTCATCATTGCAAAGAAAAACACTCCCACATCAAAAGACCGACGATCCCGACTACCCCAAAATGTCCTGAATTAGAATTTCTCGCCGGTAAACAACTTCGAACTAACCGGCATAACACCACCACAACAACGGGGTATTCGATTTTGTGCACCCTCTTTTGAATATTTATCACGAATACCACAACTCAACCAAAATCAAAACCCATTTTATGTTAACCGTCCATATGTTCCACCGTATCGTCCTAATACGGATTATCACCAAGAACCAAGTGGGTCGTCGTATCGGCCTAACATGGATTTCTTGCATTCTTCCCAACCGTACCAAGAACCTAGTGGGTCATCGCTTCGGGGTGTTAATCTTGATATGGATTTGGAGGAATTTATGGACAACCATGCGACGCAACAATATCCGAGTCAAGATGCGTCGATGGGGCAAGGTTCGGGTGGAATGTTGGAAAATATTGAGGAATCATAATGCTTGGAAGACGGAGGGGGATGCTATCTGATCGAATAGTCGAAAGAAATCAAAGGGCTCTACAACAACCTCGGGGTCAACACAAGGTCCCTTGTATTTTCACAACGTGGATGCTTCTATAGACGAAGAAGATACTAGAGAATCACGACCAGAAGGTCTAGACGCAGCCAGAAAGAAATCATCGTCCTCCTCTCGTGATCCACCATCATCGTGGACAGCTTCGCTAACTAAGAACTTCTTCAAATTAAAGCCGTCAAAAGAGGGAAAAAAGAGGGAGATTGAAGACACGTATCTGAAGATGAAGGCGGAAGAGCTAGCCATAAAAAGAGAGAAAATGGAGCTCCAACGAAAACAAGTCGAAATCATGGACAAAACAAAACGGGAGCAAGATTTCCTCTTCTACTACTCAAAAATCGACCCAACTTTGCCCGAACGACACCAAAATCATCTTAGGCAGCTTAAGACACAAATCAAAGCTCGCTACAACTTAGATGATTAGTTTACGTTTGTAATCGTTATCGTATTTTTAATTTAGTATTGTAATGTTTTTAGTTTTAATGAATTTTAAGTTTTTTTAAATGTTTGATTAAAATAAATAAAAAAATAAAAAAATAAAAAAAAATTCGGTCATCGACTGTGACACTTTGGTCATGTCTGGTCGCCGGAGAGAGAAAGCTGATGTGGCAGCCGGTGACCCAGGTCACTTGGGTCATCGACTGTGACCAGCCTAATGTTTACTTCAGTTCAATAGCATTTTCCCCTTTCTTCTTGTTTAGGAAAACTAACATAGTTTCCCATTCTTTATATCTAAAGAGACCCCATTGTAACTCACTGATGACTTCATAGTTTGAGTCATTATTATATCTGATAATGGTCACTTTGATTGGATTGATTTTTGGGACGATCTTGATGTCAGTGATTACCTCAGGCATCTTGACAAGCTCCATCATATACTTGTAGCTTTCCTACACTTGCTTCCTCTTTACTGCCTTTTTTTTATGCTTCTCTTTAGCTGCCTTTCGTTTCGAAAGTTGAAGAAGTTTGATCTTTCTAGTAGTCTTGATAGCTTGTTTGTTTGCCTCAACTTCTTTATGAGCCACTCTATCAATTTCCTTGTCAGAGGCAGCATCATCTAAGGAATCTTTCTTTTTTTCCTTTCCTCATCCTCAAGAAGCTCACTGAGCTCTTCCCTTGTAACTTTGATGATAATCCCAGTGTTCAGATGGTAGTCAATGAGTTCATGGCCTAATGAGGATTGAGGAATGGTAGTTTCAAGGATGGTTTTCTCGGTCTCAACGGACCTAGATAGCTTGTTATCTTAAACCCCAAACATCTTCTTCCTTCCTTTAGTATCTTTAGAAGGTTATGTAGTTGAAGAAGAAGGAACGTCATTATTTGTTATGGGTTTGAAGGATGAGATAGGTTCAAGAACTTCATAATACCATATTTTCAGCTTCTTAAATTTTGAAGAGGGATTTTGATTGATAACCATTGCATTAGGATTGGGTCAGCGAAAGCTGGTTTTGATTTGTTTGGGCTCTCATAAAATGAGACTTATGTTCTAAGCGGATGTGGATGGTTGTTAAAGGTTTCTCAAGGACAACCTTAGATGGCTTTTCCCCCTCAGCAGTTGCTGGGGCCTGAAGGATTAGGAGCTAATGAACCACCAGGTGAGACTGCCAACTAAAGTAGCTTGAGCATGTCCTGAAAAGATGTTTTAATGTCTACAAAGTCTGAAGCCATAGCATCCTGAGAAGACTCAATCTTGGATAACCTTGAACCAGTAGACCATGCCAATGATGTATATGAAGTTTCAAGGGACTTCAGACTGTTCTTCATGTCAGTAATATCTCTTTGAAATGCAAAGGTATTGCTTTCGGAGACTATTTTGTATAGATTATCAGTGACTGAGGTAAGAGACACAATATGTTTGTCAATCCGACCAACAACTTAGTCTGCTTAACCCTCTATTTGAGTTTGCCCTTGATATTTATGTAAGCATCACCCAACTCAAAGTGTTTTAGTTGAGAAACATCCATGACATGGTTAATAAATACATCTGTTGTGGCTTGAAGATGGATAGGAAGTGAATCATTACCAGTGGTAATGGTTGGGGCTCAACTTCATCATATTAAGGATCATGAGGAGAACAGATCAGGTTAGCAGCATCATCAGGGATCTGAGGTCTTTGAACAAAATCCTCAGAGTCCTCTATCATTATGATCTACTCCTCCTCAACAAGACATATTCCTAAGTTGATGACTCGGAGCCAGAATCTATTATTTCATGCATTTCAGCAAAAATTAGTTTTAGAGATTCTAGTCCCTCATTAGTGAATTGTGTTAGGTCCACTGAATCATTGAGATCTTGTTGGTGTGATTCAGAACCCCGAGGACCAGGTCAGGATTGTCAAGGACCAGGTTAGGATTGTTCAGGTCAAGTTTGGGCTTTGTAAACCGTGAACCATCGTCCCTGAGTGAAGACTCAGTGTATAAGAAAGTGTTTAGAGAAGGATGTGCAGACTCAGATTCAGACTCTATATTGGCTCGAGGATGGTCCTAATCTTCACCTCCACTTCTTAAAGAATTTATAGTGGAGGTTGCATACAGTGTTCGTTTTTGTCACCCAATACATCAGGAGAGGAAACAGGCGGCTAGTTTAGGTTCATACTGTCCTCGGCATGTGTGTACTCAATAGTGTTGAGGCCTTTGGGTTCTTCATCTACCTTTTTCGAGAAATGAATGGTGCTTTATTTCTTGGGTTATTTAACCTTGGCTTTAGGGGGTTCAGTGTGGTCAATCAAAGATGAGTTTTTATTT
This sequence comes from Artemisia tridentata subsp. tridentata, assembly GCA_021014915.2. Classification (NCBI taxonomy): domain Eukaryota; kingdom Viridiplantae; phylum Streptophyta; class Magnoliopsida; order Asterales; family Asteraceae; genus Artemisia; species Artemisia tridentata. The sequence continues at coordinate 198,651,836 of CP139504.1, forward strand.
GACTTGGGTCTGTTTTCCAAGTTGTGCTCCTTTTTGAGCAGTCTCAAAGACTCGTGCTTAGACTTAGACACTTCCCTTGACTTCTTATCAATTGCTTTAGAAGATGTAGTTGGAGACGTTTCAGTTGACCCATATACATTAAGCATGTGCGCACCTCATTTTCAAGGATGGTTGAGGAATAGTTTGTTTTGCTCATGGGAGAAAGGAATTATTCCATTCTCTAATTCTTGAGTGCATTCCTTACCAAGTAAGGTTTCTATCATTAAAGATACAAAGCAAGGATAGGCCATGGTCTTTCCTCGTGACTTTGTTGATAGCTCGCTTACAAAGTCATCAAAGATGACCTTCCCAATATTAACTATGGTCCCAGTGATGAGGCCGTAGGATATCATCCATTGACTTAAATTCAACTAATCAGTAGAGATTTTGTTCCCACCCAAACCCTGAATGATGTGAGTCATCAGGATCCTCAAAGTATGAGAGAACCAGGATTTGTAAAGAGGGGTCATGGATGCATGATAAGGATTTATTTGGTACCTTTTTAAAGGGTCATTTAAGCCAAAAATCAAGTAAATATGATCAAATATTGCCTCAAATCATTTCTTTTTGTATTTTAGGTACTTGGGACAAGAATTCTGGAAATTGGCACTTTTGGAGCATATTTGGACGAAAAAGTGAAGAAAACGAAGAATTCGCGAAAAACCTGTCAGACAACAGTGTCTGACGGCGTTACATGCTATAACGTCACGCCGTCCCTTGCAATTCAAGATGGATTTTCTAGTGTTAAGCTAAAAAGTGACACCTTAGAAAGTTTTGAAGACTTTATAACCTGACGCCGTCAAGTGTTAAAAGAAGATGGGCATCACGCTTTAAGTTAACAAGAGACGGCACAGAAGGATTTTACAAGTGACGGCCTCAAATCCCTTTCTGACACCATCAGAGCGGCGATTACAAAGATGAAACCCTAAAACACGACGAGTTGACGGCGTCAGAATCTATAACCTGATGCCGTCAGAGTTGTATTCCTATATATATTTTTGAATGTTTTTATTGTAGAGGAGTGACATCTTTGGAGAATAAACCCTAGTCGAATTTAGGCAGCTTTGTAAGGGTCTTTCAACCCTTGAACCTTATGCTTTATTGAAGATAAGTTATTCGTTTAATCATTCAATATGTCTATGTGTTGTTTGATTAATTGTTTATCTTTTCTTCTATCTATCATGCCAACTTAAATTTGCTTGTGTTTGCTTAGATCTAATGAAACCTAGTTATTGAATATTGATTTTTTGTCTCTTGTTTAGTTGATTGTTATCGCGTTAGGTTAAGAAAACTGGCTGACCTCTTATATGTAACTAGCTTGAACGTCTTAAAAACGCAACCGTAGAGTGCACTATTGGTTTTGTTCGTTGTATTTATTGCGTGAATTGCGGCTTGTAGATCCTAGAAAACTTAATGGATGTTAAGGGATTTAGGGGAGACTAATATTTATAGAGTTGTGGACTTCGGCACCTCCCACGACCAATATTAAGGAATTCGACGCTTCAACTAAAACAAGGACGTGACAATTTAATGAATCAATAGGAGATAACTAGGGAGTAATTAAGTCTAAGTAAACACGTTTTTCCTATCATAAGAAGTTCACCAATTTACCTTTTCATGTTTTTTAGTTTAATTTTAGTTTTATAATTAGATTTTGGGTTAGTTGATTAACAACTAATTCCGCCCACTCCTTCAAAACTGAGATTTTACATGCTTTCTAAAAAATATAAAAATAAAAAAAGAATCATCCCTCACCTCTAGACCTATCTCGTCATACATCTTGACCTAATGACACTATTCCCCTAGAGAACGATCAATCCCCCGGACATACCTATACTACATTACAACGATCAGGTACACTACCTGGAGGATTGCAAGCTTCTCAAGATCCCTTAAGAAGTAAAACCTTTTTTGTGGACGCAATCCTTGCACCAAGTTTTTGGCGCCGCTGCCGGGGAATAGTTATTGTTTAGGTTCAATTTCTATCTCGTTTAGGTCTACTCACTAGATTCCTATCAAGGGAGATTTTTATTTTCTTTTTATTAGCTTTCTTTAGTCTATCTTTTCTTCGTTCCCTTTGTTCGTAGCCCTTCATTCGTCATCATGGTGGGTGAAGTCATCTTTGAACCTATCAACCAACAACACCAAGCTCCACCAAACCAACAACAACAACCACACCAAAACCCACCAATTAACCAAGACCCACCTCGAGCCCGTACTCTAGGTGAGTACTCCCGACCTAGCCACCAAGGCTATCGAAACACCATTGAGCTTCCCCAAAGAGCCAATGTGTCTCCCTTGCGATCCGAAACCATTCGGTTGGTGCAAAGCGGAATTGCATTCCATGGACTTCGTTCCGAAGATCTAAATCAACATCTTAAGGATTTCCTCAAAATCGTAGATTCCATAGACCTTGATATTGCAACTCAAGAGACGACACGCTTGTGTCTCTTCCAATTCTCTCTACATGACCAAGCTAGTCAATGGCTCTGGCATTTACCAGCGGGATCTCTCTCATCTTGGGACGATCTTACTTCTCGTTTTCTTGCTCAATTCATCCCACCCAAAGCAATTACTTTGTTACGCTACCAAATTGAGAAGGAAATCAATAAACTTAGGAAGCTTAATGAATTAATTGCGAGAGAAATTGAGTTTAGAACCAGTCCTTGAACGGATAATACTACCCTTAGTAATAACTTGGAGAAGGAACTAGATGATGACTATTGGGTTTTTAGAAATTTCTTCCCGACATAGAGGAATTGGCCTATCAAAAGTTCCTTTTGAAGTACCCTTGTCCCTTGAGATATAGGAAGAAACCATGGATTAGGAAGCGCAATTATATGAATATCAAAATCCCTTGCATGGTTGGTTATATATATAGAGAGCACACCTACATTGACTTAAAAGCACCTATGAATATTATGTCTAGGCTCTATTACAATTGGATCATGAATGAAAAGTTGAACCCTAGAAAAGATCCTTATAACCCGAATCGATTATGCAATTTTGTTGGGAGAGTTGAGGGGTTACATATCTTTGTGGGAAATTTCACTTATCAATGTGATTTCATAATCCTAGAAGACGTTAGAGGTATCATAGACCAATACTTAGGTGAGATTGTGCTAGGGAAACCATTTGTAGAAGTGTCCAAGATGCTTAGTGATCGTGATAAAGGAATAGTTTAGTTTACTGATGGAGTAGAAAAGATCACTTTTATGATGCCCCATAAGAGGGAAGAGTTGAAAGACATTGAGGATTTAGAAGTTGATGTACTTCGGGCCTATGAGGTTAAAGATGATGAAATTGAGGATTTAGATGACAACAAGAAAAATAAAATTCATTATTCAGGATGTTTGAATTTAGGCCCAGAATATAAGCGGGATGAAAAGATGATTAAGATATTCGAAATGGCCTATAGATTGAGGAGAAGAAAAATGTAGGGCATGACTTTGAGTCTAGCTACAAGACTTGTTAATAAAGAAAAGCGCTTCTTGGGAGGCAACCCAAACTTTTTAATTGTTTGTTTGATGTCATATATATGCTCTATCTTTATTTGTTTATATTTCATGTTTCGAATATATTTGTGAAAATGCTTTATTTTGTTTTTAACATCGTCTTAACTACATATAAATGTATTATACAAAAAGATAAGTGTAGGGAAGTTCATATTTGTTTAAAAGAACGAATTCGAACATGAAAGATAATAAGTAATGATTAGCATATATTTATGTGTTTGTTTTGAGTCAAATGCTTGTATCGAGTCACAATGAATGTTCCGTAGTTTTTCCAGGTTTTAATACTCAGATTTCTTTTCAGAAATTTTCCAGAAACAAAACGTAAAAATACTGTCAGGTCATACCTGATGGCATCAGGCTTAACACCCGACGGCGTCAGACACTGTAGCAGCACAGTTTTCTAGATTTTTGTTTTTCTGCTGGAACTTAAATTTTTGAAAAATTTTAAGAATCTTAAATTTCCAGGAGTCTGTAGACATTTATTTTGCAAGCATTATATCTTACTTTGCTTTCTAGGTTTAGTTTTTATTATATATAGTGTTTACCGCCGATTTTATGCGAGGTGTTGTGTTTTGTTTTCTTAGTGAATTACAGGTTATATTGGACAAGAAAATGAAAGTATATATTGGAAGTGAAGCTTATCATGTTTGTTTTCTTGGAGGAATATCTAATTATGTTTTCACATCGTCCATGCCGAGAAAATCAGGGGAGTATTAGTTTCTTTCTCTATTTTATTTTCACGTTATCACAACTTTGATACCTTTCAAGAACATTAAGGACAATATTTAAGTGTAGGGAGGGTAAAATGGGATACCTTAGAAACTATAACTTCGCTTGATATTTGTTTTGTCTTAGAGTAAATGTGTAATAAAACTAAGAAAGATACTTGTTAGGGCAAATTTAGCACCAAATTTAAATTTTTTTACAACATATATGAGTGAAATTTTGGTTTTAATAAGCGTCTCATGGATAGGAATAATATAGCTAGCACAAAAATCCTTCCACTAAAAAATTTCCACCCAAAAAATGTGAGGTTCGCCTTTAGATTGACAGGAAAATGCATTCACCTTTGTGGAAAACTAAAAGGAGGTTGAATAGTTTTTACCCTTTTTAAAATTAATTTGCTTTGAATACTTAACGTGATTTCAACTTAATGCAAATAATCAAACAATATAAATAAAGCAAGTAAGGAAAGAAACAATCAAACCTCAACACGGATGTTTATAGTGGTTCGGTCTACAAGGAATCTCTTCCTTGCCCTACTCCACTCCTCGAGCCTCTAACTCGAGAGTTTTTCTTCACTAAGAAACAAGCTCCCTTCTAGGCGGAGAAAACCTTTATACACGTCGCTTACACTTTATCCGGTACAAAGCTAAATACCGAGTTCTAGTTCGAGGTAGAACCAACCTAACGTCGCTTACACTTTTTCCGGTACTAAGCTAAATACAACTAAATCACACAGTAACTACTCTAACAAGTCGTGCTACGGTATGTTGAAGCTTGTGATATTTTGTTCTCTTTGCTACAAAAAAAAGATCACTAAGAATGAATATGTAATATGAATGGGTTAGTAATGAATGAAAGAATGTATGCTAATGTTTATGCTTATGAGTGATAAGAAAACAAGAATGAACGGCCTGCTATTTATAGGAAAAATGTCAAAACATACCACGGATTGGGCGGAACCAAATCAAGGGTTCCGTCCCTTATGGGTTTTGGTTCCGCCAGAACCTGAAAGCATATCTTTCAAAATCTTTCCAAATCTTGCCAAGATATTACCAAATCCAATTCTTTGCTTGAAGATCTTTCCATGATATTCTCTAAATCTTCAAGATATCCTAAAGATATCCAAATGATGTATGCAATGATGTCATGTACATATTTCCATTTTTAGAATAAAAATGTAAACATGTAAATGTATATATGTATGTAATCTATATATCCTAGTGATGAATGTAGCATGTTATGATGAGTTTTAAAAGCTTATTACTATAAATGTAAAAGACTTTAACTTATATTTATGCTTTGCTAAAGATAAAGTTTATAATTGTCATTAACAAAATATAGCAAAGATCGTAAAATATAAATAACGTTTTTATGACAATATTTGTATTAACAATCTCTCCCTTTTTGTTGATGACAAAACATAAAGTTTATTTTTAAGCAATGAAATAAGTAAAGTGTAAGTCTTTTAAAAATATAGATTAAACTAGTTTTATGCAAGTTTTGAAATCTATTTAGGCATAAAACATGTAATGAATGTAATGTATGAGTTTAATATAATCTCCCCCTTTTTGTCGAAACAAAAAGTGTAAGTCTTTTAAAAATATAAAGTTTATTTTTAAGCAATGGAATAAGTAAAGTGTAAGTCTTTTAAAAATATAGATTAAACTAGTTTTATGCAAGTTTTGAAATCTATTTAGGCATAAAACATGTAATGAATGTAATGTATGAGTTTAATATAATCTCCCCCTTTTTGTCGAAACAAAAAGAAGAAATGCATAGCGGAATGTGGTGAATGGCTCTTAGTGATTACTCCCCCTAATTTGGAGTACCAAGTATGATGATTCGTGGATTTTGAGTGCTTAATAGCTCCGCTTTGGACAATACTCCCCCTAATTGGAGTGCCAAGTTTATGATGCATGAAATGAGAAATCTACAAAACAAAGGTTAGTGCATAATTAACTCCCCCTTGATCAATACTCCCCGTTGCTAGGGTACCAACGTATATATGATGCAAGGATGAATAATGCTACAAAACAAAGGTTAGTTGTATATGATTCAATCTAACCAAGTAATATGATGCATGAGTAAAGATTCAACCAAGAATAGGAGTTCAACCCGTTTGACTAGAAAAGTCAACTAAGTATAATTTGTTCAAACCAAGCACAAAGTTCAAACAAAGTCAATATTTCACACCAACCATATAATGATTCAAATGTTAGTAGTTCAACCCAATCAAATAAAATGCAAAATAAGTGATCACACACAAGCATTAACACAACATCCTTCCATTAAAAATTATTTGTGACCAAAGTCACAAATTAAGGTGTTACAAAATAACCTAAAAATAGAAGTCCTAAAAAGTCCTATAAAAGAAAATTAATAGAGAAACTCCTAGCGTTTATTGTGGAGGATGTGATAGAGCATTTGGGGTCTCTAGGATGTGGTTCAAAATGAACCGCATTTTGTTTTGTAACTCGTGAACCAAAATGTTGGTTCGTTGAGTTAAGTGGGCGGTCCTCTCACACATGGAACAACCATGTCTAGGAAAGTTTGGAGGAATGTTTGGTTCATGAGTTGGTGGTGGTGGTAGTGGTTGGTTGTTTGATGGTGGAGGTGGTGGAATATAGGTGGGAGACATGATGGAAGCTAGCAAAGTGGATTGTAAATCCATAGCTTCATTAAGGTGGAAATCCACCATATTGGAGAAAGTGTAGAGGTGATCAAGTTCCTCATTGATCTCTCCTTGAGTTTGTGGTTGGTTTATCCACATTGACTCATCAATGGCATTAAGGGTGGATGTTGGTGAAAGTGGTTGAGGTTGAGGTTGTTGTGGAGCTTGATCACGGTAAAGAGGACCGTGAATTTCCCTATAGATGGGGTGAAAGAGGAGTGGTTCTCCTTGTGAGGATTCTACCTCAAAAGGCATTAGTGGTGGATTGGTGGACCTAGGTGGAAGGTCTTCCAAAGTTTCTAAATATGGGTGAGGGGATGTTGGTGGAGTTGCAAACAACTCAATGGGCTGAAGTTGGGGTGAATGAGGAGGTGATGGTGATCTTGTTGGTTTAGATGGAGCGGGTGGTGGTGTAGTAGCCACTGGAGTTATGGTGGGTGGTGGAGTGTTGATGATGATATGAGGTGGTGTTGGAGTTGACAGAGTGAGGAAGTTTTCATTAGCAATGGGTGAGGAAATGTTCAAGGGTGAAGATTCTTCTGATGAAGAATTGAGATTCACGAAACAACAAGGTCTGACACTCATTCGAGCTGTCCTTCTGTGTGGTCTGCTTGTGGATGAGTTGTTTGACTTAGGCATTGTTGAGAAGAGAAGTGATGGTGATATATGCAGAAATTGCTATTAGAAATGATGGTGAGGGTGTGAATTGTGATGATCCTAAAGCTTCTAATTTATGGACAGTAAGGTTTATGGAAGGGTGTGTTTGGATGTGATGTTGATCCATAGAAAAATGTTGGTTCCTAATGATTTAGAAGAAGAAAATAAGTTAGTCACATCATCTAAGTCAATCCATAGAGATGGAGTTGAGTAAGATGAAGGAGATATGCAGTAAATGCAAAGGTTGAGTGGGAAATCTAGTGATGTGATTGATCCACGGATTGCAAGGAACCAATTTGAGGGTTCCTTACTTGTTACAGAAAGGTAACTTGAGTGGAAATTTGAATTTTCAAATTTTGGTGGGAAATTGTGTTCCTATTGGTCTAATGTTGCTAAGATGATCCTAATGTGATGAAGTATCAATAAAGGAGTCCTAATTTAAGAGTCAATGATCTAAAGTGCGGGATTGAACAATTTAAAAAAATAGCTGTTGATTCGCGGAACCAAACGATAACAAAGGCGGACCCTTGTTTTTGGCTCCGCGGAATCCGTGGGGTGTATTTTGGCGGCACCAAAAAATTGAACAGACGGAACCAAATTTTTGGTTCCGCCATATCCGCCAATCGAAAAAAGTTTACAGAGAGCATTTCAAAAGACCCGAAACCCATTCAAATCCCGAAAATTGTCCTAAAACATATGTAACTACTTAGTTGTGATTGATTAAAAAAAAAACACAGGTATAAACACATGGTAACATATAGATCAAACAGAGGATTTTGAACTTACCATATATGGCAGTTAAGCCAAACAGTGGCTTAAACATGGAAAATTGATAACATCAAAGTGTTATCGTCCTGCATAGTCAAGTTAGTTTACATAGATGTTTAACAACAAGATAATATCCTAAAAACATAACAATTCAACACATCATTGTTTCAAATTGTTTGTACCAAACACTCCCTATTCCCTCACTGCTTGTCGAGTTTCTTGTTTAGCCTCATTATCCAACACCCAATGTTCTTGAACATTCCACGTGTCTGCTTGAATTCTTCACTTTGTTGCTCGATTGGTGGAAGTTGGCTCAAATATTCCGGAGGAGGAATCCTAGAGTTAGGCAGACCATCATCCTCACTCATGGATGATGATGATGAGGAGGTTGGAGGATGAGGGCGTTTTTCCTTCAACTTGGCCACTCTCTTGTCACTTAGGGGAACAAAGGTATGTGGAATGAGAGAGTAGTCCGGACAAAAACCTTTTGCGTTAGGAGGAATGGGTGCAAACGCTCTATAGAGACGGGTGAGAAGCATCCCGTAAGGCATGGTGGTTGTTCCTAACACAGGAATGTCGGCCATTCTCTTGGCGACATAGTAAGCTAGGTTGAAGGGTTGATGGGTGGACACACAATAGAGCATATAACAAATACTAGCATTGAGATGATCCCTATTCCTTATGGTGCATAAATTTTCTGCCCGAAGAATTTCTTCCAACTTCTTGAATTGGGGCCTAAGCTCGTTTAGCTCCATGCCAAACGGGTCTCGATCTACATTATGGCCTTGTCGGTTTGTCCTAGTGTGGGTGGTCCTAGGGAGGAAGAGATGATCACGGATAATCTCTTTGGGAGTCAAGGGTGTATCGTATGGAGGCATATGATCAAAAATGGAATTGACGCTTGACAATGACCATTTGTCGGTGTAAAGACAAGTGCCTACACCCAGAATTCCTTAGACTTCCCCGAATTGGTTCAAGGGAATGTTGAATTGGTGTTGGTTGACCTTGAAATGGATGGAGATGAGACCATAGTCATTGGAACTTAGAATGACACTAGCATAGAATTCTAGCACAAATCTAGGACATATAGGTTCGTCTATGTCCAAAAGACAATCAAAGTTGATGGCGGCTAGTTGTTGTCGGATGTTGGTTTCTTATAAAAAGGAGGGATCTATGGTTCTACCCTCGTGAACGTACCTCTTTTCTAAAGCCTTGAATATCTTAACTTGTTCGGTTGAAAGTCCCTTGGTCGTATGGTGTTTAGGGAGGTAGTTAAGGGTGTCTTTGTGGTCGTAGTAGGTTGCAGGAGGCATGATGTTATCCTAGACACAAAAATTACATAGTTTAGTTAAAACTAACGAAAGTATTAGATATGATGTTCTAGTGTGTGCCTGCATGGGGACAATATGGAGGTGTAGTTATTTCGACTCCTTTTAATGCATGAAAATTTTGTTTTGCAAATTTTGTAACAAATCGAGAGATAACCCAAATGCTCCTGATTCAATGTAGCTTCGATCGAATGTACCCGAAAATACATATGAGTTATGTATTCCCTTTAGCATTCAAGAGAAATTATGCAAATGATGTTTAAAACATAAGGTTTTTATTTATATGAACAATGTCCAAAAACTGTTTTTCCTAATCGTGAGAAGATTTTTATAAAAATTTCTCATGGGGTTTTTAGTGAATTATATGTCCTATAAGATGCAATTCCTAACTATGGAAAACATGATTTGTTATGTAATTCAGTGAATATGCTTCATGATTTTATAAAAATATGCATAAACCCCAAGTTTTGATTTTGTGCAAGAAATAGAAATCCTAGACTCAGATCAGGAATGTAGATATAGTTAGGATACTTACAGTGTGGATTAAAGCACAAGTTTGTTGAAGGGGATGACCTAAATTCTGAGAATGGGGTGCTATGGGTCGAGTTTGCGTTTCTTATATGTTTTTGGGAAATGTGAGAAGAGGGTGTTTGTCTGATATATTAAAAAAAAAATCCCAGGAACCCACAGATTTGGCGAAACCAAAAAGTGGGTTCCATCCTTGTTATCGACTGGTTTCGTGGGAAACTTTTGGCAGTTGGTTGTTTTTGTCGTATTTGGTTAAGCTAAGGTTTAAGCTAAGGTTTTAACTACACATTTGGTTCCATTAATCCTAAACCAAGTCTAAGAAGGTTAAAGGGTTCTCTCTTAAGAGGTTTTGTGAGGATATTGGCAACGTTGTCTTCTGAGGATACTTTCTCGATTGAGTTGTTTCCTTTTTGAACATTGTCACGAAGAAAGTGGTGACGGATTTCTATATGTTTGGTCTAGCGTGTTGAACTGGATTCTTGCTAAGGTCGATAGCTCATTTGTTGTCGCAAAGAATAGGAACGTCGTTGAGTTGAATTCCATAGTCGACGAGAGCTTGTTTCATCCAGAGAGCTTGTTGGCAAGCTTTTCCTGCTGACACGTATTCAGCTTCGGTTGTTGATATTGCTAGAGCCGTTTGTTTCTTAGCAAACCATGAGGTGAGACAATGCCTAAAAAAAGTACAAATACCACTTGTACTTTTTCTATCGACATAGTCACCGGCATGGTCTGAGTCGGCATACACTATGGTTTCGACACCCGTTCCTTTGGGATACCATAATCCTAAATGTGTAGTACCTTTAATATATCTAAATATTCGTTTGACGGCTTCAAGATGAGATGTTTTAGGATCTTCTTGAAAGCGAGCACACAGACAAACACTAAAGATGATGTCCGGTCTACTAGCCGTAAGATAGAGTAAACTACCAATCATTCCTCTATATTTAGTGCTATCTACGGATTCACTTTCGTCATCCTTAGTGAGTTTGGTTTCAGAAGACATGGGTGTTTTCATGGGTTTGGAATCTTCAAGACCAAATTTCTTAAGCATATCTTTGATGTACTTAGATTGGTTGAAGAATATCCCATCTTCTAATTTTTTTATTTGGAGTCCTAAGAAAAAGTTTAGTTCTCCCATCATACTCATTTCAAACTCGTCATGCATGATTTTAGAGAAATCGTCGCATAACTCTTGACAAGTTGATCCGAATATGATGTCATCCACATATATTTGAACTATGATAATATGTGATCCCTTTTTCTTAGTGAAAAGAGTGTTGTCTACTAGTCCCATGGTATACTTATGTTCAACTAGGAAAGTCTTAAGTCGATCATACCAAGCTTTTGGTGCTTGCTTAAGTCCGTATAAAGCTTTTTTAAGTTTGTAGACATGATTTGGTTTTTCAAAATCGGCAAAGCCGGGAGGTTGTGCGACATACACTTCCTCATTAATAAAACCATTAAGAAATTCACTTTTAACATCCATTTGGAAAAGTTTATACCTTCTTGTTCATTGTAGCATTGAGCTACTAGCCTAGTTTTGTTTCTAGACACTACACCATTTCCATCCATTTTATTTCTAAACACCCATTTTGTTCCAATTATGGTTTGACATTTAGGTTGAGGGACTAATGTCCAAACATCATTTCTAACAAATTGGTTTAGTTCTTCTTGCATTGCTATAACCCAAGATTCATCTTTTATGGCCTCATTTATATTTTTGGGCTCAATTGTTGAAATGAAACAAAAGAAATTACTTTGATTTTGAACTTTTGATCTTAAGGTTCTTTCATTAATTTCTCCTATGACGTTATCTAATGGATGACTTCTAGATTCTTTGATATTGACTATTTCATTATTTAAAGGTTCATCTTCTTTATCATTGTCTAGATTTTCTTGGTTTTCAACCATTTGACTTTCAACTAAGTCATCATCTACCAAAGGTGATGTCTTAGAGGGAGGTGGACTTTCGTCGAATGTTACGTTCAACGATTCCTCGACTCTTGAGGTTTCTTTGCTCAAGACGATATATGCTTTACTATTTGCTGAGTATCTAAGGAACACACCTTCATAAGACTTTGGGTCAAACTTGGTGAGATAATCCTTAGTGTTTAAAATGAAGCACTTGCTTCCAAAAACTCTAAAATATCCTAAAGTAGGCTTTTTGCCTCTATAAAGTTCATACGGCATTGTTGACTAATACTAAGCAAATTAAAACCTAAGTTATCTACATGAGCAACATCATCAATAGAGAGAGAGAGAGTCATGAGAGATTGTACCTTTTCCGATGATTTTACTTTTAAGCTTGCTACCAAACGTAACATTACCTCCGTCAAATTCTTGGTAGGTTGAGAAAAGGCTTTTGTTTCTCGTCATGTGCCTTGAACACCCGCTGTCCTTAATCCACTCGTTTGGTTCCAATCCAACTTTCAAGCATGCCGCATTAGAGTCATGAGCCATAAGAGCAACTTCGTCATTCTTGGGCTCTTCGTCATCATCTTCACTGTCACTCCAAGCACCACTAACAAAGGCTCTTTGAGTCTTGGTCTTGGGTGGCTTCGGACATTCTCCTATTAGATGACTAGTATCCCCGCACCTAAAGCACTTCCTATCTACATTTCCTTTCTTATCATCACAGTCTTTCCGGAAGGATTTCTTTTCTTCTCAAGGTTGTCTAACAAACTTTCCTCTTCTTCTGAAGAACTTCTTGAAATCTCTTACGGCCATGGCATACTCTTCGTCTTTGCTACCTGAACTAGACTCTTCATCATCACTTCACTCTACCCTAGCTTTTAAGGCAATGGACTTGATATTTTCCTTTTTGCCCTTGACAATCTCTGAATCTTTTTCCATCACCATCTCATGAACTTTGAGATTTCCTATAAGCTCGTCAAGTGACATGCTTGAAAGATCCTTGGATTCTTCAATGGCCGTCACCTTTGCTCTCCACTTCGGATGAAGTGCTCTAAGAAATTTCCTGACAAAGTTCTTACTAGAAAAACAATCATCAAGTGCTTTAAGAGAAGTAATAATAGTACTAAACCTAGCAAATGCACTATCAATGGTCTCATCTTTAGGGATAACAAATTGTTCATATTGTTGAACAAGAAGATCAATTTTGTTATCCTTGACTTGTGAGTTCCCTTGATGAGTGATAATTAAGGATTGCTAAATATCTTTAGCGGTTTTACACATAAAAACTCTTTCATATTCTGTTGATGCAAATAATATTCTTAAAACATTATTTATATCTTTCGATAACTTCACATTTTGAGGATGACAAAATGTGAAAACACGTTACGTTAAAACTAACGTAAACAAGTTTTTAGTCGAAAGATCCCATTTCTACACAAATCACTCTAGAACAAATTTACAACTTGACAAATGATCATAGAAGTGAATTTGTGCTTAAGTCTTCACATTTTAATGTGACAAAATATTTCTTTCAAAAATATACTTTACAAATTATTTTTGAATAATTAAGAAATGTTTTAATGGAAAAATAAGTTCAAAATACATAACAGCTATTTTCCCCCCAAAATCAGCTCCAAACATCCCCAAATAAGTTTTCACCAGAAATGACAAAAAGAGGAGCGTTTTTGTCTGGCACGGTACCACTAAATTTAGTGGTGCTGTGTCCCTATAACGGCCAGATTTTTTCTACCTATAAATACCAGCCCACTTCATAGATTTTGGGCATCCCTTTTCACACAAAACTTTCTGAGTTCACTACCCTTTTCACATTTTCTCTTCTTGATCATTTAGTTAGGTTTTTATTTTGTTTAAGAGTGATCCAATCATCCTTCCAAAAGATCCTATTCATTCCTCTTCAAGTGCAAGAGATGAACACAAGGTATCCAAGTAGATACAAAGTGTTATAGTTGTAGGTAGAGCACTTGTAACACTTGTTACACACTTGATTGTATCATAGTATACATCAAGATCATTTTTCTTTTGAGAGTTTGTGAGGAAAGATCATTGTGATCTTGTAGAGATATTGAATATCTCTTGAAGCCATTGGGCTTGTGTGTTGATCAAGATTGATCAAGGGTTGATAGGATAGATTGAGTCAAGTAAGGGTTGATCATCGTGATCGTGTCGAGAACTTGGAGATTTCTTGAAGCCATTGGGCTTGTGTGATTGATCAAGTGGATCATAGGTAGATCGGGTAGATCGAGTCTTGTATGAAGTAGAAAGGATCAAGTAGATCGTGGTAGATTGGTGCTAGCTAAGATTAGCACTCGACATTTAGCTTAGTCTCGGAAATTGGATAAGCAACGTGTATGGTTTTCTCCGCCTAAAGGGAGGTTGTTGACATAGTGCTTGAAACTCTCGAGTGTGGTACTCGGGGAGTGGAGTAGGGCGAAGAAGAGCTTCGTAGCCGAACCACTATAAATCCTTTTGTCCCGGTTTGATCTTTCCATCTCTTCTCTTTACTTTCATTACTTATAATTAGTTAGTTTAGTGTGTTGTTCATATTGGTGTTGATTGATTGCACATAAGACTCGAATCAAAGTTCATATTGGTGTTGATTGATTGCACATAAGACAAATCAAAGTTTTTCAATAGAAAGGATTATATAGTTCCTTATGATAAACAAAGTGATGAACTTAAAAGAAAACTAGCCAAAAATAATGAGGCTAAAATGATGATTTACAATGCTTTGCCTAAAAAGGAATTTGAAAGAATTTTTGTTTGTAATACGGCAAAAGATATTTGGAAAACTTTGTTAGTCACTCACCAAGGTAATAATCAAGTCAAAGAGAACAAGATAGATCTTCTTGTTCAACAATATGAACAATTTTCCATTTCGAAAGATGAATCAATAGATAATGCTTTTGCTAGATTTAATACTATTATCACTAGTCTTAAAGCTCTTGATGAAGGTTACTCTAGCAAGAATTATGTTAGGAAGTTTCTTAGGGCTCTACATCCTAAATGGAGAGCAAAGGTCACCGCCATTGAAGAGTCAAAGGACTTGGCGACATTATCACTCGATGATAATCAAGAAAGACTCCGATATAGTTAAAGGAAAAAGCGAGAGAGTTAGATCTCTAGCATTGAAAGCCAAGAAGGAGTCTAGTGATGAGGAATGTTCGAGTTCCGATAGTGAAGATGAAGAGTATGCGTTAGCCGTTAGAGACTTTAAAAAGTTCTTTAGGAGAAGAGGTAGGTTCGTTAGGCAACCTCGTGATGACAAGAAGCCATCACAAAAGAACCGAGTTGAAAAGAAAGGGACAAGTGATAGGAAATGCTTTAGATGTGGAGATCCTAATCACCTCATAGGAGAATGTCCCAAACTGCCAAAAACCAACAACCAAAGAGCTTTCATAGGAGGCTCTTGGAGTGATAGCGGTGAAGAAGAAGAGAAAAAGCCCAACGATGAAACATGCCTAATGGCTCAAGCTTCTAATGAGGTACATTCTGACTCTTCTTATTATAGAGATGATAATTCATCAATAGATGACAATAGATTGCATGACAAATACAATAAACTATGCGAAGTAAGTTCTAAAATTTTAGGTAGAAACAAAACACTAAAATTAAGATTGCATGAACTTGAAGTGCAAGTTCTAGAACTTAAGGATCAAGTCAAAAGACTTGAGAAAAATAAAGAAGTAGACGTAGGATGTAGGTCATGCATAATCCTTCGAGTAGAAAATGATAAACTCAAAGAAAATGAGCTAAGGATCATTAAGTTCGAAGAAGGGACTAAGGCACTTAATGATATGCTTGAAAACATTAGGTTTAGTGAACATGACCGTGCGGGCTTAGGATTTGACCCAAACTAGGCTTCTACAAGTGGTACTAAACAAGTAAAATTTGTAAAGACTGAAGAATCTGAAATTATAGGCGACGACACCACTAAAGGTACAGACGGCACCACTAAAATTGGTGGTACCGTGGTACCATCTGGTGCTGGAGTCAGATCTGGGTCAATTCTGAAAAATAACTTAAGTCCTAAACCGGGTCACTTAGTTATTAATAATGTAGAAGTACCTAGTACTAGTAAAAAGGAAGTCAAAAGTATTTACAAATCCTTGTCAACCCCCGGACTTGGTTATGTAAAACTTGATGTTAGATCAAAGACTCCTTCACCTAGAAGAACAAATGTTCCTAAACCTCGGTCAAGAACTCCTCTACCAAGAGGTAACTTTAGAAGACAAAGTTATCCAAGTAACTTTCCCGTAACTTGGAATAACGGTCAACCACAAAGTTACTTACCATGGGAAATGTGTCCTCCATTCTCACATCCTAAACAAATGCGACAAATGCGTAGGATGTTTAACACTATCAACTCTGGACCCATGAGATATTGGGGATCAAATGTTTGAGCTTCTGTCTTGCTAGATAGAAATGGTCGTGAAAGCAACTTGAAGTCTAACTAATGGAGTAAGATTGGTGACTGTACTAATCTTATGACGCAAAGTTAAGTCGTGTCTCATATGCCTAGCTTTCAACAAAGGTAGTCTAGTCTTCAACTTTTAAGGGCAACACCTCAGGCTAAGGTACGCTTTCTTAAAACACCCTTTGTTAGTAGGAATGCTAAGCATGTAGTGTTATTAGAATCTAACATAGTAGGCACTATCACAAAGAAACGAAATTCACATTTCATCATGACTCAAATATTTGTCGAAGACAATTATGACAAACTCAACTTGTCCAGAAATGTACAATGATCGCTCAAAGATCATGCGTGACAAGTTTGAGATGAGCATGATGAGTGAATCAAGTTTCTTCCCTAGCCCTCGCACTATATCACTTGAAGATACTTAGCTTAGAGAAATCTTAATCTATACTAACGCCCATATCCGCGAAAACGAATCTCACAAGAGACGATGAAGGTGAGTGTGCGGATAGTACTAGGTTAGGGGCATGATAGGTAATCTAATTTACCTAACGGCAAGTAGGCCCGATATCATGTCTAGTGTCTGGCTTTGTGCTCGCTTGTAAGAAGGATTCCAAAACTTCTTACCTTAAAGAGTTTGATGTATCTTCCGATGCATTAAAGGCACTATACACTTGAGATTATGATATCTCAAGGAGATTGGTGTGGAAACTGTTGTCTATGCCAACTCTGATAATGTGGGAGATAATGTGGATTGATGAAGTGAGAGTGATGTTTGTACTTTCATAGGCTGTTGTCAAACTTCTTGGTTCTCCAAGAAATAAACCAGTCTTGCTATCTCCATGACCGAAGCCAAATATGTAAGCGCCGGAAAGGCATGACAACAAGCACTATGGATGAAACAAGCTCTAATCGACTGAGACAACCAAGGTGCAAATAGACTTGACCGAGAACCCCGTGGATTGCTCATGCACGAAGCACATCGAAGTATGTCATCTCCTCCATCGGGATAATGTCCAAAGAGGAATCATTTTCTTAGAAAAGCTTTCCTCAAAGGACAACATCATCGATATCCCAACCAATACGTTCTTCACATACCTCTTGTGATTATTTGAATATTTCTTTGGAAATATTGAAGTCATCTCTCATATCTCGTCTCATGACTTTCTAAATATTTCACTGGAAATATTGAAGTCATTTCTTACGTATCGTCTTATGACTTTTTATGTCATCATTCTCATCCAACTCATGACTATTTCAATATTTCACTGGAAATATTAAAGTCATCCCTTACGTCCTATCTCATGACTTGTTCAATATTTCACTGGAAATATTAAGCCACTCCTCTCATCCTTCTTATGACCACTCGAATATTTCACTGGAAATATTGAAGTCATTCCTTACGTATCGTCTCATGACTTTTCAAGTCATCCTTCTCATTCATCTCATGACTCTTAGATATTTCATTGGAAATATCAAGTCATTCCTTACTTCTCGTCTCATGACTTTTTCATTGAAAATATCAAGTCATTCCCAAAATCTCGTCTCAGGACCTCTAAATATTTCACTGGAAATATTAAGTCATTCCTTACGTCTCGTTTCATGACTGTTGAATATTTCACTGGAAATATTAAGTCATTCCTTAAATCTCGTCTCATGACTTCTAAATATTTCACTGGAAATATTAAGTCATTCCTTACATCTCGTTATATGAATTTTTAATATTTCACTGGAAATATTGAAGTCATTTCTCTCGTCTTGCATCATAACTCTATGAGTCATTCGTCTCATTCCGATCATGACTAATTAAATATTTCACTGGAAATATTGTAGTCATCCTCTATATCTCGTCTCCTGACTTTTAAATATTTCATGGGAAATATTAAAGTCAATCCTCATATTCCTCCAATGAACACTTATGTATTTCCTCTGAAATACTAAAGTCATTTCCTGTCATTTCGCCTAATCATTTCCGTTAAAAGAGTTTATTAGGTATAAACCCTTTCCTCGCATCAAAAAGTCTTACTAAATAAATAAGATTAATTCGTCAAAACTCAAAACGAAACAAAAATGCGTCTCAGACATACACGGCTCCACTAAAGTGGCACGACACCACTAAACATTAGTGGTACCGTGTATCTGCTGAAGCCCGTTTTTCTTTCTTTTTCCCTCTGCACACCCATTTCAAACAAAAATACCCACTGTGAACTTCTGTTAAAAACGAACACAACTCCCAAATCCTACTACACTCTTGTAAATCAAGATCGAGGCATTGAAATCAAAGAATCTTAATCACTACAACATAAATTGTAAGTCTATTAACCTTAATTTCTTTTTAATTTGAGTCTAGGGTTTGTTCTTATGCATAAATTCGAATTGGGGCTTTTCAATTTTAATTGATTTTTTGTGCAATTAAGACTAGGATTAGACAATGTAGAACTTACATGATTCCTAAATCATAGGATTTGCAAAAACCCATTTATATTATACGTATTAGTTCGATTTTTACTAGTTAAATCGGATTAAGATTAAATATTCTTGGTGGAATCATGTTCATCAACATTGAAGCTTTTCAATTTTAAGAATTTTGGCGCCGAATTGTCGCCTTTGCCAAACACCCCAATTCCATTGTTTTCAAAAAAATTCACAAATGTAGGATCATGAAACATTTTTCGTGCATTGTTGATGCAAACTAAAAATGTTTTTGCATACATACATAGTCTCAAAAATATTGATCGAATTACACAATTAATGTGTGTTCTTCGACATATTTGATTGAGCAAAAGTGAAGTTAGGAGCATTTGGGTAATCTTGTTATTTTCATTTTAGAGTCAAGATTACCGCACCTCCACATTGTTTGCATTTAGGCACACACACACTAAGAATGCGATCATCAAAATGCAACAAGTTAACATATATATAATTATGCTTTTGTAGGTAACAATGCCTTGTATGGATTATCAAGATATGTTGGGAATTAAATGTTCTGAAGATTAGTATTGAGAATTAAACGTTCACAAGGTCAGTTCTGTTCAAAGAAATATACTAAGTGTCATTCTATTGCTAGTGTATTTCATTCTACTGCTAGTGTTAGAGATTCTGCTGCCGCAAGGATACTACTGCTAGTGCAACAGATACTGCTGTTGAAGAGATAAGTGTCGCGTATTCTACTGCTGTATGGATAAGTATACAAAGATATTTTGTGTATAAAAGTCAAAGATATACGGTAGATAATATCTTTGATAGATGTTCAGTCAACAAGTTGTGTACACAGATACAAGTTGTATCTTAAGGACTGACACACTCAAGCAAAGCAAGTAGTTCGACAAGACTTATCATTTATTGTAAAGATCTCCTTAGTTGTATAAAAGGAAGATCTTATCTTAGTTACATGTGTGTGAATTTGTGATTAATGTAACTATTAGAAAAACTAACTCAGTTGATAGAACAAGATAGAAAATAGTTTTTCTTTGTAATAGAGATTCAAGGTTTTGTAACCTTAGTGATAGTGAAGATCACTCGTATTATTCTCAAATAATATTGAATCGTTTGGTGTTAACATTCATTGTTCATTATCAAATTCAACAACCACCACTGTTCCATTTCCAATAACAAATAACCTTCTAAGTGTGATTAAGTAGATTCCGCATACTTAATCATATTCACTTAAAGGATCACATACACTCGTTGTAAAGGACTAACATCCTATTAAGTGTATCGAATCCTCTCAATTGGTATCAGAGCCAGGCTGATATCTTTGATTTAGAAGAAGAAGAAGAAATGGACGTTGAATCCATTCAGAAAAATGTTGCAACAAAATTACGAATCCTCAAACAGAATGAGTTTGAGATGTAGAGGCTGAGGATAGAACAGTATTTCCATGTGCAAGATTATGCACTTTGGGAAATTATTGAAGATGGAAATTCCTTCAAACCTACAACCTCTACATCAACAGTTGAAGGTAAAATTGTGACAACTTTGAATACCAAACCAACAACTTCAGAAGATAGAGTCAGAAAGAAGAATGACCTTAAAGCAAGAAGTATGCTGATGATGACCATTCCTAATGATCAACTTTTAAACTTCAGCAAATTCAAAGATGCAAAATCTTTGTTTGAGGCCATTATTGCAAGGTATGGTGGGAATGAAGCCACTAAGAAGACCCACAAGACTCTTCTCAAACAGCAGTTTGAAAACTTCTCCTCAACCAACAATGAATCACTTCACCACATGTTTAACAGGCTTTAGAATTGTGAGCCAATTTGGCATTCTTAGGGTTGAAATACCTCAAGAAGATTTAAACTCAAAATTTCTGAGAAGCTTACCTGAATAGTGGGCTATGCATGTTGTTGTCTGGAAGAACAAGCCAGACCTTGACCACATGAAACTTATGGACTTGTATAGCAACTTCAAGATTGTGGAACATGATTTGAAGAAAACTGGAGGTACTAGTTCTAATACTGGGAATATGGTATTTATGTCATCTCCTAGTACCTCAACTCCAGTTGAAGAGGTGAAAATTGTTGATGGTGTTGGTGCTGCTAGTTCATCAAGCAGTACCATTGGTATAATGGATGAGCAGACTTGTTGTGCATTTTTAACAAGTCGAAATGATGGGTCCATGCTTACACATGAAGACCTCCAAGAGATCAATGATGATGATCTGGAGGAAATGGACCTAAAATGGCAAATTTCTCTTCTTAGCATGAGGGCTAAGAAGTTCTATCAAAGGACGGGGAAGAAGCTCACAATCAGCAGCAATGATACTGCTGGTTTTGACAAGTCAAAGATAGAATGCTACAACTGCCACATGATGGGGCACTTCTCAAGAGAATGTAGAAGGCCAAGGCAGCAAGATAGCAAGAACAGAGGTTTTGGAAGCAAATCCAAAACAGGGGAGGTTTCTGAGCCAAACTCAAAAGCTATGGTAGCTATTGATGGCTTAGGTTTTGATTGGAGCTTCATGGCAGATGAAGAAGAAGCTTCTTCTTAGATGGCACTTATGGCTTTTTCTGATACTGAGGTACAATCTCATAAAGCTTGTTCAAATACATGCACTGCTCTTACTGAATTACAAACTTTAATCAAACATTATGATGATCAAAAGAAAGAGCTAAGCACAACTCATCAAGACTTAATAAACTATAAGTGTGGTTTAGCTACCTTAGAGAAGCAGATCATACACTATAAAGAAAATAAGTTTGCTTTTTCAGATGACAAAGCTCTTCTTAAGCAGGACATATTCTTTAGAGATGCAGAAATTAAGCTTTTAAGAAATGCATATGATAGGATCAAAAAGGATAATGAAAACATTCACTTAAGTGTAGAAACACTAGAACATGCTTCTAAGGGTGTAACTAACATGATTGAATGTCAAGTGATCAATAAGGCAAAGTCTGGGTTAGGATATAATGCAGTCCCACCTCCTTACAGAGGAATCCCTACACCCCAGGGATTGACCTAGAGCATTCAGGCTTAGCTGAATTTCAACAACCTAAGCTACAATATGGTGTTCAGCCAAAAGCAAAATTAGTTGTTGATGAACCTAAGAAAGTAAGTGAGAGTTTAAGTAAAACTTCACTTCATAAGGACAAGGTGCCCTCTGATAGAAGATCAGATGGTCCAATCATTGAGGACTGGATATTTGATGATGATGAAGAAGAACAGGTTATGTCTAAACCTGAAGTGGTTAAGAAAGCAGGAACAAGTGTTCCTAAGATAGTCAAAAATCATACTGATAGGCCTAAAATCAATGCTAAACATGTTAGGCAACCAGTTAGGTATTCTGAGCTATACAGAACCACAAACAAGCCTAAAGGCAACCAAAGGAATTGGAATGGCCTTAAGTCTCACCAACTAGGTGATGACTTTGACTTCTATAACAAAGCTTGTTTCATATGTGGAGAATTTGACCATCTTGCAGCTTTCTGCAACCAAAGGGTATCTGGGTATACAAACAATATGGTGAATTAAAAAAGGCATACTCCTAAAAGTCACTCTGATAATACTAGAACAACACCCAGAGCAGTTTCATTAAAGTCTAGACCAAAAGCAGTTTCTACTGCTAGACCAAAAGTTTATACTGCTCACCAAGCAGTTTCTACTGCCAGACCTTTTTACTCTGTTTACCCTAAACCAGCAGTACAAAGTGCAAAAACAACTTACAAACATGCACAAACAACTGCTAAGAGACCTTTTCCAACAAGAGCAGTTTCACTAAAACAAATTTGGAAACCTAAGGGTTCTACTGCTAGGGAAAAGAGGGCCAATGCTGTTAAGGCCTCAGCATGTTGGATTTGGAAACCTCTTAAATACAATGATGCATCAACTGTTCTCAAGATATTTAATTACATTGATGCACATGGCAAATCCAAGTCAGTAATGGCTTGGGTTCCCCAAGGAAACTAATTTCCTTATTTGTGTGCAGGAACATTCACCAACAGATCATGAAGATCAAGGCTATTCAGATAGTGGGTGTTCAAGGCACATGACAGGCAACATGTCTTATCTTTCCAACTTTCAATCATTAGATGGAGTATATGTTACCTTTGGAGGAGGTATCGGTGGCAAGATTACTGGTAAATGTACTCTTAAAACTGGTAAATTAGATTTTGAAGATGTGTACTATGTGCAAGAGCTAAAGTATAATCTTTTTAGTGTCTCACAAATGTGTGACAAAAAAAAACAAAGTTCTTTTTACTGACACTGAATGTCTTGCACTTTCTTCTAATTTTAAGATGTCTGATGAAAGTCAAGTACTTCTTAAAATTCCAAGAAAGGGCAACATGTACAGTGTTGATATGAAGAAGATTGTTCCTAAAGAGGTACTTACTTGTCTAGTTGCAAAGGCCACATTGGATGAATCTATGAAATGGCATAGGAGGCTTGGTCACATTAACTTCAAAACCATAAATAAAATTGTTAAGAATGGTTTGGTAAGAGGTTTACCTCAAAAACGATTTGAAAATGACCAAATATGCATTGCTTGTCTTAAAGGCAAACAACACAAAGCCACTTGTAAGCCCAAAATTTTTAACTTTATTGATCAATCATTGTTTATGCTTCATATGGACTTATTTGGACCTACTTCTGTTAGTAGTATGATGCATAAAAGATATTGTCTAGTTGTTACTGATGACTATAGCAGATTTACATGGGTTTTCTTTTTAGGTTCTAAGGATGAGACTTCTAGCATTCTTAAAACATTCATTACAGAGATAGAAAACCTAGTAAGCAAAAGAGTAAAAGTCATTAGATGTGATAATGGGACAGAGTTTAAAAATAGAGTTATGGATGACTTCTGCGAGGAAAAAGGTATTAGGAGAGAATTTAGTGTAGCTAGAACTCCTCAGCAAAATGGAGTTGCTGAAAGGAGAAATACAACACTCATAGAAGCTGCTAGAACCATGTTAGCCGACTCTAAGTTGCCTATCACTTTTTGGGCTGAAGCAATTAATAATGCTTGCTATGCTCAAAATAGGGTTTTGGTTGTCAAGTCTCACAATATGACATCATATGAGCTTTTTAGAGGTAGAACTCCTGCAATAGGATTTCTTAGACCTTTTGGATGTCATGTGACAATTCTGAATACCTTAGACCATCTAGGAAAGTTTGATGGTAAAACAGATGAAGGATTCTTAGTTGGATATTCTCTTAATAGCAAAGATTTTAGAGTATACTACCCCCGTCCCAAAATAAGTGTCCAGTTTGACTTTTCAGAGTCAAACTGGTTCAACTTTGACCTTATCTATTTTTGTGGGTGTTATATAATACTTGACGCAAAATATATGAATGGATTGGGTTTTAAATTTATTTTTCATTGGTATAATTTTTCATCAAGTATTATATAACACAAAAAATATATTTAAGGTCAAAGTTGAACTAGTTTGACTCTAAAAAGTCAAACTGGACACTTATTTTGGGACGGAGGGAGTACAACTCAAGAACTAGAAGAGTAGAGGAGAACCTGCATGTGGAATTTTTAGTGAATAAATCCAATGTAGCAGGTCAAGGTCCTAATTGGCTATTTGATCTTGAGTCACTAACCCATTCTATGAATTATGTGCATGTTGTTGTTGAAACTAATAAATTTTCAGGTTCAAAATGAGATGAAACAACAAATGAGGCAGGGTTAAACAAAGCGAAAGATCATGATTGTGTATGGATGCCAATAAGTACCAGTGTGGCTTCAACTTCAACAAATGATGAACCTTATTGTTAGGAAATTAAGCTTATCTGTTAAGACTGTTGAAGATTGAAGTTAAGACTGCTGAAGAATGTTGAAGACATGAGCAGTTAAGACTGCTGAATGAAGAAGTTAAGACGGTTTATGATTTGTGTAAAGTAGATAAATATGGAAAATATATTGTGTATATCGTATAAGAATAGATTGATAGTTATCTTGTAAAGGAATCCTTAGTCTATAAAAGGATTGCCTAGGTTAACGTACAGAGGTGTGAGTTTATACGTATTGTAAAGGTTCAAGGTTGTAAACCCTAGTGATAGGAGATCACTCGTATTATTATTCTAATAATATTGAATTGTTGAAGGTTATTATTCTGTGTTCTTTGTTTCATTCAAATCATACAAAACACATAAGGTCTTCTAAGTGCTAGCTAGTAAATTCCGCGTGCTAGACTAAGTATAATTCTTCGTATCACATCTAACACAAGGAGTGTGTGTAGATCCGGTCAAGTGGTATCAGAGACAGGTTTGCTGATACATAGATTTAGAAGATCCGAAAAGAACAAAGATGGACATGGAAACAACACCATCCACAACCAACATTGCTGCTAAGCTTCCTATGCTTAAACCTAATGAGTTCGACATGTGGAGACTTCGTATTGAGCAGTTTTTCCAAGTGCAAGACTATGCACTGTGGGAGATAATTGAAGATGGAAACTCTTTTACCCCTGTAACAACAACAACTGTTGTTGATGGTAAATCTGAGAGTACAGTGCAGACAAAGCCGACCACTAATGAAGAGAAGGCAAGATACAAGAATGATATTAAGGCTAGAAGTTTGCTTCTGATGACTATTCCCAATGATCAGTTGCTGAATTTTAGTAAATTCAAGTGTGCTAAATCTCTTTTTGAAGCTATTGTTGCAAGATATGGTGGGAATGAAGCCACCAAGAAAACACAGAAGACCCTTCTCAAGCATCAGTTTGAGAACTTTACTGCAACAAGTAATGAGTCGTTGGATCATATATTCAATAGGCTTCAAAAACTGATAAGTCAATTGGCTGTTTTAGGAATTGAGATGCCTCAGGAAGATCTCAACTCTAAGTTTATGAGGAGTCTACCTTCTGAATGGGCTATGCATGTGGTAGTATGAAAAAACACGCCTGATATAGATTCCATGAGCTTAATGGATCTATATAGCAACTTCAAGATAGTTGAACATGAGATTAAGAAGTCTGCTGGATCAAGCTCAAGCTCAAGCTCAGGGAATTTGGCCTTTGTATCAACTCCCAGTTCCTCAAGTCTAGATGAAGAAGTGCAAGTTGGTGGAGCAGTTGGAACTGCTAGTACAAACCTTGGTACTGCTAGCACCTCAAGCAGTACTAGTGGACTTTTGAATGATGATACTTATTTTGCTTTCTTGACTACTCAGCACAATGGAAGTATGTTGACTCATTCAGATCTTCAAGAGATTGATGAAGATGATATTGAAGAGATGGATATTAAGTGGCAGCTCTCTCTTCTCAGTTTGAGAGCTAGGAGATTCTTGAAGAAGACTGGCAAGAAGATTGTCATAAACAGCAATGATGTTGCAGGGTATGACAAGTCCAAGATTGAGTGCTACAACTGCCACAAGAAAGGTCATTACTCAAGGGAGTGCAGATTGCCAAGTCAACAAGATGGAAAGAGTAGAGCATATGGAAACAAGTCAAGAGTTGTGGAGGTTACCGATTCAAGCTCGAAAGCCATGGTTGCTATTGATGGCTTAGGATTTGACTAGAGCTATATTGTAGAGGAGGAAGCAGAAGCATCTACAGAGGTTGCTCTCATGGCATTTTCTGATTCTGAGGTACAAGTTTCAAAATGTTTTATATCTTGTGAAGCTTTAAAAGAACTAGAAACACTTAAAACAAGATATGAGAGTCAGTGGAAAGAATTAAAAGAAACTGCTTTTAGCTTAGAAAATCATAAGAGAGCTTTAGCTGTGTTAGAAGAGAAAATTGTTTATTATCAAAACAATGAGTCTAAGTTTTCTGATGATATGATTATTGTTAAGAGAGACTTAATGTTTAGAGAGAATGAAATTACTGTTTTAAAACATGAGTTAGAACAGGTTAAGAAAGCTAAGGAGAACATACAGATGGGTGTAGATACACTAGAATACACATCAAAAGGTGTTCAAAAGATAATTGAGAGTCAGATCCAAAATAAAGCTAAGTCAAGCCTAGGATATAAGTCGGTTCCACCTCCCTACAGAGGAATTCCATCACCCAAAGGTACAGAGTTAGAACATACAGGACTCCCTGAATTTCAATTACCTGAGCTTAACTATGGTCCTCAACCCAAGAAGGATGTAATTGATAAACCTGTATTTGTAAGTGCAAGTGATAAGTCACTATCTGAGGACAAGGTATCTTCTGATAGGTCCTCACCTAAGGACTCAGATGCTCCAACAATTGAGGAATGGACTTCTGATGATGAGGATGATCAGGCTATGGTTAAGCCTGTTAGTGCTAAAGTGGAGGAATCAAAAGTTCCAAAGATGGTTAAACCTGAGACTGTTAGGCCTAGATCAAAATCCAAACCTTTTAGACCAACAGTTAGGTATGCTGAGATGTATAGAACCACAAACAAGCCAAGAGGTAACCAGAGGAATTGGAATGACCTCAAATCCCACCAATTAGGAAAGGATTTTGTTTGTTATAGGAAAGCTTGTTACTCTTGTGGTAGCTTTGACCATTTTGCAGCTTTTTGTGATAAGTATATTAGAGGATATTCAAACAAAAGCAGGTGTCTAGAGAGACCTAAAACTCCTCCTAGGAATGACAAGATGATACCCAGATCAGTTCTTTTGAGGTCTGGACCTAGAGCAGTTCAAACTGCTAGACCAGCAATTCAGACTGTTAGACCTATGAGACCAATTCACCCAAGGCCACCAGTTCAAAATCCAAAAACTGTTTTTAAACCATCATACAAAACTGGTAAAAGAACTTTTTATGAGAAAGCAGTGGTGAAAAACCAAGTTTGGAAACCTAAGGTAACAACTGCCAAGCCAGCAGTTCCAACTGCTAGCAGGGTAATTGGTACTGGTGTGAATAAAAACACTGCTAAGGGAAACATGGGTAATGGAGTGAATGCCTCAGCATGTTGGGTATGGAGACCAATTAAACCCAATGGTGCTAAGACTGTTTTGAAAAGAATGAATTATGTTGATGCTAGAGGAAAGCCTAAGTCTGTTTTGGCTTGGGTTCCACAAGGAAATTAATTTTTCTTGTTATGTGCATTGTTAGTCATATGCTTGTATCTTGTTTCTTTGTTTTGGACTAGCAATTGCAGGATTGGAGAGAAAACACCAAGGGATTATGAATGCTTGATGTTTTGGACTAAATGGTGTTCTGGAGATTAGTATGTGATCTTTGCATACAACAAATGGTAATTGGTTCACCATGTCTTATCCACATAAGAACCAACTAGTCCAGAGCAAACGGTTTATGGTAAAGACTAATCTAATCCGTTTATGGTTGACAATTTACCAAAAATTGTATGGTTATCAGCTCACCATATCTAAATGTGAAGAGTTGGCTAGTCCAAAGAAAACGGCTATTGGTAAAGACATATCAAATCCGTTGATAGCTGATAGTTTGCTAAAAACTATGTTTGAGCCATGTTGTTTTAAAATTTTATTTCAAAAAGTTGGTACGGCTCAATAAATTTTTTTCAATAGTTGGGACAGTTAGTACAAAATATTGGTACGGTTCAACTAGCCGTTATGACTGACGTGTCTGTAATTAATTTTGAGGTAAAAACTAGCCGTTGGCGGTTTGTTGCGATTTTTACTGGATGGATTACGGATTTCGAGGGATCCTCATATAGATATTTTAAATTTTATTTTATTATATTCTTATACTAAAATAAATAGTTACCATATTCTTTAAGTCGATCAACTTGAAACCCTACAACTCTCTCCATAAACTCTCAATATTACTCTCATCTTCTATCTTTTCACTCAAAATTATTACTCTTCATGGCTGTTAACTAATATTTACTACTAAGAATGGATGATTTGCAATTTGCTAAGCGTCACAACCAGGTTGCGTTTTTAGAGAAAACAGAGCAAGGAGATGGGCCAAAATTTTATGAGGTTGTGGATTTTCTCAATCACTCTCACATAAGGTATGCTCTAACTGTTTCTCCTACTCTTTATGTTTCGCACATCACACAGTTCTGGCAGAATTCATCTATCTTGACAAGTGATGATGGAAACTTAGAAATTCATACTAAAGTAGATGGCATTAAATTTGTTGTTACCGAGTCTATACTTAGGAGACATATTAAATTAAAAGACTCAGATGGTTTCCACACTATGCTAAATACTGAAATTTGGGAAGAACTTGAAAAAATGGGGTATAATACATCTGAACATAAATTGACTTTCCAAAAAGCATGTTTTTCACCCCAATGGAGATTTTTGATACATACTCTTCTATGCTGTTTAAGTAATAAAAAGACTGCTTGGGAACAGTTCAGTAGTAATATTGCTATTGCTCTCATTTGCTTGTCTACAAACAGGGTTTTTAACTTTTCAAAATATATTTTTGAGGGTATGGTATCAAATGTTGATAGTAAAACAAAGTTTTTAATGTATCCCAGGTTTGTTCAAATAATTTTGAATAAAAAGAAAAACCTGCTTACAAAACCAACTGAAATTTTTGCTACGCCTAGTCTACAATCAAAGATTTTTCAAAATATGACTATGGCTAGTAGACTTTTTGAAGGGGAACCTGTACCATTGTTTCCTCAAATGATTCAAACTGAGTTGGGTGAAGGTTCTACAGTTCCAACTGATCCCCATCACACATCCACTCAAGAATTTGAAACAACCCAACAACCAACCATCACTTATAGGAGAAGGTCTAAACCTAGTCTAACTAGGGTTGTGCCTGAATCCTTGCCTAAAGATTCACCTCTCATAGCAGGTAATACAGCTAGAAGTGATGAGGGTAGTTCTTCACAAACTGAATTGACGGCTTTATGTACCAAGTTAGTAGCCAAGGTTGACACTTTGGAGAAGGAGCTAAAGCAAACCAAGCAGGAATTCAAAGCTCACAAAGAGACTTTTGCGAAAGTCTTTACAAAGCTAACAAAAAGGGTGAAGCAGCTTGAAGAACAGTTGAAGAAGAAAAGGGCAAGAGTGGTATTGGATGATGATTCTGATGATGATGATTCAGATGGTTTAGACGGGGATGATGAAAATTCTTCCAAACAGGGGAGGAAATTTTGTAAAGAGATAAAATTTGGAGATAAGGATAGATCAGCATCTCAGGGGAGGTATGAAGAAGGTTCTGAACAAGATCAAGGTTTTGATATTGGTTCAGGTTCTGGTCATGTTCATGAAGAAACAGCTGAGACACATCAAGCAGTTCCAAATGAAGAAGCAGTTCAAACTGCTGAGACAGAGCAAGAGACAGAGCAAGTAACAGTTCAAACTGCTGAGAAAGAACAACAAGCAGTTCCAACTGAAGAAACTTCTGCTGAACAAGAATATGAAAGGAGAAGAGCAGATAAAGGAAAGAAACCTATGACATCTGAAGAAGTGGTTGCTGTTCAAGAACTTGAAAGGCTTAAAAGGTTGAAACCAAAAACTCAAGAACAGATTGATCATGATGCAGAGGTTGCAAGACAAATGTTAGAAGAAGAAATGGCTGATGAGGAAGCTAAACAAGCTCAGATTGCTCATGATGAAGAATTTTCAAGGAAAATGGCTGCTGATGATATAAGAAATATAGCTGAATTCATGGAAAGAAAAAGATCAAATGAAGAAAATCAAGAAGAGTTCAATGAACAGTTGCAATATTTTCTGGATTCTGATTTAATTGTAAGAGCACAAGCTTCTATGGTTCTTAAAGATAAAGAGTTGAATGAAGAAGAGAAGACAGAGGAGCTTAAGGAATTTATACTCAAGAAGAATGGAGTTGCAACATGGGATGATCTGATTCATAGAATAAGAGAAAGACAGAAGTCAGGGTACAAGACAAAGTTACCAACAAAGAGGGAACTTGTTGAGGATATGAAGCATTATTTGAAGAACTCATCAAATTACTCAATGAAAGATTTCAAGGGAAAGTCTTATGCTATTATTGAAAAAGAATTCTGTGAAACTTATGCTATTTTGAATTCTCCAAGAAGAAGTGTCAAAACAGGTAAGAAGAGGGAAGCAAAATCTATGGAATCAGAAGTTACTAAGAAACAGAAGTCTGATGAAGAAGGATTAACTAATGAGAAGATCAGAAGCATGATGGTGATTATTCCAGAGTCTTCTTACATTAAACCTTTGCAGGTCAAACATCCAATTATTGACTGGGAAGTGTTTACTGATGGTAGAATGAAGGGATGGAAGATTATTAGACTTGGAGATATTTCTGAAAGATATAAGTTGTTTGAAGATTTACTCAAAGGCTTTGACAGAGAAGATTTAAATCAACTTTGGAGCTTAGTGAAAGAGAAATTCAGAGATATTGATCCAGTTGAAGATAAAGACAAAGAACTATGGGTTCAATTGAAGAGAATATACGAACCAGATGGTGGAGAATCGATATGGAGATTTCAAGCTCAAGTCAAGGACATCTCTTGGAAGTTATTTGGTACATGTGGAGTACACAGAGTATCTACAAAGGATGGAATAGAGATATATATGCTGGTTGAAAAGAATTATCCACTCAGACCAGGTGTTTTGACAATGTTGGCATTTGCTAAACTTGAAGCTAATGAAGAATCTGAGATGGCTAATATGCTGGTAACGAAGATGTTCAACCTTGCACAAGAAGTAAAAGCTAGATCTAAGAGATTGGCTTGATGGGTATTTGAAAGAATTTTCAGCATTAAGAAGAAGAAGCTTAATTTGAAGAAACTTAGTGATTTGGGAAGAAATCAAAAGTTTAGGGGAGGATTGTTAGGAAATTAAGCTTATCTGTTAAGACTGTTGAAGATTGAAGTTAAGACTGCTGAAGAATGTTGAAGACATGAGCAGTTAAGACTGCTGAATGAAGAAGTTAAGACGGTTTATGATTTGTGTAAAGTAGATATGTAACACCCCCAATTTCGTGATACGCAGCGGAATTCAAATTAGGTGTTACTTCATGGCACAACAGTTGAATAGTAGAAAACGATCACCAATTTAGTTGTTTTAAAAGATTTATCATTCGAATATCAGAGTTTACAAAATGAGGTCACAGTGTTTTCAAAGTTTATTAAATAGGTTTTCGAATGATAGTAAAATTTATAGCCTTCATAAGTATCCGTGCTCCTCCGTGCCATCCCTGCTCATTATGGACCTGAGATAAATACATGCTAAAAGTGTCAACACAAAGGTTGGTGAGTTCATAGGGTTTATAAGTAAAAACTGTTGATTTCCAAAATCAAAGAGTTTGTGAGTCCATAGCAGTTGTAAATAAACAGTTGATTATCGAAGTCAAAGGGTGAGTAATACCATAGTATTTATAGTAAAACTAGTTGATTTGTCAAAAATCAAAGTGTGAGTAAATCCATAGAGTTTGCATAAAATCAGTTGATTTTCAATAGTTCCAAGTTTAGGTAATATTTGTAATAAATACAATTATTAATAAAATAAGCGGTGGGTTACGATATTATACACCCATAGTTGGTTTGTTATAAAGTAAGTGGTGGGTTAAGTCGTTATACACCCAGAGTTGGTTTGGTTGTCCTAAATGGGTCAACACAAAATAGTTATTGTTTGCCAAGTAGTGATTTTTTGCTATATAGTGAATACAAGTTCAAGTTTGATAAAATAGTGGCAATACTGTATCATGACTACAGTATCGTTCTATTGCTCTAAGCCTCATGACACTCAACGTTTAACTGGCATCAAGAATGATGTAAAATACTCGTGGCCCTCGGGATAGGTATTTGCCAATAACCTATAGGTGGGTTCAAATAAAGTGCGTTTAGTGGCCCATCCTGGCAAGACCAAACGGGGATTGTCAGTCCCAAATAGATCTATTCACAATTATTTACGTTCACTCGCAAGTGATAAAGGTTCATGATATGAGGGACTTCGAACATGGCAATAAAAGTAAACTTAGGCAATAGTGAATCAGGTATAGCATACAGTTGAAAATCACTTGTGATCATGTTTATAGTAGGTATCTCTCCATGAGATATAAAAATGTATAAATGTGAATTCATAAGTTCATAGTAATTCGCAAAAGTTTATAGTGTTCTTGTAAATAAAAGTAAGCGTTACGTTTCAATAACAAGTAGAGTGGTTTATCAACTGAGTATAATGTTAAAGGTAAACTAGTAAAGTTTATATGAAATACAAGCATGTATTTCCACCATAAGTAATTCAAAATTGGTAAAAGAGTGGTCTATGGAACTCACAGTAACATATATATAGATAAGAGTACTTGTAAAAGTATAAAGCATGTATCTCCCCAAAGCATTTATAAACAATTATCACGAGTAAAAGTGGGGCGATAACTCACAGTAGTATGTAAAAGTGCTTGTTAAAGTAAGAGCAAGTAGTTTAAGCATGTATCTCCCCCAAAAGTAGTTCAAAACATTTAAAAATAGGGGCTATGAAACTCACCTTGAGTTGTCAACGATTGAGTTGAGTTGTTGGTTGGATAGAGAATTCAGAACAGTTTCACACACAACCTGGATAATAATAACGTTTGAGTATTTGACTTAGCATGAATAACGAATGTGATATGAGGAATCGTATGACGATTTGATCGGTGATGTGAGCGTGATATGCTTAAAATGTTTAAAGTTCAAAAATAATATTATCAATAATATTATTTTCTGGTTATGATTCAGAAATCATAATGATCGTCGTCTCGAATTGGATGAGACAAAACGTTGAGTTGTGTTGTTTAAAAGACGTTATATATATAAATATAACATATTGTTAATAATTTTGTGTTTGAAACGAAACAATGTGAGAGGTGAGGGTGTATTGTGTAAATTAAGGATTGGGAATGAAGATGTTATAATGTTTCTGTTTACCCTTGAATTTTCACTGTTTTTACCCTTTATACCCTAACGGTGTTTGCGTTACACCGTTAGTCCCTAGTTTATAAAAAGTTACATTTTTAATCCAAGTTTAACCCAAATGACAAACTGAGTTTACACTTTAATATAAAATCATTTTCCACCCTGATGATTCTGTTTTGACAGGTTCAGACCCTGTTTTTACCAAGTTGTCAATTTTAGTCCCTCGGGGTGAAAATGTTTGCATTTTTAGTCCAAAATACATAAAAACTTGTGGAAAAAATTCTACAAAAATTTCCGAAGCTTATTTAGGCTTATTAAAGGTTAATTCAACTGCTAGTTTGACCAGAATAATTTATTTTGTTATATTGGGCCTTAAAACGCATAGAACAATGGCCCATTAAGAAATTTAGAGGCGAGGGCATGAAAATACATTTGGGCCTGGACTTGGACTATTTTTGTGATTCTAAAAATATTTGGTATGGGCTCAATGGGCTGGTAAAACGCAAGTTCTTATTGGGCTTTTTCTAAGCCCGGTTCAAATAGTATAAGTTTTCTAATTTATTTTCTAGTTGGAATTGTTGTGTGGCAGTTTCAAAATGGCAGTTTTTGATTGACGGGTTTAGGTTATTTTGGGAGACTTAAAACACTAAAAATTTAATTTGTCAGGTATACTAACGAGAGGTGCAAAAATATTTAGGTGTTGTGTTCGAAAATACGAAGATACAATATGAGTTTGTGGCCTAGTCGCATGTGTTTAAAATCTGAAAAATTTGAAAATAACCTAAGTCTGGAAATCAGTTTTGTAGCGTATAGTTTGGACGTTTTAGAGGGTTTTAGGAAGCTTTTCATGAAAAACTCAAAATACGAAAATTAAAGTTTGCTATATTGAGAATCGATTTGAGGAAAAATATTTGTGGGTTGCTTTTATCATTTCGATGTTATAAGGTCATTTATAGGGCGAGTTAGGCTGATTTTCTAAGTCAAAAGACTTGGAAAATAGTTTAAGTATTTTGGACATTAGATTATGCGTGAGTTATGCAAAACAAAATGGGTTTCGTTTTTGACTCAAGCAAATGCATGGAGAGTTTGTGAGTGAACATACATATTATTTGACATCTAAACAAATGTGTGGAGTGTGGTTTGAACTCAGAAACAGAAACGTGTACGTAAAAATTAAATGATAAATACATACGTTTGAGCAAGTATGTGTGATATACATTTTGTCATAAAATGGATTGAATCGAATTAAGAACGAGAGGAGAGGACTTACAAGGACTTGAAAGTGAACTGTGGTATGTAGGGATATAAGCAGAAAACACAAGAACTTGCTCGACACAAACCCCGCTCCAAAATAATTTGAGATGTTGCAATATATTCGAGTGAGCTTCCAACTATGAACCCGATAATCTCCAAAGTGAGACTCTCGATAACTTTAGCTTCTCAGAGCTTTGAGTTTTATTTTTGAGTGAGTGTGAAGTGTGTGTGTGTGTGCTCTTTCTGGTATACGTATTTATAGACCAAAGAGAAAAATAAATAGAAGTTGCAAGTGGGTTTCATTTGGAGTTAATTCAAGTACTCAAGTATTTGTTTTGTTGTGGCGTGAGGTATGAGGGATTGAGTATGTAAGAAAGGTTGAGTGTGGTGTGTGAGAGTCATCATAACCTAGTGTCTTTTCTTGTTGTCTAGGAATCGATTCCACATGAAATATCAAGGGTCGGTTTGGTTTGTAGCACATGAGTGAAAATGATAAGATCAAAGGGGTGCTTATTATATGAATCATCCTTGTGTAGTTCGACCAAAGAGAAGAAAACAAAATGAAATTATGGTGGTTTATCTTGGCATTGTTTGTGAATATATGAAAGTCAAACAATACTAAAACGTGTTATTTGTGGTTTGTGGATCTTTTGGAGTGAGTTGAGAGTCATTCGAATGAAGTAGAGTGATAAGTGTTACCTATGTATTATTGTATTACATTTGGTTGTGTGTGGGATTGAACAATCGAGTGGGTGAGTGAGTAACTAAGTTAAAAAGCACTAAAATATCCAAATGTTGATTTTATTTCCAATGGCAAGAAGTTAGAGAGGCAATGGAATTAGTTTTGTATGATACAAAATATATACGTGAAGTGTATTTGATTGTTGGGTCCAAAACAACTTTTTATCGTAAAAAAAAAATAATAGGGATGATCGAATGGGTGTTTTTGGGGTCAAGTTGAGTTCAAGATAACACAAGTGATTTCTAAATACACTTGTGAACTCGAGTGGTAACGTATAACACACACGTAACTCGTTTAGAATGAGTTTTGGTAGCTTTGTTATGTTTGAGATTTTGTGTGAACTCGATTAGCTTTGGCATTTGTTTCTCATCCAGATGATTCAATATTTCTAATGTTTTTCTTGTTCTTGATTCTCAAGATAGGGGAGATTCGAATGGTGAAACTTGTTATATAAGTTGTGTGTCGAATTTGCAAGTTAACAAGACCAAGCATTTGTGTGTCGAGTGTTTTTGTGTTACAAAATATTATAGATTTGTGTAGTGGTTTAAGAAAGACACATAGGCCCAAGGATAACATTAAGGGTCGAGTTTGGTTGTTAGAGGTAATGGGCCGAGGCCCACTGTTATTAGGTGTGCGTTTCGGTTATCGTTCGTAAGCTCGAGTTATTTAACAAAACGGGTTAAATCCAGATACGTAATGTTAGAATTGATACTAGGTTTGAGTTATGTGCGACTGGAGACTATCATAGTTCGCACAAATGAGGGTGACATAAAGAATGTGCGAACGTGTTATGCCGTTTAGATTAACATAGTTGAATAAAAGCAAAAATTTAGCCCGTAAAAATGGTTAATTAAATCGTGACGATAGATTACTCTCGTTAATCATTTATAATTAGGTGGGAAATTTTATGGGATATTACAGTACCTACCCGTTAAACTGAATCCCGTCTCGGGATTCCAGGCTAAGGTAGTTGTCGGAAGACTTTCTATTGTAATAACCCAGTAATAGTAAGCGAAAGTCATTGGAATAAAGATTTCAGCATGATTAAATTGTTATGAAATCATATGCTGTGCAACCCTCTATACGAGGTGTTGGAAAGATGTAAACACGATTTCTAAGATTTCAAGTGTTGGAGCCATATAAATACGTAGGGGATGAATTTATTGTGGTATATGTGGAAATCACTATTCCCATAGTTAACATGAATTGAGAAAATTTCTTTTTTTTGAATGAAGATTGTTATTCTTCCGTGTTTTGAAAATAAACACGGTTCATAATTTTTGAAAAATCTGTGGGGGTAACCTACCCGTTAAACAAGGAGTTTGTAAGTAATATATTTTTAACAATGAGGGTTTCGGATGATAACTCGATGAATGTAAAGAAAGTTGTTGAAGTTCAGCTTTTGTAAAGAAAAACTTGTTAAATAAAGTTTTAAGTGACGACACAGAATCGGTTCCAAGTTTTTGTAGATGATGAATCAATTTGCTTTTGAGTAAAAAGAAGAAAAAATATATACAAAAATTTTTATTTTTATTTTTATTTATTATTATTATTTTTTTTAAAGGTAAAATAGAATAAATAAAAAGAAGAAAAAATAGTTTAAGTATTTTGGACAATCGAGTGAGTGAGTGAGTAACTAAGTGAAAAAGGATAACATTAAGGGTCCGGTTTGGTTGTTAGAGGTAATGGGCCGAGGCCCACTGTTATTAGGTGTGCGTTTCGGTTATCGTTCGTAAGCTCGAGTTATTTAACAAAACGCGTTAAATCCAGAGTAATGTTAAAATTGATACTAGGTTTGAGTTATTTGCGACTGGAGACTATCATAGTACGCACAAATGAGGATGACATAAAGAATGTGCGAACGTGTTATGCCGTTTAGATTAACATAGTTGAATAAAAGCAAAAATTTAGCCCGTAAAGAATGTGCGAATGGTTAATTAAATCGTGATGATAGATTACTCTCGTTAATCATTTATAATTAGGTGGGAAATTTTACGAGATATTACAAGATAAATTTGGAA
Source organism: Artemisia tridentata subsp. tridentata (assembly GCA_021014915.2). Classification (NCBI taxonomy): domain Eukaryota; kingdom Viridiplantae; phylum Streptophyta; class Magnoliopsida; order Asterales; family Asteraceae; genus Artemisia; species Artemisia tridentata. The sequence goes on from CP139504.1 coordinate 198,689,630, forward strand.
AATATATTGTGTATATCGTATGAGAATAGATTGATAGTTATCTTGTAAAGGAATCCTTAGTCTATAAAAGGATTGCCTAGGTTAACGTACAGAGGTGTGAGTTTATACGTATTGTAAAGGTTCAAGGTTGTAAACCCTAGTGATAGGAGATCACTCGTATTATTATTCTAATAATATTGAATCGTTGAAGGTTATTATTCTGTGTTCTTTGTTTCATTCAAATCATACAAAACACATAAGGTCTTCTAAGTGCTAGCTAGTAAATTCCGCGTACTAGACTAAGTATAATTCTTCATATCACATCTAACACAAGGAGTGTGTGTAGATCCGGTCACTTCTTCTGATAAAGCTAAAGAAGGGATTGAAGATGAAAACAAGGAAGATGGAACAAAGGAACAAGAGAATGTTTCTACTGATGATAGTACTGCTAAGACAGAGCATTCTACTGCTAGGCTTAATTTTTCTACTGCTGAGCCAAATGTTTCTACTGCTGGCCCATCAGAACCAAATGAAGCAGAATTCTCAGAAGAAGAGGTGGATTTCAACAATCTCCCACCTAACTATCAAGTTCCTTCTACACCATACACAAGGATTCACAAAGTCCACTCCCTGGACAATGTGATTGGAGATGTACAATCAGGGGTGAAGACAAGGCAACAACTGATGTCTTCAGACCAACAAGGGATTCTTGATGCTCTTTATGCATTAAAGCAGCATGAGTATTCCAACTCTTGCTTGTTTGTATGTTTTCTATCACAAGCAGAACCAAAGAATGTTCTTAAAGCCCTAGATGATTCAAGCTGGGTTGAAGCTATGCAAGAAGAGCTTCTTCAGTTTAAGATTCAGAAGGTATGGGTGCTAGTTGATTTACCCAAGGATGTAAGGGTAATTGGCACTAAATGAGTTTTCAGAAATAAAAGGGATGAAAGGGGCATAGTGATTAGGAATAAGGCTAGATTAGTAGCCCAAGGGTACACACAAGAAGAAGGGATAGACTATGAAGAGGTTTTTGCTCCAGTAGCAAGGACTGAAGCCATTAGGTTATTTTTGGCTTATGCTTCATTTATGGGCTTCACAGTTTATCAAATGGATGTCAAGAGTGCTTTCTTATATGGTACTATTGAAGAGGAGGTATATGTCTCACAACCTCCAGGGTTTACTGACCCAGATCATCTAGACAAAGTGTACAAGGTAGTTAAGGCTCTTTATGGTCTTCATCAGGCACCAAGAGCTTGGTATGAAAGACTGGCTTACTACTTATTAGAAAATGGATTTCAAAGAGGGAAGATAGATCAGACATTATTCATCAAGAAGTACAAGAATGATCTTTTGCTAGTACTGGTGTATGTGGATGATATCATCTTTGGATCTACAAGGAAGGAGATGTGTATGGAGTTTGAGAAACTTATGCATGATAAGTTTCAGATGAGTTCCATGGGGGAACTTACATTCTTTTTGGGTCTGCAAGTTAAGCAATCAAGTGAAGGCATATTTATCAGCCAAGATAAATATGTTGCAGAGATTCTTAGAAAATTTCAATTTGCTGATTCAAAAGTGGCAAGTACACCAATGGACTCTGAGAAGCCACTTCTTAAAGATTTAGATGGAGACAATGTAGATGTACATACATATCGATCTATGATTGGCTCTTTGATGTATCTCACATCATCAAGACCTGATATCATGTTCTATGTTTGTGCTTGTGCAAGATTTCAAGTAACTCCAAAGGTTTCTCACCTCACAGCTGTCAAGAGAATTTTTAGATATCTCAAAGGTCAACCTAGGATGGGTCTATGGTATTCTATGGAATCACCTTTTGACTTGGTAGCATTTTCAGATAGTGATTATGCAGGTGCAAGCTTGGATAGAAAGTCAACAACAGGAGGATGTCAATTCCTTGGATGTAGATTTATCTCATGGCAGTTTAAGAAGCAAACAATTGTGGCTACTTCAACAACTGAAGCTGAATATGTAGCTGCTGCAAGTTGCTGTGGTCAAGTCCTATGGCTTCAAAACCAACTTCTTGACTATGGGTACAATTTCATGAACACTGTCATACATATTGATAATAGTAGTACAATTTGCATAAATAAAAATCCAGTGCAACACTCTAAAACAAAACATATTGAAATGAGACATCATTTTATTAGAGACTGCAATGAGAAAAAGTTGATTCAAGTTCTTAAAATTGATTCTGATCACAACTTTGCAGATTTTCTTACAAAAGCTTTTGATGTTGGAAGGTTTCAGTACTTGGTAGCAAGTATTGGGATGCTTAATCCTCAATGATTTAAAACTCTGTGTTTTTGTATATAAATTTTTGTTTATACTGCTAGCATTGTTAATTACTACTGTTACTGAAAAGTTTGTACTGCTAGTACAAATTTTGTTTGTTAAGTTCATACTGTTAGTCATATGATTCTACTGCTATAAGACAAATGTTTTGCATTTTGTTTCTTGGTTTTGGACTAACAATTTCAGGCATGAACATTGAGCACAAAGGAAGCTTCAAGTGAAATGGAAGCAGCAAAATGCTTATCTTAGTTGCTGACATAATAGGTTTATGATGGACTGAGTTTGGGAATTCATTAACAAAGGTTTACAACTAAGTTAATTGATTCTTTAAAACTTCTTTCTTGAAACCTGATTATGATGTTTCACATTGACTTGATGGCTCAGTTGGTCAGATAGTAACTGACACAACTCACTTTCTATCATTTTATACTTTAATTAGTATAATGAGCAAGTCTAAGGACATCTGATAGAAAGAACAGCTAGCAAAAGTGAATTCTAACACTTGTGTTAGAGGTAACAATTGCTATGAGCTGGAAACCCTGTCAGGAAAGCCTTTTGAATAGGTTTATCTTTACACAGGCAGTTATTTATAACTGAAAACATTGGTTCTCACACAACCAGAGGTTAATTTAAACCGAATTCTTGATTAAGTGTCTGTTATACACTTAATCACTTCAAAATGGTTGTAAGCAGTATGATTTTTCAATAATAAAATCATATTCATACTGCTAAGTAAAAAGTTTCTTAAAAAGGATTTTCAAAGTGGCTCAGAAAAACCATCAAATAATGGAAAATGAGTCAAAGCCCCATGATTCACCAGTCATAGGAGTTAACACACCTAGAAGTGATGAGGGCAGCATTTTAAACTCTTAAGGAATTGATGGCCAACATGTACACTATTGTCTGAAAACATGTTCTAATTGGTAGATCAGATGATGGTGAGAGATCTTCCAAACAGGGAAGGATATATTTTGGTACATGGTGAGAGATCTTCCAATCTCAGGGGAGGAAGATTAACCAATAAGGGAAGAAAAGATTGTGGTTGTGTATGCTCAGAACAGGGGAGAAATTGATCAAGCAGTTGTTGTATCTCCTCCTACAATGGAAAAGACAAGAGCATACAAGATGATGATGTCAGCTTTTTGAGAAGCTAAAATGTCTTATTATTCAGCCAATAATAAGAACAAGCATTCAGTTGATGGATGCTGGGAATAAACTTTTTCAGTTGATGGATACTGGGAATAAGCTCTTCAAATGAAGATTCTGGAGTATTATATATATTCAGAAGGGATGAAGCATTCAAATGGAGAAAGTTCTATCTAGGAGCTTTCAGTTTCAATTTCAGTTCACTACGTTTGTTCATCACTTGCAAAGGCATGCTGGAAGAAGACTTCTTGGAACAAGCATCCAAGATACACAGCACCATTGCCTCTTATAATTCCTCCATCCAAGGAAATTGCACCATCTTTTATTCAAAGTACTGCTATTGTTCAAGACAAAGAAAGATGATGTTATTGCTGAAAAAGATTCACAGAAGGTAGATGAGTTAGACAGAAAGATACTTAATCTTGAAGAATAGAGGAAAAGCTCAGATCAAGAGTCTGACTATGAAGTGTTTGAAAGATCCTCACAATCAGAACTTAATTCAGAAGAAACATGTTGATTAGGGAAATCACATGTTTAGGGGAGGATTGTTGGGAATTAAATGTTCTGAAGATTAGTATTGGGAATTAAACGTTCACAAGGTCAGTTCTGCTCAAAAAAATATACTAAGTGTCATTCTACTGCTAGTGTATTTCATTCTACTGCTAGTGTTAGAGATTCTGCTGCCGCAAGGATACTACTGCTAGTGCAACAGATACTGCTGTTGAAGAGATAAGTGTCGCGTATTCTACTGTTGTATGGATAAGTATACAAAGATATTTTGTGTATAAAAGTCAAAGATATACGGTAGATAATATCTTTGATAGATGTTCAGTCAACAAGTTGTGTACACAGATACAAGTTTTATCTTAAGGACTGACACACTCAAGCAAAGCAAGTAGTTTGACAAGACTTATCATTTATTGTAAAGATCTCCTTAGTTGTATAAAAGGAAGATCTTATCTTAGTTACGTGTGTGTGAATTTGTGATTAATGTAACTATTAGAAAAACTAACTCAGTTGATAGAACAAGATAGAAAATAGTTTTTCTTTGTAATAGTGTTGTTCCCTTTACACTATTAGAGTTAACTAGAAAGTTAATCTATTTCGTGTTATGACTAATACAATGTTTAGGATTAATTCTAACAGTTATAAAACGTGAGTATAAAAACAACAATATTTTTCAACGTTTAAATTCTTATTAGAAATAATTCAAAGAATCTATACCCAAGTGTTTTGCGGAACAAACACTTGGGATTGAATAGACAAGGGTATGGGGTGTCTCCTATCGAAACTCAAGTTTTGCTTGAGTGGTAACAATATACCCACTGAGCAATCTCAGTGAGTTGTATACTCTTTGTAGGAGAGAAGTTCCTTTGCAAAAGTTCAAGACTTTAAATATACAAAGCACACTTAAACTTCTCTCCCATCTGATCTATTTATACACAAATAATCTAAGTATAAGTGATTAAATATAATACAAGTTGTTGAGGTTGCGTGTCTGACAATTACAAATAGTAATTGTCATTTCCAAGAACCAATAGGAAAGGGCTAATAAGACTTTGGGAGTTGTTGGCTGACACTCCATGACTTTTAGCCGTAATAGGGAAGGTTGGATCTGACAAGAGAAGAGTGTTGGGCTGACACTATTATCTTCTCAGATCTTTTACCTATTGCTCCCGCCTTTTCTTCAGGCATTGGTTCCTCAGTCCTTCAATCACTTTGTTGGTTGAGGAGACTGGGGTTCAGTGAGTTCTTGTCTAAAACCCATTGAACCATCATCTTCTTCTTTGGCTTAATTCCGACTCAGGGAGTACCGCCTTCCTGAGAAGTGAATCCTTCTTCTTGAATTCGTCTTAAGCATCTTGAAGATGACTCACTGAGAGGCTGTTCTCTCAGTGACTTGAATTGTTCTCGGTTTAAGTTTAACACTTAGTTATTTTATGTCCAAATCATGTTTTACGTATTCTTGGGTTTTTCATGACCCAACAATCTCCCCCTATTTGGATATAAATTATTCCTAAGTGTTTTGATCAGTATGAGTGAGCTAAAGTCTTCTGCTCATACTGAATGTACTAGAAAATAAATAAGGATATTGATATAGCAAAACATTCATCAATTTATTCATATCATTACAAGTCCTATTATTCTAAGTACAAAATACTCATGGTTCCTCAACAAGACCCATGAGTTCAAGCTTCGCCTTCTTTGACATCAACACCTCTTTATCAGGTCGATCCTTCATCATTTGATCCATCAACCTTACAAACTCCTCATTTTCAGGTCTCCTGATATTAAGCGCCATCAGTTTGTAAGCAAGGAGTGTTGTCGTTTCCACTTTGTCGATGTCAGAGACTCTTTGAAAGGCTTCCTGACCAAATTCATCCACAAAGAAGATACCATACTCAGGTTCTTTGATGACCAGGTTGGGACGGAACTTGATTCCCTGAGGAGTAGTCCTGTTGCAATGAAGTGCAGCTATGTATTGTTCAGGTTCAATATCCACAGCTTTTCTTTTCCTCCCAACCTTTTGAGTAAATTCAGGGATAGTTAGTCCCTGAGAAGCAAGTGCCTCATCATGGTTAATGCCCAGACTCTTTGCCACTCTTGCAAGTTCCTCATACTTAGCACTCAGTGACTTGATGATGATTGGGGCATTTTTGCTTGTGGTTTTCTTCCTTAGGATGGGCATCATCATATCCGATTCTCTTAACCCATAGTCTAAAAACTTGATTACAGGAAGATGTTCAGACTTCCTTGGACCTCTATGGATTGTTAAGCTCAGAGGTCTGGTGGGATGAATAGTGATATCAGTGATTTTGCCTTCATCTTTGGTTTTGGTCATGTGCCATACTTACCTCTCATAAATCCTCTGCCTCTTTTCTTCCTTAAGTTTGGCCTGTTTGTTATGTTCCTTAAGGATTTCAGCCTGAAGCTTGAGAAACTCATCCCCTTTGATGTCCTTCTTCTCAGACTCCTTGATTACTTCTTTGGCAACCTTAGAAATTTCAGACCTGTTGAGTACCAGCTCTTTCTCTCTTTCCTTCCTGAGCTCTTCTTGGTGTAAAATTTCAGCAAGTTGATCAGGAGTCCCATAAACCCTTCTCCCATCCTCTAAATCAACATAGAATGGTGCATCAGGATCTGCACGTCTTTCAGATGAAGCCTTGACTAAGAGTGATTTAGGAGGAGGGTTTGTTTCAGTCACCATGATTTCCTTCCCTTTGTTAATGGGAGGAGGTTGACTGGTGGATGTCTCAGGGACAGTTACCAAAGCCGAATTAGGGTCAGGGATTGGAGGATCATCTTTTATCTCCCCCTCAGCAGATGGCGGAGCTTCAGTGGAGACACCTGCTGACTGAGGAGGTGGAGGTGTATGAGAGGCCTGAAGAATGGATAAGATGTTGGAGACCATAGACTTTGTTTCAGAAGTCTCATTCTTCACGGCACTTAATTCTGTAGCCATTTCCTTCTGGTGGGTGGTGAGTTCAGTTACTTGGGTGGTGTAGTGGTTGACCAGCTCATTATGTGTTGTTGAGAGCTGCTCAAAGGCTGAGGAGATTCTGATCAGGTGCTCCTTGGATGCATTTACAGCCTGATAAATGGACTCTTGCTGTGTCCTTAAACCTTGAAGATCTACCCCGTGAAGGAGCTTTAGAAGCTCAGTAATGCTGGTGGAGGTGTTAGCCTGAGAGGCCAAGTATGCATCCAATCTGGTGACAAAAGTGGGATCATCTGTAAGATGTTCTTGTACTGATTCTATAGCCTTGAGGATGTTGGACAGTTCCTGATGCTGTCCAGTGGCTATGTCATCTACAGATTTGTTCAGGTCGCCAAGTTGTTTATCAGTGAGGGTGGCGGCCTGAAGAATCTTTGCCTGAGATTCTTCCACTGAAGCCCTGAAGTCAGCCTAGGAGGATGCCACTTCAGTGTGCTTATCCCATAGCTCATCCACAACAGAGTTGTAAAGACCTTCGTTGGCTTTGCGAAGGACTTTTGCCATTTGTCTTTCAGAAGCCGGATGAGCATCGTCATACTTTTGCAACCACTTAGGAGTGGTTGAAGCACCTGATGATGATGATGATGAGGTTGATGGAGAACTGGGTGGTTGATCCTCAGGATGAGGTGAGGAATGTTGTTTCTCAGAGGGCTGAGAAGGGCTTACTTGTGTTTCCATTTCCTCCTCAGCATCAGGGATCTCATCATCACCAAAATCAATCTCCTCCTCTGACTCATCAGCCAACAAATTTTTATAGTCAGCCAGAGAAGGAGCCTTCAGTAAATCCGGCTCCCCCTCAGAAGAGGGCTCACCTTCGTTGTGGCCAGGTCCTGATTCTTTTGTCATAATAACTGGTGGGGTTTGACCAGCCTGACTAGTCATAATAACTGGGGGGGGGGGTTTGCCCAGCCTGACTTTTAGAATCAGTTCCTGAGAGAACAAAAATGCCTGAGTTGGGTTTGGGTTCCGTATCGGCGGGTGGTTTAAATCCCTCCGAGTCTTTGTCCCCCTGAGCGCCTTCATCCACTGATGGGTGTTTTTCAGTGGAATCATGAGGCACTCCTTGTGAAGATGTATGGACCCCCTTCCCATCAGGATTGGTCTGTCCTTTTGGGGATTTAGGGTCCTGAACTCCCTGAGACCCTGAGAGTGATTGCTCAGGGACGTTAGCAGGATGTGAGTGGGTATGGGTCCCCGTCTCAGTGGAGTAGTACTGCTCCACCGAGGATATAGAACCGTGAACTCCCTCAGGCTCTGATTGTGATTTATCAGTGCCTTAATTAGGATGTGAGTGGGTGGATGCTCCTGACCCTTCTGACTTGTTTTTTTCAGTAGGGACATTAGGAAAGGGTTTGCCCGAGGATACTGAGGATGATTGCTCAGCACCCTCCAGTGGCATTTGTTTTGTGGTCAATGTGGTCTCTTGTATGGGAGTCTGAGAGGTCAAGGTCACAACAACTTTCTTGGTGCCTGAGGCAACAGTCTCAGTGACGAGTGGTTTAGGTCCAACCACCTTACTGGATTGTCCCCCTTTCCCTTTCTTCTTCTTCACCTTCTTGGTTGGTGAAGGAACTGGTGAGCATACATTTTCACCCTGAATCACCATTAACATGTAGGTGGTCAGGGCGACCGGTTGTACCTCAGTAATGTCACTACTAAAGTTGGTCTTATGCAAGATGTCAGGTTTTGTACCTTCATCGTCAGACCTTAAGTAGTCAGAACCAAGAAGATCCTGAAGCACACAGGAAATGAACCTAGGATAAGACATGTGTCTTTGCCTATGTTTCCCTGAATGCTTTGACACGAGGTCTCGGAAGATTATTCCTCCGATATCTATTTTTCTACCCTCCAAGAGACTGAACATCATCAATTGTTGCGATGAGTTCAACTGCTCAGTGGAGGATTTGTTTCCTCCGAGTACCTGAATGATGAATGTCATCATAAGTCTCCAAGCAGGGTGAAACCATGTCTTCACTATTGGAGCCTTTGCCAACAAGGCTTCAGGAGACTCGCCAGGACGCCTAACATCATGAGGCCCTAGGAAAAGCATTTCAGCTTTTATTTCCTGATCAGTAGGGTTAGCCTCAAAGTTCTCAACAAAGTTAAGACCAGTGGCCATGATGAAGGTCTTGTAGTTCAGGGAGAGAGTCCTAGTCCCATTCATCACAGTGAAAGTGATGATAGACTCTTTGGTGTCCTTAGGGCTAGTAGCCGTTGCGGTACACCAAAACTCCCTGAGATAGTCATTATAGATGACTTCTGGGTGGTTGTAAAAGCTGTGGCAAGGAAGCAGTTTTGTAAATACTTAACTACATCCTTGTAACCCGCATATTGCTGTGGGTAATGGAAATTTCCAACCACATTGTTTTTGGTCAGGTCCACGCCCTCCATTGTGAAGCTCACATTTGGGGCGGTGGTGATAGCATTAGAGGAAGCCATTTTATGATCGGGTTTAGGTCGGAAAATGGTCGGATATTTCTTAATGCTAAGAACACACACACAATTTGTTTGAGAAATAAAAAGGGCAGAGTTTGCTTATAAATTTCTAAAAACGTGTGTGTGTATTCTTTTGGATGGGTATTTATAGGATAGTGGAGATGGGGGTATTTTTGGCATTTGAGTGATCTTATTTAATCAAAATATAATTTTTGGAAGTTATTTTGAATAAAATGTTTGAGATCCGCATTAAATGCCACCACTCCACTTTTCCTCTTTTTTCTCAATTGGCAGAGTGAACAGTTGAGCAGTTTCTGCAAAAGGAGAAGTTGCAAAGTTTCCATCATCACACAGTGTTTTGTGTGAGAGAGGGCATTGAATGCCAAGTTGGGAAGTGGGGGCCCATTTAGGTGTATGCCAGAAAGGCAAAAAGAAAAAATATTCTTGAATTAAATATGAGTTCAGTTACCAACCTCGGACATTTACTAACTAGATACTTAGAGCATTTAAGTCAGTATTTAATGTCTCTTTTCAGGGCCCTGAATGACTTTTCATTCAGTGATTGTATTTCAGAGACTTAGGACTAGTCACTGATGATTCAGGAATATGAAAAAAAATTCCTGAGCAAAAAGGATTCATGAACTTGGGTTTAGTTTATGAACCCTAAAGATTTCAGGAACTTGGGTTTAGTTCCTGAGGTTGAGGATTCAGTGAATTAATTCACTGACGAACACATTGAGTCAGGGACCTGAGATTTTAAGAAATTACACTTCAGTTGGTAGGAATCAATCAGTGGACTGATTCTCTATATCCAACATTCCTAATTCAGCTTTCAGTCTTGTGAAAGTTGGTTCATCCAAAGGTTTGGTGAAGATATCAGCCAACTGATATTCAGTAGGAATGAAGTGTAATTCAATGTCACCATTCTTGACATGGTCCCTGATGAAGTGATATCTGATATCAATGTGTTTTGTTCTCTGATGAAGAACAGGGTTGTTTGAGATTGCAATTGCACTTGTGTTATCACAAAAGATGGGTACCATCTTGTACTGAATTCCTTAGTCACTGAGTTGACTTTTCATCCAGAGTACATTTGCACAACAACTAGCTGCTGCAACATATTCAGCCTCAGCTGAGGACAAGGCAACTGATTGTTGCTTCTTGGCACTCCAACAGACTAATTTCCCACCAAGTATTTGGCAAGAGCCTGAGGTGCTTTTTCTGTCCATGTTGCATCCAGCATAGTCAGAGTCTGAGTATCCTTTGAGATCAAGTCCTGAGCACTTTGGATAGTATAATCCAAGGTTAGGAGTGCCCTTTAGGTACCTGAATATCCTTTTCACAACAGTGACATGAGATTCTCTTGGGTCAGATTGATATCTGGCACATAGACATACTGAGAATTGGATATCAGGCCTTGATGCAAGAAGATACATCAGTGATCCTATCATTCCTCTAAAGAGAGTTTGATTTACTGGTTTACCAGTTAGATCAGGACCAAGGTTGTTAGGGGGAACCATGGGAGTTTTGACTAAGGCACAGTCACTGAGATCATACTTCTTCAGTAGATTCTTTACATACTTCTCTTGACTGATAGTGGTTCCTCTATCAGTCTGCTTGATCTGAAGATCAAGAAAGTATGTCAGTTCTCCCATCATGCTCATTTCAAACTTCTTTGCCATTAGTTTTTCAAATTGTTTGCAAAGTTTGAAACTTGTTGAGCCAAAGATGATGTCATCAACATACACTTGTACTAGTATGACATCATTATTTGTTTTATAGATAAACAATGTGTTGTCTATCTTGCCTCTGACAAATTTTTTTTGGATTAAGAAGGCTGAGAGAGTCTCATACCATGCCCTGGGAGCTTGCTTTAGTCCATAAAGGGCTTTGTTAAGCTTATAGACATGATCAGGAGACTCATGGCTTTCAAATCCAGGAGGTTGCTCAACATAAACTTCTTCTTTCAGTGAACCATTTAAGAATGCACTTTTAACATCCATTTGGTACACCCTGAAGTTCATGTATGTAGCAAAAGCAAGGAAGATCCTGATGGCTTCCATCCTTGCTACTGGTGCAAATGTTTCCTCATAGTCAATGCCTTCTTGTTGATTATAGCCTTTGGCTACAAGTCTGGCTTTGTTTTTAATGACTATGCCATTTTCATCAGTTTTGGTTTTGAATACCCACTTCATGCCAATGACTGAGACATTCTCAGGACATTTGACCAAGGTCATTACCTTGTTTCTGTCAAATTGTTCCAGTTCATCATGCATGGCCTGAACCCAACTTGGATGTTTAAGTGCTTCTTTAACACTTTTGGGTTCAATTGTGGAGATGAAGTCCACAAATAGGCATTCATTGGATGAGGCTGCTCTTAGACTAGCAGCCATGCTCCTGGTGAGCATGCCTTCAGTAGGCTCTCCAATAATATTGACAAGTTCAATGTCCTGAGACCTAGTCCAACTTTCTTGAGGTCCTGGATAATGATTTGAACTTGTGGAGGCCTGATTGGGTAGAGGGTTTGGTTCTGGAGTAGACACATGATCATTGATTGGATTTGGAGTGTCTATCAGATCACTGAGATTGTTTGGATCTTGAGTATTTTGAACAGGCTGATTGATATCATCAGTGTGTGTATGTGACTCAATAAACTCAGTGATGGTTGGGTTAGGTAGGTTGTGGGGGATTAGGTAATAGGAGAGATTAACATCATCTTGATACTGAGTAGAAGGATTGTTTTCAGACAGATATTCATCAGGAGGATATCTTGAAGAATTATCAATTCCTATCTCTTCTACTGAGGCAGTTGAGAACCTGATAGCATCAGTGCTCTCATCAAAGGTAACATGAAATGTTTCCTCAGTCTGTTGTCTCCTTGTGTTGAACACTTTGAAGGCTTTTGAGACAAGTGAGTATCCCAGGAAGTATCCATCATCAGCTTTTGCATCAAATTTCCCTAGGTGATCCTTGTGATTATGAATAAACACAGGACACCCAATGACATGAAAGTAGCTGATGTCAGGGATTCTTCCTTTGAATAACTCATATGGGGTTTTCCCATGTCTCTTGACAATTATGGATCTGTTTTGTGTATAACAGGCAGTTTTGACTGCATCAGTCCAAAAATGGTTGGAAAGGACTGATCCACATAACATTGTCCTAGCAGCTTCAATGAGTGTTCTGTTTTTCCTTTCAGCAACACCATTTTTTTCAGGTGTGTATGGAGAGGAAAAATTTTTGGGAAATACCTTTCTCATCACAGAAACATTCAAGTTCATTATTTTTGAACTCAGTCCCATTGTCAGTTCTAATTTGTTTGACCTTAATGTCATTTTGATTTTCAATGTTCCTGATAAAGGACATGATTGTTTCAGCTGCCTGACTCTTTTTGATCAGGAAGAATACCCAGGTATATCTAGAGTATTCATCCACTATGAACAAAGTATACTTCTCATGGTTAATAGACCTTGGACTGACAGGTCCAAATAGATCCATATGGAGAAGATGTAGGCAGTTCCTGATGGAAAAGTTGGTTTTGGTTTTAAAGGATGCTCTGTGATGTTTACCTTTTTCACAAGCTAAGCATGGTTTATCCTTAGAAAACACAAGAGATGGTAAGCCAAGGACTTTGTTTTGTTTTACAAGATTGTTAATGTTCTTAAAGTTCAGGTGGGTAAGTCTCTTATGCCAAAGCCAATTGAGTGTATCAGTGGCTTTAGCAAAGAGACAAGTTCCATCCTGAGTTAGACTGGACATGTCTAATACATAAACATCTTGTCTTCTTGGTGCAATGAGGACAATTTCCTTATTTTCATTGAAGATGGTTCCTTGCTTATCATCAAACTGAACTATGTATTTTGCATCACATAGTTGACTGACACTGATCAGATTATACTTAAGACCATTTACATATGCTATCCTAGTAAAGACAATACCATTGCAGTTTACTGAACCATAACCTTCAGTGAGACATGATGAATTATCAGCAAATATCACTTTGGGTCCTGGTTCTTCCACATATTTGTGCAGACACTCCTTAACACCAGTCATGCTCCTTGAACATCCACTATCTAGATGCCAAACAGGATCTCTGGCATGCTTCTGCACAAATAGTAAACTAGGTCAGTTCTTTCTAGGACTCCATTTCATGGAGGGTTTGGTATTGTAGGTCTTTATGAATGTATTAATTGATTCATGGTCAGAGGTTGAGTGGACTGAGCTACCACATGTTTTTCATTTGGTTGTAGGGGTAGCCTCAGTAGTCTGAGAGGATTGTTTCATTCCTCTTCTTGACTGAATGACCTTCTCTTTTCCTGAGGATTTCTGAGTGGAACTTCCACTAGATTCATAATGTTTGTCATATTGACAATCCTCAGGGTGGTGGTCATTGAATCCACACAAAGGGCAGGGTGAAAAAGGCTTGGCCTTTTGCTTCTGTTTCTGCTTAGAATCAGAAGGGTAGTTCAGGCACTGAGCCTTAAGTCCTGAAAAGTTTGACATGACTGAGCATTGTTTATGATCAGAGGTCCTGTGATCTTCCTTTTTGCAAATCATGCAATAAAGGACTCTATAGCAATCATCAGTGAGATGATTTGTATAGTTGCATAGCTCACATCTTTTCAGGGGTTTTGTGGGTTTGGGTTTGGTTTTTGAGGAAGTTGGTTTTTGTTCCTTCTTGGATTGAGAAGATTTCTCAGAAGATGCAATCTTCTCTCCTAGCTTCCTGACCATTTTAGCCAACTGATCAAATTTTGAGTCAGGGCTTTGGGTTGATACTTCAGAAGGGACTGAAGTTGATGAGTCATCAGTATTTACTGAGACATCAAGGTTTGCTCTCTTCAGGATGGTTGTTCCCCTTCCTGATATTCTCCTTTGGAGAGTGTGGTGAAAAGACCATAGGTGGGAGGCCTAAGTTAGGTGTAGCACCCTGAAGGGTATTCAGTGGAGGAAGTGGAGGGTATGATTCTGATTCAGACTCATCCAAGGACTCAGTGAGTGGTTCAGTGAGTTCAAGCTTACTGAGTTTTTCAGTGAGTCCAAGCATATTTTTCAAAGCCTGACTTTCAGGAAGCAAGATCTTTCCAGTCTCAAAGTTTGGTAACTTACTGACTGGGTTGTCCCTGACAATCCAGTCATTTGACTTGGGAAGTAATTCTTGCTCAAAAGATATGCCAGCTGGAACAAAGTTTATTTCATTTTGACACACAGTTGGATCAACCATAAGAGGGTCAATACCAATGGTTTTCTGAGAGATTAATCCCATAGTGTCAAAAACCTTAGGGTTCTTCTTGGTCCAGCTTTGAATGATAGCCTTTTCTTTGTTAAGTTCAGTTTGAAGGACTTGGTTTTGTTTCAAAATCTCAGTGTTCTGAATTTGTAGAGTTATTGTTTCTAGTTTGGCTTGCTAGTACAAGCAGTTCATCTCTACATTTGTTCAATTCTGACACAATATTGTTATATTTTGAAAGCAAGTTAAGCCTTTGTTCTTCAACAAACTTTAAATCAACACAAATATAATTCATGTAAGACTGCCAATCAGAATCATCATCCATAGAAAGTAAAGTATTTACCTTCTTCATGGTGATGTTGACCCACTCTCCATTTCTAGCATGGCCTTTTCCCACAGCCACCTGATCCTCTTCTGAAAGTGCCATCAGTGCACTAACTCTTATTTCCTCATCTGAGGAAACCTCTTCATCATCCCAATCATATGCTTCAGCTATTAAAACCTTGTTCTTTGTCTGAATAGGTTTAGATGTTTGAGCAGCCTGAGACAATATGGGGTTAGTTTCAAGAAGTGCAAGTTTAGCTTTGATATTCCTATATTTTGTTTCAAAATCCTTTTGACCCTTGTTTTGGAATTGTTGGGTGGACTGAAACATTTTAGGTTGAAACTTGCTAGTTCCTGAAAATTTGTAAGAGGGTTATGAGATAGTTTTAGAATAACAGTCCCTAGCAAAATGACCCTTTTTACCACATTTAAAGCATTCAGTGATCTCATTTGCTTTTGATTTTGTAAAGTTGGACTGATTTCTTTTGATGAAACGTTTTGAACTAGCAAGGAGTGCCCTTTCTTGGAATTCCAAGTTTAGGTCATTCAGGTATTCCTCATCAGTCCTTTCATCAATTTCTTCTTCAGAATCCTCTTGAATATCCTGCACAACACCATTAGAATAGAAGGCAGTTGATATGGGTGTGGAGGTTAAGGCCTTTTTGGACTCAAAAGCTTTTGAGTCAGGGTATCTCCTTGAGATCAAGTTGTCTTTCATAGACAAACTTCCCATAAATTTCAGGGAGCTCAAGGGTCTGAATGTGGTTAGCATTCCTCAGGCCTTGTGAGAAGTTGAGCCACTTCTCAGGGAGACTGTTGACAAAGCCAACATTTGTCTCATGTTTGGTCAGTACAACACCATCATTTGATAATTCATTTATCAAAGTCTTGTATCTGGTGTAGGTCTGTGAGAGACTTTAAGAGTCTTTTACCCTGAAAGTATTATACTCAAGTTTAAGGTCCATGACCCCATTTTCCTTGGTATCTGAGGGACCCTCAAAGCTGTTTACCAAGTCATCCCAAGTTTGCTTGGCTGTTAGACAGTTGATGACTGATTCCATTACATCGTCAGGAAGACATGATATAAGGATGCTTTTCAGGCGTTGGTCTTGATTGACCACCCTCCTCTCATCAATGGTCCATTGGGCCTCAGGCTTGTTTAGCCCTGTGGCAGTCTTTGGGACAAATGGGCCATCCCTGATACAGGTGATGTAGTAGGGTTCCATACCAGTAAGATAGCAAATCATACGCTTCTTCCATTTGCTAAATTTCCCAGCTTCAAGTCTGGGTGCAACAGCTGAGTAGCTGCCACCCTTTTTGTCGACTAGCTGGGGTACATTGATATCAGCCATAGTAGGATCTTGGTTTTAAAAACCTAGAGCACTCTTGGTTAGTTTAAAAGAATTTATAAACCAGAGGCTCTGATACCACTTGTTGTTCCCTTTACACTATTAGAGTTAACTAGAAAGTTAATCTATTTCGTGTTATGACTAATACAATGTTTAGGATTAATTCTAACAGTTATAAAACGTGAGTATAAAAACAACAATATTTTTCAACGTTTAAATTCTTATTAGAAATAATTCCAAGAATCTATACCCAAGTGTTTTGCGGAACAAACACTTGGGATTGAATAGACAAGGGTATGGGGTGTCTCCTATCGAAACTCAAGTTTTGCTTGAGTGGTAACAATATACCCACTGAGCTATCTCAGTGAGTTGTATACTCTTTGTAGGAGAGAAGTTCCTTTGCAAAAGTTCAAGACTTTAAATATACAAAGCACACTTAAACTTCTCTCCCATCTGATCTATTTATACACAAATAATCTAAGTATAAGTGATTAAATATAATACAAGTTGTTGAGGTTGCGTATCTGACAATTACAAATAGTAATTGTCATTTCCAAGAACCAATAGGAAAGGGCTAATAAGACTTTGGGAGTTGTTGGCTGACACGCCATGACTTTTAGCCGCAATAGGGAAGGTTGGATCTGACTAGAGAAGAGTGTTGGGCTGACACTATTATCTTCTCAGATCTTTTCCCTATTGTTCCCGCCTTTTCTTCAGGCGTTGGTTCCTCAGTCCTTCAATCACTTTGTTGGTTGAGGAGACTGGGGTTCAGTGAGTTCTTGTCTAAAACCCACTGAACCATCATCTTCTTCTTTGGCTTAAGTCCGACTCAGGGAGTACCGCCTTCCTGAGAAGTGAAGCCTTCTTCTTGAATTCGTCTTAAGCATCTTGAAGATGACTCACTGAGAGGCTGTTCTCTCAGTGACTTGAATTGTTCTCGGTTTAAGTTTAACACTTAGTTAATTTGTGTCCAAATCATGTTTTACGTATTCTTGGGTTTTTCATGACCCAACAAATAGAGATTCAAGGTTTTGTAACCCTAGTGATAGTGAAGATCACTCATATTATTCTCAAATAATATTGAATCATTTGGTGTTAACATTCATTGTTCATTATCAAATTCAACAACCACCACTGTTCCATTTCCAATAACAAATAACCTTCTAAGTTTGATTAAGTAGATTACGCATACTTAATCATATTCACTCAAAGTATCACATACACTCGTTGTAAAGGACTAACATCCTATTAAGTGTATCGAATCCTCTCAAGATACCAAACACTACATTCCCATCCTAATCAATGATCCGAACATCCCTGATGAGCAAAAAGCTCATCTTCTTAGAGTCCAAAATCGATACATACACGAAGGTCGTGTAGTCGATGCTCACTTTGTTCTCTTGGATAACATCCAAGCATGTTTTCCTACTATTCAATTTGATTGTTTATCCTCGAATTCTATAGTCGAGTCCGCACCTTCAATGATCTTAAGGGTAATGTCTTCCTTGATTTTTGGATTCAAAACCAAAACATCATGTTGTCCATCACCGAGCTTGAAGACATTCTCGGTGTTCCTTCATATGGTCAGTGTGCATACACTGAAGACCATTCTCTAGAGTCACTTTACTATCATCTTTAAAGTGAAGGTCCTTATCATACCGAAATCCCCAACCTTGAAACCATAAAACAACACATCCAAATTCCTCGAGTCGCCAACACGCATCAAAAGCGTGATGGTTCCATTGTCTATCTCGATCCAAATCGAATCTATCTCAAAGAGATTCTTCCCGATCTTAAAAGTTGGGACCTTCTTCAGCGAGAAAATGTGTTGTGTCTTGCGGGCAACTGGGATCATGTTCCGGCTAGTCTTGCCCACATGCTCTATTGCCTGAGTATCGAGGAACCATACAACCTCGCGTACTACATGGCAAAAAGGATGGCCAACATCCATAGCCGTACCGATAAGCTCATGCCATACGGTATGTTGCTTACTCGTCTCTTCAAGTGGGTTATGGAAAATTACCCACATCTAAATAGTGTAGACTATGTCCTAGTCAATCCCGTCATGAAACTTCTTGGTGGACCACAACGTCGCACAAAGCAACATAAAGACAAAGGGTCTAAACGTGGTCGTAAATCAACATCCGATGCCACTTTCTCGTCTTCCTCCTTCGGTCATGGTTCGTCATCCCAACCTATGGATGAGGATGATGATGAGGTGAACGAAGAAGGAACGTCTCGTCCTCATACTCCCTCTCCCGACACCTTCTTTCGTAACCTTGACACGTCATAGTTCGAACAAACCACTGACCTTCCTTTTAACCAAACCAACTTAACTTTGGTTATGAGAAGGCAAACAACCATGTACAATCGACAAGTATCGATGCATGAGCAAACAATCGGGGGGTTCAAGTCTATTGGAAAGGTAATCAAGGGGCTGGGGAACAAGATTAAAAAATTGGGGAAGAGAAGAGATTAGATAGCACTAACTTAAGTAGTATCACTAACTTAATTATTATTAAGCTATTATTAATGGGATCATGGCAATGTCCATCTAACATTAGCAAGTTTAAATTATCTTAACATTTTTTACTTGACATTGGTAACTTTGATTAGTTAATCAATCTTAATGTTTTATTATTTTCATGAACTTTATCTAGTTCATAATCTTTGTTTTAAATTTCTCATGCATGTACTAGATGATAAAATTGCTTGGTATGATGCATGCTTAATAGTTGCCTAAACTTAGATGATCACGTGATGTTATTAGTTGCTAGTTGGGACTAGTGTTAGAAAATCTATGTGATTATTCTTTAGTGGATTGAGGCTTTGGGATTTGCTGCAAATAGTCCACCCAGAATTACCCATTTAGGCAACCTAGAACCTGCAGAACTGGAAAAAGAGTCAACTGAGGGCCACGGATCCACTAAATAGGACACGGCACCACTAAATTTAGTGGTACCGTGGGTCATTTAGTGGTACCGTACCCTGGGAAGACGATTTTAACTGTTCTCTTCCACTTTTTGACCTTCTTTTCCTGAAAATCTGCAAACACATGCTGATTACAATATACCCAAATCCCCAAATCCACTATTCTATCCATCCTTGCATGCTTTGATTTTGGCTATATAAGCTCATATAATGCATTGCTCTTCCACCACCATTCCACACACACCA
The DNA here is from genome assembly GCA_021014915.2 of Artemisia tridentata subsp. tridentata. NCBI lineage: Eukaryota > Viridiplantae > Streptophyta > Magnoliopsida > Asterales > Asteraceae > Artemisia > Artemisia tridentata. The sequence goes on from CP139504.1 coordinate 198,709,083, forward strand.
TACACTTATCATGTCTTCCACCATGGCTACTACTTTTCACCAAGCAAAGAAACCAAGGTTAAACCTCAATGAGATCATTCTCATTGATCTCACTTTGGATGATGATGAAGATGTCCACACTCCACTTACCTCAACCAAATCCACCTCTTCAATCTCTACACCCCTAGCTCCATCAAAGGCCAACTCAACAAGGCCAACATCATCATCCTCCTCCACCATAAGAATCACTACACCTTTACCTCAACCAAGTCCTCCTCAACCACTAGCCTTAACCCTCACCTTATCACCTTCAACTCCCTTTGAGCTTGGGACTACCACATCATCATCTTTCTTTTCACCATCTCTACAACCACTAATGGGTCATCCCATTCTTTACCCCCTACAACCACATACCCTAAGTTGCCCTTGTTGTCATCACAACCAACACCTCATCATGAGCCTTAGGGATGAGTTAAACTTTAGGTTCTCATACCTTGAATACTTTCTCACACCACTACAAGGACCCATCATACCACCTCCACCACCACCCAATAGCTCACACAACTAAACATTTTTATGTTTAGTTTCTCAAATAAAAGCTTAGGACCCTTTTGACATTTGAAGCAAATCTTGAAGTCTCATATCACTAATGATGTTTATGTGCTTTATTGTAGTTTATTTTTATTTATATGATGTAGTCATACCTATGTATGACAATTTTCTTTTATGAATGAATGTTTTCTTTTATGTGGTTATTTTATTCTTGGGGGCTTGGATACTTAGTCATTTATTTGTGGATTGGATATTTGTCATAAGTGCTACATGTTAGATCTTGTATATTTGTTATCTAACCTTGTTTTGTAGCATGAATCATTGCTCGATTTCTTGGTGTCCTCCAAACGAGGGGGAGTATACATCAAGGGGGAGCCTTAGCAACCTTTTTGCTTCGACAAAAAGGGGGAGAAATGGGAGTAAACTCATTAAAAACTTGTTAAAACTAATTTTAACTTAAAATGAGTTTATGTTTTGTCATCATCAAAAAGGGGGAGATTGTTGATGCAAATAATGTTCTAAAAATGTTATTTATATCTTTCGATAACTTCACATTTTGAGGATGACAAAATGTGAAAACACGTTACGTTAAAACTAACGTAAACAAGTTTTTAGTCGAAAGATCTCATTTCTACACAAATCACTCTAGAACAAATTTACAACTTCACAAATGATCATAGAAGTGAATTTGTGCTTAAGTCTTCACATTTGAATGTGACAAAACATTTCTTTCAAAATATACTTTACAAATTATTTTTGAATAATTAAGAAATGTTTTAATGGAAAAATAAGTTCAAAATACATAACAGCTATTTTCCCCCCAAAATCAGCTCCAAACTTCCCCAAATAAGTTTTCACCAGAAAAGACAAAAAGAGGAGCGTTTTTATCTGGCACGGTACCACGGTACCACTAAATTTAGTGGTACCGTGTGTGGTTTAGTGGTGCCGTGTCCCTATAACGGCCAGATTTTTTCTGCCTATAAATACCAGCCCACTTCACAGATTTTGGGCATCCTTTTTCACACAGAACTTTCTGAGTTCACTACCCTTTTCACATTTTCTCTTCTTGATCATTTAGTTAGGTTTTTCTTTTGTTTAAGAGTGATCCAATCATCCTTCCAAGAGATCCTCTTCATTCCTCTTCAAGTGCAAGAGAAGAACACAAGGTATCCAAGTAGATACAAAGTGTTATAGTTGTAGGTAGAGCACTTGTAACACTTGTTACACACTTGATTGTATCATAGTATACATCAAGATCATTTTTCTTTTGAGAGTTTATGAGGAAAGATCATTGTGATCTTGTAGAGATATTGAATATCTCTTGAAGCCATTGGGCTTGTGTGTTGCTCAAGATTGATCAAGGGTTGATAGGATAGATTGAGTCAAGTGAGGGTTGATCATTGTGATCGTGTCGAGATCTTGGAGATCTCTTGAAGCCATTGGGCTTGTGTGATTGATCAAGTGGATCATAGGTAGATCGGGTAGATCGAGTCTTGTGTGAAGTAGAAAGGATCAAGTAGATCGTGGTAGATTGGTGCTAGCTAAGATTAGCACTCGACATTTAGCTTAGTGTTGGAAATTGGATAAGCGACGTGTATGGTTTTCTCCGCCTAAAGGGAGGTTGTTGACATAGTGCTTGAAACTCTCGAGTGTGGTACTCGGGGAGTGGAGTAGGGTGAAGAAGAGCTTCGTAGCCGAACCACTATAAATCCTTTTGTTCCGGTTTGATCTTTCCATCTCTTTTCTTTACTTTCATTACTTATAATTAGTTAGTTTAGTGTGTTGTTCATATTGGTGTTGCACATAAACTTGAATCAAAGTTTTTCAATAGTAAAAGTTTTTGAGACAAATTGAAAACCAGTAAAACTATTCAACCCCCCTTTTAGTTTTCCACATATTCTTTCCTAGGTAAAGCATTATAAAACATCATTTTAGCTTCATTATTTTTGGCGATTAATTTTTTTGCTCATCACTGTGACGAGTAAGAGAAATATCCTCATCCTGACCACTTAATATATCCTTAATTATGGGTTTATGGTCACCTTCTACAATAATGTACCATAGATCTATATCCTTTGACTTCACATAAGTTTCAAAGCGGTTTTTCCAATATATAAAACTATGTAACAACCGAGAAATTTCAAGTCATTACTTTTACTAATTTTATTTGCTTATTATGCTATTTTAAGTAAATTGGCTTTTACCGGGAATGTCGCCCGCGTACGTCGTGACACGTACATTGAAATTCGTAAATTAACTCAGGCTATGCTCAGTTTACCCGTTAATATGATTTATATTCCCCCTCGTACTTGTTTTCATATGGAATAATCTAATTTTCCATTTCTACGCGAAGTGTGCACAATTTATGTTTTACGCGTTTTCGGCTCGAGGTTTAAGCTTTAAAGGCATTATAACACTCCGGAAGGCTCGGGAAATATATGAAACATCAAGTTGGGTCATTTTATGTTAAATGTGATATTTTTATGAAAATATTATCCTTGTGACATTTATTTTTACAAACTATGCATAAAAGTACCCGATTTAGCGATTTTCGCGTTTCTAGCTATTCATGAGCAGTGCTTAGGATTTCTATCCATTTTCATGTCATTAGTGGTTTAATATTCCATCATATGCTCCTAGTATTCAAAAATTTCTATATTTCACATTTTCTGTCTCGTTTCACGATTTCGTCAATTTTTGGTAATAACTCGCGTTTTGAGCCTGCGTTTTGAGTTTTAGTTTCGTTTTAACACTCCGGAAAACACAAGGGTCCCATGAAATATTAAAATTATCCATTTTAACACTTCATAACAATTTCATAATGTTTTGATAACACTTTTCTAAAATTCACGTTTTCAGGTCACCCGGTACTGCGTAATTCGCGTTTTTAAGACCGTACGCTTGATTTAAACCCCACAAACACACTAATACTTTAAACATTAATCAAAATTGAATAAATATCATATTTGGGAGTGCCTTGGTCCCCCAAAACCTTGCATGCCCTCCCCTCCCATGCTCATTATATCTTTTCTTCATTTCAAGAAATACTCATCACTTTATTTGCATGCAAACTTCTAACTCTCTCTCTAAGAAATCATCCAACTTCAAAAGTCCCTCTCCTTGCCCCTCTTGCTGCTGTACCATCAACACCAACACCACCTTCATCATCATCTTTTCTTGCATCAAATCTTGTGCTAACTAGTTACCCTTTCATCCTTGTAAGTTTCTTTAATTTATTTCACCTCATTTTCTTTGGTTTCTTATGGTTATTAGTGATTATTTTTCAGACAAAGCAAACTTCTATTGCATGTGTCATTTTAGTTGATTAGATTCAAGATCTTATGGGAAATAGGTGGTTTGATAATTGGTTAGTGTTGATAGGTAAAAGTTATGCAAGAGATTAATGGATCTTATTGAGTTTTTGGCTAGTTATGGATGTTTATCTTGGATGTTTGTTATTAAAAACTGAAGTTAAAACTAAATATAATCTTTCATCTCCTGGAAATATTGAGTTATTGGATGAATAAAAGAGTAGGAATCATTGGTCTTGAGCATGCATGTGTATTAGAGGTAATAAATGTACAAAAGTAGCCATTTTGATTGGTCAATAGTCTGTCCCAGATTTGATGCTTCAAGATCCGTTCACCATTTTGTACCCAGAAGGTTTTATGAAAAAATAAAAATATTGGGAGATAGCTACAAGTCTTAGGATCATTTCCCAGAAAACCTTACCTCTTAATTCGTCTTGGAGATTTTTATAGAAAATCCACACTAAAACTGGTCCAGGAATGTATGTCAGATTTGAAAGGCTAATTACTCTAAAATGTTGTAAAGAACATTAGGTTGGTGTAAACATGAAAGTTGTAGCCAAGACCTGTATAAAACTTTTCCCACAATCCATGTGTCCATTAGACCTGTAGATAAGAAGATACACTCTTTTTCCTAAACCCATTTGGATGCTGAGTATAACTATCTAGAGACACAGGGGTAAATTTGTAATTTTACCCATGTTCTGAAGTTCTCAGTAATGTGAGGCCTTGATTTTCACATTGTACAGAGTCATACCTTTCTAAGCATATAAAGTTCATAATTTTAGCCTTCACGGTTTAGAAATGGCGACCCAATTGGTGCGGCAATTTTATAAAATTTCCATCAGCATTGCATTTTTAAACCATATAAACTTTATTAAACGTCTTTCGACCCATGTCTTGCTATAAGACTTTTAAATAAATGACCATATGATATTTTGAGTTCAAGTACTGAGTTAAGTTATAAATAATAAGTATTATACTTTAATCCCCGAGCCTAAGTCGTGTTATATTTTATTTAGGTCACTTGTGATCTTGCGGTTTTCTCGACGTGCACACTTCTCCGATTTTCGTTGCTACTTCATCGTTGGTGAGTTCATAGCCCTACCTTTTACTTGTTTAACTATTTACAAACCCTGTGGGGGAGATACATGCTACTTACTTTTATTATGATCACAACTGCTTGAAAACTGTATTCTAAACTGAATGTATTATTGACACTAAGTACTACTATTGCCATGAAGTCCCCGTATCATGAATCGTTAATCACTTGCGAGTGAGCGTGAATATTGTGAATAGATCTATTTGGGATTGAACTCCCCATATTGGACCGCTGCCCTTGCATGGGCAACCATATGCACTATATTTGAGGTCTCTAGGTGCTTGGCAAGGCACCCACTGGGGCAAACTTACATACTTATTACTTAAGGCATCGATGTCATGAGCTTAGTGCAATAATTACCTTACTAGACTCTGCATTTGTTGCTTAGTCACTTTTATAAATGATATTGTGATCAACTGCTTATTACTAAAACTCTATGGATTCACTCAACCTTTGTGTTGACGTTTTAGCATGTTTTATCTCAGGTTTAAAGGCATGAAGGTCTTGGATGGAGTCGCACGGATATATTTTGAGGACTCGGCATATTTTCACATTTGAAGAGTCTATATTTTAAAGATTTATGTTATGTTTAAAACATTTGCAATCTTTTGAAAACATTGTGTTTTATGAAAACTGTTGGGACCTTTGCAAACTCTGAGAATTTAATGTATCAAATGTGAAACACTTTTAAAACGTCTCTTTTCAAGGGTCGTTTTCCATGACTTGTACTTTGTGCTAGGAAGTAATACCCCAGTGATCTATCTTCCGCTGCTATAATTTTGGGGGTGTTACAGATTGGCATCAGAGCTACAGTTATAGAGAACTGGGTCGTTTTTAAAACCCGGACTATAACTATTTTTCACTAAAGAGTCTCTCATTTCCGTATCCGATATCCGTGCACGTATGCCACCAGACTGCCTATGTTGTTATACTTATGTCATCACTAATGGTATTATATAAAGTATGCTTATATACACTATTATTTATATAAAGGTTAATTATATAAATATTTGACTGATTTTGACCTCTTACGCTTATTCTGGAGCTTGAGCTCAAACCCTGTTTTCTCCGATTACATACCTACGCTTACATTTTAATGATCTCTTTTATTTTCTCAAACATCGTGAGTAATACCGTGGTTCGCTAAAACTTTTTCATAACCTTTCATAACATCGTCTTATGCAAAACCCGTTGCAGTCTATCGATTTCCCTCGGTTGTCTTACTATCCGCCTTCGAAGACGAGTTGGAACATTGGTCTCATACTTCTTGAACACCTACATCGCCTCGTAAACCATCACCTAAAGACACGCCGGTTGATTAGAGCATGACTTTAACGTGACGCCTTGGAACGCCCTACTTTTGGAACACGACTTTTAACGTCTCATTCTTTTTCACTCCTTGCATTTTGAAGAATCACGCCGCTAAGAAGGTAACACCGAAGCTTGACAAGAATGTTTACATTAACTTAATACTATCTTTCGATTCCGAAGACACAATTTGGAAACTTTTCGGCCACCATTCTGACACCCACTTCACCAACTTGTATACTAACGTCAAATAGTGAGACAAAGCCATTCAAGGACAAGGCTATAGAGTGTGAACTCAAACCAGAAGATTACTAACTCGAAGAAGAACCCCTCGAAGAAGAGAAGGAAAACCATTACTGCACCTACTCCTCTCGCTCGATGAAAGCCTATCACAAGAGAGCCCATCCAACACAGCATCTCATCATTGGTGACACACATGACACATCATGACAGATATTACACGTCAGCAGAAACGAGCTGTAATGGCCAACCTACAGTCGTTGGAGTAGAGTAAAGCTCAAGGATCCAAGTGCGGATCTCACTTAATCAACATTCGTGATATTTATTGACTTTACCATTTATTATTTTTTTTCTCATTTAACCCCAAACAACTTTCGTGATACTCAATGCCTCTCTCATTTTATGTTGTTCCTATTTAAAATGCATGTTTTCAACGTAATGCTTCTCTCATTTATTGTTGATACCCATTCATTCTCAATTGCAATCACAATGCTTATTGTCTTTGTCACTTATTGCGTTTCTCATTAATTGTTACCCTCAGCTAGCATTCGTGCTGCTTTTTGTATTTCTTATTTATTGATCGTTCTCATTTCTTCTCCTCATTTAGCATTCGAGATGCACATTGTCTTTCTAAATTATTGATTTTCCCAGTTATTCTTATATAACATTCGTGATATTTATGGATTTCATCATTTACCATTTGTTCTCTTCCATGACATTTATCGTCTTTCTCCTTTACTATTTGCCTTCACATTTATTGTCTATCTCATTTATTCTCATCTAAGGTATCGTTACGCTTATTGCTTTCTTAATTCTTGTCTATTTCACTTACCACACTTTCAACAATCGTGTGTTTATTATCCTTCTCAGTTATGGATTTTCCTCATTCATTCTCATTTGACATTCGTAATGAATATTGTCTGTCTCGTTTATTATTGAACCTTATTTGGAATTCTATCTTTCAGTATTGACCTCTTTTATTATTGGTTTGATTCGTTGGTTGTCTCGATTAATTGATTATTTGTGTTAATATTCTATATCTCTTCGCTTCACTATTATTGTGATTTATGGTTCTTCAGTTTGCATTAATTTGAGTCATTGATCTCTCTTTTACACACCTTTTCATTTGCTTCTTCGTTCGTATAAACATCAAATTTTCTTTCGATCACTCTATGCTCATACTAGTATGAATGATATGGACATCTTAATCCATTCATTATTGTTCTGATTCATTAATCCTTACATTTGCATCGATTGATAATAGTTTGCTTCTTTGTTCATACAGATATCTAATCTATCTCTTTTAAGCAGTCTTTGCACCTACAACATTACACTCGACAGAATTCTATTACTATTTTTGTGATTCATCAAGATCTTTCATTTGTATTATTAATTACCCTTGTAACTATCATTCTCCCATGGCATTGACATCTACTTCTTTCGACTGATAGTACGCTCCCGTAGAAAACCCATTCTCGTTAATCGTTAGTACGCATCAGGGCGTAGGAACAACACTCTAGGACAACGGGCTACAAGTAGTACAAGATCGTCAAGAGAGTTACGTGAAAGTTCGCCACGAAAGCACGTGCTAAGTTTCGAAAATGATGAAAACTGAACTCGATGTACGTTGAACCCTTCAAGAATTTGGCAAAAGCTGGACCGGTAGCTTATCGACTCGAACCACCCAAAAGAGCCCACTAGCGTGCACAACACATTTTACGATTCGAACTCGAAGAAGTGCCTATCGGATGAAACCCTTGTCACTCCACTAGAGGAGATTCAACTTGACGACAAGCTTTACTTTGATAAGGAACCAGTCGTGATCATGAACCAGGAAGTCAAACGACTCAAGCAGAGTGCATTCCCATTGTCAAGGTTTGTTGGAATACTTGCCATGGACCCGAGTACACATGGGAGCGAAAAGAGCAGATTACGACGAGAGTACCCTCATTTTCTTTTTCCGACACACCGTCAGCCAATAAGATAAACTGAATCACGAGGACGTGATTCCTTTTTAACGGATGGGTAATGTAACAACCGAGAAATTTCAAGTCATTACTTTTACTAATTTTATTTGCTTATTATGCTATTTTAAGTAAATTGGCTTTTACCGGGAATGTCGCCCGCGTACGTCGTGACACGTACATTGAAATTCGTAAATTAACTCAGGCTATGCTCAGTTTACCCGTTAATATGATTTATATTCCCCCGCGTACTTGTTTTCATATGGAATAATCTAATTTTCCATTTCTACGCGAAGTGTGCACAATTTATGTTTTACGCGTTTTCGGCTCGAGGTTTAAGCTTTAAAGGCATTATAACACTCCGGAAGGCTCGGGAAATATATGAAACATCAAGTTGGGTCATTTTATGTTAAATGTGATATTTTTATGAAAATATTATCCTTGTGACATTTATTTTTACAAACTATGCATAAAAGTACCCGATTTAGCGATTTTCGCGTTTCTAGCTATTCATGAGCAGTGCTTAGGATTTCTATCCATTTTCATGTCATTAGTGGTTTAATATTCCATCATATGCTCCTAGTATTCAAAAATTTCTATATTTCACATTTTCTGTCTCGTTTCACGATTTCGTCAATTTTTGGTAATAACTCGCGTTTTGAGCCTGCGTTTTGAGTTTTAGTTTCGTTTTAACACTCCGGAAAACACAAGGGTCCCATGAAATATTAAAATTATCCATTTTAACACTTCATAACAATTTCATAATGTTTTGATAACACTTTTCTAAAATTCACGTTTTCAGGTCACCCGGTACTGCGTAATTCGCGTTTTTAAGACCGTACGCTTGATTTAAACCTCACAAACACACTAATACTTTAAACATTAATCAAAATTGAATAAATATCAGATTTGGGAGTGCCTTGGGCCCCCAAAACCGTGCATGCCCTCCCCTCCCATGCTCATTATATCTTTTCTTCATTTCAAGAAATACTCATCACTTTATTTGCATGCAAACTTCTAACTCTCTCTCTAAGAAATCATCCAACTTCAAAAGTCCATCTCCTTGCCCCTCTTGCTGCTGTACCATCAACACCAACACCACCTTCATCATCATCTTTTCTTGCATCAAATCTTGTGCTAACTAGTTACCCTTTCATCCTTGTAAGTTTCTTTAATTTATTTCACCTCATTTTCTTTGGTTTCTTATGGTTATTAGTGATTATTTTTAAGACAAAGCAAACTTCTATTGCATGTGTCATTTTAGTTGATTAGAGTCAAGATCTTATGGGAAATAGGTGGTTTGATAATTGGTTAGTGTTGATAGGTAAAAGTTATGCAAGAGATTAATGGATCTTATTGAGTTTTTGGCTAGTTATGGATGTTTATCTTGGATGTTTGTTATTAAAAACTGAAGTTAAAACTAAATATAATCTTTCATCTCCTGGAAATATTGAGTTATTGGATGAATAAAAGAGTAGGAATCATTGGTCTTGAGCATGCATGTGTATTAGAGGTAATAAATGTACAAAAGTAGCCATTTTGATTGGTCAATAGTCTGTCCCAGATTTGATGCTTCAAGATCCGTTCACCATTTTGTACCCAGAAGGTTTTATGAAAAAATAAAAATATTGGGAGATAGCTACAAGTCTTAGGATCATTTCCCAGAAAACCTTACCTCTTAATTCGTCTTGGAGATTTTTATAGAAAATCCACACTAAAACTGGTCCAGGAATGCATGTCAGATTTGAAAGGCTAATTACTCTAAAATGTTGTAAAGAACATTAGGTTGGTGTAAACATGAAAGTTGTAGCCAAGACCTGTAGAAAACTTTTCCCACAAGCCATTTGTCCATTAGACCTGTAGATAATAAGATACACTCTTTTTCCTAAACCCATTTGGATGCTGAGTATAACTATCTAGAGACACAGGGGTAAATTTGTAATTTTACCCATGTTCTGAAGTTCTCAGTAATGTGAGGCATTGATTTTCATATTGTACAGAGTCATACCTTTCTAAGCATATAAAGTTCATAATTTTAGCCTTCACGGTTTAGAAATGGCGACCCAATTGGTGCGGAAATTTTATAAAATTTCCATCAGCATTGCATTTTTAAACCATATAAACTTTATTAAACGTCTTTCGACCCATGTCTTGCTATAAGACTTTTAAATAAATGACCATATGATATTTTGAGTTCAAGTACTGAGTTAAGTTATAAATAATAAGTATTATACTTTAATCCCCGAGCCTAAGTCGTGTTATATTTTATTTAGGTCACTTGTGATCTTGCGGTTTTCTCGACGTGCACACTTCTCCGATTTTCGTTGCTACTTCATCGTTGGTGAGTTCATAGCCCTACCTTTTACTTGTTTAACTATTTACAAACCCTGTGGGGGAGATACATGCTACTTACTTTTATTATGATCACAACTGCTTGAAAACTGTATTCTAAACTGAATGTATTATTGACACTAAGTACTACTATTGCCATGAAGTCCCCGTATCATGAATCTTTAATCACTTGCGAGTGAGCGCGAATATTGTGAATAGATCTATTTGGGATTGAACTCCCCATATTGGACCGCTGCCCTTGCATGGGCAACCATATGCACTATATTTGAGGTCTCTAGGTGCTTGGCAAGGCACCCACTGGGGCAAACTTACATACTTATTACTTAAGGCGTCGATGTCATGAGCTTAGTGCAATAATTACCTTACTAGACTCTGCATTTGTTTCTTAGTCACTTTTATAAATGATATTGTGATCAACTGCTTATTACTAAAACTCTATGGATTCACTCAACCTTTGTGTTGACGTTTTAGCATGTTTTATCTCAGGTTTAAAGGCATGAAGGTCTTGGATGGAGTCGCACGGATATATTTTGAGGACTCGGCATATTTTCACATTTGAAGAGTCTATATTTTAAAGATTTATGTTATGTTTAAAACATTTGCAATCTTTTGAAAACATTGTGTTTTATGAAAACTGTTGGGACCTTTGCAAACTCTGAGAATTTAATGTATCAAATGTGAAACACTTTTAAAATGTCTCTTTTCAAGGGTCGTTTTCCATGACTTGTACTTTGTGCTAGAAGTAATACCCCAGTGATCTATCTTCCGCTGCTATAATTTTGGGGGTGTTACAATAAAACTATTTGGTTCAAATAGTGGTGGTCTTTGCATAGATTGCCCTTCTTTGAAAATTTCAAAATCCATGGATCGTTTCAATTTTTAAAATACAATATATTTTAAAGATCTTGAGTAACGTAGCTCCTGATGCCAATTGTGGAAAACTAGAAGGGGGGGTTGAATAGTTTTTACCATTTTTAAAATTAATTTGCTTTGAATACTTAACGTGATTTTAACTTAATGCAAACAATCAAAAAATATAAATAAAGCAAGTAAGGAAAGAAACAATCAAACCAAAATACGGATGTTTATAGTGGTTCGGTCTACAAGGACTCTCTTCCTTGCCCTACTCCACTCCTCGAGCCTCTAACTCGAGAGTTTTTCTTCACTAAGAAACAAGCTCCCTTCTCGGCGGAGAAAACCTTTATACACGTCGCTTACACTTTATCCAGTATGAAGCTAAATACCGAGTTCTAGTTCGAGGTAGAACCAACCTAACGTCGCTTACACTTTTTTTGGTACTAAGCTAGATACCGAGTTCTTTTACAAGGGCACAACCACTCCCGACACTCTACGTATTTTAAGGACTAAAATACTAACCGATCACAACAGAAGTGTATGAATGTTTGGTACAACAATGATGTGTGAAATACAACTAAATCACACAGTAACTACTCTAACAAGTCGTGCAACGGTATGTTGAAGCTTGTGATATTTTGATCTCTTTGCTACAAAAAAAAGATCACTAAGAATGAATATGTAATATGAATGGGTTAGTAATGAATGAAAGAATGTATGCTAATGTTTATGCTTATGAGTGATAAGAAAACAAGAATGAACGGCCTACTATTTATAGGCAAAATGTCAAAACAAACCACGGATTGGGCGGAACCAAATCAAGGGTTCCGTCCCTTATGGGTTTTGGTTCCGCCAGAACCTGACAGCATATCTTTCAAAATCTTTCCAAATATTTCCAAGATATTACCAAATCCAATTCTTTGCTTGAAGATCTTTTCATGATATTCTCTAAATCTTCAAGATATCCTAAAGATATCCAAATGATATATGCAATGATGTCATGTACATATTTCCATTTTTAGAATAAAAATGTAAACATGTAAATGTATAAATGTATGTAATATGTATATCCTAGTGATGAATGTAGCATGTTATGATGAGTTTTAAAAGCTTATTACTATAAATGTAAAAGACTTTAACTTATATTTATGCTTTGCTAAAGATAAAGTTTATAATTGTCATTAACAAAATATAACAAATATCGTAAAATATAAATAACGTTTTTAGGACAATATTTGTATTAACAACCTTTAATGCTTATGAGTGTACCGGTAGTATATAGATTCTAGAACTTGCGTTTGTGATGCATCCCGAGACCGCTAGTGAGCCCACATTCGTGTAGTTAGGATTTACTAATTGATAAGAGGCATTAGGATAACCCTTGTTTTAAACTTGTATTATAATTACATTGGCTACACCGGTCAAGTAATTTTCCCACACCTTTGCGATATACTCATCTTTAGTACACGATACCCCTAGTACACCCCTCAGAGCCTATCTTTTTTGCGGTTCTCATGATATTTCGGTGGTTTCCAAAATATTAATGAAGAACGTTGTATAAAATCCACCTGCAAATGTATACCCAAATCGCCTTAGCCTACCTTTTATGCACTCATTTTTAGTGCATTATTGTTACAACATTTATGTTAAACCCTTTGTTAATTGTCTAATCGGTTACATGGTTGCTAAGTCGAGTCATATCTTGTAAATACAGTTTTGGGATGATTGGGACTCATGAGTAAAGTGCTAGTTGTTATGGAGTAATGGGGAAGAAAGTCAAATGTTATTACCCCCATATGTGCGTTAATGTTTAAAGTACTCCAATTGTTTTGATTTTATTAATTCGGGTCATTAGCAAATTATGTGTAAAGTATGTAAAAGTTCAAGTGTAAGGAGGTTGCAAGATCCCTTTGATGTATTATTTTGGATGGTAGGGCAAAAGTGTATGAAAAAAAAGAGAAAAAAAAACATACGGACTACCATCCCGTTTCTTTTATTTATTTTTAAGTCAAGAAAAATAAAAAAGGAGTTAGTAGTTAGTGAGTCGAGTCGAGTCTTCGCTTAGCAACGCCTCATTGTACATGTAATTGACCAAGATAATTGACTTGCCACCAGTAAAATTCCCTTTATCCAACAAACCGTGTTTTTTATACCCTTACACCTAACGTTACAACCCTTTAAAAGCCCTCTTTGATAGTTTACCCTAGGTGCTTACGCCAAAGTGGTGGAGGTTTTTGATCCGTTTCCAAGCCTATGGTAATCTATGTGCTATGACAGGTAGAGAGTGTTTTATTTTCCCGTTTCCATTCATGTTATATAACTTTATACACCCGAGAGATGTGGGAATCCAAACACTTTTTGGGAGGTGCTAGTATATAATTTCCGTGCTTATTTTGACTAACGTGGAACGATTATATGTTGTAATTACTTTTATATTAATGTTAAATGACCCCTAACTTGTAGATTGATTAGAATAAAAGCCCAGTTGCTTGAGGACAAGCAAATCCCAAGTGTAGGGATATATGATAAGGATTTATTTGGTACCTTTTTAAGGGGTCATTTAATCTAAAAATCGATTAAATATGATCAAATATTGCCTCAAATTGTTTCTTTTTGTATTTCAGGTACTTGGGACGAGAATTCTGGAAATCGGCACTTTTGGAGCATATTTGGGCGAAAAAGTGAAGAAAACGAAGAAGTCGCGAAAAACCTATCAGACAACAGTGTCTGACGGTGTCACATGCTACTACGTGACGCCGTCCCTTGAAATTCAAGATGGATTTTCTAGTGTTAAGCTAACAAGTGATGGCTCAGAAATTTTAGTAGACTTTATAACCTGATGCCGTCAGGTGTTAAAAGAAGATGGGCGTCACGCTTTAAGTTAACAAGAGACAGCTCAGAAGGATTTTAAAAGTGAAGGCCTCAGATCCCTTTCTGACGCCGTCAGAGCGGTGATTACACAAACAAAACCCTAAAACACGGCGAGTTGACGGCGTCATAATATATAACCTGACGCCGTCAGAGTTGTATTCCTATATATATTTTCGAATGTTTTTATTGTAGAGGAATGACATCTTTGGAGAATAAACCCTAGTTGAATTTAGGCAGCTTTGTAAGGGTTTTTCAACCCTTGAACCTTATGCATTATTGAAGATAAGTTATTCGTTTAATCATTCAATATGTCTATGTGTTGTTTGATTAATTGTTTATCTTTTCTTCTATCTATCATGCTAGCTTAAATTTGATTATGTTTGCTTAGATCTAATGAAACCTAGTTATTAAATATTGATTTGTTGTCTCTTGTTTAGTTGATTGTTATCGCATTAGGTTAAGAAAACTAGCTGACCTCTTATATGTAACTAGCTTTAACGTCTTAAAAACGCAACCATAGAGTGCACTATTGGATTTGTTCTTTGTATTTATTGCGTGAATTGCGACTTGTAGATCCTAGAAAACTTAATGGATGTTTAGGGATTTAGAGTAGACTAATATTCATAGAGTTGGGGATTTTGGCACCTCCCCACGACCAATATTAAGGAGTACGATGCTTCAACTAAAACAAGGACGTGACAATTTAACGAATCAATAGGAGATAACTAGGGAGTAATTAAGTCTAAGTAAACACGTTTTTCCTATCATAAGAAGTTCATCAATTTACTTTTTCATGTTTTTTAGTTTAATTTTAGTTTTATAATCAAATTTTGGGTTAGTTGATTAACAACTAATTCCGCCCACTCCTTCGTAATCGAGATTTTACATGCTTTCTAAAAAATATAAAAATAAAAAAGAATCATCCCTCACCTCTAGACCTATCTCGTCATACATCTTGACCTAACGACACTATTCCTCTAGAGAATGATCAATCCCGTGGACATACCTATACTACACTACAACGATCAGGTACACTGCCTGGAGGATTGCAAGCTTCTCAAGATCCATTTAGAAGTAAAACCTTCTGCGTGGACGCAATCCTCGCATCAATGCAAGTTCAATAGAGCTTGACCAAGGTTTGTTTTCATTGAAAAGCTTTAAACCAGCAAGTCCTGTCTTTACAATCAAAGATTTCGTGTTTGGGACATAGGATTTTGAGAACCAAGACCCGTGATTTTCACAAATTCATCATATCCAAAAAAAGGGGGTTTAGACCTATTTTTTACTATGAAGTTTACAGTTGTGTTTTCTTAATCCTTTTCCACCGTAGCAGTATACATAAACTCTCGGAGAATGTTTGGGTATAAAACTTTTGGTGTTTTAACAAAAGCTTCTGCAATGATGCAGTTTTGGATAAATTTTAACCATCAGTTTATAACTTGTGATTTTTTTGGGATAATTAAAGCAAGCAACAATGTTGTTTCCAAAGATATCTATGGTAAAGGTTGTAACTGATGGAGCCTTTGAGTTCAACACTTGATGAAGCCATGTTAGGTTCTCAAAAAGATTTTGAAGAAAAATGCATTTGAAAGATTTCGGAAGATGAAAGAGTTTGATTCTCAATAGTTTTTAAAAGCTTGTTTATGTTTTATTTTTGAAAATGGTTTATATATGTTGTCAAATAGATGCATTAACCGGATGTAAAGATGTTTCGAAATAACTTTTGAAAAGTTTGACATCCACCTTAAATGCATTGTACCTGTAAAACGTGAAAGTCACCCCTTTCTTTTCGGACACACGTCTGTTCAATTGCCTCGATCATCACTTTGTTTTTTTAAATCATACAACCTGAGGAGAGACAACTTCACTCTTTAAGATATGGAAATTGGCCAAGTAGATGTGAGTATCGGAGTGGAAGTTGAAGGGTTTGGTTTATATGTTTGTGATGTATAAGTGGTTTTGGATATGCATTTAATGCTTAGTGGTATAGTGGTAAGATTTATGGGACCCCGGACTTTTTAGGATACAGTTGTGACTAAATGCCCGATAAAGTCGCTGCACTTTTTTCAGAAAATATTATTTATTTAATGAAAATAGTTGACAACGTTAGACATTTAATAACTAAATCTTTAGAGAACTTAGTTCATTCATTTAATATCTTATTTATCAGGGACGCAAGGGGATCCTGAAGGCTTTTGTCAGGGACTTAAGGTATTGATACTATTAATCAGAGATAGATCATTTAATGTTTAGCATTTCTAAATCAGATATCAACCTGGTAAACGTTGGTTCATCCAAGGGTTTTGTGAATGTATCAACAAGTTGATATTCAGTGGGAATGAAGTGGAGTTCAATATCATCATTAACAATGTGGTCCCTGATTTAGTGATATCAATATGCTTTATTATTGAATGAAGTACAAGGTTGTTGGAGATAGCTATTGCACTGGTATTTTTACAAAAGATGAGTACCATCTTGTATTCTATGTCATAGTATGATAACTAACTCTTCATCCATAGAATATTTGCAGAACACCCAACAACAACTACATATTCTGCTTCTGCTGAAGACATAGCCACTAGTTGTTGCTTCTTTTCACTCCAACAAACCATTTTCAACTAAGTAATTGACATGCACCTCAGTTACTCTTTCTGTCCATATTGCATCCAACATAGTCTGAATCTGAGTATCCTTTTAGATCATATCTTGAACATTTAGATTACAAGAGACCTAGGCTTGCAGTACCTTTTAGGTACTTGAAAATCTTTTCACTGCAGCCATGTGTGATTTTTTTTGGTTAGCCTGGTATCTTGCACTCATACATGTTAAGAATTGTATACTAGATGTACTTGTTGTGAGATACATTAGTGACCAAAATCATTCCTCTATAGTGAGTCTTATTGACTGATTTCCCAACCAAATAGGACCTAAAGTGGTTTGGAGGAACCATGGATGTCTTTAGTGGTGAGCACTTAGAGATGTCATACTTTTTGAGCAAGTCCATGATATACTTTTCTTGGTTGATGGAAATTCTTTTTTAAGATTGTTTTATTTGTCATAACTATATTTAATATGGATATTATTGCTTCAAGAAATTGTTGGTTTATAAGGATTATTGTTGGAATTTATTGACAACAAAACACAAACAATAGATCTCTGTTCAACATCTTTATTAGATATAAGGGTAAAATAGTCATTTACTTCATTAAGATGTTAATATAGATGTGAAAACGTAGAGGGAGGGGGGGTGAATACGTTCCCATTTTAAAAACTTAAAACTTGTTGTATCAAATTTTAAATTTAGCTTGTTCTAATATGAAAGATGTTTGTTGTAGTTTATGACTAGCATAAACTAAAGCATGTTGTCACACAAGTATTATCAACTAATCACAATACAAGCAATCATATAATGCAAACATAAAAGTAAAGAGGTAAGTAAAAGAAAGTGCAAACTGAACACGATGATTTATAGTGGTTCGGTCACGGAGCTCTTCTCCGCCCTATTCCACTCCCCGAGTACCCAACTCGAGAGTTACTTCACTAGATCAACAAGCTCCCTTCTTGGTAGAGAAAGCCTTACAATCGTCGCTTACACTTTTTTTGGTACTAAGGTAGATACCGAGTTCTTTACAAGGGAACAATCACTCCCGTTGGTTCTTTTACAAGGGTTCAACCACTCCCGTCGTTGCTTATACAATTTCCGACACTAAGCTAGATGTCGAGTTCTTTTACAAGGGTACAACCACTCCCGCTATGATTTATGGCCCAACATAGAAACCTTGTGTTTTATGGCTCAAACACATAAACCATCTAATCTAGAATGACTAATCTAAATGAACTTCCATTGAAAGGAAGCCTTCAATGGATGAAGATCATAAGCTCCCTAAACTTGTTGTGATGGATCTTCATATATGGATATGGAATCTAAATGAACTTCTTGAATAAGAAGTCTTCAATCATTGAGGATGTCAAGTGCCCTTGAATCTTCATATGTTGGAATGCTTTGGTGGATGATGACTTCAAGATCTTCTAACCTTCATGGTGGATCAGGAAGTATGCTATGCTTGTGATGGATGATGACTCATGATCTTGAGTTTGCTTCACAGGATCATATCGAGAGTATGTTTACAACATAATAAAAGTTAGTAACATTATGATCATTATGTAAAGGGTGATTAATGTATGTTTCTACATGGTTATATAATGATCTAAGTGTATGCTAAAGGGTAGAGAGAATGTGTGTTCAAGTGGTAAGACAATGGGTAAACAATGGGCTGCTATTTATAGCCAACAAGAAATTTAACCCGCGGATTTGGTGGAACCAAATAGAGGGTTCCGTCCTTTATGCCATTTGGTTCTGTGGATGTCTGACAAAAAATCTCCAAATATCTTTCCATATCTAACCAAGATCTTGCAAAGTCAACTACATTGCTTCAAGATCTTTCCAAAATATCTGTTAGGAATATAAATATTCAGATGAAGGCTCGGTCACCCCGAGCATCTAATTAGCATTTCTATAGCTCGTAGGCTTATCTATATTAGCTTAGTATTATTAGTATTAGTATTAGTCGTATCTATATTTGTGGAGTGGGTCGGGGCTTTCCCCACTGTCAGCTCACTCCACAGTCCACTAGGGACATAATATGTAGTAGTATATATATCCCTTCCCACACAAGGGAAGGGTTGGACCTTTTCACTTAATCTAATATTACTTGTGTTTCTCTCACTAAAAAGGCTCCCACTTCTCTCTAGAAATCTTCTCTTATTCGATCCATACAACCCTCAAACTAGAGATTCATGTATTGTGAATACCCTACAATTGGTATCAAGAGCCATGGTTAGGTCCATGAGAGTTGGTATTCACGAATTGGTGTAGTTCTTGAGGTTTTTTGTTGGTTCGAATTGTGGTTTTAAGTTTCTCTTGGATTCGGTTTGTTTTGTAGCTTAAACTTCATCTTGTGTTTTTGTTTAGTGATTAGAGGCTGTTTTATATTGAATTTGTGTAGTTCTTTAGGTTTTTCTTAGTTAGATTTGTAGTTTTTTTTAAGTTTTAGTTCGGTTTTATTAAGTAGTATAAATCTCATCTTTGTACTTTGTTTAGTGATTAGAAGTTAATTTTCTTTGTACTTTCTAGATTAAGGATTGTATTAGAGTGGTATTTGGTGTTTGGATTCACAGATCCAAGAACAGTGTGGTGATTTTGGAGCAATTCGTGGGTTTTTGTGAAAGTGTTCTTGAATGCGGTTTGTGTTGTTTGGACGACTCTTGAATGCGGTTTGTGTAGTATCGAGAACTCGGTTTGTCTGTATACTAGTTTAGGCAAAAGGACAAACGGCATTGATAGTGACAGGTTTGGAAGTTGGTGCCAACGCGGTTTGTCTCTACGGTGCGTACGCGGTTTGTGTCTACGCGGTTTGTATATCCGGTGTGAACTCGGTTTGTCTATTTGGCGCATACGCGGTTTGTGTCATACGCGGTTTGTATCTTTGGTGTGAACTCGGTTTGTATCTTCATTGTGAACTCGGTTTGTCTCTTGGCACATACGCGGTTTGTACCTCCATTGTGAACTCGGTTTGTCTATTTGGCGAATACGCGGTTTGTATCTTTGGTGTGAACTCGGTTTGTCTCTTGGCACATACGCGGTTTGTATATCCGGTGTGAACTCGGTTTGTCTATTTGGCGAATACGCGGTTTGTGTCTTTGGTGTGAACTCGGTTTGTCTCTTTGGCGCACACGCGGTTTGTGTCTCCTGTGTGAACTCGGTTTGTCTCTTTGGCGCACACGCGGTTTGTGTCTCCTGTGTGAACTCGGTTTGTCTCTTAGGCATATACGCGGTTTGTGTCTACGCTGTTTGTCTAGGCGGTTTGTGTCTTGGTGATTTTAGAAATTCCCGCGAAAGATTCAATTTCTCGGTTAAATCACAAGATCAGTAAAATCCGTAGTTACTATGGCTACCACATCAAGTACATCATCAGATGATATTCAGGCAGCAGGATCTGACACTCGTCCACCTATGCTAGATAGGACGGATTATGAGTCTTGGGCACAACGAATTAGACTTTACTGCTTGGGAAAAGATAATGGTGTTAACATTCTTAAGTCAATTGACGAAGGACCTTATCAGATGGGTACCACCAGAGACGTTGTTACAACTGGTGAAGATGGTACTGTAACTTGGGGCATCGACAGACCTAGAAACTACAATGATCTTAATGAAGAAGAAAAGAAGAGGTATGATGCCGATATTAGAGCCTCCAACATAGTTATTCAAGGTCTTCCAAAGGATGTATACAAGCTCATCAATTTTAACACTGAAGCCAAGGCTGTGTGGGACAACGTTAAAATGTTGTTGGCAGGGTCAGAGCTCACAAAGGAAGATCGTGAGTCACAGCTGTATGATGAGTTCGAGCATTTCAAAATGAACCCAGGAGAAAATGTCACAGATTACTATGTGAGATTTCATAAGTTGGTGAATGATATGAGGATGATCAGAATGACTATGCCCAACATCCAACTTAACTCAAAGTTTGTGAACAACATGACTCCGGAATGGGACAGATTTGTTACTGCTGTCAAACTCAACAAAGGTTTAAGGGAGACTAACTATGAACAGCTGTATGCTTACCTGCAACAACATGAGAAGCATGCTGCCTATGATCGGGTGCTGAGAGAAAAGTTGAATCCTTCAACTACGAATGACCCACTGGCTTTCATGACAAATGTACAACCAACAATCCAATCATCATCCTATCCAAGCTATCACCAACTTCACTCACAAGTACCTGCTATGAGTTCACAACTTGACTCAGGCTACTCTCAGACCGACAAAATGATTGACAACCTCACCAATCAAGTATCTCTACTGGTTCAACAGTTTCAAGCATCACTCCCTCAGACCAACAATCAGTTAAGGAATTCTTCCAACCCACGCAATCTAGCAATGGTGGAGGACGGGAAAATTGTGGTCCAGAATGTGCAAGGGAGAGCTGGTAGAAACATGGGTCGAGGTTATGTGCAGAACAGAGCAGGGAATGCCAATCAGGGGCAAGGGAAACAGATCAAGTGTTATAATTGTGGGGGGCTTGGACACATTGCTAGAAACTGCAATCAACCTAAACGTCCTCAGAATTCAGATTACTTCAAAGACAAGATGCTGTTAATGCAAGCTCAAGAAAATGGTGCTGTATTGGATGAGGAAGAGTTATTGTTCTTGGCAGGAGATGGAGGAAATACGTTTGATGAAGATGTGGATGAGAAACCTGTTCAGGATCTGGCACTTAATGATCCTAACATCTTCAAGGCAGATGACTGTGATGCATTTGACTCTGATGTGGATGATGAACCTACTGCTCAAACTATCTTCATGGCTAACTTGTCTTCCCTAGCCTCATCTCGTCAAGCTGGTTCTTCTAATGCATCCGTGATTTCTGAGGTACTAAAAATTTATGACACATATAATATTGTCGAGGGACATCAGATTCCCGAAGAAGTACATCAGGCGGTTGTTTCTGACTCAAGTGATGTTGATATGGAAAATAGCAATATTGTCTCATATGAACAGTATTTGAATAGCAACAACTCGCCTGATGTACCAAATGGTGAATCCTTTGTCAATAATGATGTGTGTGCTATGAGTAATGTATGTGCCTTAGACAATGCTAGTAATGTAGATAATGCATGTGAGTACCAGGAGAACCAATTGCCTGTCCCTGATAATAACTTGATCACTAGACTTAACATCTATAAAGAACAAGTGGCTATGTATGAACAGCGTGCTAAGTTTGAGCTTAATGATCGTGAGCAGAAATTAGAAGGTCAAATGAGTACACTTATTAAAGAGTCTAGAGTGCGAGAAGAAACATTAAAATTAGAGTTAAGTTCTTTGAAAAGTCAGCTAGAACAGTCTGTCATACAAAAACAGGAAGCACAAAAGTGTGTAACAACACTTAGGCAAGAATTCAAACAAAAAGAAACAACTCTTTTAAATGATTTCTCTAAACTCAAGACGTTAAAAAATAAGCTTGAAGATAAGTTGTACACACAAAATCAAACCATACAAACTGCTCAAATGATTCATAAGCACAGAAAGCTGAGTGATAAGCATAGTAAAATCATGATAGGTGAACCAAAGTCAACCATCCTTAGGGACATGCAAGTACTTCAACCTGCCCTATATGATGGTAATGTAATGATTAAGCCTATTCATGACCAACCTGAGCATATCTACACTGATGAAGAGGATGAGTTAAGTGATAAAACGAAAGAAAAAATGAATGAGAAAATGAGGGATCCCGAGTGCATAGCCAGACGAATAATAATCAAACCCCATGATTATTATGAGGAAAATCGTTTGACTGTGTTTGCTCCTCAAAAGAAGTTAACACCTGAACAGATATTTTGGAAACAAGATAGTGAAAAACTTAAGGAAGATAAACTTAAGGCCAACACCCCCCTCATTCGAAAAGTTGCGTCCATAACGGTGTATCCTCCCAATACACCTAGGAATTTGGTGCCTTTGTCTCTTCCCACTGAATGCAAAACCTTTATTAGCTTATATGTGCTTTGGCAACTGTTTGCTGATTTTGATAAAACATGTAAGAAAAGAATCACACCAACCGGCATCACTGAGGGGGAAAGGTGTTTTGAACATACAAAAAGGTGTTACTTAACTGAGGTCATGCCATTCTTTAAACTACTTAAAGAACACTTTGAAGGGTTGCAAACTGCCCTTAAAGCCGAAATAAATGAAATGAAAGTAGTATTTAAAGATATGGAAAATGAGGTGAATGAACATGCAATAGAACTTAAGAGTCGAGAGATTGAAAGAAAAAACATACTCATTACTAACGACAACTTGATTGCTAAATGTATTGCACAAGATGTATTTTACACTGTCACTGATTCTGCATTGTCTGCTTGTCAATTTAATGAGTATGCTATTGCGTTAAATGTCACCCAGAATCGTGTTGTTGAGCTTGAGGGGGAGAATTTGAAATTGCTTGAAAAAATTCAAAATGACGACCATGATAACATGGTTAAACGTTTTTCTAAACTAGAAGTTGATTATTTGAACTTGCAACTTAAACATCAACACTTAGAAGAAAAATGCAAAATATCAAATGTCAAGACATCCACGGATGTTCCTGAGTTTGATACATATTTTGAATTAAGCAAACGTGATGAAACAATTCAAGCTCACACGAACACGATTCGACTGCTGAGGGCCCAAATTGCCCAATTGAAATCCAACAAGTGTGAAGTATATGGCACCAATAAACCTTCGTCTTCAGATTCTCAGAATTTTCAATATCAAAACACCATAAATAAGCTACATTATGAAAATGAGTGTTATCGAGAAGAAAATTCAAAGGTTAAACAACATTTCAAGGAGTTATATGATTCTATTAAAGTTACAAGAAGCAATCATAATGATCAAATAACCTCTTTGACAAATGAAATTGAGAATCTTAAGGCTCGGGTGAAAGGTAAAATGCCATGCACCACTTGTAATTGTGATGCACCAAAGGGTACTGATAGTAAAAAGTATGATGTTGATGTTGGGCGTATTCCACTTAAGCTAAGAAACAACAGCCTTGCCCATCAAACATATCTCGATCATCTTAGAGAAGGCCTTGACACACTTCGTGAGATAGTTGAAGAGGATAGGAATGATAAGCCACTCGATCAAGCAGTTGTCTATGCATGCAAACTCACGAAAAGGATTCAGGAAAACTTAGAATATGCCATAGGCTCAATTCCTAAGTTTAGAGGCCATAGAGATAGATTTGTTGCATCATCCTCTAATGTTGTGAACAAGCATGTAGCCTTTGACCTACCACCCAAAACATCAGAACCCAACACATCATTATCAGGAAGGCATGTGACAGAGAAACAAACTAATGTTACCTTCGATACTTCTACAGGAGTAAAAAGTGACACACAAGCTAGCGGGTCAAGGTCTAGAGGAAATGAAAGAAAGGATATGACTGCGCCAGCTAAGAATGTTCACTTGAAGAATGTAGAAGTCCAACCTAGGAACAATAAGTTTACAATGAGTAGAATGAATCGTGTTGATTCTAGTATCAAAAGTACTGTAATTAATTCGAATTCTAATGCTATCTGTAAAACATGCGACAATTGTTTAATTTATGCTAATCATGATGAATGTGTTGTGTCTTTCCTGATGTCTTCTGCATCATCCCACGATAAGAATGGTAGGATAACTGAAGCATGCACAAAGGTTTGGAAAGCAACAGGAAAAACATTTGCTAGCATAGGCTATCAATGGAGACCCACTGGAAGAAAATTCAATTTAGGAAAACAGTGCACGTTACCTAAAATGAATAAGCATAAAATTGTGAAAGTTAAGGAATGGAGACCCACTGGAAGGAAATTCAATTTAGGAAAACAGAGATCATTACCTAAAATGAATATGCATAAAATTGTGAAGAATAAGGAATGGAGACCAACTGGTAGAATCCTGCCTTTAGAATCACAATGCCTTCCATCTAGGTCTTGTCCTACATCTAGTTCCGTCTCCTCAGCAAAGACAGTAGCATCTGTGAAATCTGTGGCTTCTGAATATGTATGTGCTGACCAAATGGACCCCAATTGTACGTGGGGATCCACATTTTTCAGTTATCCATTGTTGTCTGGTTTCAAATGCAGGTCGTACAAATCGTCCTGTGGTATTTGGACTCAGGCTGCTCAAAACATATGACTGGGGATCGCTCACGGCTCAAGAACTTCGTGAAAAAGTTTATCGGGACAGTTAGATTCGGGAACGACCACTTTGGTGCTATTATGGGTTATGGAGATTATGTGTTTGGTAACAGTGTAATCTCAAGGGTATATTATGTGGAAGGACTAGGACACAATCTGTTTTCTGTGGGTCAATTTTGTGATTCAGATCTGGAAGTGGCTTTCAGAAAGCATACATGTTTCGTCAGAGAATTGGATGGTTTAGATCTCCTCAAGGGCAGTCGGGGCACCAATCTATACACCATTTCAATTGAAGAAATGTTGAAGTCCTCTCCCATATGCTTGCTCTCTAAAGCCTCTAAAACAAAATCATGGCTGTGGCATCGTCGTTTGAACCATTTGAACTTCGGTACCATTAATAATCTTTCCCGTAAAGATCTTGTTAGAGGGATGCCCAGACTAAAGTATGAGAAAGATCATCTCTGCTCTGCATGTCAACTGGGCAAAAGCAAGAAACAAACCCACAAACCTAAAACCATCAACACCAACATGGAAGCTCTTCATACCCTCCACATGGACTTGTGCGGTCCAATGAGAATACAAACCATTAATGGAAAGAAGTACGTTCTGGTGATAGTTGATGACTATTCTCGGTTCACATGGGTAAAGTTTTTGAGAACCAAGGACGAAACTCCAGAGGTTATCATTAAACTGATAAAACAGCTGCAAGTAAGGCTCGATAAAACTGTCAGAATCATCCGAACAGATAATGGTACGGAGTTTGTTAACCAACAACTCCGTAATTTCTATGAAAGTATTGGCATCACGCATCAGAAAAGTATCCCTCGCACCCCTCAACAGAATGGGGTGGTTGAACGAAGGAACCGTACTCTGGTGGAGGCTGCAAGAACTATGCTTATATTTTCAAAGACCCCGATGTTTCTCTGGGCAGAGGCTATTGCAACAGCATGTTACACTCAAAACCGATCCCTAATTCATCCGGTTCATGAGAAGACTCCCTTCGAGTTAATTCATAACAAGAAACCAGATCTTTCCTTTCTACGTGTGTTTGGTGCACTCTGCTATCCAACTAACGATAGTCAAGACTTGGGAAAGTTAAGAGCTAAAGCAGATATAGGTATTTTCGTTGGATACGCACCAGACAGTAAAGGGTATCGAATCTACAATAAAAGAACCCGTAAAATCATGGAAACCATTCATGTTACGTTCGATGAGCTAAGCGAGCTACCTGTTTCAGGACAAATCAGTTCTGGACCCGATCTTCACCTTTTGTCTCCTGGACCCATTAGTTCAGGACTTGTACAGAATTCCACGCCTGAAGATTCTTATGCGCCACCTACATGTGAGGAGTTGAAGAAGTTATTCGATCCCATGTTTGATGAATATTTTGAGCCAACAAATGGAACCATCCCGAGTGAATCAGCTGTAATTCCTATGAATGAGGTTCAAGCCCCACAAGATTCAGAAGGACCTGCAGCTTCAGTATCAGTCAGTCACAATGCTCCTGCTGCCAGTCAATCGCCTTCGTCATCACACACTCAAACTTCTCCGGTAATGCAAGAATCTTCAGATAATAACTCTTTGGAAGTTAATCCTTTTGCTCCTGTTGAAGAGGTTCCTTTTGAAAACATATTTGCTCCTGATCATCCATCAGACACATCCTTACCTGAGGAACACAGCACTGCTACATCTGTTCATAACCAACAACCTCACGACCATCTCAGGAAATGGACCAGTGATCATCCAATCGACAACATCATAGGCAATCCCTCACGTCCAGTATCCACACGTAATCAACTAGCCACTGATGCACTATGGTGCTTCTTCAATTCCGTACTGTCTAAAGTCGAACCAAAAGATGCCAAAGAAGCAATGACTAAAGATTGCTGGTTCCAGGCTATGCAGGATGAAATCCATGAATTTGATCGACTTGAAGTATGGGAATTAGTGCCTCCTCCGGAGCGTGCAATGATCATTGCTTTAAAGTGGATCTTCAAAGTGAAGCTTGACGAGTATGGTGATGTCTTAAAGAACAAGGCACGGCTAGTTGCTAAAGGGTTTAGACAAGAAGAGGGCATTGATTTTGAAGAATCGTTTGCTCCGGTTGCTAGAATTGAAGCTATAAGAATCTTCCTAGCTAATGCGGCTAGTCGTAATATGATAGTCTACCAGATGGATGTCAAAACGGCATTCTTGAATGGTGACTTAAAGGAAGAAGTTTATGTGAGTCAACCTGAAGGATTCGTGGATGCTGAACACCCTACTCATGTTTACCGCTTGAAGAAGGCTCTTTATGGGCTAAAACAGGCGCCACGGGCATGGTACGATACATTGTCCAAGTTCCTCCTAGCAAACAAATTCTCCAAGGGTGTTGTTGATCCTACACTATTCACCAGGAAATCAAGAAACCATCTACTGCTAGTTCAGATATACGTAGATGATATCATCTTTGCTTCAACAGATCCTGGTGAATGTGATAGTTTTTCAAAGGAGATGAATTCCAAGTTCCAAATGTCCATGATGGGACAAATGTCATTCTTCTTAGGACTACAAGTTTCTCAAAGTCCCGGAGGCATATTCATCAATCAATCCAAATACGCCAACGAGATCCTGAAAAAGTTTGGATTCCATTCAAGTGAACCTGTTGACACTCCCATGGTTGATAGAACGAAGCTGGATGAAGATCCTTCAGGGATTCCAGTTGATATCACACAGTATCGAAGCATGATTGGATCTTTGATGTACATCACGGCTAGCAGACCAGATCTTCTGTTTGCTGTGTGCATGTGTGCTCGGTATCAATCCAGACCAACCAAGAAGCATGTTGAAGCAGTGAAAAGGATCTTCCGATATCTTCAAGGCACGGTTCATATGGGTCTCTGGTATCCTAAGGACACTGCAATGGAGTTAACGGCATACGCAGATGCTGATCATGCGGGATGTCAAGACACTCGTCGAAGTACTTCAGGAGGAGCTCAATTTTTAGGGGAAAAGTTGGTTAGTTGGTCTTCTAAGAAGCAGATGAGTACTTCCATATCATCTACTGAAGCTGAGTACATTGCTATGTCTGCATGTTGTGCACAAATCCTTTGGATGCGATCACAGCTTTCGGACTATGGATTCTCATACAACCAAATTCCCCTATATTGTGACAACAAAAGCGCCATTGCTCTCTGTTGTAACAATGTTCAGCACTCCAGGTCAAAACACATCGACATCAGGCATCACTTCATCAGGGAACAGGTGGAAAAAGGAATTGTGGAACTATACTTCGTGAGGACAGAGTTTCAGTTAGCTGATATATTCACCAAGGCCCTCCCAAGAGAAAGGTTTCAGTTTATTCTCCCACGCCTTGGCATGAAAAGCATGACTCCAGAAACCCTCAAGTGTCTTCAGGAAGAAAAGGAGGAGTAAAGGATTGTCTTCTTATATCCTTGTACATAGTTGTATATATCTTAAATCAAAAAGAAAAATACAAAAATATAAAACCTATAAAAACCATAAAAATCGAAAAATCAGAAAATACCAAAAATAGTTCTACCTAGGCATGTCTTCTGTTTATCGATAACATTTACGTATCTAGAAATGTCATTCAACAATGGCACGGATTCTTAAATGAAGCTCGAGCAGAAGTTATACTAATCAGTTAAAACATGTCTTAATGGCTTGCAGTTACTTCATACTGCAACCCGCACTGTACAATGGGGAAAGCATGTCGCCAAAAAGACAGCTGTTTCTCCAACCGGGTGATGTTCACCTGGGCATGGATTACTTTATATCCATGTTCTCCCGACTTGATGTACGTGTCAGTGCATCACTTCGTATATAAGAAGAGAAGTCTTCTTTTCATCAAGATTCTCTATCTTGTTTGATTCTTCAAGAGAGTCTTGATGTTACACAAGGTGGTAAATTGAATTAAATTTTCACAAATGTCCGTCGCTCAATTGAATGACTACAACTATGTTAATGGGAAACGGATCATCAATTGAGGGGGAGCATATGTGTTCAAATTTCCGACACCTTGCCACATTTGTGCAAACATCAGCAGTGACACTCTCTCGCTGTTTCAAAGGGAGCATAGTATGCTTCAAAATCAGAATACATTTAAACCTGACCACATTTTCTCCCAAATTTTTCTAAATATATTTAAATCAATTGGGATCACAAATCTCAAAAGGTTTGAAATTTATGATCGGGGGAGAGAATGTGATTTAAATATGGAATCTGATAAAATGTGATGATTTGGAAGTTAATGTATGCTCTCCAGTATGTGCCAAACCATTTTGTATATCAAGGCACATATTGAGGGGGAGCAAAATGTTTTGGTAATAAAAGCAAGCTCCTCCACATGTGCTAAAATCTTTCTTTTATCAATGCACATATTGAGGGGGAGCAAATGGTTTTAACAAAACAAAGGATTTGGCATCTCATGTGGCCGTGACTCAGAATTAACCAATGAATTGACGATAGCTAAAGTCAGTAGTCGAAAGGACATGTCCTGGACGGGTAATAATTTCAAGCCAGTTTATCTGGTGATGTAAGCGTGTCTCGCAAAGGACGTGTCTGAGTAGAATGTACCGATTTCGAGCGACTTTCCTTGAATGTGATCTGGACGGGTAATAATTTCAAGCTAGTTTACTAGTGATGTAAGCGTGTCTCGCGATGATCATGTTCTTGGAAAATCAATCAATTCAAAAGTGCGAGCTTCACCTGACATGTGCAAATTTATAAAACAATCATTTGAGCACATGTTGAGGGGGAGCATTTGAAAAATATAAAACTCTCAAGTGTTTGCAAAAAAATGTGTTTTAGAATCATGAACACTTTGAGAGATTTTTCAAGGATTTGGTTTTATGGCAATCGTGGAAGAATACCAAAGACCGACCATTTTAATTAATGCATGGAGTTATAAGGATGGTTAGGTTAGGCTTATGTTCCCACGATCCCGCCAGAGCCGGAGGGATCTACCCAGGGACAATCCACTAGTTAGTGTAGAAGTCCTTAGGTATGATTAAAAAAGGAGATAAGTGGATAAGGGAAAAGTGCCGACTGAGATGGAGCTAGTACTGGAACAAACCCAACAAGGTTCTAGTAATGAAGTCTCGGTAAGCACTGAAGGGGTTGAAGAATGAAAAAGAATTGTAAAGAGAAAGGGTGAAAAGTAATAGCCCTCCTCACAACTTAGGCAGAAACCGGGTCAATACATATGCTGTCAGAACCACTTAGTTGGTTGCTGGCATTGAAGACAAAGTATCATGGACCCAGTGATACGCTGCACAACCCTCCCTAGCCACTCAAGGTCCCTCAAAGGACTCTTGTTTCACTTGTCACGGAGATCAATACATTTCTATCATCTCTCTCACTCCGAGTTAGATGATATTGAAAAGGTGGCAGTCCTCTCCAGCCTCCGATCACCAAATCAAAACGCACAATTGAGTCTAGAGCCACGAGATGCATAATAAGATCTCATAGGGACACAAATTATTTCTACACTGGGTGTTCAACATTAAGGACACCAGTTGTAATCTTAAGAGTCCTACGCAGATCTTAGCAATCTGCCAGAACATTTATGAGAGAATTTACTAATGTAATTCTCAATGATTGAATGGAAATTCCTGCCAGGGTCAACATCAAGCAGCCCTGAAAGCAGGTCACTTCGGTAATTCTTTATGGATTACGCTTAGTGGTCACGACAGTTTCTAACGGTCTACAGTCGTGGAGTGATCTCCAGCGACTCACCTAATCGTTGATGTGCTACGGTTCGATCTTAAAAAGCCCTCTGTGGGTTTTCGATTAGGAACGGTCTTGGTAAGGATTAGAGAGAGTTTTCACACTATGCTGTTAACAATCTCGAAGTCCGAACCTGTAAGTACCGGATGTTTTATTGCTAACTGTCGTATGCAGGAACTTCTGGCGATTGAAGCTGATTGCTGTTGCAGCTGTTTGCAGTTGTAGCTGATTGATGCTGTAGCTGGTTGCAGTTGTAGCTGGTTGCAGTAAAGATGCCAATCCTCTACCACATGTTCACACTACATCATCATTGTTATTCAACAAAGTCATGATCAACCTAAAGACCTTCAACACGGCTTCTGCTAACTCTGATGCTGAAGATCATGACACCAACCAGTGTGAGCATGTCAGCGCGAAGATTATCACATCACAAGGAAACATACTGCTGAAAGATGACTTGAATACAAATGTTGGATGATAAAATCGAAGAATACACAAAGATCATCCAAGACAATTGATCAGTCATCAAATCATCACTGCTGAATTCACAAAGATACTAGAGTGTGAAGAATCAAAGACTACGAGCTATAAAGACAAGTTCAGAAGAAAGAATGCTAGAATTCGAATTATTATTTCCGGGGTGACCTCCCTTAGGGGGAGATTGTTAGGAATATAAATATTCAGATGAAGGCTCGGTCACCCCGAGCATCTAATTAGCATTTCTATAGCTCGTAGGCTTATCTATATTAGCTTAGTATTATTAGTATTAGTATTAGTCGTATCTATATTTGTGGAGTGGGTCGGGGCTTTCCCCACTGTCAGCTCACTCCACAGTCCACTAGGGACATAATATGTAGTAGTATATATATCCCTTCCCACACAAGGGAAGGGTTGGACCTTTTCACTTAATCTAATATTACTTGTGTTTCTCTCACTAAAAAGGCTCCCACTTCTCTCTAGAAATCTTCTCTTATTCGATCCATACAACCCTCAAACTAGAGATTCATGTATTGTGAATACCCTACAATATCTTTCTAAATCTACAAGATTTCTAAATGATATATGCCATGATGTCATGTATATATTTCCATTTTAAGATTTAAAATGTAAATAATGTAAATGTATATATGTATGTAACATGTATCCTAGTGATCATGTAGCATGTATATACTAGCTTAACTAATATATATATTTACCAAGATGTATCATATTAGTTTGACACCTAAAGTGTACTTATCCTATTAAACTTAGGAAACATAATGTACAAGTAAAAATACTTGTTTATGCAAAGGTGTAAAATGAGGTTCTAAGTAGAATGATTAACCTTTTAAAATACTTAATGACCTAACTGTATTTTAAACATTCTAAATGGTTTGTTAAAGGTTTGATCATAATGCCACATAACAAACATGTACGAACCTGTGTTGTATCATACGAGGACTCGAGAAGTTGAGAGGTGTTGGATGTATGTTGAGACAAAATAAGATTACAAGTAACTTGTACATTTTACATTATGTATCAAGTTACATGTTTGTCATCAATCAAAACAAACGAGATTGCTTGCACTAACAATCTCCCCAACGAGACTGCTTGCACTAACAATCTCCCCCTTTTTGATGATGACAAAATATGTAAACGTGATAGAAAGTAAAATGCAAAAAGTTACTTGTGTCCGTACTACCTTTACATTACCTTCTCCGTTTATACTCTTCTCTCCTATTACTTTCTCCGTTTACACCTTTCTCCCCCTTTTTGTCGAAACAAAAAGGGTGTGTCCTTGGAGTTAACTTGATTTCTCCCCAAAATGGCGAGCTTGCATCATCCCTAGTGAAGTTAAATAGACTACTCCAATCTCCTATGGTTGTTTCGTCCCCTAGGTTGTTAGCGGATCCATGGATCAAATTTAGATCCTTAACCTACATCAAGGTTAGTGGTGTGCAACATAAAAAGATATATGAAAAATGCATGATGAATGAAATGCATATAGCCAACGATACACATGGATAAGCCATGTTGGACTATCTTCTCCTTTTAGTCGAAACACAAAAGTGTGTCGAAGAATGAGAATTCTTAAGAATGCGAGCATGCTCCCCCTTGACTGTAGCTCCCCCTTAATCAATACTCCCCGTTGCTAGGGTACCAACGTATATGATGTAAGGATTATGAATGCTATAAAACAAGGATTAGTAAATGATATGCTCCCCCTTGATCAATACTCCCCGTTGCTAGGGTACCAACGTATATGATCCAAGGATGAAGAATCCTACAAAATAAAGGTTAGTGTATGTGATATACAACAATGCGTGTATATGATGTATTCTATAAATGCTTGACGAAAGCTCCCCCTTGCTTTAGAGCGTCAAGATAAACCTACAAAACAAAAATTAGCACAATAGAGACTATGTCTTAAGACATATGTGTCATATACGACCAAGTGTATAGACGATGCAATAATAGTGCTTGATAAATATTCCTCCTGGTTTGAGGACGTTAAGAAGCACCTACAATAAAAGACAACATTTAATCGATGCAAACTTCATCCTTAGATGAGTATGCTATATACGATCGAGCGTATATGTTGATGAACCGAACAATGAAATGGTTAGTACAATATATTTTATCTCAAAGAAAAATATGATGAAAAATAAAAATAATCTAATCACAAGCAACTTAAGTCAGAGAACTTATGATTATTTGGCAAACCATGTCATACCAATTGTGATATTGTGATTATCTAGTAAACCATGTTATAAAGTGAGTAATCTTCCAATAAGAATTACAATCACAAGAATATAATATGATAAAATTCTACAAAACAATGCCTATGAGGAGGATATGAAGTGGAGTTAAAGTGAGTGATGCTAGTGTTGGTGTTAATTTACTAGTGATAACTAAAGGTTGATGCAAGTAGGTTTTTCGCTAATCCATGGGGTTGATGATTAGTGAAAGAGGTGATGGAAGGTGGTAATTATAATGAAAGCAATGAATTCAGAAACTCTAATGTATAGCAAATGCTATAAGAGTATTGAAGATGGTTAAGGTTATGATATTATCATCTACCAAAGATGATGAATCGTGCCATATTAAATGTTCGAATGGAAATAAGAGGAAGTGACGACAATGATCACTTAGGAATAGAAATTCCATATGCAACAATTAAAAATACTAGACACCTATATGCGGATGAAAATGACATCATATGATGAGAGTGTTAGTTGGACCAACGTGTTGAGAGTGATGGTTCTGTTTGCATTGACAATGACGTACTTGATATGTATCAAGAATGAAAAGGATGAGAACCTATGATGGTGTTCTAGACACTGAAGATGTTCTAGACAATTAAGTTGTGAGATTAAGGTGAAAATCCTAGACTCGTTGGTTACGAGAAGGTTGTTTGGTTTCTGAATGGTTAAAAGCTGACTAGGTACCCGCGGATTGGGCGAAACCAAATTTTTGGTTCCGTCCTTCTTATCGAAGGGTGCCATGAGACCAGAGTTGATTTGGTCACATTTCTTCATTTTTGATCAAACGAAGGTTCAAGCTAAGGTCTATTTCCTTATAGCTACTAATTTGGTTTCACTAATCCTAGTTAAAGTCTAAGGAGACTTGATGCTTCTCGTTTAAGAGGTTTGTCAAACACATGATGTGTTTTTCACTTGACGATGTACTGTGATGTTGAGCTAAGAAGGTTTGAGTAACTTGTGGTTTTGTGAACTGGTTTTAACCGAATGGTTTGAACTTACATGTCGGTATTTGGGGATGTAAGAAACATGACTACATGTTCTTTAATGCGAAAAGACAATTATGTGAATGAATTCTCTCCCCCTTAATCGGTGGACATCCAACATAATGTGTGATGTATCGAATGAGGAATGACGATGAATGTTAGCAATGTTTTTGCTGATGTTGGTTAGCATACAAAGAACTTCATCCTTGAAGTTACGTAGCTCTTCTTTATCAATGCGAGATGATCGCATGATGAGGTATGTGGTTTCCTTATGGGAGGTGTGTTTTGTTAACTAAAAGATGATGGAAATGTTGTTAGGAAAGCAGAAGAAACAATACGATTTGGAGAGAGGTATATTGAAAGATACCCAAACACAAATTTCAAACCTCTAAAGCTTAATCCTATTAGCTTTAAACACTATATGCAAGTGAAAGGATCCCATAATCATAATACTAATCTAAGTATCAATTATGCAAAATAAGCATAACAAAGTAGGATAACAAATAATTTGTTATCAACCTATACGACAAAGATGTTAAACAAAACACCATATTTGACTACTAGACTAAAAGTTACCACATAGCATCAAGACAAATAATCATAGCATGACATTATTTAAGATACTACATTGTGAAATTGTTTTGAAGTTAGGCTTAGTCACTTAAGCATACTTACCCATTAATTAACACAATGATCTTTGTGTAAAATAGAATGAATTCTAAATGTTCATCATACCAAAACCACTTTGACAGAGTGCACACATGGCAAACAAATAATGTGACAGAGAAGTGAGACTACAGATTCATGCAAATCATTATGACATTTAGGAAGCATGCATCATTTAGACTATCCTACGAAAAAACTCAATGAATGTCAACTAAAGACAGGAGCTATCTAACACCATGTATTAACAATGACATATCGTGAGTTAACAAGAACCATGTTAATCTTGAGAAATATCATATAACATGTATCATGCAAATCATGTTAACATCTAGTAGCATGAAACATATATAAGCATGTAGACAAATCCTTTCGAAGGTTTACACATTTGACTATCAATCAAATAATTATCATGATAACGTCAAGACATTTAAACATATCAAACACATAACATGTAATCAGCACATATATATGTAATGCAAGTGATTTTACTAAGAAAAATCACATCTACTACTTGATTGATTAATATTCCTAAGACAAGATAAATTATCTTATTTTAATACTTACTTTAGGCAAGTATAGGAATACATATTTTTCAAGTTGGAAAATGAATATGAGACTATTACTAGCGGTGCTCAATTCAGGCTAAACACGACCATTTTTACGGGTGATTCCACATACCCAACTTCTCTGCTGGAAGCAATTTAAGGTTAAATTGAGTTTCTAGTGCAATAAATTCTCCAATAGTCATTCTCATGCCTGAAAGATAGGAATTCCTATTTTTGCCCATCGAAGTATAAAAAGGTGATAATTCACCAAGACATGACTTAATGAGACTCAACTATATCTATTAAAACTAAGGTGATGAAAATGTCATGTTTTACACGAGAATATGTGTTAACATATTTTAATCTTGTGTTTGGAATCTAAGGTTATAGCATGATCTAAT
Organism: Artemisia tridentata subsp. tridentata; assembly: GCA_021014915.2. NCBI lineage: Eukaryota > Viridiplantae > Streptophyta > Magnoliopsida > Asterales > Asteraceae > Artemisia > Artemisia tridentata. The sequence continues at coordinate 198,745,405 of CP139504.1, forward strand.
GGATAACATCTTTTATGTTGAGTATGTGTTATGAAAGTGATTTGATCGTCTAAGACCAAGAAATGTGTTTGCGTGTGATAATGGAATATGTTAAATTGAGAACGTTCTCAAGAAAGTTCTTTGGAACAAGAATCTAAGTAAAGTTACCAACTTTAATAGATCTTGTGTGTGCGCAAGATTTAAGCAAGGCTTGGTTATGACATATACTTGAAAGGAGATAGATAAATAAAGTATCTTTCAACAAGTAAGATTATCATGCTTATGAAAACAAGTATGACACGATGATGGGGAAGCTCTAGTTCATAGAACTTGCAGATGTTTGTTTAAGATCATTTACCCAATGAGGTGTAATGAAATCTTTTGTAACACAACCGTTCATGTTGCAAGGAGAGAATGATGCGTAGGATATACATTATCCTTTTAACAAGATACTAAACGCACGATTTATTAGGCATCATGTTTTCCTAAATAAAGATATGAACTCAAAGAGTTTGAGTTGTATCGACCTATCCTACATTTACTGGATGAAGACAAGAGGAATTCACTTGAGTTTCTTATGTATACTCCTCAAGATTCATTGTCACTTGGGATGAGGTTGTCTTTGAAATTTGTATTTTAACATATGTTGTTAAAATATTGATTTAAGGTTTAATGAAACTTACGCAGAAGTTTAATGACAAAGTATTACCAATACTTTGATAACTTGTGACAGTTGTACAACTTAAACCTAGTGACCAATGATAAACATTGAATGTGAGCATCATGCTCATTTGATAGTGAAGGTTCTAATCCTATAGGTGATAAAGTATGTTGAATTTGTTTAACGCACACTTGATTTGATACGAGTGTTTGGACAAAGGGCTTTTTGAGCAATACACTCAATGGATTCAAATCATGGTAAGGATTGTGGAGTTGAGGGGTTTGTTGTGCTATGGGAGTACTTAGGTTTTCATGGATGTTAAAGACAACAAAGACTAATTCTTGTGATCCTTTGGTTGGTACGACTAGTGGGTGATGTGATTTGAGGCTTAGGGCCTGAGACAGATGTGAATGTGATGAGGTGATGGTGAAAGTACAAGTGTACTTGGGTGATAGGATAAGTGTTTCAACATATGTTGTTAAAATACTTGAGTGTTGATTATTTCGGATGTGACTTTTAATGACTACGATTGTAAGTCAAATTTGCTTGAATATATCGGATGAAATACTTAAGTTGTGAATCCTACTTTGTTTAGATTTGATAGCATTCAAGGATAGCAAGACTTGATAATACATCTATAATTTAAGTGTGAGTTATGACTCGATGTAAATCTTAATCGTCTTGAAGGATGACATGTTAGCCAAGTAAGGTAACATATGTGGATGCAAGACAATATCTATAGTCATAAGTAAAACTTGTGAACTATGATATTTTTGCCAATAGTGAGTCTAGATTAGTTAGGGAATTGTCAATTTACAAATCAAGTTAATGGACAAGTAAAGGACAGATGGATGCATTGAATGTGTGTAATGATCATTAATGATCAGTGGTCTATGGACTGCAAGGAACAAATTTCCATTCCTTTACGGAGAAAGGTATCTTGGATCCTTTTTGTGAAATTTGAAAGTATGGTTAGAGATGATTATCCTATAGTTGCAAGTGAGATGTCCTAATCCTAATTTGAGTGAACATCAGTGAACATAATCCTAGTGATACAAGTGAGTGATCTCAAGTGAGGGATTAAACGAAAATTTGAAAAACTAGCTGTTAGTTCTGGCGGAACCAAGTTATAACAAAGGCGGAGCTCAGTTTTTGGTTCCGCGGAATCCGTGAGTTGATTTTAGGCAGAGCCAAAGATCTCAACAGACGGAACCATAAATTTGGTTCCGCCATTTCCGCCAAATGGAAATTCTTAACAGAGGACATGTCAAAATCCCCGATACCCGTTCAATTCCCGAAGATTGTCCTAAAACATATGCAACTACTTATTTGTGATTAATTAAAACCAAAAACATAGGTTCTAACACACGTTTGCACATAGATCAATCTGATGATAATAACTTACCATAAATGGATGTTAAGCCAAAGAGTGGCTTAAACACGGAAACTTGATAACATCAAAATGTTATCGTCCTACATTGTCACGGTTAGTTCACATGATCATTCAAAGATAAGTTTCTATCCTATGACAAGACAAATACATTAAACATCATGATTAGAAGCAAATGAACCAAACACCTTTTTCAAAGATACTACATGTTTACATATTTTAACACTTGAGCTAAAGTTTGTGCAAAACAATACTTTTCAAGACACTAAACTAGTTTCACTTAGTTCTCATTCCTAAGTAAGTTATCCAAGGTTTTCACATAACATATGCAAACAAAAATATCTAATTCTATAAGTGAAACAAACACATTTTATCAGCTTATTGCACAATATCTAGCAAATGTCCTATTATGCATAAAACAAGCAATTGATAAACAAGCAAATAAGTATCATGGCAAGACACTTATGTATTACAAATAAACAAGTACAATCACACCTATCAACAAGCAAACAACATGTATGTAAACAACTAAAACAAGTAGTCACATAGCAAGAAAAATATACTTTTCGTCACTTTGTGTTTAAATATGATGATGTATACTGATGAGTGCCCTTTTACTCATCATTTTTTACCCGAAAAACCCCACAAAAATGACCAAAAACACCTAAATAGACCAAATATTGTTACAAATATCCTTGGAAAGTGTTTTACGTGTTTTAGGTACAAAAGGATTGAAAACGGGGCAAATACGGACAAAACCGAGCTTGGAATGGAAAAGAGCTCAAAAAGCCGAGGCCGGGAAGAAATTACAGGTTTGGACCAAGATATTGCTCAAGATGCCAAAACAGCCCTTGGATAATTTTTACTTGACAAATTCAGTCCCTGGATTAAGTTTGCAAATTTGGCAAGAATGGTCGCTGAATTTACCTAGTTTACACACTTGGTCCCTAAACTAAATCCTAAACTATCCCAACTTAGTACAACCGGATCCAAAACTATAACCCATCCCATCTTAAACCCATCACCAGCCCATTCTAAATTAAAAACCCATCAAGCCCAATCCCTTCCCCTTTTTGCTAACAACGGGGTCAAACAAAAAGTCAAACACACAAAGCACTGTTATCCCTAACCTCCCATATTTACCCGCCATTAACCAGTAACTCCATCCCCGTCCCTTTCTCCTTTCCAACTCACCACACCAGTCCAAGATAGTCACATGAATTTGTCTCTCCCCCCCCTCCTTGCCACACTGGCAATCCAAGGCAAGAAAATTGATCTACGGCTGGGATGTGATGAAGTGGTGGCCAAGAATATCCAAGGGCTGGAACGAAGCTAAAGAAGCACAAGTTTGAGTTCTCTCACAGAAGAAACACAACAAAAAGTGGAAACCCTAATTTCTAGTAGTATAAATAGATTAGTTTGTAGCCAATATAAGGCAAGTAGGACTTAGCTTAATTTAGGTAATTTTAATTCCTTTCAGCTTTTTGTTATTTAAGTTTTCAAGTATTGTAATTCACTTTTGGTTATATAAAATTTCCAGTTTTTAGTTTAAATCTACAAAAATCAAAAATAGTTCTTTTATCTTATTGCTTCTTAACTGCTTATTTGCTTATTGACTGTTTTCAATGTTCTTGTTATTGCCCTTTTTTTTAGTTGTTTGTTGCTTATCTAATAGCTTGATCTTAGTTATTCTTAGTTTTGCCTTAAAAAACCTTAAAAAAGCCAAAAAAAAATAGCTTAGGGTAGTTTAGCATATTAAGTGCTAGTTTTCTGTTGAACTTTGCTTTTTAGGATCTAATACAACTTAGTTAAAGTTTATCTTTCCTAGTTATAGTTTAAAACAGCTTGTTATAGTCAAAAACAACAAAACAGCCCTTTAAAGGGGTGTTTGGATCAGTAGTCAAAACAGGTCAAATTGGATTTTTACTATTCATGTGCACTTAGGGTACTTTTAATCTTGCTTATTGTAGTCCTTATTAGGTGTTAGTAGAAGCAATTAAGTTGATTTGAGAGGTTTTGAGGATCTAAGTTGAGAACTGCTAGTTATAGGGTATGCACTGGCCATTTTAGCTTATTATAGGGATAAGCTCATTTGATCCTTATTTTTGTCATTCTTGAGTCTATTTCAGTCTATATTTAATAGTTGATTTAGTGTCATAAGCCTTGGTTCATATATCAGTCTATAACAGTCCTCATCACCCATAGCAGACTGCATATGTTTTTGAATTTTGCCATTTTCAGCTTTTATCTTTTATTTTTAATTCGTTCACTTTAAGTTAGAATTAGCTCAATTTTTGCTCAGAGATTATTGGGTTGCCTATCTTGTTATTCATATTTTTTTTGAATTTTTTAGAGTAGCTTTTACTAGCTTGTGAGCAGCTTGAAATGTCCTTTTTTTTACCCTGCTCCAACAGTGCCTTAGCATACTCAGCAGACCCTTTAGCTTATTTAATTGCTTTTCAGTGCTTAATAGCTTTAGATTATGGCTTATTCTTAGATATTTGGTTAGTTTAGACTGTGCTTAGTGTGATTTAGCTTATTCAGTTTTCACTTAGCTTAAACAATAGCTTAACAGCTTATTGGATTTTTCCCCCTAGTCTCATTCCCTTTTAATGTCCACTGTTATGCTTTATTTGCTTATTTTTGAGCCTATTTCAAGTTTTCATAAAATGTTGTAGTTATGAAAATAGCTTATTTTCAAGTGCTTATTAGGTTTTTATAAGAAAAGTTAAAAAAAATAGCTAGCAAAAAGGTGCACTAGGGATTCGAAACTGGGACCTCTAGCAGACCAAGCCTCAACACCACACAACAATCCAACTGCCCTAGGGACTTTTTCTGTTATATCCCTTCACTATATTTCTTTTAACCCTCTTTTTTTCTCTTTAGCTTATTTCCTTGTTTCTGCTTAAAACTGCTTATTCAATACAGCTTTTTTCACCTTTTTATTTTTCTTGAAATCCTTAGTTCATCAGTTAGTTTTCATAAACTTTTCAAAATTTTCCCTTTCCATTTAATATTTTTAATCATTTAATTTCTTAAAATTAGTTTTTAATTCATAAAAATTAAAATAAAAATCAAAAAAATATAAATCTTTTTTCTAAAATTTTCTTTTTACATCCAGGATTTAGGAAAATTAAATTTGCATCCATAGGGTTAATTTTTAAAGATTTCGATTTTTAGGCTCGTTTTTAGATTCCCGTTCGCGTTTTTAGAATACTTTGATTTTTGCTTTATTCTCGTTGCGTATTTACTTTCCTTGACTTAAAAACAAAAGTGAAAATCATATTTCAAGCATTTTAATACAAAACCTCAAACGAAATCCTCGATTCACGCCTCGTTGGGACACGACCCGGGTATTCCTTATCCGGATTATTAATATCGAATCAATTTTTGGCGCCGCTGCCGGGGAGGTGTGTTGCGACAATATCATTACAGTTTGATGATTAGTGACTTGAAGATCCTTCCTTGTGAAGTTTCTTGTTTTTCTTGTGAATAGTTTTTATCAAAAACCCAAAAAAATTAAAAAAACTTGAAAAACCCAAAAATATTTTCCTTTTCTAATTTTTTTTTAAATATAAAAAACCAAAAATTGAAAATCATATTTCAAGCATTTTAATACCAAACTGTTGTTCCCGTTACACTTATAGAAATAACTAGAAAGTTATCCTAATTGTGTACTAAGACTGATACAATGTATGATTAATTTTACCAAATAAGTTATAACGTAAATATAGAAACAACAAAGTTTTTTCAACGTTTAAATTCTTATTAGAAATTAATCAAAGAATCTATTACCCAAAGTGTTTTGCGGAATAAACACTTTGGGATTGAATAGACAAGGTATGGTATTCTCCTCTTCTAAACTCAAGCTTTTCTTGAGTGACAACTAAAAGACCCTACTGAGCTATCTCAGTGAGTAGGTTGTTCTATGGAGGAGAAAAGTGGGTTGTGAAAGTCTAAGCTTTTAGTGCACAACCTTAACTCACTTTTCTCCTCATCTATCTATTTATACACAAGTATAAACGAACGCCTATAACTAAAGTACAAGTTGACCTATGCTGGTCTGACAAAAGTACAACTGTGTTTTGTCATTACCAAGAATCTACATCGGGAATAAGCTAAAAGGTCCTTTTGAGTGTCTGCCCAACCACTCCTTGACTTTAAGCCGTTTTAAGGAAAGTTCGCTTTCGGCGTGATAAGACTTGTTCTTATCCTCTTCAAACTTTCCCGCTCGATCCCGCCTTTACTTCAGGTCTTTGATTCATTCTAAGTCTTCAGTCTTTAGTCTTCAGTTTTCATGTTGTTCAGGAGACTGAGGGGTTCAGTGAGCTCTTGTCAGTACTCACTGAACCCATCATCTCTTCTTTGGCTTAAGTCTCACTCAAGGAGTACCGCCTTCCTGAGGAGTGAATCCTTCGCCTTGAATTCGTCTTAAGCATCCTGAAGATGACTCACTGAGTTACTGTTATCTCAGTGACTTGAATTGTTCTCGGTTGGTAAACACTTGGCTTAATTTGTGTTCAAATCCCGTTTTAGATAATTGGCTATTTATGGACCCAACAATCTCCCCCTATTTGGATATAAATTATGCCTAAGTGTTATTGATCAGTATGAGTGAGCTAATGGCTTCTTCTCATACTGAATATACTAGAAGATAGTAAGGACTACGATATAACATAAACATGGGACAACATTTTATTCATGTCATTACAAAGTCCTATCAGCTAAACAAAATACTTAAGGTTCCTGACGGAGACCCATTAGTTCAAGCTTTGCCTTCTTCGACACTAACACTTCTTTGTCAGGTCGTTCCTTCATCAACTGATCCATCAGCCTGACAAACTCCTCATTGTTAGAGCCCCTGATATTAAGTGCCATCAGTTTGTAGGCTAGGAGTGTTGTCGTTTCCACTTTGTCAATGTCAGAAACTCTCTGAAAGGATTCCTGACCAAATTCATCCACGAAGAAGATACCATACTCAGGTTCTTTGATGACTAGGTTAGGACAGAACTTGACTCCCTGAGGAGGAACTCTGTTGCAGTGAAGTGCAGCTATGTATTGTTCAGGCTCCATAGCTACAGCTTTCCTTTTCTTCCCAACCTTCTGAGTAAATTCAGGGATAGTTAGTCCCTGAGAAGCAAGTGCCTCATCATGGTTAATGCCTAGACTCTTTGCCACTTTTGTGAGTTCCTAATACTTGGCACTCAGTGACTTGATGATGATGGGGGCATTCTTGCTTGTGGTTTTCTTCCTCAGGATGGGCATCATCATATCCCATTCTCTTAACCCATAGTCTGAAAATTTGACTGTTGGAAGATGTTCAGACTTTCTTGGACCTCTATGGATTGTTAAGCTCAGAGGTCTGGTGGGGTGAATGGTGATGTCAGTGATTTTGCCTTCACCTTTGGTTTTGGTCATGTGCCATACATACCTCTCATATGCCCTTTGCCTCTTTTCTTGCTTCAGTTTGGCTTCCATGTTGTGTTTCTGAAGAAGTTGGGCTTGAAGCCTGATGAATTCATCTCCCTGAATCTCTTTCTCAGACTCCTTTATTTCTTCCTTGGCAACCTCATGGATGGTAGATGTGGTGAGGTCATGGGCTTTCCTGCGATCTTCCTCATCTAAGATCTTAGCAAGTTCCTCCTGAGTCCCATAGACTCTTCTCCCATCTTCTAAGTCAACAAAAGACGGTGCTTTAGGATCTGGCTGTCTTATGTTTGAAGCCTTGACTAAGTGTGGTTCAGGAGAAGAGGTTTCAGTCATAATATCCTTCCCTTTGTCAGTGAGAGGAGGTTGACTGGTGGATGCATCAGGGTTTGGAACAGTTACCAAGGCAGAGGAAGGATCAGGGATTTCATCATTTTTCTCCCCCTCAGCAGGTGTAGGAACTTCAGTGGAAAGACCTGCTGACTGAGGAGGTGGTGGCACATGAGAGGCCTGAAGAAGTGATAGGATAGTTGAGATCATGGACTTTGTCTCAGAAGTATCATTCTTCACGACACTGAGTTCGGCAGCCATGGTTTGTTGGGTGGTTGAGAGTTCAGTGACACGGTTGGTGTAGTGGTTGATCAGCTCATTATGTGTTTCTGAGAGCTGAGCAATGGCTGAGGAAAGCTTGTTGAGGTGCCCCTTGGATTCCATAGCAGCCTGAAGAATGGAATCCTGGTTTTCCCTGAGACCTTTGAGATCTACCCCCTGAAAGAGCTGAAGAAGCTCAGTCAGGTTGGTGGCGGCAGTCGTCTGAGTGGCCATATGGTCTTTCATTGATTGAAGTAGTTTGGGATCATCAGTAAGTTGATCTTGGACTGATTCAACGGCCTTGAGGAGGTTTGCAAGGTCCTGATGCTGACCAGTAGCTGTTTCATCAAAGGTTTTGGTCAGTTCCCCAAGTTGTTTGTCAGCCAGACTAGAAGCCTGAAGAATCTTGTCCTGAGATTCTTCCACAGAGGCCCTGAAGTCAGCATAGGAGGCTGCTGCTTCAGTATGCTGATCCGTTAGTTCATCAGTAAGAGCATTGTAAAGACCTTCGTTGGCATGGCGAAGGAATTTGGCCATACTTCTTTCAGAAGGTGGATGAACATTATCATACTTAGTTAACCACTCAGGGGTGGCTGAGGCACCTAATGAAGATGATGATGAAGATGATGGTGAACTGGGTTGTTGATCCTCAGGATGAGGAGAAGAGAGTTGTTGCTCAGACTGCGGAGGAGAGTTAATTGGACCCTCCATTTCCTCCTCAACTTCAGGAAGTGGTTCATCCTCACCAAAATCGAAATCCGTCTCCTCCTCTGACTCATCAGCCAACAAATTTTCATAGTCAGCCAGAGAAGGAGCCTTCAGGGAATCCAGCTCCCCCTCAAAAGAGGGCTCACTTTTGTTGTGGCCAGGTCCTGATCCTTTAGCCATAATAACTGGTGGGGTTTTACCAGCCTGACTAGCCATAATAACTGGGGGGGGGTTTGCCTAGCCTGACTGTTAGGATCAGTTCCCAAGTGACTTGGACCGCCTGAGGGGGTGATGGGTTCTGTATCAGTGGGTGGTTTGTTTCCCCCTGAGTCTTTGTCCCCCTGAGCACCTTCATCTACTGACGGGTGTTTTCTAGTAGAATCACTAGGTACTATTGGTGATTGTTGATGGCCTCCCTTCCCATCAGGATTGTGATGTCCTTTTGGGGATTTAGAGGCCTGAACTCCCTGAGACTCTAAGTGTGATTGCTTAGAGACGTTAAAGGGATGTGAATGGGTATGGGTCCCCGTCTCAGTGGAGTAGTACTGCTCCACCGAGGATATAGAACCCTGAACTCCCTCAGGCTCTGATTGTGATTTATCAGTGCCTTCATTGGGATGTGAGTGGGTGGATGCTCCTGACCCACCTGACTTGTTTTTGTCAGTAGGGACATTCGGAAAGGGTGTGCCCGAGGATACTGAGGATGATTGCCCAGCACCCTCCGTTGGCAGTTGTTTTGTGGCCAATGTGGTCTCTTTTATGGGAGTCTTAGAGGTCAAGGTCACAACAACTTTCTTAGTGCCTGAGGCAACAGTCTCAGTGATGAGTGGTCTAGGTCTAACCACCTTACTGGACTGTCCCCCTTTCCCTTTGGTCTTCTTCACCTTTTTGGTTGGTGAAGGAACTGGTGAGCATACATTTTCACCCTGAATCACCGTTAACATGTAGGTGGTCAGGGCGACTGGTTGTACCTCAGTAATGTCACTACTAAAGTTGGTCTTGTGAAGAATGTCAGGTTTTGAGCCTTCTTCATCAGACCTTAAGTAGTCAGAACCAAGGAGGTCCTCAAGCACACAGGAAATGAACCTAGGATAAGACATGTGTCTTTGCCTATGTTTCCCTGAGAGCTTTGACACGAGGTCACAGAAGATTATTCCTCCGATATCAATTTTTCTACCCTCCAAGAGACTGAACATCATCAATTGTTGTGATGAGTTCAATTGCTCAGTGGAGGATTTGTTTCCTCCGAGTACCTGTATGACGAATGTCATCATAAGTCTCCAGACAGGGTGAAACCATGTCTTCACTATTGGAGCCTTTGCCAGCAAGGCTTTAGGAGACTCGGTAGGACGCCTAACATCATGAGGCCCTAGGAAAAGCATTTCAGCTTTTATTTCCTGATCAGTAGGGTTAGCCTCAAAGTTCTCAACAAAGTTAAGACCTGTGGCCATGATGAAGTTCTTGTAGTTCAGGGAGAGAGTCCTAGTCCCATTCATCACAGTGAAGGTGATGATCGACTCTTTGGTGTCCTTAGGGCTAGTAGCCGTTGCGGTACACCAAAACTCCCTGAGATAGTCATTATAAATGACTTCTGGGGTAGTTGTAAAAGTTGTGGCAAGGAAGCAGTTTTGTAAATACTTAACTACGTCCTTGTAACCCCCATATTGCTGGGGATAGTGGAAATTTCCAACCACATTGTTTTTGGTCAGGTACACGCCCTCCATTGTGAAGTTCACATTGGGGGCGGTGGTTATAGCATTAGAGGAAGCCATTTTATGATCTGGTTTTGGTCGAAAAATGGTCGGATGTTTCTAAATGCTAAGAACACACACACAATTTGTTTTGAGAGAGAAAAAAGGGCAGAGTTTGCTTATAATTTTCAAAAACGTGTGTGTGAATTCTTTTGGATTGGTATTTATAGGGAAGTGGAAAGGTTGGGGGTATTTAGGGCATAAAGCAATTAACTTCAAAAAATTTGAAAATTGTTTTATAAAAATTTGAAGTCCGCATTTAATGCCACGATTCCACTTCCTCATGTATTCGGCAACCATCATGGTGAACAGTTGAGCCGTCTGCAAAAAGTGTAGTTTGCAGAGATGAGTCATCACATTTCTCTAATGTGATTGGAGAGGCATTTAATGCCTAGTGGGAAAGTGGGGGCCCAAGATGTGTATGCCAGAGAGACATATATTCCTATATTAAATAGGAAATCAGTCACCAACCTAGGACAATTACTAACAAAATACTTAGAGCATTTAAGTTAGCATTGAATGACATCTTGAGGGCCCTGAATGACTTTTCATTCACTGAGGGTTTCAGGAAGGGGATTCAGTGATACTTGACACTGAGGGACACATTGATTCAGGGACCTGAGGTTTTAAGAATGTACACTTCAGTTGGATGGATTCAATCAGTGGACTGAGTCTCAATATCCAACATCCCTAGCTCAGCTTTCAGTCTAGTGAAAGTTGGTTCATCCAAAGGTTTGGTGAAGATATCAGCTAACTGATATTCAGTAGGGATGAAGTGTAATTCAATGTCACCATTCATGACATGATCCCTGATGAAATGATATCTGATATCAATGTGTTTTGTTCTCTGATGAAGAACAGGGTTGTTAGAAATTGCAATTGCACTTGTGTTATCACAAAAGATGGGAACCATCTTATACTGAATGCCATAGTCACTGAGTTGACTTTTCATCCATAGTACATTTGCACAACAGCTGGCTGCTGCAACATATTCAGCTTTAGCTGAGGACATGGCAACTGATTGTTGCTTCTTAGCACTCCAACAGACTAATTTTCCACCAAGAAATTGGCAGGAGCCTGAGGTGCTTTTCCTATCCATGTTGCATCCAGCATAGTCAAAGTCAGAGTATCCCTTGAGGTCAAACCCTGAGCACTTAGGATAATACAATCCAAGGCTTGGAGTACCTTTCAGGTACCTGAGGATCCTTTTCACAGCAGTGAGATGAGATTCTCTTGGGTCAGATTGATATCTGGCACACAAACATACTGAGAATTGGATGTCAGGCCTTGATGCAAGGAGATACATCAGTGACCCAATCATTCCTCTGAATAGAGTCTGATTGAATGATTTACTAGTAAGGTCATAACCAAGGTTGTTTGGTGGGACCATGGGAGTCTTGACTGAGGCACAGTCACTGAGATCATACTTTTTCATTATGCTTCTGACATACTTCTCTTGACTGATAAAGGTTCCTTTATCAGTCTGCTTAATTTGTAAGCCAAGAAAGTAAGTCAGTTCTCCCATCATGCTCATTTCAAATTTCTTTGCCATCAGTTTTTCAAACTGTTTGCAAAGTTTATAACTTGTTGAGCCGAAGATGATGTCATCAACATATACTTGAACAAGTATAACATCATCATTTGTCTTGTAGATAAACAAGGTATTGTCTATCTTGCCTCTGACAAATTTGTTTTGGATCAGGAAAGATGAGAGAGTTTCATACCATGCCCTGGGAGCTTGCTTCAGTCCATAAAGGGCTTTGTCAAGCTTACAGACATAGTCAGGAAACTCACTGCTCTCAAATCCAGGAGGCTGTTTGACATAAACTTCTTCTTTCAGTGAACCATTTAAGAATGCACTTTTAACATCCATTTGGTACACTTTGAAGTTCATGTAGGTTGCAAATGCATGGAAGATCCTGATGGCTTCCATCCTTGCAACTGGTGCAAATGTTTCCTCATAGTCAATGCCTTCTTGCTGGTTGTAGCCTTTGGCAACCAGTCTGGCCTTGTTTTTGATGACTATGCCATTCTCATCAGATTTGTTTTTGAATACCCATTTCATGCCAATGACTGTAACTCCATCAGGACACTTGACTAAGGTCATCACCTTATTTCTGTCAAATTGTTCCAATTCATCATGCATGGCCTGAACCCAACTAGGATGAGTAAGTGCTTCTTTGACACTTTTGGGTTCAATGGTGGAAATGAAGTCCACAAATAGGCATTCATTGGCTGAGGCTGCGGATAGTTTAGCAGCCATGCTTCTGTTGAGCATGCCTTCAGTAGGCTCTCCAATAATGTTGACAAGTTCTATATCCTGAGACCTAGTCCATCTGTCCTGAGGTCTTGGATACTAATTAGAACTTGTGGAGGCCAGATTGGGTAGAGGTGAAGGGATTGGTTCAGACACTTGAGGGCTTTCAGGGTGTTGGGTGTCTGAATGATTTATCTAATCACTGAGATTATTTGGTTCCTGAGCACTTTGAACAGACCGATTGTTAGAGTCAGTGTTTGTTTGTGCTTCAATAAACTCAGTGATGTTTGGGTGAGGAAGGTTATGAGGAAGGATGTGATAGGAGATATCAGCATCAGCTTGATACTGAGTGGAAGGATTGTTTTCAGGATCAAACTCATCAGGAGGATATCTTGATGAGTCATCGATTCCTATCTCTTCCACTGAGGAATTTGAGAACCTGATGACTTCAGTGCTCTCATCAAAGGTAACATGAAATGTTTCCTCAGTTTGTTGTCTCCTTGTGTTGAACACCCTGAAGGCTTTTGAGATAAGGGAATATCCTAGGAAGTATCCATCATCAGCCTTTGCATCAAATTTCCCTAGGTGATCTTTGTGATTATGAATAAACACAGGGCACCCAAATACATGAAAGTAGCTGATGTCAGGGATTCTTCCCTTGAATAACTCATAAGGAGTCTTGCTATATCTCTTGACAATAATGGATCTGTTTTATGTTTAACAGGCAGTTTTGACTGCTTCAGTCCAGAAATGTTTTGAGAGGACTGATCCATTTAGCATTGTTCTAGCATCTTCAATGAGTGTTCTATTTTTCCTTTCAGCCACACCATTTTGTTCAGGTGTGTAAGGTGAGGAAAAGTTTTGATGGATACCTTTCTCGTTACAGAAACTTTCAAGTTCATGGTTTTTGAACTCAGTCCCATTGTCAGTCCTAATCTGTTTGACTTTGATGTCATTTTGATATTCAATGTTCCTGACAAAGGACATGATAGTTCCTGCTGCCTGACTCTTTTTGGTCAGGAAGTAAACCCAAGTGTATCTTGAGTATTCATCCACTATGACCAGAGTATACTTCTCATGGTTAATAGATCTAGGACTGATGGGTCCAAAGAGATCCATATGAAGAAGGTGTAGGCAGTTCCTGATGGAAAAGTTGGTTTTGGTTTTAAAGGATTCTCTCTTGTGTTTGCCTTTTTCACAAGCTGAGCAGGGTTTATCCTTTGAAAACACAAGAGATGGTAAGCCAAGGACCTTGTTTTGTTTCACAAGATGATTTATGTTTTTGAAGTTCAGATGGGATAGTCTCTTATGCCAAAGCCAATTGAGAGTTTCAGTGGCCTTAGCAAAGAGACAAGTACCATTCTGAGTCAGACTAGTCATGTCTAACACATAAACATCTTGTCTTCTAGGTGCAATAAGGACAACTTCCTTGTTTGCATTGAAGATGGTTCCTTGCTTATCATCAAACTGAACTATGTATTTTGCATCACATAGTTGACTGACACTGATCAAATTATACTTAAGGCCATTTACATAAGCTATCCTAGTGAAGACTATACCATTGTAGTTTACTGAACTATAACCTTCAGTGGTACATGATGTGTTATCAGCAAATACCACCTTGGGTCCTGATTCTTCCACATATTTGTGCAGATACTGCTTCACACCAGTCATGCTCCTTGAACATCCACTATCTAGATGCCAAATTGGCTCCCTGGCATGTCTCTGCACAAATAGTAAACTGGGTCAGTTCTTTCTAGGACCCCTCTTCTTAGAGGGATTAGCTTTAATAGCCTGCTTAAAAGTAGATAATGATTCATGGTCAGTGGTTGAGTGGACTGAGCTCCCACAAATTTTACATTTAATTGCAGGGGAAGACTCAGCAGACTGAAAGGATGATTTGTTCTTTCCTCTCCTTGCCTGAATGACCTCCTCATGTCCTAAGGTGTCATGAGTGGGATCACCACATAGGTCACATCATGTGTCCATTAACCAATCCTCAGGGAGGTGGTCATTGAATCCACAATGAGGGCAAGGGGCAAAAGGCTTTGCCTTTTTCATTTTCTGCTTAGCATCAGATGGATACTTAAGAGCAACTGCTTTAAAGTTTGCCATCTTAGCTGAGGCTGTGTATGACTGATGATCAGAGGTTCTGTGATCTTCCTTTTTGCATACCATGCAGTAAAGGATTCTGTAGCAATCATCAGCAACATGATTTCTAAAGTGACACAGCTCATATATCAGCAGAGGTTTGGTGGGCTTGGTTTTGGGTTTGGAGCTTGAGGAAGCTGATTTTGTTTCCTTAATCTTAGATTTAGGACTTTTCTCAGAAGATTCAATCTTCTCACTCAGCTTCCTGACCATTTCAGTCAACTGATCAATTCTTTGATCAGGACTATGGGATTTTACCTCAGAAGGGACTGAAGTAGATGAGTCATCAGTGTTTACTGAGACTTTTGCTTCAGAGGGGACTGAAGTTATTGAGTCATCAGTATTTACTGAGACATCAGGGATTAGCCTTTTCAGTATTTACTGAGCAACAGCTGAATAGCTACCTCCCTTTTTGTCGACTAGCTGGGGCACATTTATATCAGCCGTAGTAGGATCTTGGTTTTAAAAACCTTTAGCACTCTTAGTTTTGGAAAGATTTTATAAACCAGAGGCTCTGATACCACTTGTTGTTCCCGTTACACTTATAGAAATAACTAGAAAGTTATCCTAATTGTATACTAAGACTGATACAATGTATGATTAATTTTACCAAATAAGTTATAACGTAAATATAGAAACAACAAAGGTTTTTCAACATTTAAATTCTTATTAGAAATTAATCAAAGAATCTATTACCCAAAGTGTTTTGCGGAATAAACACTTTGGGATTGAATAGACAAGGTATGGTATTCTCCTCTTCTAAACTCAAGCTTTTCTTGAGTGACAACTAAAAGACCCTACTGAGCTATCTCAGTGAGTAGGTTGTTCTATGGAGGAGAAAAGTGGGTTGTGAAATCTAAGCTTTTAGTGCACAACCTTAACTCACTTTTCTCCTCATCTATCTATTTATACACAAGTATAAAAGAACGCCTATAACTAAAGTACAAGTTGACCTATGCTGGTCTGACAAAAGTACAACTGTGTTTTGTCATTACCAAGAATCTACATCAGGAATAAGATAAAAGGTCCTTTTGAGTGTCTGCCCAACCACTCCTTGACTTTAAGCCATTTTAAGGAAAGTTCGCTTTCGGCGTGATAAGACTTGTTCTTATCCTCTTCAAACTTTCTCGCTCGATCCCGCCTTTACTTCAGGTCTTAGATTCATTCTAAGTCTTCAGTCTTTAGTCTTCAGTCTTCATGTTGTTCAGGAGACTGAGGGGTTCAGTGAGCTCTTGTCAGTACTCACTGAACCCATCATCTTCTTCTTTGGCTTAAGTCTCACTCAGGGAGTACCGCCTTCCTGAGGAGTGAATCCTTCGCCTTGAATTCGTCTTAAGCATCCTGAAGATGACTCACTGAGTTACTGTTATCTCAGTGACTTGAATTGTTCTCGGTTGGTAAACACTTGGCTTAATTTTTGTTCAAATCCCGTTTTAGATAATTGGGTATTTATGGACCCAACACAAACCGCAAACGACATCCTCGATTCACGCCTCGTTGGGACACGACCTGGGTATTCTTTATCCGGATTATTACGAACGAATTGCGTTGTGATTTGCACGTTGACCTTTTCCCCTTAAAAGGTTGACTTGTGTGAATTGTCAATACCAATTTTTCCCCTTAAAAGGTTGACCTTTTCCTCTTATTCGTTTAATTATTTATCTCTCACACTATATCAGTTTAATTCTTCTTCTTTATGTCTTCATCTTACCATTATGGTTGTGAATACTGTGGGGGTCCTCCAAATGGTTGAAATTTCCATGGTTGTAGCATTGTAAATACAGAAAACGGGTTTGTCTATGACCAAAATCCCTATAATGAAACAACCAATTTCTTTAACCAATCCCCACACCATGAGATGGAGACATATTCTTGTAAGTACTGTGGAGGTCCTCACCAATGTTTTAATTGTCAAGTTGGGAACACGCTTGTCTACGAGCAAGTTTCATGTAATAATCAAAACTTTGGTTATGACCATTATCCATATAATTCACCGAATCAGTCTCAGCAAACGTATTGTTGTGAGTTGATTCGTGAGAATCAACGCATATTTTTCATCAAAGATTTACAAAGGAAATATGTAAACCCGAGTCGTTTTCCCAACGAAGGATTGAATGGAATTTTGTGATTCTAGTCGTGAAACGTGTCGTGAATAGTGATAAAAGAGAAATTTTGGGTTTTTACGCTAAAATTAGTAAACATGAATTAAAAATGACTTAATGATCTAGGAAAACGATAATCGAAAAAACCCTCATTTTTTTTCATCCAGTTGAAATCCCTAAATTACCCTCTAATTTGAAATTCTTTTTTTTTTTTGAAACAAATACAGTATAATAAAAGAATTAAAGAATTCCATAACCTAAGTTACTAAACTAATTAAACAATTACGATAACCTAAAATGTTATTCCTAAATCCGTGGCTAACTTAGACTTGAACCAATTATAAATATAATATGAGAAATTGCAAAATATAAAAGCCATAATATGAGTCTTATAAAAATCGACATTGTATGATAAAATAAGTACACGAATCACATGAACTATAGGACCAAAATGAATTAAATCTTGTGCACAATATTTGGTGGTCTAAGAAATGTATAGATACATTTTGATTTTTAAATGAAAAACTTGGTCACTTATCCTTCCACTTTGCTCGGCGGAAAGTCTATCAAACATATCCCTTAAAATCTGCTATCCGCATTCAAAAGTAAAACAAATAAAACCATATAATATTGCAAAACCCATGCATCCTCAAATTTGTGTGCTTAAAGTCGACACTTATTTCCTTAAAAGTCCAGACCATAAATAAAATACCAATAATAAATGTCTGACTTTCTGTGTATTTAAAAGCCCACACGCCATTCCAAATTCTACGCAGCCATAATACATTATCAGGCCTTGCCTAGGGTAGACCAATTCAGCACGCCTTCACCTCTTTTCTGATATATTCATAACAACTCAAACCTCCATATCTCTCCCTCTACTACCGAGTATAACGCACCATCAAAGACGCATAGAACTCTAGCAAACTAAAGTGAATCGGCTGCCTATCTTGGAGTTCTTTTGAGTGGTACAAAAGGGGTGGTAACGTGGAGGTAGAAGAGCACGCAAGGGTGGTTTGATCGTGGTAGAGGCTTGGTTTAGTTCGAATAGGGTGATAGTTTGGGTCGAGTTCTGGTCTTTTTGTTCTGGATCCTTTCTTTGAATCAAAACAAGGTATAACATACTAAACCCTAAAGATTTATGGCACGAGTGGTTGTTTCAGTTTGCTGTCTCAAAACCCAAAGAAATACGAAGGGTATAGCTGGTGTGATCGGGTGGTGGTGATACCATGTCATGGTCGTGTTGTGAGTACCTCATGTGTTACTTGATTCGTTAGAATTGGGTCCTTGTTAGCCCTCCTTTGATCCGCTTCACTATCGTTCCAAGGTATTCGATTTCTCTTGTTCTTCATGCATCTATACGACTTATATACACATAAATATACAATCGGCTTTAAAGCTTGTATTACAAACATGGTTAACATAATATGGTGGTGTCGATATGAGGGTTTATGTGATTGTTAAAATCAGCTTGGGTTGCATGAAATATGGACCCTTATTGTACATTAAATAACGACCAATACATATGTACATATAAGCTTTGGAATCTCGTTTTGTTACATCCTTTTTGAGTCAATAATATACGACATAAATTCTGGATGAGAGCCGCATAAAATGATGTGTTACAAATCGCATGAAATATTGAAATAAAGGTCACATGGAATGATGAAATTATAGGTCGATATATATACGGTCTTGATGTGCTATTTAAAATCAGCGGGCTTATGAAATATGGTATTCAAACATGTTTTCAATCAAAAAAATAATGTAAGATAAAACCTGGGTGAGTCGCATAAGTGTCTAAAAGACATGATGATATAATATATTCTAAGCATGATAAACTAATATTATGGGTTTAACGAATAATAATTAGGTACTAAGAACAATAATCCGATACATCATTAAATAATAAATGAACTTATAAAAAATGGTCGATCCTTTAATTCAGGTAGATCATTGGAAGAAGGAGTGATTTGTGTTTGCGAGTGTACGTTGAGTCGCTTTTAAGGTACAGATATTCTGCTCTTGTATAAGGAGCCTTCGGTCTCTATTTTGATTCGTATTAGGGTTTCCCTATACCATTGCTATGTTCCCTACACTTGATGAGATCCTTTCGATTTGTGAACCTTTGATATGAACCCTTGATATGAACCTTGAGATTTGGACTATGCTTTGACCATATGAAACTTTGCTTTGATATGAACCTTGGACCTTTGACCCCAGTTTGATACTACGAGCCAAAATATGTTCCCTAGCCATGAAGGTAACATGGCCGTGTTATTGATGCACCAATGGCATGACTAGTGTGTAGCCCTAGTGATTTGGTTACACCGTCCCCATTATGATATGATATGAGCTCACTATGATATGATTTGATATGGCCAATATGATTTGTTTGGGGGGCGAATGGATGCATCCTAGATATGTTCTGATATGATATGCTTTGATATGATATGATATGGTGACTGGGGCTGGGTGCAATCCACTCCTTTCACACCCCTGGGAGCTGATCACTCCAACTGGTACATGAGGACACCCCTCATATTATCGGCTTATTTGAGAGGTATCCCCTCTATATGATTATTATATGCTATGATATGATATGTTTTGATATGGGCTCGTGGTGGATTACTGTCCTAAACCTTTACTCTTTGTACCTTTACTTATATCTTATTCATTATGCTATATCTGTTCATTTCCGTTTACTTTCGTTTCCGTTTATTACATATCTGTTCACTGGGCTTTTTAAGCTCAGCCGCATTTCTTTTCCTGCGGCAGGTTTTAGTTGGAAGATGGGTATGAGTGAAGAGACTTTTGGACTTAGAAGACTTGATAGTTATTTTGGCCTAGAGATGATTAGAAGTTATTATATTGTAGAATTTGTATTCGCATTTGTAACCTTGTAATTTCAGTATTTCATTTGTAACCTTTGAGATTCCTTGTATTACTGTAATGTATGCTTTGTTTTGATCTGATATGAAACCATTAGTGTGACATCTTTACCCTTGTCGGGTTGGGGTGTTACAATTATGGTATCAGAGAGACAGGCTGCGATTCGTAATACATTTACCCTTGACCTGTGTAAGTTAGGACCACTAAGTTTTCCCTGTAGGCGCTCGCAAGGCAACCTTTAAAAATTTGCTTTAGGATCTCCCCATAGGAACCTAAGTTTTGACCGGTGAGGAATGGGTAGACTATAAGGCATCTGTTTAGTTATCTTTGCTTCCACATCACTCTGATTCGTGCCTTGCTCTTGGTTAGACCCTGTTGATATCACTATTGGAAATTGAAAGCTCATACTTTGCACCACCTAAGATTTGAACCTGATTAAATCTTGAAGGCATTGAAAATTTCATAATAATTGCCTGACACTATTTGATCCTCATCTTCAGATTTTGACTCTGATCTTTGATCCTTTCGTTAATCATTTTGACGCCTCTTCGGGCACTCTGAGAACCTCTATGGCGATGACGTACTGGATATGTTTTGTTATTTGTCTTTTGCTTTTGATAAGTATCTATGAATCTTCCGACACTATTTGATTTCGTCTCACCCATCTCTGTCCCTATGAGAAGTCTTGTGGTGTGTAACCACGAGTATAAGAATGTTTCCCCCTCAATTTTGAATGATAAAGATTTGATTTGTGATCCGTCTTTCTTTGGATAGTTAAGTTCGATTTTATTCCTTCAAGGAATTGGTTGATTGATCACTCTAATATGGACAACTAACCTTCCATGTCTCACCTTTGGCGTTTGAAACAATTTTGAACTCCCTACTACGATTACCAAACCCTTTGCTATCAATATTACTCTGGAGACTCGTGTGTTACTTTCACGGCTATGAAGTCTTCCTAGAACTCATTTCGTACACAAATGAATGAACCTCATCTTGAGAGTTATTTGGCACTCTGAATTTTCTGAATATGATACCTGTTTGAACCACCAAGTTTTTTACCGGAGTGTGAAGTGGGATTCAATTTGATACCGAGAGATTGTCTAGTCACCAAGCGAAGATGTCTTTCAGATGTGTCCGGAATCATACCTGTTGATTTGAGCAACCGGGAAGAGCAACAACCGAAGATCAGGAAGTGAGTTTGCTTAAGTGTGTTTTCTGGGCGTGTTTTAGTTTCATTCGTGATTAAGAAGGATGGTGACAGGAGATATGTAGTGATTACTGGAAGCTGAACCGTATTGCTGTTAGGAACCATTATTTCTCTACCCTGAAACGTCTATGTATCTGTTCAATTTCAGAGCGCGAAGTTTCTTTCAAATGGAAGTATAAATTGAAGTTATTCTTGAAATCGCCTTCCATATTTGTAACGACTGCTGTGACGGTTAGTGACGCTAATAGTATTAGCTAAAGCTCCGACTGTTTCGTGAATTTGATAAATAATATTTTCTCGTGAGTACTTGGGCAAATGGTCATTGTATGACTTAATAGTACGTTCGGAGACGAGGAATGGCATGAAAAACATCTTTGCACTTTGTTAGGAAATTCGTCGAGCATTTGTACATTCTGAGAGATTGATATTTGTAGAGACAACGATGTTCTTAATTGAGGATATCACTTTAAATTCCGCAAGTTTTGAAAACTATCACCAAGTGGTCAAGACCGATGACAGAACGAAGAACTGAAACCTTTTTGAACCTTGCAGAAGAATTCTGGATGATGTTTACAAGTTGCGATACCATTGAGAAATTTCGTGAACCGAGAGAAACAGCTTAGTTTGATTGAGAATGGAGTTTTGAAAAAGCTGAAATAGAAATTAGCTTCCTTACCCTCGGGCGGAACAATTTTGGGATATTTCAGAAAGAGACTCGGTGATACTCCCTTGCTGCACAGAAAGTTTTTCGTATGCATCAAGGCAACTAGAAACATATCAGAAGGATTATTTCACTGCCTGACCTGGAGTTGACAACAACGGCGGCTACCCTGAAGAGTGAAGACATTCCTTACAAGGTAGAAGTGTTGGCGATGCAGAAGAGCTAGTCAAGATGGCGAACCTGGAGCTGATGAAGACGCGCAGTCTCACTTCCCTATTCATCTTGGTTGTACTAAGATGAATTGAGAGCGGAAGTAGACTGGATGATGAAGAGATTTAGAGATCGTGCTAGAAATCCACACTACTCCATCACATTCCAAGAAGAACTGCAGGAGGCTCGACGAACCAGACACAAGTTTCCGATTTTGGTTTCATTTCCCGATTGATGGACAAAGAAGACAGAAGTAACCGGACTTGAGGAGATTGGATGTGTTGAATGAACGGATTTTGAAACAGACCCTTTATGCTTGGAAGAATTGATTCTATGAAGGCCGAAGTTCTGGACTACTAACTTTCATTTTCGTTGACCCTCTTAAGTTTCGTTATATCATTAAAAGATCCTCTTATGATTTAAGTTCCCTAGAAGCATTTCAATTCGTGTTTATTTTTCGTATGTTCGGTGATGGCTTTGTTTTGAGAGATTTTGGCGAATTGTGGAAGATATGATGCTTGTGACGGCATACCTCACTTCTGCTAGGCAATCTGGGATTTTGATACTCTTGCGAATAGTTTTGTTTTCCCTCTTGACTATGACATTGATTTGGATGACCTCTGAGACTATGGAAGTACTAGGTGGATTAAGATAGGTTGTTTTGCTCACGACTCGAGATAAAATATGACCATCATGAGGGCATATTTATACGATGCCAGTATTATGACGTCTGGCCAACGTGATAATACTTACATCATATAACGTGCACTTATTGTGGTCATAGGATATTTCGAGGAGTGCCTTAGGAGCCTTAGAATTTCTGATAGCTGTTGGAGATTATTTGCGTTAGTGAGACATTAGGTTCATTCTACCTATACGCTTAATATGCCTTCACCGTTATACGATTTGATACGTTTGGATACTCGACACGCGTTTGCTGACCTCTGTACTTCCGATAAGAATCTTAGGTCCTATTGTAGAGCTTTCTGCCGTTTGATGTTATCAAACAATCTGTTTTCTGTCTGTATGGATTCGATTTGTTGCTATGAAGGAGCACACCTATGTTTTGCTATATATACGTCTCACATTCGATGAATCTGTTCATGATGATCTGTTATGAATTAAGATATGAGATTCTGGATTCTGAGAAAACAAGACCTGTCTGTTTATGAGAATACTTTTGAAAGGTTATATTGAAGACGATACTATTTGAAAATCTGAAGGGTTAAGCATATGTATCACCCTTATATTTCTGCGATTCGGTATGTTCTCATCTGATTTGACTAATCAAATTCCACAGACGATATATCCGTCAAATCCTACGTATTCCCTGTATCTCTTCGGAGAGAATACGATTATCATCTGTTACATTTGGTATATTATTCTTTTGATCTAGATTCAGTATGGTATGTCTTTTCTGAGGAAGCCGAAGCTATTTTGATCAGCAAGATAGAGTCATGAGAAACAAGTCATTCACATTTCCGTTCACGGTCCGTTGATATTCCGTTTCGTTTCACTTCAATTTTCGAGGATGAAAATTTTCTTTTAGATGGGAAGAGTTGTAAAACCCTCATTTTTTTTTCATCCAGTTGAAATCCCTAAATTACCCTCTAATTTGAAATTCTTTTTTTTTTTTAAACAAATAAAGTATAATAAAAGAATTAAAGAATTCCATAACCTAAGTTACTAAACTAATTAAACAATTACGATAACCTAAAATGTTATTCCTAAATCCGTGGCTAACTTAGACTTGAACCAATTATAATATAATATGAGAAATTGCAAAATATAAAAGCCATAATATGAGTCTTATAAAAATTGACATTGTATGATAAAATAAGTACACGAATCACATGAACTATAGGACCAAAATGAATTAAATCTTGTGCACAATATTTGGTGGTCTAAGAAATGTATAAATACATTTTGATTTTTAAATGAAAAACTTGGTCACTTATCCTTCCACTTTGCTCGGCGGAAAGTCTATCAAACATATCCCTTAAAATCTGCTATCCGCATTCAAAAGTAAAACAAATAAAACCATATAATATTGCAAAACCAATGCATCCTCAAATTTGTGTGCTTAAAGTCGACACTTATTTCCTTAAAAGTCCACACCATAAATAAAATACCAATAATAAAAGTCTGACTTTCTGTGTATTTAAAAGCCCACACGCCATTCCAAATTCTATGCAGCCATAATACATTATCAGGCCTTGCCTAGGGTAGACCAATTCAGCACGCCTTCTCCTCTTTTCTGATATATTCATAACAACTCAAACCTCCATATCTCTCCCTCTACTACCGAGTATAACGCACCATCAAAGACGCATAAAACTCTAGCAAACTAAAGTGAATCGGCTGCCTATTTTGGAGTTCTTTCGAGTGGTACAAAAGGGGTGGTAACGTGGAGGTAGAAGAGCACGCAAGGGTGGTTTGATCGTGGGAGAGGCTTGGTTTGGTTCGAATAGGGTGATAGTTTGGGTCGAGTTCTAATCTTTTTGTTCTGGATCCTTTCTTTGAATCAAAACAAGGTATAACATACTAAACGCTAAAGATTTATGGCACGAGTGGTTGTTTCAGTTTGCTGTCTCAAAACCCAAAGAAATACGAAGGGTATAGCTGGTGTGATCGGGTGGTGGTGATACCATGTCATGGTCGTGTTGTGAGTACCTCATGTGTTACTTGATTCGTTAGAATTGGGTCCTTGTTAGCCCTCCTTTGATCTGTTTCACTATCGTTCCAAGGTATTCGATTTCTCTTGTTCTTCATGCATCTATACGACTTATATACACATAAATATACAATCGGCTTTAAAGCTTGTATTACAAACATGGTTAACATAATATGGTGGTGTCGATATGAGGGTTTATGTGATTGTTAAAATCAGCTTGGGTTGCATGAAATATGGACCCTTATTGTACATTAAATAACGACCAATACATATGTACATATAAGCTTTGGAATCTCGTTTTGTTACATCCTTTTTGAGTCAATAATATACGACATAAATTCTGGATGAGAGCCGCATAAAATGATGTGTTACAGATCGCATGAAATATTGAAATAAAGGTCACATGGAATGATGAAATTATAGGTCGATATATATACGGTCTTGATGTGCTATTTAAAATCAGTGGGCTTATGAAATATGGTATTGAAACATGTTTTCAATCAAAAAAATAATGTAAGATAAAACCTGGGTGAGTCGCATAAGTGTCTAAAAGACATGATGATATAATATATTCTAAGCATGATAAACTAATATTATGGGTTGTGTAGTCAATCTCGCTGAAATACCACTGGTATACCACTGGTATTTCGGATCTCGGAGGTCCTACAAAATTTCGTTTCAAAATTTCGGTTGTAATCTCGCTACCGAAATTATCGGCGAAATTGACCGAAAATGACCGAAAATATACCGAAATTTGACCCAAAATTTCGGTGGAAAAGGCGGTATTACCGCCATTTACCGGTTGTTATGTTTTTTTTGGGCCAAATCAGTCAATAGTATTGATTTTGTACCTTGAATCCGTTTCCGGCGATGAATTCCGACGGCGGCGGCGGCGCGGCGCTGCAACTTCCGGCAGAAACCCAAGGAGGGAGGAGAGAAAGAGGGAAGAAAGGCTTGGAACTTTTCTTTTTGAAAAGATACGGCTGCAGTTTGTGGTTGTGTTTTAGGGTTTAAATTAGTTTAAAATTTTTAAAATTTAGCCCCTCTATCTTTCACTATTTTACATTTAGTGTCTAAACCTTAAAATAAGTTTGTGTATTTAAACATTTGACCCCTCTATCTTTAATAGTTTACATTTAAGTCTTAAACTTATATATAAAAAATATAAAATTAATAGCTTTATAAAAAAAATTACCAAAATACCACCGAAATACCAAAAATTTCGTATCTCGGTCCTTGACCGAAACACCGAAATTTTTGTCCTTAACTACATAGATTATGGGTTTAACGAATAATAATTAGGTACTAAGAACAATAATCCGATACATCATTAAATAATAAATGAACTTATAAAAAATGGTCGATCCTTTAATTCAGGTAGATCATTGGAAGAAGGAGTGATTTGTGTTTGCGAGTGTACGTTGAGTCGCTTTTAAGGTACAGATATTCTGCTCTTGTATAAGGAGCCTTCGGTCTCTATTTTGATTCGTATTAGGGTTTCCCTATACCATTGCTATGTTCCCTACACTTGATGAGATCCTTTCGATTTGTGAACCTTTGATATGAACCCTTGATATGAACCTTGAGATTTGGACTATGCTTTGACCATATGAAACTTTGCTTTGATATGAACCTTGGACCTTTGACCCCAGTTTGATACTACGAGCCAAAATATGTTCCCTAGCCATGAAGGTAACATGGCCGTGTCATTGATGCACCAATGGCATGACTAGTGTGTAGCCCTAGTGATTTGGTTACACCGTCCCCATTATGATATGATATGAGCTCACTATGATATGATTTGATATGGCCAATATGATTTGTTTAGGGGGCGAATGGATGCATCCTAGATATGTTCTGATATGATATGCTTTGATATGATATGATATGGTGACT
Organism: Artemisia tridentata subsp. tridentata; assembly: GCA_021014915.2. Classification (NCBI taxonomy): domain Eukaryota; kingdom Viridiplantae; phylum Streptophyta; class Magnoliopsida; order Asterales; family Asteraceae; genus Artemisia; species Artemisia tridentata. The sequence goes on from CP139504.1 coordinate 198,771,965, forward strand.
GGGGCTGGGTGCAATCCACTCCTTTACACCCCTGGGAGCTGATCACTCCAACTGGTACATGAGGACACCCCTCATATTATCGGCTTATTTGAGAGGTATCCCCTCTATATGATTATGATATGCTATGATATGATATGTTTTGATATGGGCTCGTGGTGGATTACTGTCCTAAACCTTTACTCTTTGTACCTTTACTTATATCTTATTCATTATGCTATATCTGTTCATTTCCGTTTGCTTTCGTTTCCGTTTATTACATATCTGTTCACTGGGCTTTTTAAGCTCAGCCGCATTTCTTTTCCTGCGGCAGGTTTTAGTTGGAAGATGGATATGAGTGAAGAGACTTTTGGACTTAGAAGACTTGATAGTTATTTTGGCCTAGAGATGATTAGAAGTTATTATATTGTAGAATTTGTATTCACATTTGTAACCTTGTAATTTCAGTATTACATTTGTAACCTCTGAGATCCCTTGTATTACTATAATGTATGCTTTGTTTTGATCTGATATGAAACCATTAGTGTGACATCTTTACCCTTGTCGGGTTGGGGTGTTACAAAAACGATAATCGAAAGAACGCGTAATTAAAAACGTAACGAAAACTGAAAATGCGTTTAAACCGGGAAAACCCAAGCCTAAACGTTAAAACGATGGAATTCTAATCCTAGAAATGCCAAAATAATTTTCCTAAGTTCTATTTAATAAAAGAAATTTTTTTAAAAAAAAGAATTATATTTTTCTGATTATTATTTAATTTACTACGAATTAAAAACTAAAATAAAAAGAAAAATAGATTAAAAATACTAAATGGAATTGAAAAATTACGATAAAAACACAGGAAAGTCCTAATTATAATTCTAATCCTAGGGAAAATAAATTCGGGTTGCTAGCTTATTGTAATAAGCAGTAAAGAAGCAATAATGGAAATAAGCTAAAGAAAGGAAAACAAGGTTAAATAAAAAAGAGTGCATGGGTATTACTGATAAAGACCCTAGGGCAGTTGGTGCATGTGTTGTGTTGTGAGCAAGAGGTCCAGCGTTCGAATCCATGGACTCTCTTTTTGCTAAACTATTTTTTTATATTTTTTTCTTTTTTAATTTTTCTTTTTGCAGCAAAATAAGCTAATGAAAATGAACATTTTTCAAAACTACAACTTTTTCTGAAAGGTTGAAATAAGCTGAGGAATAAGCCATAGAAGGCTGAGCAGTTTAAAAGAAATGAAACAAGCTAAGGCTAGTATAGAAAAAAAAAACTTAATAAGCTATAATTAAGCTAAAGGAAACATGAAATAAGCTGAGACAACTAAAAATAAGCTAAAATGAAGACTGAAATAAGCCACAAATGGGGCAAATAAGCACTAAGCAATGACAAAATAAGCTAAAAAGCCCAAAAGGGCTGCTGATGTGATCTAGGAGCAGGGCAAAATGGGCATTTTCAAGCCCTTAAAAAGCTGTTCAAATAAAATCTAAAAAAATCTATAAAAAATGGTAATGGCTAGATAAGCCAGCCAAGTCTAATTGTGCAAATTTTCAGCTTTTAACAACTTATCATGAAAGAATTAAAAATCAACAAATGAGGCTGCAAAAATGGAAAAGTGCAAAAATTAAGTCTGCTTATCTAAAGTGGACTGTTTTGAGTAATTTCTGAACTAAGGCCTAAAGGGGACTTAATAACTACTTGTTATAGACTGAAATAGAGTTATAAACATCAAATTTAGAAGCTTAAAATGCATAAGCTTGTGGCAAGCTTATTTGCACAGTTTCTAAGCTAAAATTCACACAAGCACCTCAAAACTTCCAAAACCTTCAAAACAATAAAAGAGCTCCTAAACACAACTTATAGAGATCAATTTAAGCCTAACTAAACTTTATAAAATGGCAAATGAACAGTGGTGAGCCATTTCTACCCGTTTTGACCCATATGCCAAACACCCCTTAATGGTGGCTGTTTGGGTTTTTTTCAAAGGAAAGGCCAATTTCAACTATGATTTCTGGTTATCACTGATTCACTAACTTATTCTAACTATAAAGAGCAACTTCCAAAAGCCAATAAGCACCCTAATAAGCTAGCTTATTTTTGACTGTTTAAGGGCTATTTAAGTGAAAATGAGGTTTAAACTATACCTAACTATCAAGCTAACCTACATTACCTTTAAATAGAATAAATAAGCATAAAAAAGTAAATAAGCACTGAATAAGCAGTGGAACAGTAGTTTGACCTTCGTTGAATATTTGGCAAAACTTGAAAGTAATACTGAATTAAAATTAAAGATGAATACTTACAAAACTGAATTTATGATTACAACTTAAATGAATTAAAACCCATTAATTTAAAGCAATAATTGAAAAACGACACTACATTATACTATACTACACTAAAAATTTTACTAATTAACTACTGGCCTTTTTCTCTGTGTGAGTGGGGGTGCTTTTATATGCTTCCACAAAGCTTCTCTAAGTATTCTGAGCAACCAACCCTTGGATTAGACTACAATCAATCTCAACCTTCCATTTCATTTTTAGCGGGAAAAGTAGACTTGGAGGATATCCAGCTAGGATATGAGACAATTGAAGAGTACTTGGAAATGATGCTATTGGAGGGGGGAAGAGGCGTGTAGAAGAGACAAGAGGAGTGGGTAAGAGTGTCAGGGGAGGACATGGGATATGGTGGTATTGGTTTGGCGGCAATGGTTTTGAAGAAGGTAGGTTTGACCTTTTGTTTGACTGGTTTTTAACTAAAATACGGGGTAAGGGTTTTAGGATTAGGCTTGGGTTTAGTTTAAGGGTAAAAGGGTTAGTTGGTTAATGGGTTAATTAGTCTTAGGTTTAGGTAATTAGGGTAATTAGGTTTAGGATAAATGGTGAAAATGTGATTTTGATTTTGGGTTCGTTTTTCCAAGCTCATTCCAAGGCTAAATCCCGCGGTTGACTTTGACTTCGTCTTCACTTGATTAAATACACAAACGTTGTCGAGACGATCCAAAAATGTCCGTTTTTGCTCTTTTTCCCATCCAAGCTCGGTTTTGTCCGCTTTTGCCTTGTTTTCAATCCTTTTGTACCTGAAACACATAAAAACACAAACCACGAATATTTGCAATATATTTTATCTATTTGGGTGTTTTTGGTCATTTTTGTGTCTTATATGGGCATAAAATGATGATTAAGTAGGCACTCATCATGAGTACTGTAGAGGCTAGCTCCGATTGTCAAACAAGGAACCCGCTTGTCTATGAGCATGTCCCTTGTAACAATTATGACTATTCTTATCTTGACCAAACTCCACAGTACCAAATGATTCAACCACAACCTCAGCCACTTCCTCAAGAACTTCTCACTGATCTTCTAGATTTAATAAAAGATCTTAAGGATTTGACTAATAAACATCCCCAAGAAGATCCTCATGAAAAATCTATGGGAGAATTACTAGCCAGAGAACGAGCAGCGCAAAGGCGTTCCATATTTCTCAAGGAGGCCATTCTCGATGATGATGATGATGATGATGAGGACACTATTCAAATTGGGGAGTTTTACAAAAATTCATCAGCTGCAATCACACCCGTCCAGAAAAATCAGGAAAACAAAGGTATTGCAGATTTGCTAGCAGAAGAGCAAATGGAACGTATAAAAGTTGTTTATGCTAGCAACAATGATGAGAAAGACGACGAGGAGGGTACTATTCCTTTAAATGACACCATTTCTCCCTCCTCATCTCCTATCCCCGTTGAGGATAGTAACTTTTTCTCGGTTAACTCTTCGAGTGGCAATCCCACTCCGACTTCTGAACCAATCATTTTCGACTCTTCCCCTTCTCTCACACCGGTTGAGGGAAGTAATTTCACTTTGGAAGAGATTGAGGTTTTTCTTGAGAATGATTCAATTTCATTGGAAATTGATCCGGGGGGAGATATTCTTTTACTTGAGAAAATGTTGAACGATGAACCGTCACTTTCTCTCCCCCGAAGGAAGTTAATGAAATTAAGCCGTCAGATCCTCCAGAGCTCGAGCTCAAGGATTCTTTACCCGATCTTGAGAATTTTATCTTTGATACGGCAAAAGAGAGTAGTGGCAGTCCCACTTCTCATCCCGATCTTTCTCTTTCGACTTATGAGTCATTTTGCTTTGATATCGATCATACAGAAAAGAGGAGTAGTGGCAGTACCACTTCTCATTCTCATATCTCTCTTCCCGAGTATGATTCGTTTATCTTTGAGGAGTTCTCCGGTGAACTCACTCACATCATGTCTCCACCGGAGTATGATCACTTCTATTTTGATCTTAAGGAAGATCTTAGTCTGGGGGTAGGTTTACTTTCTCATAAGAAGTTGCTAATTGATGACTTCATCCCGACCCTCCCTCCCGAGGCTTTTGTTGCAAATGAACCTAAGAGCGAAAATAAAAAATTTGCTTTTGAGGATGAAGAGTTGATCTTAATTTTTATAAAAATCTTTCTCCCTTTCCTCACATATGATGTGACTTCTCCTCGCCTTCACTCGTTCAGGAGTGAAGACACCATCTTTGACCCCGGTATCACCGTTTATGGTTGCTATTCCTTTGATCCGTGGGTATCTCGTCGGTGTGGAACTTTCATATGCTTCAATGTTTATCCAAACCTCTTGAACGAAAGTTCGATGGGGATTATCTTTTCCACATGCTTCCCCAAGAAAAATTAAATTCGGGGCGAGTCAAGCTATACGACTCGATAAAAAACAAGCGCTTCGTGTGTGGCAATCCATGCCTATCCTTCTATCTTCTTTCTATTTTCTAACACTAAGTGTGGGGGAATTCCTCTACTTGTTGCTTTGTTGTGTGTTTGCCTTTGTTTTCAGGATTCCCGTAGATCGTGATGATTGATGCGCCTGTTTTCAATCCAGCCGCCCAATATCCGATCTTTTTACTAACATCCAGGGATATCTTTTTAATCCTTTTTGTGAAAAATATTTCGTTTCCACACTTAGCTAGTAGTATTACCTTTTTACGTTCTATAGTGTCGGCATAATAGCCGGTACTTTGAATATTGAGGGCAATATTCAATTCTAAGTGTGGGGGGGAATTCTTGTGAATTTGACCCAAATTTTAAAAAATTTCACATGTTATACCTACTAGTCTCCTAGCACCCCTGTTTTAACCAAAATTTTAAAAATTTTATCTTCTTTTAATTAAATATTACAATAAAAAAGAAGTGCTTTGCACATTAAAAAAATAATTTGCTATACATTAATGCTTCGGTATTAGTGGAAGTTTAGACTTGATTAGGCTAGAACAAGGGGAATCCCGACTCTGCCAAAGTGTTGATTTGGCTGCTACCCTTAACTTTTAGGCTAAGTTTTTACGAATTGTGCAAATGAAAATGCTAAGCGTAGAGTAGTTGGTTCTCTTTAGAGCTTATATAAGTAATCTATGGCTTTTCCTCCCAGGAGCTCCTAATCTGACTAAATAAGTGCTATTTTCAAACCTTTGAACGTTAAAAAACCATTTTGTTAAGCAAAAATAAATTTTTATACAATCTTGATATAGAGTACTAGTTCAAATTTTTATTTAAATTTTGGAACAAGCATACTTTCTTAAAATTGAATAAATGTTGCAAAATAGAGTGAGTAATATTGCTTGAATGTTGCAAAATGAAATTTGAAGTAATATATATATATATATATATATATATATATATATATATATATATATATATATATATATATATATATATATATGAAAAATGAAGAAAAATGAAAAAAAATGTATGATTGCTTGAATAAAAATGCTTATGTTGCTTATGAATAAATGTGCGAAACTTGCTTTTTCTTAAATTTAAATCGAAAGTTGAACTAGTATTCGTCAAAATTGTCTAAAGGTTGGACGGTAATTTGGAAGTTTTTGATTTCAAAGATCCCGTGAGCTCCGATACTATTCTCGAGGTTGTAAAAACCTAGCCTCCTAAGCTTACTAAGGACAAGCTGAGAAGAAAGTCGCTACATGGAGTGATCTCACCTTTGAATCTCTAATCTCTAAATCATCGTCGGTTGCTATCTATTTAAGCTTAATATTACCTTAGCGGTAGCCTCGTAAATCTTTGGAGTCGAATTCCCGCTGATTCCGGTACTATTCTCCGTGAGGTGTCAAAAGCCCGGTCACCTAAAACCAACTGGTTTAGGATGTGCCGAGAAGAAAGCCGCTACATGGAAAAGGCCCTTTCGATCCTTAGATTTCGTGGTTTCCGGTGAATTAATATTAACTTAAATAAATAACAACCCTAATAAATGTCGACTTTTGCGATCAAAATTTTGAAAACTAGCACACTCACCTAAGTACTTAAATAATTGTGGGAGTGAAAAGTTAAGTCTCGGCTTACATAGGTTACTAATATAAGTAGTGTTAGCATTTTACAAAAACGTTTGCGCAAGGGTTTTAGACTTAGTTGGGGAGTATAAAAAAGAGGATGACGATTACAATTCCTCGGAGTCACCCATTTTGTGTGATTCCCGTTCCATGATGCCATTTTTGAAAATCAAACATGATATTTACGTTTGTTCTCGTTTAAATTACTTGCATTTTATAATAAGTCAAAATGGGGTGTTTTTGGTAATCTTAATATTCTTTTGATCCTTTCATTACTTTATATGATCGGATTGCTAGGGACTAGCAATTGCTTAGTGTGGGGGGATGATGAGTGGCCTTTTACTCATCATTTTTACCCAAAAAACCCCACAAAAATGACCAAAAACACCCAAATAGACCAAATATTGTTACAAATATCCTTGGAAAGTGTTTTATGTGTTTTAGGTACAAAAGGATTGAAAACGGGGCAAATACAGACAAAACCGAGCTTGGAATGGAAAAGAGCTCAAAAAGCCGAGGCCAGGAAGAAATTACAGGTTTGGACCAAGATATTGCTCAAGATGCCAAAACAGCCCTTGGATAATTTTTACTTGACAAATTCAGTCCCTGGATTAAGTTTGCAAATTTGGTAAGAATGGTCCCTGAATTTACCTAGTTTACACACTTGGTCCCTAAACTAAATCCTAAACTATCCCAACTTAGTACAACCGGATCCAAAACTATAACCCATCCCATCTTAAACCCATCACCAGCCCATTCTAAATTAAAAACCCATCAAGCCCAATCCCTTCCCCTTTTTGCTAACAACGGGGTCAAACAAAAAGTCAAAACACACAAGCACTGTTATCCCTAACCTCCCATATTTACCCGCCATTAACCAGTAACTCCATCCCCGTCCCTTTCTCCTTTCCAACTCACCACACCAGTCCAAGATAGTCACATGACCTTGTCTCCCCCCCCCTCCTTGCCACGCTGGCAATCCAAGGCAAGAAAATTGATCTACGGTTGAGATGTGATGAAGTGGTGGCCAAGAATATCCAAGGGCTGGAACGAAGCTAAAGAAGCACAAGTTTGAGTTCTCTCACAGAAGAAACACAACAAAAAGTGGAAACCCTAATTTCTAGTAGTATAAATAGATTAGTTTGTAGCCAATATAAGGCAAGTAGGACTTAGCTTAATTTAGGTAATTTTAATTCCTTTCAGCTTTTTGTTATTTAAGTTTTCAAGTATTGTAATTCACTTTTGGTTATATAAAATTTCCAGTTTTTAGTTTAAATCTTCAAAAATCCAAAAATAGTTCTTTTATCTTATTGCTTCTTAACTGCTTATTTGCTTATTGACTGTTTTCAATGTTCTTGTTATTGCCCTTTTTTTTAGTTGTTTGTTGCTTATCTAATAGCTTGATCTTAGTTATTCTTAGTTTTGCCTTAAAAAACCTTAAAAAAGCCAAAAAAATAGCTTAGGGTAGTTTAGCTTATTAAGTGCTAGTTTTCTGTTGAACTTTGCTTTTTAAGATCTAATACAACTTAGTTAAAGTTTATCTTTCCTAGTTATAGTTTAAAACAGCTTGTTATAGTCAAAAACAACAAAACAACCCTTTAAAGGGGTGTTTGGATCAGTAGTCAAAACAGGTCAAATTGGATTTTTACTATTCATGTGCACTTAGGGTACTTTTAATCTTGCTTATTGTAGTCCTTATTAGGTGTTAGTAGAAGCAATTAAGCTGATTTGAGAGGTTTTGAGGATCTAAGTTGAGAACTGCTAGTTATAGGGTATGCACTGGCCATTTTAGCTTATTATAGGGATAAGCTCATTTGATCCTTATTTTTGTCATTCTTGAGTCTATTTCAGTCTATATTTAATAGTTGATTTAGTGTCATAAGCCTTGGTTCATATATCAGTCTATAACAGTCCTCATCACCCATAGCAGACTGCATAAGGTTTTGAATTTCGCCATTTTCAGCTTTTATCTTTTATTTTTAATTCATTCACTTTAAGTTAGAATTAGCTCAATTTTTGCTCAGAGATTATTGGGTTGCCTATCTTGTTATTCATATTTTTTTTGAATTTTTTAGAGTAGCTTTTACTAGCTTGTGAGCAGCTTGAAATGTCCTTTTTTTTACCCTGCTCCAACAGTGCCTTAGCATACTCAGCAGACCCTTTAGCTTATTTAATTGCTTTTCAGTGCTTAATAGCTTTAGATTATGGCTTATTCTTAGATATTTGGTTAGTTTAGACTGTGCTTAGTGTGATTTAGCTTATTCAATTTTCACTTAGCTTAACAGCTTATTGGATTTTTTCCCCTAGTCTCATTCCCTTTTAATGTCCACTGTTATGCTTCATTTGCTTTCAAGTTTTCATAAAATGTTGTAGTTATGAAAATAGCTTATTTTCAAGTGCTTATTTTAATAAGAAAAGTTAAAAAAAAAAATTAGCTAGCAAAAAGGTTCACCAGGGATTCGAACCTGGGACCTTTAGCAGACCAACCCTCAACACCACACAACAATCCAACTGCCCTAGGGACTTTTTCTGTTATATCCCTTCACTATTTTTCTTTTAACCCTCTTTTTTTCTCTTTAGCTTATTTCCTTGTTTCGGCTTAAAACTGCTTATTCAACACAGCTTTTTTCACTTTTTTATTTTTCTTGAAATCCTTAGTACATCAGTTAGTTTTTATAAAATTTTCAGATTTTTCCCTTTTCATTTAATATTTTTAATCATTTAATTTATTAAAATTAGTTTTTAATTCATAAAAATTAAAATAAAAATCAAAAAAATATAAATCTTTTTTCTAAAATTTCTTTTTATATTCAGGATTTAGGAAAATTAAATTTGCATCCGTAGGGTTAATTTTTAAAGATTTCGATTTTTAGGCTCGTTTTTAGATTCTCGTTCGCGTTTTTAGAATACTTTAATTTTTGCTTTATTCTCGTTGCGTATTTACTTTCCTAGACTTAAAAACAAAAGTGAAAATCATATTTCAAGCATTTTAATACCAAACCTCAAACGACATCCTCGATACACGCCTCGTTGGGACACGACCCGGGTATTCCTTATCCGGATTATTACAATCGAATCATATACCAAGCTTGATTTGTTTCCTTTATATTAACCAAATTTTTTAGTTTCAAAAGAAATCATATCAATGTTCAAAGGATACCAACTTACATTACCCGACTCAAAAGTTTAAGTTACTGTGTCAAAATGAAACTTAATATTTTGAACAGGTTGTAGTATTTGATTTGTTTTACCTACTTCAATTTAGATTTGGGACATGAGATTATTTTTAAATGAAAGTAGACTTAATTCCCTTCAAAATGATAGGTGGCGCGACTCCTACGGACTTACGGTTAATTAGTTATGAATTTTTGAAGTTGGACAAAAACTGTATACTATACAGACGGATTTCACGGAACCATTTTAAGGGTTCCGTCCTTTGAAGAGAAAGGTTCCGCGGGTCTCTGTACCAGATTCAACAAAACAAGTATTTTGACATAGAGAAAGTGTGTGGGACTTACTAGATTAGATAGTAAACTTACAATATACTTATTTAACATTATTTCTACTAATGTGACTTATCTAAACATTTACGAAGAGATTTTTCAACTAAATTAATAGTTATCCCAAACGCTCCTTTAAAACCCGTGTTTTTCGTTTCTTTTATTTTTCAAGGATATCTTCAAGCTTGGATACAAAGTAATATCTAACAACAAAATTTCTAAGTATACTTAGCGAAACATTTTTCATATTATATTCCGCTTCAATGGTAATTTGATACATGGATCGTACTCCATTTTAAAAACCATTTGTTTTGAAAATAAGAGCCACGAGGCTCTGATACCAATTGTGAAAACGTAGAGGGGGGGGGTGAATACGTTCCCATTTTGAAAAACTTAAAACTTGTTGTATCAAATTTCTAATTTGGCTTGTTCTAATATGAAAGATGTTTGTTGTAGTTGATGACTAGCATAAACTAAAGCATGTTGTCGCACAAGTATTATCAACTAATCACAACACAAGCAATCACATAATAAAAACATAAAAGTAAAGAGGTAAGTAAAAGAAAGTGCAAACCGAACACGATGATTTATAGTGGTTCGGTCACGGAGCTCCTCTCCGCCCTACTTCACTCCCTGAGTACTCAACTCGAGAGTTACTTCACTAGATCAACAAGCTCCCTTCTCGGCGGAGAAAACCTTACAATCGTCGCTTACACTTTTTCCTGTACTAAGCTAGATACCGAGTTCTTTACAAAGGGTACAACCACTCCCGTTGGCTCTTTTACAAGTGTTCAACCACTCCCGTCGTTGCTTATACAATTTCCGACACTAAGCTAGATGTCGAGTTCTTTTACAAGGGTACAACTACTCCCGCTATGATTTATGGCCCAACATAGAAACCTTGTGTTTTATGACAAAAACACATAAACCATCTAATTTAGAATGACTAATCTAAATGAACTTCCATTAAAAGGAAGCCTTCAATGGATGAAGATCACAAGCTCCCTAAACTTGTTGTGATGGATCTTCATATATGCATATGGAATCTACATGAACTTCTTGAATAAGAAGTCTTCAATCATTGAGGATGTCAAGTGCCCTTGAATCTTCATATGTTGGAATGCTTTAGTGGATGATGACTTCAAGATCTTCTAACTTTCATGGTGGATCAGGAAGTATGCTATGCTTGTGATGGATGATGACTCATGATCTTGAGTTTGCTTCACAGGATCATATCGAGAGTATGCTTACAACATAATGAAAGTTAGTAACATTATGATCATTATGTAAAGGGTGATTAATGTATGTTTCTACATGGTTATATAATGATCTAAGTGTATGCTAAAGGGTAGAGAGAATGTGTGTTCAAGTGGTAAGACAATAGGTAAACAATGGGCTGCTATTTATAGCCAACAGGAAATTTAACCCGCGGATTTGGCGGAACCAAATAGAGGGTTCCGTCCTTTATGCCATTTGGTTCTGTGGATGTCTGACAAAAAATCTCCAAATATCTTTCCATATCTAACCAAGATCTTGCAAAGTCAACTACATTGCTTCAAGATCTTTCCAAAATATCTTTCTAAATCTACAAGATTTCTAAATGATATATGCCATGATGTCATGTATATATTTCCATTTTAAGATTTAAAATGTAAATAATGTAAATGTATATATGTATGTAACATGTATCCTAGTGATCATGTAGCATGTATATACTAGCTTAACTAATATATATTTACCAAGATGTATCATGTTAGTTTGACACCTAAAGTGTACTTATCCTATTAAACTTAGAAAACATGATGTACAAGTAAAAATACTTGTTTATGCAAAGGTGTAAAATGAGGTTCTAAGTATAATGATTAACCTTTTAAAATACTTAATGACCTAACTGTATTTTAAACATTCTAAATGGTTTGTTAAGGGTTTGATCATAATGCCACATAACAAACATGTACGAACCTGTGTTGTATCATACGAGGACTCGAGAAGTCGAGAGGTGTTGAATGTATGTTGAGACAAAATAAGATTACAAGTAACTTGTACATTTTACATTCGCAACTTATACCACGCACATAACGCGGTTCATAAGATACCGGGAATGTTGGGAAGCATCAATTGTATGCACTGGGAATGGAAAAATTGTCCGAAAGAATGGCAAGGCCTATTTCACTGAGGTGATAAAAAGTATCCAACTATAATGCTTGAAGCCGTTGCGTCATACGACTTGTGGATTTGGCATGCATTTTTTGGGGTAGCGGGTGCGAATAACGATCTTACCGTTTTGAATAATTCTCCGTTATTCGACGACCTGCTTGATGACATCGCCCCTGAGGTTCCGTTTGAAGTATACGGGCGTACATTTAACCATGGGTATTATCTAGCTGACGGAATTTACCTAAAGTGGGCATCTTTTGTCAAATCATTTACGGTTGCAAATAACCCAAAAAATGCCGTATTTAAAGCGAAACAAGAAAGTGCTCGAAAAGATATCGAAAGAGCTTTTGATTCTCCGTAACTTGCCCACATGTACTCATGCATCATAATGCATAACATGATTTTGAAAGATCAAACTTTGCGATATCCGAAGCTAGCGAAATGTATATTTCTCCGCAATCAAATTTACTGCAGACATGGATTGAGCGTTGCGCAGTGCAAAGAAGAAAAGCCAAAGAACTACATGATAAACGCAAACACGCAAAGCTTCAACGATGTCTCATCGAGCATGTTTGGCAACGACATCAATGGGAACAAATTCAACAACAGAATCCGAATAATTAGTTTCGTTATAATTTAATGTATTTCTTAAGTTGCGTTTTTTTTACCGTATCGTTATTTTACATTTCGTATGTTTTTTATTGTGTTGTATTATATTTTTATTTTTAATGAAATGAATTTAGTTTATTTGAAAATTTGAATAAAAAAAATAAAGTTGTAAGTGGTGGGCCCCAAATGAGTAAGTTGTGGTTAGTTATTAGTGAGGGGAGATTAGTTGTGGAGGTTTGTTAAAGTGATGTGGCACCCGGTGGGCCCCAAATGAGTCGCTTTGGTTGCTCACTGCACCTTGTGCTCTAAAAAGAGATGTGGCACCCGGTGGGCCCCAAAGGAGTCAATAGCGATAGTGATGATTCAAGTAAACTCATGATATACGAAGATGCTTTAGATATATAGAGGAGGGAGTTATTGCAGTCAATGAACATATAGAGGAGAAGGTTATTGCAGTCAATGAACATATAAGGGATGATTTTTCTCAAACACGACAATGTGTTGCACTACATAAATAGGCTTTGATGTCCAAAGGTTTTCATAAGATTTGATGTTTGTAAGAAAGAAAAATCATGTCAATCACAACTTTTTTTTGTATGATTTTGCGTATTCAAACTTATATTCGGTTATCGTTAAACCAATGATTTGTATCTTAATTGAACTGTTTATCACATTTTGAACGTCCCCCGATTTTTTACATGATAGATATTCAAAAATGAAAATTATGAAACTATCATGTCAATCGAGCGGGTCCTAAAACTATTTTATATATACATATAAAAAATGATGACTCTGATATCATAGAAATCGAAAGAATGTCGAATATTATATTATCTGATTAAACGAACTACTCAAGTTAACAAAGACATCAGATAAGAAATAAATAATGAAACTCGCATGGGCTAAATAGCCCTAGAATGCCACGGGCTAAAAGGCCTTGTTAAGCTAGCAGTGCCAACTCGGGCTAACAATTTCTTTTTGTACTGCAAATTTTTTTTTTTTTTTAAGAATCAGTACAATTTTTTTTTTTTTTACTGCAAAATTTTTTTTTTTTATAAGAATCAGTACAATATTTTAAACATTAAACTCAGCAAAATTCAACGAAACAACTTATAAACTGAATGAAAGTTAAATAAACAAACTATAACAAAACTCTTGTCAAAACAATAAATATTATAACAGTTAAATTTTTTATACTCTTTGTTTGCTTTTTGGACCGAAACCGAAATCTAGCAAAACTGTCAGGCTTTCGAAGAAAAAATTACAGGCAACTTTTCTCTAACAGTTATTTTTTTATTTTTTTTTTAAACGAACCGAACATTCGTAAAAAATTTCATAAACCGTTCGGTAAATTTTTTGTTTATGTTCCTTTACTTATTAAAAGAACGAACATGAACAATATTTTATGCTCGTTTAGTTAAATGAACGAACTTGAAAAAAAAAATCCACTCATTTATGTTCGTGAAAGTTCAATTATGCGTTATGTTGGTGCAAATATTACACATATCTCTTTTAGGTTTTAATGATGATAAATATAAATTATGAGACACTTAAAATCATTAATGATAGCTTAAAATTGAAAACACACAAACCATACCTGACACGCCAAGCTCACGAGCTAATGCGCTACAACCAGCACGTCAGGCACTGTGTCGTGTGTGCTCGACTTTCAAATTCGGCTTTCCTCTTACCCGACAAAGTTTGATCTTTTAATACAGGTACGTACATGATATTTAGGATGTTTTATAATCTCGCAACAAGATTCGGACTTAGAGAGATGATCAAAATACCTCTTCCCGTTTATAAAACGCCAACTCAAAAACCTTTTATAAAACGCTAACTCGAAACCCTTTTATAATCTCATGTCTAACGAACTTGATTGGGAAAGTATGCTTTTTATATTATCAACACAAACCTACTTTAGCATAGTACTTTCTAGTGATGATAACGGTTTCATTTACGTTTACTTCAAAGAAAATAGACACCAATTTCACATTCCTTTTCGTGACTTTGCTCAAATTCTCGGGCTTCCTTGTGAAGGAGCATGTGTCTACTCGAATGAGTGGTCCCTCTCGGCCCTCGACACATGCATTGCTCGTGGTACTCCTTACCAAACTCCCTTAGTTGACAAGGAAATCATTCGAGATCACTTGTTCTTTGAACGAGCACAAACCACACGAGTCAAATGCTCGGGTGTGGAAATCATTAGAAATCCATTTGCCATGGAACTAAATGAGCTTCGCCCTCAGTTCAAGAAATGGGAATAAATTCTTAGGGCAAATGTCTTGTGTACTATCGTAAACCGTGATCATGTCAATGCTTTTCTTTTCTACATGCTTTATTGTTTGTCAACTCGTCAACCCTTCAACCCTGCCTACTATGTTGCCAAAAGAATGGTAGACATTCCCACTCTTGGGACTACGGCTCTTCCATATGGCATGCTTATCACTTGTCTCTTTAAGACCGTTGCACCAATTCCACCAAATAACAAGGGTGTCTCTCTTGACTGCTCCCTTGTTGATCATGTGATGGTGCTACTGAGTGACAAAAGGGTCTCACGAACCAAAACAAAAGGAAAGCGTCCACATCCTCCCACTTCCTCCTCCTCATCCAATAGCTCGGAAGATGGACTTCTAAACTCAAAACTTCCACCTCTCCAATATCTTAAGGAACTCCCTAGCGTTGGTCAACAATCGGAAGAGTTCAAACAAACAAAAGGAATGTGGAAATGCTTTGGAAGATTCCTCACCAAGATTAACAAAAAGCTTGACAAGATTTGAGCGTATATATGGGTGTTTGGTACAATCTCAAAAAAATAATGTATTAACTATTATGTGCTTTGTAGGATGTTAACTTTGCTACTCAACTATCATGTGAACTAACGGTTTAACTTGTAGGTAGATAACATCGTTATGTTATCATTTTTCCACTTATGTGCTTTCTTTGATATTTTCATTATATCATTCTTGGATAATCATTACATATGTGGATGCCTATTTCAATGCATGATCCTCACTCAAAAACATATTTTTAACACTTAGAAATAAGTTTGGCGGAATTAGATCACGTTACGGAGGGTCAAAAACACCCTCTGTGGTAAAAACCACATCAGAGAGTCGCGGTTCACACGGACCCCTTTTAAGGGGTATGCACCCTTCATCGAAGTGGTCCGCCTGGTATATCAGAAAACACACAAAAAGATTTTGATAAAACGCACTATAGATCATTCTTGGTACACTCTTAGGAACATTTTCACTTGATTACAACACTTGTAGCATATATGAACTAGCTCAAAACAATAGGTTAGTGTTTTTGCATTAAAATTTAATTTTTCATAAAAATGACCCAAGGACCCCTTTGGGATAAAGGAATGACCCCTTAAAAGGGGTCCGCCTGATCTGTGGGTCACTGAGCTCAAATTTTACAACAATCATTACCCTCATTTACAATACTTTTAAATGTTTTACTCAACCTCCATTCATTTGCTTGACTTTCTCTGTAATTTGACTACTTCGTACATCTTCCTAATAATATAGAATAGCTAACTCCAAATGGATCTTCATTTATTTCATGCACATTTACCACTAATCCTTCACCATTATAAAATGTAGTCTCTTGTTCTTCACTTTCACCATCTCTTCTCTTTTAACCTCTGTGATTTTTCACAACTCCTAAGTATCACGAACATGACCAAATCCTCACACTCTTCACCATCTAGTAGATCATCTCGAACGACCACAAGAATAAGTGTTCGTCTCTGTTGCTTTGTGAACGTAAATTCCTCATCAGAATCTTCACCAATCAACATTTCCTCACCGATTCATGATGATCAAGTCATCAACTTAAGCACTCCTACTACAAAACAAAAATCACCAACTCAACTTCCTACAACACCACCTACTACTAAGACTCTAGTAGCCACAACTCCACCTACTACTCCGTCACAAATGCCTAGCTCACCATCACCACGAACAAAAACCCTTGAACCATTGGAACTTTTCACCACTCCTCCTTCATCTCCAGATCCTTTTATGGAAACCTTAGAAGAACTACCACCAAGATCCAACAATCCACCACCATTGCCATCTTTTGCATTAGTTGAGTGTATTGCTCATGAACCTCCACGTCCGTCATTTGTGTCGGACCAAATGTTTATAGATCAACCTCAACCCTTTCTCCCTAACTATAGGGATCTAGATGAATCACTGTCGATTGAACCTCCACCACCAACCACACAAGAACGCCGAGAAATCATTCAAGAATTGAATGGGCTCTATGCGTTCTCAAATATGGTAGACTCTCACATCCATGATGCATTTCATCTCCAACAAACATTACACTCCACTACAACCCTTGCATCACCACCAACTATGCTCCATGCTCCCCCATCCGTTTTCCATCCTCACATTTGTGAGCATTGTGAAAGAACCCAAGTCATGTGTTGGGAATTAAATATTCTGAAGTTTAAGTATCGGGAAAATCTCTCAAGTGATTAAATCTGGTAGCAGTAGAGTTAAGTCTGGTGAGTTCCAAAGTTAAGTCTGCTGGTTATCTGCTAGTTAAGTCTGGTCGCTGAAGTTAAGTCTGGTGGTTAAGTCAAGTGTTAATTTTGGTGACTATCTGAGTTAAGTCTGTTTGATGAAGATATTAAGTCTGGTTGAGTGAAAGTCAATAATAGACGGTAAATAATATCTTACCCCATGTGCTCAGTCTTTATCTTATACTCACAGAACAAGTTGTAAACATAGATACATGTTGTATCTTAGTTACTGACACACATAAGATAAGCTAGCAAGTTGTTTGACAAGACTTAACATTATTGTAAAGATCTTTCTTATGTTATAAAAGAAATATCTTAGACTAGAGATATAAGTGTGTTAAAACTTATAGTGCAAATATATATCTCTCAAGAACATAGAACAAAAACAATATCACAAGATATAGAAACATAAGATTCAAGGTTGTAACCCTAGTGATAACTCAAGATCACTCGTATTATTATCTTAATAATATTGAATCGTTTGGTAATAAGCTTTCATTGTTCATTTTCGTATAACAAACACAACTGTTCCATTTTCGTAACCATAATAACCTTCTAAGTGTGATTAAGTAGATTCCGCATACTTAATCATATTCATTCAATATATCATATACACAAAGTACAAAAGGTTTAACCACCTTAAAAGTGTATCGATCGAATCCTAACATGTGGTATCAGAGCAAGGCTGATATTATTGATTTAGAAGAAGAAGCTTAAGAAATGGATGTTCAAGATACTGCTACAAATGTTGCTGCAAAGTTACCCATGATCAAACAGAATGAGTTTGAGTTATGGAGGTTGAGAATTGAGCAATATTTCATGGTCCAAGATTATGCTCTTTGGGATATCATTCTGTATGGTGATTCATTTACATTAGGGTATACAGATATTATTCTTGAAGGAAAAACTGAAAGAAGAAGGAATACTGGACCATCTAACAATGATGAAAAGATACAGAAGAGGAATGATCAAAAGGCAAGAAACTTATTGCTTATGACCATTCCTGGTGAATAAATGCTATCTTTTAGCAAGTATCCAGATGCAAAAACTCTTTTTGAAGAGATTTGTGCATGGTTTGGTGGTAATGAAACTACCAAGAAAACACAGAAGACATTGCTAAAACAACAATTTGAAAACTTTAGTTCAAATAGCAATGAATCACTTGATAAGTTGTTCTCAAGATTACATAAGCTTGTCAGTCAGTTAGCTGTGTTGGGTGTTGAGATAGCCAAGGAAGATCTTAACATGAAGTTTCTGAGAAGCCTATCTGATGAGTTCCATACTCATGTGGTTGTCTGGATGAACAAACCAGACATTGAAGTCATGAAACTCAATGATTTGTTCAATAACTTCAAAATTGTTGAACAAAGTCTAAAGAAGTCTGGAATCTATAGTACTAGTTCTGGGAATGTGGCACTCTTGTCATCTCCTAGTATTAGTAAGTCAGATGAGGTAGATGAAGAAGTAGGTGTTTCTACTGCTATCTATGGTGGTCCTTCTACTAGTTCACAAAAGAATGTTGCAGGACTTGGAGATCCGGCATTCTATGTTTTCATGTCTAGTCAAACTAGTGGTTCTCCTCTAACTTATGAAGATCTTGATCAGTTGGATGATAATGATTTGGAAGAGATGGACATCAAATGGCAGGTTGCTTTACTTAGCATAAGGGCTAAGAAGTTCTGCAGAGAACTGGTAAGCAGATTACCATTGATGGTAATGAAACTGCTGGGTTTGATAAGAAGAAAGTAGAGTGTTTCAACTGTCACAGGTTAGGACACTTTGCTAAAGAATGTAGAAACCCAAGGAAGCAGGACAATAGAAGCACATGTTAGGAATTTCGGAAATAAGATATTTCTTGTTGCTGCCGATAGTGAAAGCTGGTTCCTGCCGATAGCTGTGGTTCCTGCTGAAGCTCATTGCTGCTGATAGTTCTATCTTGTTTCTGCTGATAGTAGTTGTTACTGCGGGTATTGTTAGTTGTTATCCCGTATGTTTAGAATGTTTGTTAGATTTATTTTTAGAAGAGATCATGTTTATCTCTTCACACGTTTTCTTGTATGACGGGTTAGGGTTAGGGTTTCTTATCATTATAAAAGAAACATCCCGTCTATGAGTTAGATATATCTTTACGACTTAAACAATCATCAATAATAATATCTTTAGTTCATTATACGATCCATAGAGGATCATAGTATTAGTTCTTTTCTTTTCTTGTTCATACTCAGAGATTCTCTTGTAGTGTGCTTGTGATTACATAGGCATCCTACCGATCCACATAGGCTCAAAGATCTAGCAGGTGTGTTAGATTCAACAAGTGGTATCAGAGCCTGGTGAGGATCTCTGATAAAGAAGAACAGTTCGATTGGAAGCAGATCTGAAGAAGTACTGTGATCGGTAATATTTTGTATTCAAAATCAATCATTATTTTTTAAAGGGTATCGATAAAAGGAGACTGATTGGTAGTTAACTGGGCAAGTGGTTAATTAATTCGGTTGTGGGGATTCGATTATTAATATTATATCCTCGTACTGCTCTAATTAATTGGTCGGAGGTATATTTAATACGATTGGTAGTGAATCTTTATTTTGACTGACGTGAGTTTCTTATCAATTGAGGGTTAAATTAATTTGGGACGTTATTACGTGGTTTTTTTTCCCAATATTTGATTATTCAATTTTTGTGTGTGGGGTACTCCATTATTTGAGAGTAGATTAATACCTCATACTGTGATTGATTCAATTGGTTATTCAATTTTGATCAACGTTTGAATTGCTGCTGCTACTGATTTAATTTGGGTTACTGTTCGAAGAATATTGTTCATTTGGGTCTGATCAGTCAAGTTGAATTAATTCTTGTCTGACATTTGTTAAGCCTAGTGGAATCAGTTAAACCCTTTGAAACAAATCTCTTAAACCCTCGTACAATGACTTCATTCGAATCTGATGATTCTTTGGAGACATTTGTCATGAAAGTTAGAAACTTGCTACCTATTCGTTCGAAGGTAGACTGGTCACAAGATGAAGGAAAAGATGAGGAAAGATGTGCTACTCAAGTTGGGAAAATGGTTGCTGGCCATGAGACAAAAGGTGAGGCTAATGTGACTAATGCTGGAGGTGCACAAGTCTATGGGATGATAGCTGGATATGGTGCTGTGACACATGTGGCTGGAGAATTTGGAATGATGGGCTATCCATCTCAGGTACTTAAGTGTCCCTTTGATTGTGAAATTAAATATACTAAATTGCAAAAGGATAGTGAAATTAAATACACTGAGTTAAAAAGGGAGTTTGATGAGATTGAGCCTGAATATAATAAACTATTTGTTGAAATTCAAGCTTATAAAAAGGCTCTTAAAACAGTGGAAAAACAAAAGGCATGGCATGAAGCAAATCAGCTTGCTTATGAAGAGAAAATAAGGGTTTTACAGAGAGATTTAGAAAACACCACTAATGAACTTAAATATTCTGAATCTCAAGTTGCTAAGATCAAATTTGAAAATTAGGATTTACAGGCTAAACTAGATAGTGAAGTGGCTAGGATAAATTCTTGGCAACAATCAAACACATATCTTGTTAATTATACTAATAATCCTAAGTGGCGTAAGAAAGGGTTGGGATATGATGCTGGGGGATATAATTCTACAATATTTGACCCTACCCCTAAGGAGGAAAATTACCAAATTCCTGTAAAGTATGTAAAAGAAGGAGAAATGCATGCTGTCCCTCCTCCTATAAAAGGAGTTTTTAAGCCTGTCCCTATCCACTCAGCCCTTGACATTGACTTAGATGAGTCACACATGGTTTATGGCAAAAAGTCCAAAGACTTACCTGAACCTGATGACTTTGTCTCTTGTTCCACAAGTGTCAAGTCCTCAGAAAAAGAGTCAAAAGACTTTGTTTCTTGTGATTCAAATGACAAGTCAACCACACCCAAGTCTGATGACTTCTCACCAAAAGTAGCTAGTATGGAATCCAATTCAAAGAAAGCTACTTTTGATGACATCCCTTTTAGTCTTGTTAAAAACAATTGTTCTTCTGATTCTGTTTGTGAGAAGTCTTTGTGTGATAAGCAAGGTCATGATAAGAAAAGTCAGGTTAAGAACAAAAAGGTTAAAAGGAAATCATGTTTTGTTTGTGGTAGTTACTCTCATCTTATTAAGGATTGTAATTATTATGAGAGTAAAATGGGTGTGTGTGCTGAACAACGAAAACCTAGATCAGTATGGAGAAATGTTGAGAATATTCCCCCATTTGTCCCTAAGGCAAATGGATTTCCTAGTGGTAAGCCATTTAATGCAGGAAAACCAGTTCCAGCTGGTAAGTCTATTCCTGCTGTTTGGAAAAAGAATGCTACTGGACCTTACTACAGACCTACAAGTACTTTCTTTCAAAATGATTATTTGGTTTTTATGACCCAATGTATATGGGGGAACAAAGATGGGAAACTGATGTTCAATATACAGGAGGTTGGCCTTGGAGACACCATTGCTGGTATTGAGGGGAGGCATAAGCCTAAGGGGAGGCTTATTGTTGTATATTTTGTGCTAACTAACATTTTTGTTTAGTTTGTTTTGTGTTCACTAACTAAAATAATGCAGCTGTTGAATTTGTCGCTTCCTATTATTGAGTGAGTGGTTACTGCTGTTGAATATTATATTGATCAATTACTGATTCATTTGTGGAACTGATATATGAGAAAGTGGATAGATGCAATTGTTTGTCACTTGTGGTTAACTGCATCTGATTGGTTGACCTCGTACTACAATTTATCCAATTGTGGATGATTTTAATTGGTCGAATGCTACAAGTGGGGTGAATTGGTATTGGTCAAAGTTGGTTTTGTCATCTATCGCATGGGATTGAATTATTGGGGAAGGAGCAGGTGTCTGTTTGTGGTTTATCACTTTGATTGGTCGGTGTGTGATAATATATTTGGATATTCTCATGCTAGTTCCATCATGGGTACAATAAATATCATATGGGATTTGTGATTATTTATGTTGGGTTGTCGCCTAGTGTATTTAAAGGGTATCTTCAAACAGCTCATGTGTTTGTCGCTCATTAAAGTTGGGATCATGGATCAAATGTGATATCACGTGGGTCATCTAATGGTCAAAGTATGGAGCAGTTGTGTAATTGTTATACAGTATCTCGTATTGTATTCTTGGTTTGTGGGGCTACGCATGGTTGGTAGTCAATCAAGAATATATTTTATTCAAGGTCTGTATACTTAATGGTGTCGTATTTGATGATGTGAGCTGCTACTTCATACTTATATAAAGATCAGTCAATTCATTGAACTGGTCATGTTGGATGTTGGTTTATTACTTGATTGGTGGTCAACGCATGGTATTCTGTTATTCAATTCCTCGATTGGAGAATTCTCTTTGTGGGGTTGATGTACGAGTATGACAATTTGTGTGTGATTTATCAATGTTTGTCAGTAGCAGATTATTGGTGTGAATTGCGGCTACTTTTGATTATTAGGATTGATTGTTGGTCAAATGTTTAAAGCAGCTATACCTTGTATGATTTGACTATTTTCATCTAATTGGTGGGATAAATGATGGTTTGTCGTTTGCTGACATTCAATTCTCTGATTGGACATTCTTGGTTTCAACAAGTGAGAACATGTGGGGATAACTGTTTGTCGCTTGTTGGAGAATTGATTGTCAGTTATCTCGTATGCATTAATGAGGTTCAGTGGTCAAACATGAGGTTTTAATTCTGCTGCTGCATTATTTTGATTCTGCTGCTGCATTCATTGCTACTGGTAGTGACACCATTGCTGCTGGTGTTTCTGCTGGTAGCTCATCCGTTCCTGCTGGTTGGTTACTGCTGGTAATTATTCGGATTCTGCTGCTCGTAATAAAAAAAAAAAAATCTTTTTCATTTTCTTTGTTTTCTTATTTCTTTATTTTCTTTATGTTTCTTCTCTTTTCTTATTTTCTTTCTTTTTCTTTTTGTTTGTTTATTATCTTTTCGTTCAAAAAAAAATAATAATAATAATAAAAAAAATAAAATAAAATAAAATAAAATTCTTGTATATTTTGTGTACTAATAAGTTGGTTTTAAGCAACACCTTGCAGGTACAGTGTTGGTGTTTACACCTACACAACAAATGGTATTCAACTCACCATGTCTCACAGACAAGAAAGAGTTGACTCACCATGAGGGTACGGCTATAGTGAGATAATCAAATCCGTTGATAGCTGTAATAGCTTGCTCAAAGCTATAGGGTACTTCAGCTCACCCATGGTTCATTCCTGAGAGTTGACATGGTTCTCAATTCACCATAGATGTAACCCTTTAAGGGATCCAAAGAATTGGCTAGTCCACAAAAGTATGGTTTGTGGTAAAGACAATTGGTATCCATATTTGGTATTCAATTCACCAAGGTTCAGTTGAAACCAAAAATTGGCTAGTCCTGAGCAAACGGCTACAGGTAAAGACAACTCAAATCCGTTACAGTTGCTGGTTTACTCAAAATCAGATGGTTATCAATGTACCATGGTCTTACACACCTAAACATTGGCTACTCCAGTAGTAATGGCTATTGGTAAAGAGACATCAAATCCATTAATTTTCAATGATTCACCTCTCACAGGAGTTAACACACCTGGATGTGATGAGAATAGTCTGAAACTTAAGTGATTTGATGTACATATTGTCATAGTAGCAGTCAAGATCCAGAATGACATGGTGACCAGCTTAAATTTTCTTTTGAAGATAATTTCCTATTGCTGCTGAACTATCGAAGTTGCTGCTGGAAGTTTCGAGTGTTACTGCTGGTTACTTACTGATGCTGCTGCTGGATTAATCCTCTCCCTATGGACTTCAGAGTACTTTCAGAGATCAAAGAACACTTAGGGAATCTTGTCGGTTAACCTAGTCAACCTCAAGATTAGGGGAGGATTGTTAGGAATTTCGGAAATAAGATATTTCTTGTTGCTGCCGATAGTGAAAGCTGGTTCCTGCCGATAGCTGTGGTTCCTGCTGAAGCTCATTGCTACTGATAGTTCTATCTTGTTTCTGCTGATAGTAGTTGTTAATGCGGGTATTGTTAGTTGTTATCCCGTATGTTTAGAATGTTTGTTAGATTTATTTTTAGAAGAGATCATGTTTATCTTTTCACACATTTTCTTGTATGACGGGTTAGGGTTAGGGTTTCTTATCATTATAAAAGAAACATCCCGTCTATGAGTTAGATATATCTTTACGACTTAAACAATCATCAATAATAATATCTTTAGATCATTATACGATCCATAGAGGATCATAGTATTAGTTCTTTTCTTTTCTTGTTCATACTCAGAGATTCTCTTGTAGTGTGCTTGTGATTACATAGGCATCCTACCGATCCACAAAGGCTCAAAGATCTAGCAGGTGTGTTAGATTCAACAAATAGAAGCACATGGTATAGGCAAGAGAAGAAGAAGGAAATCACAGTTGAAGAACCAAGGGCTACGCTAGCCATAGATGGTATCAACTATGATTGGAGCTTCATGGCTGATGAAGTGGAAGCACCAAAAAATGCTGTACTGGTGGCCACGGAGACTGCTCTAATGGCCTTTTCTGATTCAGAGGTAAATTCCATAATTAAATGTACTGAATCATGCTCTGCTCTTAAAGCTTATGAAGATCTTAAAAAGAGATTTGATGATCAACTAGAACAATTATATGATGCATTAGCCAACTTAGGTAATCATAAAAGAGGTATATCTGTTGTTGAAAAAAACTTGTACATTATCAA
Organism: Artemisia tridentata subsp. tridentata; assembly: GCA_021014915.2. Lineage (NCBI taxonomy): Eukaryota > Viridiplantae > Streptophyta > Magnoliopsida > Asterales > Asteraceae > Artemisia > Artemisia tridentata. The sequence continues at coordinate 198,796,852 of CP139504.1, forward strand.
GAAAATGAGTCTAAGTTTGAGATGCGCATGCGTGTCGTTGCGGTTTAGCAGTATTAATGCCTACTCAAGTTTTAAATTTATAATTAGCCGACTTATCAATAACACACACACTTAACGAGCAGTGTACCCGGTCAGTATGAATATAATGGTAAGTAGAGTGTCGATCACTAAGAGTGGAACGTATTATCTAGTTATTCTAATCAGTATTTTAATATCCTAAGTTAGCTATACAACCTAATCTAACGCAAGGGGGTTCAGCCTGAGAGACTGGCACGGTTTGGTTATGATTAAGTATAAACTAAACTAATGAGCACGAATCAGCGATAAGCACACACGTACACAGATAGATACTTGAGACAATAAGAAGACCTGTCCTGATAATTAAGTAGCTTGTCACTTGTTTTATTGCTAGTTTTATATGAAGTGTATATAATTAAACCTTTCTCGTTGGCTCTAATCTTATCGGCGAGTAAACCCTTAATGATTACTTATGTCTATCCTATTTATTAAAGAGACGCTAAAACAAATAGGCGAGGAAGGGGCATGGCGACCCAAGCAATGCTCAGCTAGACACAGAGGTTATCAATGCACTAATAAAAGTCACCAAAGACATCAACATATAAACTTTAATTAATGGTAAAGCAATATTAAGGGGAGTGCATGATTTTTCGTAGTCACATGACACAAGCCTATCAATCCTGATGAATTAAAGTGTACTAATACAATAAAACAAAACTACTTAATGAATTGAATACATGCAGGACCTTCTTACAGCTCTTGTATCTTCGTTTAGGTGTGTCTTGTGCTGCTTGGTCGTCTGAATTCGGCTCTAGGGTTCTTCTGTCTTCGGTCTCTGAGTTAAGCTCAGAGTTTTGAAATTCGTCTGGCCTTGGGGTATTTATAGTTTCTGTCAGAGGGATCGATGCGGCGCATAGAATTGTTAGATGCGGCGCATTGACTTAACTTCGCGTGGGGTCCAAGATTAATATATTCAGGAATATTCATACACCGTCTTCAGATGCGGCGTATCTTGACTTTGTATGCGGCGCATGTACTTGGATTGTAACTTGTGAAAACTTGATAGTGATACGCCGTATGTAAGAAGTAGAATGCGGCGTATCTGGAGTAGAACGAGCCTGATCTTCTGGATTTCAGTAGGCTTTTGACATCTTGCTTGTTTTGCTCCATAATTAATCCAAAATCGCCAAGTTTCACATAATGCTTGTTTTTACCTGAGAATTACTAAAGTAAACATTAACGTATCGATTCTCATAGATAATATAATAAAATAAGTCAAATAAATAGGATAAATGATGATAATAAAATGTACTTATTTGAGTTCATCAAATATCCCCCCACTTGAACTTTACTTGTCCCCAAGTAAACCTTAGAATTAATCAAATGAAAATGTATCCTAAAAGGTATTAGGATTTATTTTTATATTTAAGCACGTATTCGTTTTGTCATAATCACACAACCAAACACTTAACGAAGTAGAAACCAAAATAATTTTTAATGTAAAACAATTCTAAATCGTTTAGTTGCTTAGTTGTGACGAATATTCTATCATAGGCTTGGCAAGTATACGCATCTCCCCCACTAAAGCCAAGGAATAACAAGTCTAAAGCGGTAAAAAGGGTTTGTTGGTTAAGGGTTGATCATCCTTTTTAATCTCTATTGATCTCATATTCCAGAAAAGGCGAAAAATCACAAATACATGATCGAATCCACGACCACGATGCTTGCAATTGCTCAAATCCTTAACTCGAATAGGCTAAAGATAGGACCAAGTAATCTTCACCAATAATATTATATCAAAAAGGGCGACAAAATCATAAATACATAGCCGAATCCACGACTACGATACTTAAGATTGCTCAAATCCCTAATCTTAATAAATCAAAGGTTTGGATGAAGAATGATATAGGGTATGGATAATATTTGGGATACAAATTGGTGTAAAATGAAAAATAAACAAAACAGATAAATTAAAATCCTAAGTGTGGTTAATCACTTTCCCAACCATCCCATGAATAAGACTCATATCATTGAATAACTCACGCTTTAACACTTGAAACACACGCTTTAGGTAGACACGAATTATACTCAACAAGATCTCAATCAAAGAATAACCATAGTTGGCGTTCCCATAACGGCCAACTCCCATTCAATCCATAAATATAATATACAACAAATAGTGGTGATATCAACCACTTAATACAAAACTTTACATAAGTTGGTTAAAACAAACTTCCAACTTTTCCTTTTTCGTTTTTTTTTTCTTTCTAATTTTTTTTTTCGATTTTTTTTTTCTTTTTTCTAAATCAACATATATGTGTAAAATTTCACAACTTTTCTATCACTTATTTTTCGGATAATTTTTCCATACTCTTCATACTTTCAGAAATAACTGTAATAGTGAAAGTAGCAAACACACGAAAAATAAACTAAAAGATATACAATATTTAATTTCATACCAATTGCATTGTGCAATTTCCCGACTTAACCAAAGATAATGAATTACGCACGCGAACACAGGTAATGTAAGGAAACACACTTTGCCTAAAGCAATTAACCACGGATTTTAATCTACAGGGTAGGCTAAGGTATAAGGGTGTATCGAAACATTATAACAAAGGTGTGAGAAACGAAAGGAATGGCTCTGAGGGTTTTTCTAGGGGTATCTTACTCTAAAAGTGAGAGTAACAAAAGGGTTTATACGGGGGTTAACTAACCAGTGTAGTTAGTTAATATCACATAACATATAAAGGCTATTTGGGTGTAATCCTAGAAATTTACCAAGTTAGAAAAGTCACTCCAATTATATAGATAATACTTATTATGGTGGTCTCGAATAGTATACAAGCCAAGTTCTAAAGTTTACAAGTCACCAGCACACTAAAGTTTTAATATTTTTGAAAGAATAGAGTTATGTGTGCGGTTATGCAATTTAGACTTTAAACAAAAACATGCTAAAAATTTTTAAATTTTTATATATTAAGCGCATTTTAAGCATATTTTGAAAAAGTTTAGGACAAGTAAGTGTTCTAATTCTCCAATCCCCCCACTTAAGTTAAACAACGTCCTCGTTGTTTGTATCAAAGGTTAAAAACTGGAAAATAAAAGAATTAGAACAGAAAAACTCCCCTGAGATTTGCTCGGTATGATCCTCCATTATTCGTATAAGAGCAAAAATCAACTTTCTTGTGGATGAGAACGTTTAAGCTTCATAGATGATGTATCCAAAAAAATTGCAGGAATCTATAATACCATTAAGACTTTAACACACCTGAGTTAAGAAGGTTCAAACTTGCATAATACATTAGTAGTTAGTAAAATTAAAACATAAAAAAAAATTAAACTGTAGATCATCAGGTCAGTCGATACGCCGTATCTTATGGAAAAAGATACGCAGTATCGAGCCTGGAATAAATACGAATTAAAATAAAATAAAGGATAGGATGCGTCGCATCTGTTTTACTAGATGCGGCGCATGTATTTACCAAACAGACTGTTAACAGTCTGTTGTAAAATGGGCTCGTTCCACGGTTTACCTCTCGGGTTCTCTCGTTCACTCATGCTGAACTTAATGCCAGTCTTCATCAAACACAATAAGAAACACAAACTGAAACATCAAACAAATACATGATAATAAAATTCAGTACAATCCCAAGAAGAATAAAAATGTATGTGGAACAATGTCTATAAGATCAAACATATGAGATCAAGGGTGTGGGGAGTCGTCTCCTGTAGCTGAGTGAGTCCCTGAGGTGTTGGCATCCTCGGTCCTAGGTCTGACTCTGCGTGAAGGGACCCGGGAGTATGTGATCATCCCTCTAACGAAAGTACCATCAGGGCGAGTATGGCTCGTGCCCTGACCCTCCAAAATCTGGCTCACACTCCCGACCAGCCAACCTAAATCCCTCCTGACTACAGTGAGGTCAGCCCTCATACCATCAACGACACCCCTCAAAGCTCTAACCTCCCCCTCGACTAGCTCTACCCTCTGACCGACTGTGCGTGCAACTGGTGGTGGTGGGGGTACCTGTGGCTCCTCCTGGGCTGGAGCAGCAGCCGGAGCTCCCTGGGGACCTCCCTGCTCCGCCTCTACCTCTGCTGGTCTCGCGGGACCCAACGCCACCCAATAGCATCCCCCCATAACCATCTCACAAATCCCCAACCTGACCAAATAATCCTGCCCAATAACCGGTAGACTGGTCACCTCAACCTCTAACCCGGCAGGAATCTCATCACCGATCACACCAAAATGACGGGCCAGTTTAGATACAAAATGCCCCCAGTCATCTGGCTCCTCCTATCTCTCCCCAAAGCACCCCTATGAAGGAAATGCGCCAAAAAGTGAGGGATGTTCACCGCCAATCCCTCATCCATGCTCCTGAGAAGGAAGAGGTCAAGAGTGGTCACCTTCTCAGGTGACTGACCCCTCCCAGCGATGGTCAATGCAATCATCCTATGGCATAATCTCCTCATAGGCTCTCTGATCAATGTGTAGGATGGGGTGGAAGCAGTAGAATCACCCCCGGAGGATATCCTCTCCCAGAAATCACCAAGCAACATCCTATCTGGAATAGCCCGTAAACTCTCAGCCCAGTACCTGGCAAACCCAGCAGATCCAAGCTCCTCCTCAGTGTGTAGCCCCATGGCCAAAATAAACTGCCTCATCGACATCTGCCTATGCACCCCTCCTAACCTGAACACCAGAGTGTCAGCTGTATCAATCTCCAAATCCGTCTCCCTGTAATGAATCATGCTAAAGAACTCCAGCATGAGCTCCCTAATCAGAGGCTCGTCAATCCTGAACAACCTCTCCCATGCATGTGACCTAAACACAACCTCATCATCATCATCCCTCACAACCATCTCCAGCCTATCATGAAGACCACCAACTGCATTCCCTCCGTCAATCAGTCCAACACCCGCAAAGTCCAAAACCGAAACTCTAAAGATTTTCCTAAAGAAAATCGTCCTAAGTCTCTGCACATAATCAGCCTCGGTATCCAGTGTAAGTCCCATGGTCTCGAAATGGAGCCACATGTGTCTGCGTACAGCAACCGGTAGTTCCATCTGAAAGAAATGTCAAGGTTAGGAAACAGTCCTGAAATAAGATCGATACGGCGCATCTGATAAATCAATGCGGCGTATCTAAGTTGCATAAAGGAGATGCGGAGCAGGCAATAGAATACGGCATATGGGGATGCGTCGTATCTAAGTTAAGTAATACGGCGTATATAGAAGTATTTAAATTGGAAATAGGTTGTTACGCCGCATCAAGTAACTTAGATGCGCCGCATCTAGCAATATATCAGTATAAAATAAAAGGGGTCAGGCACGTTTTCCAAGAATCCGGACCCGTGACGTAAACTCCCACTTAACATCACAGTTCCATTTATCCCAATATCAATATCTAAAACTTCCTGATACTTCATTTTCCCTCCAAAGTTTAAAAATAATCCCCCGAACCCTAATTTTCATTCGAATCAAATTGGCTTTTAATTCAATAGTCTATCAAAAATTAACATAGGGGAATTCATCTAGTCCAAGTTCTAATCAAATCCCCTAAATCTTTCAAGCCCTAATCGAATTATTGCATAAACCCTAAATTTTAAATTCAACAAAATTAAATAGAATAATTACCTTATATTTTATTAGGATTCGGTCTAGAGTTCGGATTAGAAGGTTTTGATTCGAGAAAAGCACTTCGGATTAAAGGGTTTAATTTGGTGTGCGTATTACTGTATGTAAATTTGGGTAAGAAGTTGAAATCTGGCGCATCTCTTTCATATTTATAGTGTAAATACGATGCGCCTTATCGCATAATTGTATGCGCCGTATCTTATCTAAATTCGTTGATTGGTCAATAAGTTTTAATTAGTCAGAGATATGGCGCTTAGAAAACTAAGATCCGCCGTATTACTGTGCTAGTGAACAAAATTTAAATAAGGAACGTACCTTGGCCTCCGCAACACATTTCCTTACACATCAAATTGGGGTAAAACGGTATACCATATGATATATATAAATTCAAGATAAGAGCAATAAGCATATCCGTTTTATTAATGATTATAATCTTTATTGTTTAGTGGATAATGATTTACTCCAAGGTTAGGAGCAAATATCGTTTTAAGCTTACAAAATTGAGATTATAATTCGAGAGAGGTTTCGTAGAGAACTCTCCTTAAGGCTAGGTGAATAATTGTAGAGGGTACCTGGAATTTTATTTCAAGAATTTAAGATGCTCAATGTTACCAGTACTGAATTCTCCTCCACTCTTGTCGTCTTATTACAGCCTTTCAATCATTTAAGGTTTGATTACTCCAGCTGGCGTCTCTTGGTTAGGTTCAGAATGTAATCTTCCATAGTGATGCTTAAGCCATCATTTATCCTGAAAGTAAACCAACTTGTGCACGAGAGTAGTGGAACGATCAAAGTGAATATCAAAAATCAACTATATTTATCAAATTAAATTCGTCGTATTAACAAAAGTTAATGCGCCGTATTTTCGTTACGTTTCAAAATACAAGATTTTTGATTTAGAAGATGAGCCGTATCGATAAAGATCGATGCGTCGTATCTGTTTAATAATTCGAAAAACTGTTTTTAATTTAAATAGAAAATACGCTGTATCTGTTAAAACAGATGCATCGTATGGCGTTAGGGTTTAGAAAAATTTCTTATTAAAATTAGAATACGCCGTATCTTGGGGAAAGATGCGTCGTACTCGAATTTATTAAACGCGTTGTATTTTATAAAAATTAAACGCAATACGCCGTATCTGTGAAAACAGATGCGCCGTATCGTTTATATTAGCACAGTACAACGATAGCAGAATGCAGAAAAATACAAAAAAGAAAAACAAAAAATAAAAACAAACAAAAAGAAACAAAAATTACTGAGAACAAACAAAAACAGAAAATATGTAAACTATACAATGAATGCAATCTATCTAATATATAACAGGGTTAGTGGTTAGATTCTAAAAATTAAAATACTAATCAAATTAACAGATAATAACAATTCACTCCCCGCCAGCGGCGCCAAAAACTTGATGCGTGTTTTTTTTGTTCTAATTCTTTTATATCCCCGGCAACGGCGCCAAAAACTTGATGCGCGTGCGTGTCGTTGCGGTTTAGCAGTATTAATGCCTACTCAAATTTTAAATTTATATTTAGCCGACTTATCAATAACACACACACTTAACGAGCAGTGTACCCAGTCAGTATGAATATAATGGTAAGTAGAGTGTCGATCACTAAGAGTGGAACGTATTATCTAGTTATTCTAATTAGTATTTTAATATCCTAAGTTAGCTATACAACCTAATCTAACGCAAGGGGGTTCAGCCTGAGAGACTGGCACGGTTTGGTTATGATTAAATATAAACAAAACTAATGAGCAAGAATCAGCGATAAGCACACACGTACACAGATAGATACTCGAGACAATAAGAAGACCTGTCCTGATAATTAAGTAGCTTGTCACTTGTTTTATTGCTAGTTTTATATGAAGTGTATATAATTAAACCTTTCTTGTTGGCTCTAATCTTATCGGCGAGTAAACCCTTAATGATTACTTATGTCTATCCTATTTATTAAAGAGACGCTAAAACAAATAGGCGAGGAAGGGGCATGGCGACCCAAGCAATGCTCAGCTAGACACAGAGGTTATCAATGCACTAATAAAAGTCACCAAAGACATCAACATATAAACTTTAATTAATGGGAAAGCAATATTAAGGGGAGTGCATGATTTTCCGTAGTCACATGACACAAGCCCATCAATCCTGATGAATTAAAGTGTACTAATACAATAAAACAAAACTACTTAATGAATTGAATACATGCAGGACCTTCTTACAGCTCTTGTATCTTCGTTTAGGTGTGTCTTGTGCTGCTTGGTCGTCTGAATTCGGCTCTAGGGTTCTTTTGTCTTCGGTCTCTGAGTTAAGCTCAGAGTTTTGAAATTCGTCTGGCCTTGGGGTATTTATAGTTTCTGTCAGAGGGATCGATGCGGCGCATAGAATTGTTAGATGCGGCGCATTGACTTAACTTCGCGTGGGGTCCAAGATTAATATATTCAGGAATATTCGTACACCATCTTCAGATGCGGCGTATCTTGACTTTGTATGCGGCGCATGTACTTGGATTGTAACTTGTGAAAACTTGATAGTGATACGCCGTATGTAAGAAGTAGAATGCGGCGTATCTGGAGTAGAACGAGCCTGATCTTCTGGATTTCAGTAGGCTTTTGACATCTTGCTTGTTTTGCTCCATAATTAATCCAAAATCGCCAAGTTTCACATAATGCTTGTTTTTACCTGAGAATTACTAAAGTAAACATTAACGTATCGATTCTCATAGATAATATAATAAAATAAGTCAAATAAATAGGATAAATGATGATAATAAAATGTACTTATTTGAGTTCATCAGTTTGCTGATGACATGAATACTCTTCAAAGAAAAATAGATTTTCAAGCTGAAATAATTTGTTCAGAAAGAGCAGCTTTAGCTAAAGCCCTAAATAACAGTGAAAATGTTAAGATAACAGTAGATGCTTTAGCTTATGCCTCAGAGGGAATTAATAAGATTTGGGAAGCTCAAGTAATCAATAAAGCTAAGTCTGGTTTAGGATACAAATCTGTTCCTCCACCATACAGAGGTGTTCCTTCACCTCCAGGTATTGACCTAGCACACACAGGTTTTGCTGAGTTTCAAGAACCAATAATGGAATATGGTTCTAAGTCTACTGAGGGTCCTAAGATAGAAAAAGTAAGTGAGAGTTTAAATAAAACTTCACTTCCTAAGGACAAGGTGTCCTTTGTTAAGAAAGGAGATGCTTTAGTTGTTGATGAAGATGAACAGGTTATGTCTAAACCTGAAAAAGTTGAGAAAGCAGGAACTAAGGTTCCTAAAGTGGTCAAAAAGGATACTGATAGGCCTAAATCAAACATTAAACATGTTAGGCAACCAGTTAGGTATTGTGAACAATACAGATCCACTAGCAAGCCCAGAGGTAACCAAAGAAATTGGAATAACCTCAAGTCTAACCAATTAGGTGATGACTTTGCTTTTTCCAACAAAGCTTGTTATACATGTGGTAGTTTTGACCATCTTGCAGCTTTCTGCAACCATTGGGTATCTGGGTATGAAAACAATAGAGTGAACTACAAAAGGCAAACACCTAAATCTCATTTTCACTCTAGTTCTAATGTTAACAGAACTAAACCCACAACAGTCTCTTTTAAGTCTGGCTTCAATAAAGTTAATTCTGCTAGACCATATATGACTGTTTACCCAAAATCAACAGCTAAGGGTGCAAAAACATCTTACAAACATGCACCAAAGTCTGTTCAAAGGCCCATTCAAACAAAAGCAGTGGTCCAAAAACAAGTTTGGAAACAAAAGGGGACAACTACAAAGTCTGCAGTTAATTCTGCTAAGCCAGCAGTTAATTCTGCTAGGCAAGCAGTTAATTCTGGTAGGCAAGTAGTTAAGTCTGCTGCTTGGGCAAAGAGGGCAAATGCTGTTAAGGCCTCAGCATGTTGGGTTTGGAATTCAACTAAATCCAATGTTGCATCAACTGTTCTAAAAAGATTAAATTACATTGATGCAAGAGGCAGATCCAAGTCAGTAATGGCTTGGGTCCCCAAAAGAAACTAATACTTCTTATTTCTGTGCAGGAACATTCAATTGATCAACAAGAGGATCAAGGATACTCAGATAGTGGATGTTCTAGGCACATGACAGGCAACAAGTCCTATCTTTCTGATTTTCAAACATTAGATGGTGGCTATGTTACCTTTGGAGGAGGTGTTGGTGGCAAAATTTACGGTAAAGGTACCATTAAAACTGGAAATTTAGATTTTGAAGATGTATACTATGTACAAGAGCTAAATTATAATCTTTTTAGTGTCTCACAAATGTGTGACAAAAAGAACAAAGTTCTTTTTTGTGAGATTGAATGTCTTGTACTTTCTCCTGATTTTAAGATGCCTGATGAAAGTCAAGTACTTCTTAAAATTCCTAGAAAGGGCAATATGTACAGTGTTGACATGAAGAACATTGTTCCTAAAAAGGATTTAACTTGTCTTGTTGCAAAGGCCACATTGGATGAATCAATGAAATGGCATAGAAGGCTTGGTCATATTAATTTCAAAACCATAAATCAGATTGATAAGAATGGTTTGGTAAGAGGTTTACCTCACAAAAGATTTGAAAATGATCAAACATGCATTGCTTGTCTTAAAGGCAAACAACACAAAGCTACTTGTAAGCCCAAGATTTTTAACTCTATCAATCAATCATTGTTTATGCTGCATATGGACTTATTTGGACCTGTTTCAGTAAGTAGTATAATGCATAAGAGATATTGTCATGTTACAATTGATGACTATACCAGATTTACATGGGTTTTCTTTTTAGGTTCTAAGGATGAAACTTCTAGCATTCTTAAGACATTCATTACACAGATAGAAAACCAAGTAGACAAGAAAATGAAAGTCATTAGATGTGATAATGGGACAGAGTTTAAGAATAGAGTTATGGATGATTTCTGCAAACAAAAAGGTATTAGGAGAGAATTTAGTGTTGCTAGAACTCCACAACAGAATGGTGTTGTTGAGAGAAAGAATAGAACACTAATTGAAGCTGCTAGAACTATGTTAGCTGATTCTAAGCTACCTATAACTTTTTGGACTGAAGCAGTCAACACTGCTTGCTATGTTCAAAATAGAGTTTTAGTTGTACAGCCTCACAATAAGACATCATATGAACTTTATAGAGGTAAAACTCCTGCAATAGGATTACTTAGACCTTTTGGATGTCATGTGACAATTCTCAATACCTTAAACCATTTAGGAAAATTTGATATTAAAGCAGATGAAGGATTCTTTGTTGGATATTCTCTTAATAGCAAAGCATTTAGAGTATACAACACAAGAACTAGGATTGTAGAGGAAAATCTACATGTAGAGTTTTTGGAAGATAAATCCAATGTAGAAGGTCAAGGACCAAAATGGCTATTTGATCTTGAAACTCTAACCAAATCAATGAATTATGTGCCTGTTGTTGCAATAACTAATGATTTTTCAGGTTCACAAGCAACAGATGAGGCAAAGTTAGAAAAGGAGACAAACCAAGATCATGTTTGGATGCCAATATGGTCAAGTACAAGTGTGGAATCAACTTCAACAATTGGTGAATCTTCTACTGGTAAAGCTAAAGAAGATGTTGAAGATGAAAGCAAAGAAGATGGAACAAAGGAACAAGAAAATAGTTCTGCTATTGATAATGCTGCTGAAACAGACTTAACTGAAGAAGCAGTCTTAACAAAGGAAGCAGAATTAACAGACGATGAGGTGGATTTGAGCAATCTCCCACCAAACTATCATGTTCCACTTACACCACAAACCAGAATTCACAAAGTCCACTCCCTAGAAAATGTGATAGGAGATGTACAATCAGGGGTGAAGACAAGACAACAACTGATGTCTTTAGACCAACAAGGGCTTCTTGATGCCCTTTATGCTTCAAAACAGCATGAGTTTTCAAACTCTTGCTTGTTTGTATGTTTTCTCTCACAAGCTGAACCAAAGAACATTCTGAAAGCCTTAGATGATTCAAGCTGGGTAGAAGCTATGCAAGAGGAGCTTCTTCAGTTCAAGATTCAGAAAATTTGGGTGCTAGTTGATTTACCTAAGGATGCAAAGGTAATTGGCACTAGATGGGTTTTCAAGAATAAAAGGGATGAAAGGGGAATAGTGATTAGGAATAAGGCTAGATTAGTAGCCCAAGGGTACACACAACAAGAAGGTATAGACTATGATGAAGTTTTTGCTCCAGTAGCAAGACTTGAGGCAATTAGGCTTTTCTTAGCTTATGCTTCATTTTTAGGCTTCACAGTTTACCAAATGGATGTCAAGAGTGCATTTTTATATGGCACAATTGAAGAAGAGGTGTATGTCTCACAACCTCCAGGGTTCATTGATCCTGACCATCCAGACAAAGTGTACAGAGTTGTTAAGGCTCTTTATGGCCTTCATCAGGCACCTAGAGCATGGTATGAAACACTAGCTTCCTATTTAAAAGCAAATGGATTTCAAAGAGGAAAGATTGATCAGACACTTTTCATCAAACAGCACAAGAAGGATCTTCTGTTAGTGCAGGTGTATGTGGATGACATTATCTTTGGATCTACAAGGAAGGAGATGTGTTTGGAGTTTGAGAAGCTTATGCATGATAAGTTTCAGATGAGTTCCATGGGGGAACTTACATTCTTTTTGGGTTTGCAAGTTAAACAATCATATGAAGGCGTATTTATTAGTCAAGATAAATATGTTGCTGAGATACTTAGAAAGTTCAACTTTGCTGATTCAAAAATGGCAAGCACACCAATGGATTCTAAGAAACAACTTCCAAAAGATTTAGATGGAGAAAATGTGGATGTACACACATACAGATCTATGAGATCTATGATAGGATCTTTGATGTATCTCACATCATCAATACCTGACATCATGTTCTCTGTTTTTGCTTGTGCAAGATTTCAAGTAACTCCAAAGGTTTCTCATTTAACAGCAGTCAAGAGAATTTTTAGATATCTCAAGGGTCAACCAAGGTTGGGTCTATGGTATTCAAGGGAATCACTGATGCGTGTGATGTGTCGTTGCGGTTTAGCAGTATTAATGCCTACTCAAGTTTTAAATTTATATTTAGCCGACTTATCAATAACACACACACTTAACGAGCAGTGTACCCGGTCAGTATGAATATAATGGTAAGTAGAGTGTCGATCACTAAGAGTGGAACGTATTATCTAGTTATTCTAATCAGTATTTTAATATATTAAGTTAGCTATACAACCTAATCTAACGCAAGGGGGTTCAGCCTGAGAGACTGGCACTATTTGGTTGCAATTAAATAATAAACTAAACCAATAGGCACGAATCAGCAAGTAGCACACACGTACACAGATAAATACTCGAGACAATAAGAGGGCTGTCCTTATGATAAGTAGTTTGTCACTTGTTTTATTGCTAGTGTTATATGAAGTGTATAGTTCCATGCAACGCACCGAGATTAAGTCCTTTCTCGTTGGTTCTAATCTTATCGGCGAGTAAACCCTTAATGATTACTTATGACTATCCCGTTTATCTTTCTCCTACTTTTCTACAGACCATAAAATGCATAGGCGATCTAATAAACAGGCGAGGGCAGAGGCATGGCGACCCGATCAACGCTCAGCTAGACACAGAGGTTATCAATGCACTAATAAAAGTCACCAATGACATCAACATATAAACTTTAATTAATGAGAAAGCAGTTTTAAGGGAGTGCAATCTTTCCGTTGTCACATTACACAAGCCACCAATCTTGATGAATTAAAGTTTACTAACACAATAATACAAAACTACTTAATGAATTAAACACATGCAGCACCTTCTTACAGCTCTTGTATCTTTGATTTGGGTGTGTCTTGTGCTGCTGCCTTGACTGAATTCGTCCTAGGTTTCTGGTCTTCGGTCTTCGGATATAATATGTGTCACACGAAATTCGTCTGGTCTTGGGGTATTTATAGTTTCTGTCTGAGGGTAAGATGCGGCGCATCTAGTAAGTAGATGCGGCGCATTTACTTAACTTCGCGTGGGGTCCAAGATTATAATATTCAGGAATATTCGTACACCGCTAGAAGATGCGGCGTAACTCCATAATAGGATGCGGCGCATGTCCTCTTGTATCTTGGATCGTATCTGGTGAAATATTGATAGTGATGCGGCGCATGTAATAAGTGAGATGCGGCGAATCTGGAGCAGAATAGTCTTGATCTTGTACATTTCGTTAGACTCTTAACTTCTTGCATGTTTTGCTCCATAATTAGTCCAAAATCGCCAAGTTTCACCAAATGCTTGTTTTCAACTGAGAATTACAAAAGTAAACGATTAAGTATCAATCCTCATACATAATATAGTAAAACAAGTCAAATAATTAGGATAAATGATAGTAATAATATGTACTTATTTGAGTTCATCAAATATCCCCCCACTTGAACTTTACTTGTCCCCAAGTAAACCTTAGAATTAATCTTATGAAAATGTATCCTAAAAGATATTAGAATTTATTTTTATATTTAAGCATGTATTCGTTTTTTGTCATAATCACACAACTAAACACTTAACGAATTAGAAGTAGAATAAAAATATTTCGATAAAAGCAAATCTAATCGTTTAACTGTCCAGTCGCGACGAATATTCTATCATAAGCTTGGCAAGTATACACATCTCCCCCACTAAAGCCAAGGAATAACAAGTCTAAAGCGGTAAAAAGGGTTTTTAGGTTTAAGGGTTAATTATTCTTAATCTCTATCGATCTCAAATTCCAGAAAAGGCGACAAAATCACAAATACATGATCGAATCCACGAACACGATACTTGTAATTGCTCAAATCCTTAACTCGAATAGGCTAAAGATAGGTCCAAACTTCACCAATAATAATATATCAAAAAGGGCGACAAAATCATAAATACATAGCCGAATCCACGACTACGATACTTAAGATTGCTCAAATCCCTAATCTCAATAAATCAAAGGTTTGGTTGGATAAAGAATAATAGGGTATGGATAATATTTGGGATATAAATTGGTGTAAAAATAAAAAAAATAAACAAAACAAATAAATTAAAATCCTAAGTGTGGTTAATCACTATCCCAACCATCCCATGAATAAGACTCATATCATTGAATAACTCACGCTTTAACACTTGAAACACACGCTTTAGGTAGATACAAATTATACTCAACAAGATCTTAATCAAAGAATAAACCTTAGTTGACGTTCCCATAACTGCCAACTCCCATTCAATCCATAGATATAATATACAACAAATAGTGGTGATATCGACCACTTACATAACTTTACATCGTTGGTTTATCAATCAAACATCCAACTTTCTTCTTTTCTTTTTTTTTTTTTTTTTTTTTTTTTTTTTTTCTTTTTTTTTTTTTTTTTTTTTTTTTTTTTTTTTTTTTTTTTGAAACATAAACATAGATGTGTAAAATTTCACCACATCACTATAACAATAAATCTGGATAATTTTTCCATACTTTTCATGACTTCAGAAATAACGGTAATAGTGAAAGTAGTAAACACACGAAAAAAATAAACTCAAAGATATACAATATTTATTTTCACTCCAATTGCATTGTGCAATTTCCCGACCTAACCATAGATAATGAATTACGCACGCGAACACAGGTAATGTAAGGAAACACACTTTGCCTATAGCAATTAACCAACCACGGACTTTAATCTACAGGGTAGGCTAAGGTGTAAGGGTGTAACGAAACATTATAACAAAGGTGTAAGAAACGAAAGGAATGGCTCTGAGTGTTTTTCTAGGGGTATCTTACTCTAAAAATGAGAGTAACAAAAGGGTTATACGGGGGTTAACTAACCAGTGTAGTTAGCTAATATCACATAACATATAAGGCTATTTGGGTGTAATCCTAGAATTTACCAATTTAGACAAGTCATTCCAATTATATAAAATAATACTTATTATGGTGGTCTCGAATAGTATACAAGCCAAGTTCTAAAGTTTACAAGTCACTGGCACACTCATAGATTTGTGAATTTTGAAAAATCACAATTTTTGAAAATAACGTCATGTGTGCAGCTATGCAACTTAGACTTTAAACAAAAACATGCTAAAAATTTTAAATTTTGATATATTAAGCACATTTTAAGCATATTTTGAAAAGTTTAGGACAAGTAAGTGTTAAGTGTTATAATTCTCCAATCCCCCCACTTAAGTTAAACAACGTCCTCGTTGTTTGTATAAAAGGTTAAAAACTGGAAAATAAAAGAATTAGAACAGAAAAACTCCCCTGAGATTTGCTCGGTATGATCCTCCATTTGTATTAGAGCAAAAATCATCTTTCTTGTGGATTAGAACGTTTAAGCTTCATATTCGATGTATCCACAGGAAATGCAGGAATCTATAATACCACCAAGGCTTTAAAACACACCTAAGATAAGAAAGGTTCAAACTTGCATAATACATTAGTAGTTAGGTAAAAATAAAACATAAAAATTAAAAATGAAAATCATCAGGTCAGTCGATGCGCCGTATCTTATGGAAGAAGATACGCCGTATCGAGCCTGGAATAAATACGGATCAGAATAAAAGATGCGCCGCATTAAAATAAACTGATAAAAAGTTTTAAATTCGAAAATTAAAAAAAATGCAGAAAAATTAAAATAAGATATGACCATTGCAGGAGATGCGTCGCATCTCAGGATTGAGATGCGCCGTATCCTCTGCGGCCTGACTGACTCGACACATAAACAGAAAATTAAAAGATAAATCCGGGTTGTCTCCCGGTAAGCACTTGTCTTTATTCCAGAGTCTTCAAGTTAGACTCACGTTCAGCTCTTTAGTATCGATCATTGAAGGAGTCGGAAACATCGCGCTCCCTCATTGCCAATTCGGTAATATTGAACACTCCTTGCTCGTCCTTGATTTCCACGCCGTTCTTCTTCAGTATCTGTATAAACAAAGTTCTGTCCCTTTCGGGCAGAGATGACAAAATGATAGACGGGAAATTCTTATTATCATATAGGCATAAATAAGCAAGGTGGGGTGGTAGTTCAATAAACATATCATTATTCAAATACGTTTTCTCAACTATTCTCCTACGTTTGTTAATTACTACGCAATCATACCACTCATCATCGGAATCATTAACAATATCGCGTCTAAGTTCGGTAGGTACATTTAGGTCAATAAATTCCTCAAAGTTCTCATGATTAGGATTAGTTGAGTTGTTTTGAATCAATGTTTCCCCCATAAGCCTAGCTTCAAGATCGAGTTCCATACGCTCTCTTAATCCAAGCATGTAGACACCTCTAATTATGCTGTTAACAGGATCTTGGCACTTATAGACTAGTTTATTATTCCCTACCCTTTATGAGATTTTTCTTTTAAACACATCAATCTTAGCATGGGCAGTAGACAAGAAAGGTCGACCAAGGATTAAAGGAACCTTAACATCCTCGGGCATATCTAATATAACAAAGTCTACAGGGAAAATAAACTTCTCAATCTTAACTAGCACATTATTAGCAATCCCTTCAGGTCGTTTTAAACCGTTTTATCAGCCAATTCAATAAGTAACTTAGTTGGTGCTAATTTTCCTAGTCCTAGGGTAGTGAATGTCTTAAGAGGCATAACACTAACACTAGCTCCTAAGTCAGCTAACACATTATTGAAAGATATATCATTAATTGAACAAGGTAGAGTAAAACTTCCTGGGTCTTTTTCTTTATGAGGCAAGGCATTTAAATCAGTTGCAGAGCTCCCTTCTTTCATTGTAGCCTTGATCTCCTCTTCAATCTTTGTCTTTTCTTTTAGTAGTCTTCTTAAACTGATTGAAGAATTAAAGAAAAATTCGGGTCTTGCACCATCATTACCATTCATCGATCTTCTAGGTATGTTAGGAGTGACTTCTTCAGTGGTGCTTATGGCCTTGACATGATCCCTTGGGTTGGTTTCGGTTGAGCTTGGTAAACTTCCGTATCCCCTTTCTTGAAGAACTTTGCTCATTTGACCAATTTGTTGTTCCAATGCTTTGATCGAAGCTCCTTGATTTTTTGTAGTAGTGTCCGTTGAAGCTCGTATTTCTTTGATCATAGCAGTATTCTCTTCATGTCTTTTAGCAGCATCGGCCATAATTTGCTTTAGAGTGTCATCTAAAGTCTGCCTCCTCTCTTGATAAGCGGGATTGAAGTTGCTCTTTTGATAGAATCCCGGGGTAGCTTCCCTAAATCTTCCTGAAGGTCGGAATGGTTGTCCAAATTGGGTGTAATATGCTTCTTCAAACGTCTCACTTTCATTCTTATTCGAGCAATCTTTAGTGTAGTGAGGTCCTTCGCACTTTTCACATCCAACTTGGGCAGCATACACTCTTTCATCACGCTTCTTCATCTCTCTACTAATTTTATCCAATTGAGCATGAATAGCAGCAATCCCGTCAAAATTAGTGCTGCTCTTAGATCTAGTAGAGGTCCCATCGTGCCATTTTTGAGAATGATCAGCAGCATCTTGGATTGCTTTCCTGGCATTGGTTGCACTCATTTGAGGCACAGCTCCCTTAGCATCCAAGATTTGTCTAGTAGGCACGTCCAATCCTTGATAAAACAATATTATCTCCTGCATAGGGGTTAGATAGTGTTGAGGACATTTTATCAGTAAATCTTTAAATCGTTCCCAAGCTTGATAAAGAGTTTCATCAGGCTCTTGCTTGAAACTGTTGATAGCCTCCATCTTTTTAGCAGTCCTAGCAGGTGGACAATATCTCTTCAGGAATTTGCTCTTCAAACCTTCCCATGTAGTGATTGAACTAGCAGGTTCATTCCTTAGCCACTTGTTAGCAGCTCCTTTTAGTGAGATTGGAAAGATTCTTAGCATGAGTTGATCGTCAGTGACTCCTTCCGAAGTAAACAAATCCGCAATCTCGAGGACCTTTTCAACATGTTCATTAGCATCCTCGTGTTCCGATCCACTGAAAGCATTCTCTCTTAGTTCCTTGAGAAACTGACCCTTCAATTCAAACTTTGACTTATCATCAAACTTTGGTCTAGCAACTCCTGAAGTGTGATCAGCACGGGTTTTGTTCATGTATTCCTCCATAGTTGTGTTTTCGCCCATTGTTTCTGTTTCTTCTTCCTCTTTCTCTTCAGAAAAATAGTCAAGCTCGAATGAACTTGAAGTATCAAAGCTTTTTGTGTTGAAAAGCCTTTTAAGCGAATGAAAGACTCGTTCAGGATCTTCGAAAGGTTGAATCAAGTTCTTCGTAGAACTCCTGGTCATGCACTTCCTGAAACCAACACAAAAATATCAGTAGGGTATGCTCGAGAAAGTAATATATCAGAAAATTAATAACGAAAACGGAATACGAAAAATTAAAGTTACTGATATCTGCAGACGATGCGCCGTATCCAAAAAGTTGGATACGCCGTATCTAATAATCGTTAAAATTAAATCAGACTTTATTCAGAAAATAGATACGCCGCTTAGAAATTTGAATGCGCCGTATCAATTTTTATAATCAAAAATCGATATTTATAAAAATTAAATCCGTCGTATTAACAAAAGTTAATGCGTCGTATCTTCGTTACGTTTCAAAATATAAGATTTTTGATTCAGAAGATACGCCGTATCGACAGAGATCGATGCGCCGTATCTGTTTAATAATTCGAAAACTGTTTTTAATTAAAATAGATACGCCGTATCTGCTAAAGCAGATGCGTCGTATGGCGTTAAAGTTTAGAAAATTTTTTTTTATCAAAAACAGATACGTCGTATCTTGGGGAAAAGATGCGTCGTATCACTTTATCGCTTAGAAAAAATTTCTTATTAAAAACAGATACGCCGTATCTTGGGGAAAAGATGCGTCGTATCGAATTAATTAAAAGCGTTGTATTTTATAAAAAATTGAACGCAATACGCCGTATCTGAGAAATCAGATGCGCCGTATCGTTCGATTTAGCTCAGTACAACGATAGCAGAACACAAAAAATACGAAAAATAAAAACAAATAAAAACACACAAACGAAAATAAACACAAAGAAAAGCAAACAAATAGCACACAAAAACAGAAAATATGCAAAATATTACAATGAATGCAAATTAATCTAATACACAACAAAATTAGCGGTTAGAAAAATTAAAAACCTAATTAAAATACTAATCAAATTAACAGATAATAACAATTCACTCCCCGGCAACGGCGCCAAAAACTTGATGCGCGTGATGTGTCGTTGCGGTTTAGCAGTTTTAATGCCTACTCAAGTTTTAAATTTATATTTAGCCGACTTATCAATAACACACACACTTAACGAGCAGTGTACCCGGTCAGTATGAATATAATGGTAAGTAGAGTGTCGATCACTAAGAGTGGAACGTATTATCTCGTTATTCTAATCAGTATTTTAATATATTAAGTTAGCTATACAACCTATTCTAACGCAAGGGGGGTTCAGCCTGAGAGACTGGCACGATTTGGTTGCAATTAAATAATAAACTAAACCAATAGGCACGAATCAGCAAGTAGCACACACGTACACAGATAAATACTCGAGACAATAAGAGGGCTGTCCTTATGATAAGTAGTTTGTCACTTGTTTTATTGCTAGTGTTATATGAAGTGTATAGTTCGATGCAACGCACCGAGATTAAGTCCTTTCTTGTTGGTTCTAATCTTATCGGCGAGTAAACCCTTAATGATTACTTATGACTATCCCGTTTATCTTTCTCCTACTTTTCTACAGACCATAGAATACATAGGCGATCTAATAAACAGGCGAGGGCAGAGGCATGGCGACCCGATCAACGCTCAGCTAGACACAGAGGTTATCAATGCACTAATAAAAGTCACCAATGACATCAACATATAAACTTTAATTAATGAGAAAGCAGTTTTAAGGGAGTGCAATCTTTCCGTTGTCACATTACACAAGCCACCAATCTTGATGAATTAAAGTTTACTAACACAATAAAACAAAACTACTTAATGAATTAAACACATGCAGCACCTTCTTACAGCTCTTGTATCTTTGATTTGGGTGTGTCTTGTGCTGCTGCCTTGACTGAATTCGTCCTAGGTTTCTGGTCTTCGGTCTTCGGATATAATATGTGTCACACGAAATTCGTCTGGTCTTGGGGTATTTATAGTTTCTGTCTGAGGGTAAGATGCGGCGCATCTAGTAAGTAGATGCAGCGCATTTACTTAACTTCGCGTGGGGTCCAAGATTATAATATTCAGGAATATTCGTACACCGCTAGAAGATGCGGCGTAACTCCATAATAGGATGCGGCGCATGTCCTCTTGTATCTTGGATCGTATCTGGTGAAATATTGATAGTGATGCGGCGCATGTAATAAGTGAGATGCGGCGCATCTGGAGCAGAATAGTCTTGATCTTGCACATTTTGGTAGACTCTTAACTTCTTGCATGTTTTGCTTCATAATTAGTCCAAAATCGCCAAGTTTCACCAAATGCTTGTTTTTACCTGAGAATTACAAAAGTAAATGATTAAGTATCAATCCTCATACATAATATAATAAAACAAGTCAAATTAATAGGATAAATGATAGTAATAAAATGTACTTATTTGAGTTCATCAATCACCTTTTGATTTGGTAGCATTTTTGGATAGTGATTATGCTGGTGCTAGCTTGGACAGAAAGTCAACAACTGGAGGATGTCAATTCTTTGGGTGTAGACTTGTCTCATGGCAGTGTAAGAAGCAAACAACTATGGCTACTTCAACAACTGAAGCTGAATATGTAGCTGCTGCAAGTTGCTGTGCTCAAGTCTTGTGGCTTCAAAACCAACTTCTTGACTATGGGTACAATTTCATGAACACTGTCATTCATATTGATAATAGTAGTACAATTTGCATTATTAAAAATCCGGTACAACATTCTAAAACAAAACACATTGAAATTAGACATCATTTTATTAGAGATTGCAATGAGAAAAAGTTAATTCAAGTAATGAAAATTGCTTCAGAACATAATTTTGCAGATCTGCTAACAAAAGCTTTTGATGTTGGAAGGTTTCAGTACTTGGTAGCAAGTATTGGAATGCTTAATACTTAAATTTTTCAATCTATGTGTTTTTATATACCAGTGTGGTTAATTCTGGTGGTTACTCAATTAAGTCTGGTAGTTCAATTTTTGTTTGTACTGTTGTCTTTGTAAATTTGTACTAGCTATTACTTTAAAATTGTGTTATTTCATACAGTTAGTCATATGTTTATTCTAATATAAGACAAGTACTTTGTACATTGTTCTTTTGGTTTTAGACTAACAATTTCAGGTATGAACTTTTGAGCACAAAAGAAAATTTTCAAGTGAAATGGAAGCAGCAGAATGTTATATCAGTTGCTTACATAACAGGTTTATGATGGACTGAGTTTGGGAATTCTTAACAAAGGTTTATACCTAAGTTCATTAATTTTTTAAAACTACTTTCTTGAAACCTGGTAATCATATTTCACTTTGAATTGATGACTTAGTTAATCAGAAAGTAACTGATTCAACTCACTTTCTATCATTTTATAATTTTAAGTATAATGAGCAAGTCTAAAAGGACATCTTATAGAAAGACCAGCTAGTAAAAGTGAATCTAACACTTGTGTTAGAGGCAACAAATTCTATGAGCTGGAAACCCTGTCAAGAAAGCCTTTTGAATAGGTTTATCTTTACACAGGCAGTTATTTATAACTGAAACACATTGGTTCTCACACAACCAGAGGTTGCTTTAAACTGAAATCTTGATTAAGTGTCTGTTACACACTTAATCCCTTCAAAATGGTTGAAAGCAGTATCGTTTTTCATAATAAAATCAATTACATACTGCTAAGGAAAAAGTTTCTTAAAAGGATTTTCACAGAGACTCACAAAAACCATCCATTGATGGACCATGAGTCAAATGCCCCATGAATTACCTCTCATAGGAGTTAACACACCTAGAAGTGATGAGGGCAGCAAATTAAACTCTTAAGGAATTGATGGCTACATGTACAATATTGTCTGATAACAAGTTCTAATTGATAGCTCAGATGATAGGAAGAGAAATATTTTGGTACATTGTGAGAGATCTTCCAAACAGGGGAGGATAAAATGTTATTTGCATCTCAGGGGAGGAAACATCTCAGGGGAGGAAATAAAGTTGGAAGTTTAACCAATGAAAGGGAGGAAAAGACAAGAGCATACAAGATGATGAGGAAGTTGAAAATGACAAGAATAGAGCTGATTCTAGAGTATTATATATATTCAGAAGGGATGAAGCATTCCAAAGGAGAAAGTTCTATCTAGGTCAAATGAAGAAAGCTTTCAATTGCAATTTCAGTTCACTACGTTTGTTCATCACTTGCAAAGGCATGCTGATAGATGATTTCACTTGTTGAAACAAGCATCCAAGATACACAGCACCATTGCCTCTTATAATTCCTCCATCCAAGGAAATTGCACCATCTTTTAGGTCAATGTTTGAAGCCTAAAGATATGTGTATTGATATTGTTGAAGTCAAAGATCAGAAAGCAGATGAGTTACTGAGATAGATTTTAATCTTTCAGAATAGAAGAAAGTTCAGTCCAAGGGTCTGACTATGAAGTGTTTGAAAGATCTTCACAATCCATAATTTAATTCAGAAACATGTTGAAATGGATTCACATGTTTAGGGGAGGATTGTTGGGAATTAAATATTCTGAAGTTTAAGTATCGGGAAAATCTCTCAAGTGATTAAATCTGGTAGCAGTAGAGTTAAGTCTGGTGAGTTCCAAAGTTAAGTCTGGTCGTTGAAGTTAAGTCTGGTGGTTAAGTCAAGTGTTAATTCTGGTGACTATCAGAGTTAAGTCTGCTTGATGAAGATATTAAGTCTGGTTGACTAAAAGTCAATAATACACGGTAGATAATATCTTACCCCATGTGCTCAGTCTTTATCTTATACTCACAGAACAAGTTGTAAACATAGATACATGTTGTATCTTAGTTACTGACACACATAAGATAAGCTAGCAAGTTGTTTGACAAGACTTAACATTATTGTAAAGATCTTTCTTATGTTATAAAAGAAAGATCTTAGACTAGAGATATAAGTATGTTAAAACTTATAGTGCAAATATATATCCCTCAAGAACATATAACAAAAACAATATCACAAGATATAGAAACATAAGATTCAAGGTTGTAACCCTAGTGATAACTCAAGATCACTCGTATTATTATCTTAATAATATTGAATCGTTTAGTAATAAGCTTTCATTGTTTATTGTCATATAACAAACACAACTGTTTCATTTCCATAACCATAATAACCTTCTAAGTGTGATTAAGTAGATTCCGCATACTTAATCATATTCATTCAATATATCATATACACAAAGTACAAAAGGTTTAACCACCTTAACAGTGTATCTATCGAATCCTAACATCATGCTTCATGAGTTTCATGATGAGATGAGGTTATCCTCATTCATGTTCTCAAACGACTACAAGCCATATCCCCTCCATCATTCCCATAAACCCAAGATGTTAGGAGGTTGTCAAAGTTGCTTATCTTGCTATATTAGGAATTCTTTTTTTCTTTCTAGTTTATTTTACTTCTATTTTATTTTACACTTTTTGCATTTCATGGTCCTCATCATCAAAATCATTTATTCTTGTCTCTACATTATGAATTTTCTCATAATCTAATTTTACATAATATATGATGTTTGATATTTCTTGTAGATTGGATACATTTTTGTATATACACTTGACTTTATGTTGGGTCTTGTATGTTAAGCTTATTCTTGGTTTTATGTTGGGCCTTGAATAAATATTCTTATTATTATTTTATAATTAATCTTTACATAATATATGATGTTTGATATTTCTTGTGGATTGGACACATTTTTGTATATACACTTGACTTTATGTTGGGTCTTGTATGTTAAGCTTATTCTTGGTTTTATGTTGGGCCTTGAATAAATATTCTTATTATTATGTTATAACTAATCTTTGTTTTATAGCCTTCAAAATCCATGTCTCGATCTCTTGGCGCCCTCAACAAGGGGGAGCATTGGCCAAGGGGGAGCAAATAAGCTCAGGCTCATTTATAAATTCCACTTCGTTTCTCTTTTTGTTTCAACAAAAAAAAGAGAGAAAAGATTTTAAACCCATAATTATTAAAGCTTATACACATTTTAATTTACTTCAAAATTAAGATTAAAATAAGTTTATAATATTTATAAAAGAAAGTTTAAACTCATACTTTTAAAATTTGCACATTTTTATCTCTTTGCTTAAAAATAAAATTTATGTTTTGTCCTCAATAAAAAGAGGGAGATTGTTAATACAAATATCGCCTAAAAATATTATTTATATTTTACGATATTTGCTAAATTTTATTAACGACAATAGTAAACTTTATTTACGCAAAATATAAAACTGTCAAGACTTTTATATATAGTTTCAACTATTCTCTCATATCACTAAGTTATAAATACATATCATATGGTGATAATTTATATGGACATAATTTGTATACACAAGTATCTTATTGTATAATACACATGTTTCTAAAAATGTCTATGCCATAACAAATTAGCTTTGTGTTAGCACAAGTAAACAAATCATTTTTACTTATACAAAAACTAACACATAATTACATAATAAACGTTTTCTCAACTAGTTACATTTATACACTAACTAGTTAACTTTCATAATATATTAAAAACAAAAGAAATGTGTTATTACATCATGTATTGGATCATCCTAATCTAGTAAAATCTGATAGTATATTTTGCTTAGATTCAATGAAAGATTTTGGAAAGATCATGTGTAAGATTTTGGAAAGATTTCAAAAGATTTTTTGAAAATTTTTGTCAGAGGACGGCATACCCTTTTTTTTTAAAGGGCGGACCCCTTTTAAGGCATCCGTGTGATCCGTGAGGCTCTTACCTCTTTGGCTATAAATAGCAGCCAAATTCTCTTGTTTTCTTCATCACATACAATTACAATAATCTGTATATACTCTCATTTGTTCATAATCATTATCATACTCATTCATATTTGTTTTAGTGATTATACATTAACATTCTTAATAGCAAGAAGATCATCATCATCATTCAAGACTTACTAACTTCAAGGAATTGTTGCAAGTCTTTATTTATACATTATATTGTATATTGTATTACATCATACATCCTTGTTGTACCAAACCACTATAAACCTTTGTAGTGATCGGTTAGTATTTTAGTTCTCGAAATACACAGTGTGACAGGAGTGGTTGGTACCCTGTAAAGAACTCGACATCTAGCTTAATGTCGGAAATATTGTGTAAGCGACGTGTAAAGTTTTCTCCGCCAGTTAAAAGAGTTTGTCAACTAGTGAAAGGATACTCTCGGGTTGGAAACTCAGGGAGTGGAGTAGGGAAAGGAAAGGAAGTCCTTGTCGACCGAACCATTATAAATACTCTTGTCGTGGTTTGATCGTTTCTATCTTTACTTTCAATTAACTTACTATTATAATTGCTAATATATATTTTTCGATCTCACATCAAGTTTTCAAAGAAAAGTAATTAAAAATCGGTAAAACTATTCAAGCCCCCTTCTAGTTTTCCACAAGATTGGTTTAATATGAGTTGAGATCAACATCGATCACATATTTGTCATAGATCTAATGAACCAATCATGTCCATTCATTTTTTGATCAAAGCAAAAAAAATGAACTTTCACCATTTTTTAAAAATTAAATATCTCGCAAACCGTTAATCGTTATGCGAAAAAAAATCATACCATCGCGACGAGAATTAAATTATCTTTCTATAGATATGCACTTCTATATACTTTCGAATAGATTTTTTTTAAAGTTCCGCCTAAAAAAATCACTTGTGATTCGGAAAAATTACATGTGATTTTTAAAATGAATCACATGTGGTTTTACAAATCACATGTAATTTTTAGAAATCACATGTGATTTTTCTCGTCGGAAATTTTGAAAATAAAAAGTTTGTCAAAAATATATAGAAATCACATGTGATTTTTCTCGTCGGAAATTTTGAAAAAAAAAAGTTTGTCAAAAATATATAGAAGTGCATATCTATAGAAAGATAATTTAATTCTCGTCGCGATGATGTATTTTTTGTAGCTTGAAGATTTACCGTTTGTAAGATATGTTTGTTTAAAAAAAAAGTGGAAAATAGTTTTTTATTAATTTTGATCAAAAATGAATTGTTAACATTAGTTCATTGGATATATGATAAATATGATATCTATATTGATCTTTTGTCGATTTTTGTCGATTTTATATATGGACATAATTTTTAGTATGCAGCTTGGGACAACATGTTAGGCAAAAATAATGGCCGTTACGATTTGAATTACTACCAAATTATATATACTAAGAGAGATTATGATTACAATATGATGCGTTAAGTTTTAACACCCGCTAATTCGCATTGGTATTGGTTGAAAAAGTGATGTTACCCCAAAGTAAAGCCTTAACACTTTCAAAGTCACATGTTGGCAAAAGGCCATTGGCCAGCAAACATTTGGAGAGTTCCTGTTCATATCTTACGGTTGCTTAATCCCTTGAACGTACAGTTGCTCCATACAGTGGTCACCAAATTGCAGACCTAACTATTGTACAATTCAATATCAAACAGCCATGTGTTACCAAATATTGTACATGACCATACTCATTTCTGTTGAAGAAGTTTCTTGAATTACGAAATCACAAGTCAATGAAAGATTAAAATACAAGCATTTTACCAAATCAAAAACAAAACTGCAAACAACACCACCTTAGAACCAAAAGCACCAAAAAAATACCAGCAAAAAATAACAACAAATCTGAATAACAAATCCTCTTCAAGATATGTTTGCTAAAAGGTTTGTAGTATCTTCGTTTCATATATGCATGCATGATAAATGTGATTAAATGCATTGTTTCTTATTGTATATGTAGTGTTGCTTCCTCCACACATTTTTGCTTCCACCAGTAGTTTATAGCACGCCTACTTTTGTTAAAAGTTGTATAAACTTTAGGACTTTATGCATAGTGAACCTGAAGAAAAAAAAACTAGAGATAAAATCAAAACATTAGTTGTAAGATAATGGAACCTGACAAACTAGATTGTGCAAATGAATTGTTTTCAATGCATGCTAGATTCTTAAGAACAGATGAACCAAAAAATCTTGTATGTGTTGCCAATCAATATGTTGCACACCAAAATATGCACAGACCCTTTGGGGATATTAGAAGCTCAAAAAACATTGTCCCGACAAAAAGGCAAGGTCAGCATTCCTCAGTAGGACATTCAATGAGCCTATTTCAATCAAATCATGCAACCTTTGACCATATACACTATCCTCAAAAGAAGCTCCATGTATAAACTCAGTTCATGTCACACAAATATGAGGTGGAAAAAAAAAAGAAACATGTGTTTGAACAAATACAATTTAACAGCTACTTTGGGGAAGGTACTTCAACATATGCAAATTTACATCATCATGAAGCACCATCACTTCATCCCCAGACTGCTGCACATAATATTTCAGGTTCGTTTTGTGCAATATTAATGAAACACTTATCATTTACAAAAGTTATTACCCATTAACTTATACACGATTTCTTCCAGATTATACTTCTACAAATTCCTTACATGATGCATATGTGTTACAAAATGAAATGAGCCATCCTATAGCTGTTACCAACATGGAAGCGACTTCGGCATATTCAAGTAAATATTACAGTCTTAATTACAAACACATTTATAAATTTAGTTATTTTAGCTTCTCAATGACCTAAAGTTTCTTCATTTACCAATAATTTACAGAACAACATGCCACTACAAACATTACTGATACTTCTGATACATTTCGCCAAACGCGTAGGCACACTGTCAGTTCCCAAGGTAAGTATATTCATTTACCTTATTCAGTTTACGTTCATTTAAAGAATCAATGTATATTCAGGATACATAACTATATTCATAACATTTTGTAGCAGGTGTTTCTAACCTGTATATTGACATTGGCGATCCTGATTGGACATGCGACCATTGTGGAGCTGCATTTTGGTATGCTGAAAGGCTAAAAAATCCAACGCCATCAAACATTCGTTACAGTCGATGCTGTGGAGAAGGCAAGGTCCGTATTCAGCAAGAAAGAGATCCTCCAGAAAATGAAAAGCCCAACTTTTTGCAACTTTACATATATGATACAAAAAATGAAGTCGAAAACAGGCTAAGGCGGTTTGGTGGAACACAGTCATCGTCATTGAATCCTGATATTGTCCAACGTCTAATACAGATTTTGGACACTCATAATCAGTTGGTGGCATTGTTTAGGACTGCTAGAGACATCTGTCAGCAAGAAAATGTACCTGATTTCAGTAATGCTTGGTGGTGATTTTAGACAAACACTACCGGTAAAAAAGAAAGGCACAAAATCAGATATAGTAAGTGCATCAATAACTGCTTCGTATCTATGGCAACATTTTAAAGTATGTAGGCTTAAACAAAATATGAGGTTGCTGCAAGCCGACATTGATGACACTGAAAAAAAAAAGACAGAAAGATTTGCTTCATGGTTGTTAGATATAGGAGATGGCAAGATAGGCAACACTGATTTGGAAGACCCACAAAACGCAAGTTGGATTACAATTCCTGAAGATTATCTAATTCCAGACAAAGACACATTAGAGTCACCAAGTGCAGAAATCTTACAGCAAAAGGCCATTGTGTGTCCTAAGAACGAGACAACCGATACAATAAACACAAAAGTTCTATCATTAGTAAAAGGCGAAACAACAACTTACATAAGTTCTGATGAAGCTATTCCTCTTACAAACGATGGCGCCGCAAACGAGCTGCTCTATCCACCTGAGTTTCTAAACACACTGAAACTCCCAGGATTGCCTCCAAACAACCTTCAGCTTAAGATTGGAACCCCAATAATGCTGCTAAGAAATGTAAACCTAGGAGGTGGACTCTGCAATGGAACAAGAATGATTGTCACACAGCTATTTTCAAATTTAATACAAGCAGAAATTATTACAGGCAACAGGATTGGAGAAAAAGTTTACATACCAAGAATTATTTTGAAAAAAACAGATGCTGGCATGCCTTTCACATTCAAGCGCAAACAGTTCCCACTCAAGGTCTGCTATGCAATGACAATAAACAAAAGTCAAGGGCAACAAACATCCATGGGAACTATGAATGCAGGAAACATGGATTCATACCAGCTCCTAACTATCGGTAACCAACTACAACATATAGATCTTTCTTAATTTACACTTACTTACATAATCCTTTCATTCATGCAGATACAATTTCAGAGCTACTATAACAGATGGCACCAAATTAGCACAATTCATATTCTTTACACCTAAGGCAGATGAATTTATCGGTGTCAATTGCGCAGACTTGGTCACATCAAATGAAATTGTTGAGCCAGGCCACTTTCCAAATGCAATCGAAGCAATTGTTGGAACAACCCATACATTTCAATTTCATTACAATCCAACTTGCAACCCAGGATACATTGAATTTGTGATTGACGAAGTATTTGGCATAGCAGACCAAGTTAAACAGATTGAAGGGCAAGTTTCAGGTGAATAAACATAACTTTCATCACCATTTACAAATATCATTTATGTTCATCCTAATACTTACACATATTAATTTTATAATACAGGTACCGAAGCACTACCAAACCTATTGCCTCCTAACACCTATGTACCAACACCAACAACAACAGAGACGCCAGAAACACCAACCAACACTATTATCCAGCCTGAACATTCCGAAGGTACTGAACATTTAATAAACTAGGAATACTTAACAAACAAACAGTAAACATTACACTTTAATCTAACATAGTACCATCATTTTTGCTTTTTCCTGCAGAAAAAACAACACCACCACCATCCTATACAGGTATGCAGACCAGATCGAAGACAGACACACCCTCCAATGTTGCTCAGAAACCAGACAAACGGCCACTCTTCACAGAAGAACCATCGGACACCAAAAGAAAAAAAAACTAAGGTGCACTGTGCAACAATCATCTTTTGCTACTTAGACGCAAACTTCCTAAATGCATCCTAAAAACAATGACTTATGTTAATGCCTATGCCTACTAGCAACAGTCATGATGAATGACTTATGTAAATATGTACAACTACTACCACCACTCATGTTTACGTTTCTTTGCCATTCAGCAAATGTCTTGGGCTACCCTTTTGTATAACAAATGCACAGCATCATGTAATATAACTCAGCTGTTAATGGCCAATGAACTTTATAGTTGGTGCAACAAGTGTGCATTCTGCTATTTTCTTAAGTTCTTATGCAAAACTTTAAATGTCCTATTATAGAAAACTAGACTGTTTAAAATTTACAGTTTGACAGACTGTTTAAAGTTTCACACCATTCACTAAGTTTCGTTATAAAACTAGACTTAAGAAAACTAGAATGTTTAAAGTTTCAGCAAACATTTCAATCTTTTCGCGTAAGCCATCACACCATTCACTAATAACACTATTCAATTTACTTTCTAACACATCCCAAACACAGGTTAAAACATTCTAAAGCTGCCTACACCTTAACATACCACATGAACATACTATATATACAACAACTGATCAATTCTCACAACAAACTCGGCAAAAAAACAACACATTTATACAACACTACTTTAAACCAACCACAGTGTCATTCACATAACATTATTACAAATTCGTAAATTTTTTTATGATCCCGCATTTCTTACCAGCAAACACTAACGTCGTTGAACCACATTCATCAAACAGATAAGGCCAGCCCTCTAAGTTGCGCACCCCTATCAAATAGATTTGATAAGATCCATCGCTTCTTCCAATTGTTTTGCCAATGATGGATTTCGCGCCAACCTTAAAGTCAAATTATACAATACGGCGCCTTAGTAAACACCCTCAACAAAACCCAATTTTTTTATCTAACTCATTTCTTATGGCCTTAAAAGATGCAATACCCTTACAACTTAAGTTCAGCCCACTTATATTTATGGGCTAGCCTTACAAGTTACCTTCAGCCCATTTTGCCTTTCCAATTCTGCTTTTTGATAACTAAATAAGTTACCACTATAAAAAAAACACATGCCTAACCAAATTATAAACTTTTAACTTAATAAAAACATACCAATAAAACAGCCGCACCGCAGCATCGCGCGGGCTATTTTACTCGCCATTACGATTTGAATTACTACCAAATTTTATGTTGTTGCAGGGACATGTAAATGCAATTATCTGCAACCAACAAATGTATGTAACATATGAATATGATCACATTATGCTTATTTGAGAGGATACATGAACCTGATTATTATCATTTATAAATGCTCAGAATTGGCCTACTTTTTGGACGAGTGTAACATGCTTATTCTTAGGCTCGTAACAATGCGCGAAAATTATCACCTTTATGTTTGACGTGTACTGTATAACTTTGCTCTTCAAGACTATCTACCAGTTGGAGAAGACGATACATGCACGTTTAACTTCTTAATTGCTACAAACTAAATTGCTTATCGTATCATTAACATATTATTTATCATTCCTTTCTAAAAATAATGGAACTTATTCACGTTCATTGTCGTTTGTTGATTTATTCACACACGTTCCCCTTAATAAACAATTTCATTAAAAATCCCTGTAATTCCATGAGTCTATAAGCTAGTATATAGATAAAATAGTGAATTACTATCCATGTACTTATTTTATACGTGTCAAATACACTAAAAGTTTCAGGAAAAGATAGAAGTGTCGTCATGGCAAAAGTTCAATATATATCTCATATTTGTTATAGATCCAATTAACCAATCTTAATTATTCATTTTTTTGATCAAAAAAAATATATATATATAAACTTTCACCCTTTTTTTAAAAATTAAATATTTCGCAAATTGTTAATCGTTACGCGAAAAAATCATACCATCGCGACGAGAATTAAATTATCTTTCTATAGATGTGCATTATTATATAATTTCGACGAACTTTTTTTTTTCAAAATTTCTGCCCAGAAAAATCATACTTGATTTGTAAAAATCACATGTGATTTGATTTGTACGAATCACATGTGATTTTTACAAATCATATGTGATTTTTCTGGATGAAAATTTAAAAAAAAAAAAATCATCGAAAGTATAGAGAAATGCATATTTATAGATAGATAATTTAATTCTCGTCGCGATGGTATGATTTTTTTAACTTGAAGATTTATCGTTTGCAAGATATATTCCTTAAAAAAATGGTGAAAATTTGTTTTTTATTAATCTATATGAAAAATGGATGGCTAAGATTGGTTTCTTTTGATCTATGACAAATATGAGATCTATATTGATCTCAACTCGTGTTGTCATTGTGTAATATATCTTTACATATATATGGGACTAAGTACGACTTGCACTTGCCGCTATATTTATTATACAATGACATGGAAATGATGACTAAGCATTTTAATGCCACCTCAATGCCACTTGGCACACACATTTCATGATAGTTTTTCCAAATTTTCGGAAATTAATTAAAAAAATTTGACCAAATTGAGATTCGAACCCTGGTCACTATAACCACAACCAACACTCCAACTACTGGACCAGCTATGTTTTTGTGATAGACATTGGAAAACGAATATGTCATGTTTGAATTGTATCCATATGTCATGTGCAATCCGAATCTGCTATTGTATTTAGAAAAAATTACACGTTTGGTCCCTTTGGTTTGCTCAGATTTCATGTTTAGTCCATAAGTTGTTTTAATTACACCAGAGATACTTATTTCTGAAACCTTTCACTCATTTAGTCCCTATTTTGGATGGGCCGTTAGTTTTACTGATAAGTGTTTAAATAATATTTGCCCGTTAGTACCTCCGTTAATACTTTTTGCACCGTTAGTCCTCATTTTTTAAAATGAATTAAAAAGGGCAGCATAGGCTCGAACTCGGGTCTTGTTGCCCAAAAACCAAAGCTACAACCACTGAACTAAGCGTCCCGTGGTGTAATTATATCAAAATAAATTATATTTAACGTTTTCGTCTGTTTTTTTACGTTTTTGTCTATTTTTTTACGTTTTCGTCCATTTTTTTACGTTTTGTTGGATCGTGCCTTCCTGATAGATCTTTGAGCTTGGTAGACTGTCTATGTAATCACAAACAGCCTAAGAGAATCTCTATGAATGAAACTTATGCTTAGGCGGAATCTAAACACAAGAGTTAAGAAGAAAACAAACTATAAAACGTTGATCCTCTATGGATCTTTTATTCACTAAAGATATTAAGAATTCATTTGAAGACTTACAAAACTCAATGCCGCATGTTTCTTTTATACTACAAGAAACCCTAATGCTGCATCACTAAGAAAACGTGTAAAGAGATACACACTATCTCTTCCTAAAATAACTCTAACAAACTTTCTAAACATACGGATTACCCGCAGCAATGACAACTAACAGCAGGAACAACCTGCACTACCAGCAGGAACCAACACCAGCAGGAACTACATACCTGCCAGCAGGAACCGCTATAACTAACAGCAGGAATGAAATAAAATTAATTTCTAATAATTCCTAACAATCCTCCCCTAAACTTGAATTTGACTTCGTTAACTTCAAGTTTCCAGATAGATCTTTGACGTCCAGGGATAAAGGATTGAACCAGCAGCATCAGAAAGTAACCAGCAGCAACACCATCTTTAAGCACAAGCTTCCAGCAGCAACATATGTGGATCAGCAGCAACAGGAACATCTTCAATTCATAATCTGGTTACCCCTGATATGCAATGCACTTGAACTTCACAGCAACAATGACATATTGTACATCAAAATATTTAAGTTTCATACTATTCTCATCACATCCAGGTGTGTAAACTCCTGTGAGAGGTGAATCATTGAAAATTAATGGATTTGATGTCTCTTTACCAATAGCCATCACTACTGGAGTAGCCAATGTTTAGGTGTGTAAGACCATGGGACATTGATAACCATATGATTTTTAGTAAATCATCAACTATAAACGGATTTGAGTTGTCTTTACCTGTAGCCGTTTGCTCAGGACTAGCCAATTCTGAGGTTGAAGATAACCTTTGGTGAAGTGATTACCAAATATGGTTTTCCACTACCTTTACCACAAGCCATATACTTGTGGGCTAGCCAATTCTGTGGAAACCCCAAAAGGAGTAAAATCCATGGTGAATTGAAAACCATTTCAACTCTCAGTAATGAAACATGGGTGAGTTGAGAACCCTATAGTTTTGAGCAAACTATTACAGCTATCAATGGATTTGATGATCACACCAGAGCCGTACCCTCATGGTGAGTCAACTCTTTCTTGTCTGTTAGACATGGTGAGATGATTACCATTTGATGTGTGGCAAGAAACCAACACTGTACCTGCACAAAAGTTAGTATACAAGATACAAGGATTTTATTTTTTATTTTTTATTTTTTTTTTTTTTATCTAGAAAGAAAATAAAATAAACATAAAAGAAAATAAAGCAGAAACAAGAAAACAAAGAAAATGAAAAATATACAACAATCAACCTAAAAGGTACCATGATCAAGCAGATGATCCTTTGGCAGCAGCAAGTTGAGTTCTGATGAACTTAACCAATTGTGCAGCTGTGGTCAAATCATTTCCTACTGCATGTTTGCCAATTTTCAGCTTATGCTTGAGCATCCTCTCCATAAGTTCCACTGATAAGGGATAGAGGACATCTACAAACATGGTGAATACCTGTCCAGTGACAGTCTCCAAAACATGAACATTTGAAGCAGTATACAACCTCCAATTGTGTACTCTCCATGATTGTTGATTAGCCCACACAGACTGTGCATGTCCCCCTTCTAGAGAATCCATCAACACTTTCAATTCCCCCCAAAGAATAAGACCAATCCCAGTAGCCTTATGAGTTTCATAGTGCTTGGCTACCATGCCATAGAGGTGTATCAAATCTTGCTTGTCCACCCTATTCAAAATCTCCCTAAGAAATGTAAAATATTTGGTGTTTCCATCAAGGGTGTATAAGACATGGGTTTCACCTTGAGGAATAGGTCGAATCTCCCAATGAGCAATATGACCCCAAGGTTGAGGAGAATCATCTTCAGAGTCACTCTCTGAATCAACCTCAAGTAGTTCTTGATCATCCATCTTCGAAAGAGGCCTAGAAGAAGACTTCTTAGCATGACTCTTCTTTCTTGTTCTTGGAATAGAAGAGGATAAGTGAACTGTGGGAGGTGTCATAGCAGGAATAGGAACCTCTTGTGGTGCACCAGAAGCAACAACAGAGGGAGTTGGAGAAATGGATGATGTACCCTGAGGACCCTCAGTAGAAATAGAGGTAGGTGCATCAGTCAATTCCTCTCCAGACTTCAATTTCTTTGTAACAGCAGACTCTAAAGCTTCGGATTCTCTTTTCTTTCTCTTTTGAATTTCTTTCCGGATTGGAGTATTCAGCCTTGCATAAGTGTCAAAGAAATTCTTTTGAATTGCAGCATCAGTCCAACCTTTGAAGTCACTTAGCTTGTAACTTGCTTGATTCCTCAAATAGTGCTTCATGAAATCGACATTGTCTTTTCTTGTAGGCAACTTTGTCTTGTAACCTGACTTTTGCCTTTCTCTGATTCTATGCATCAAGTCATTCCAAGTAGGTGCTCTATTTGTCTTCAAGATAAATTCCTTGAGCTTATCGGACTTTTCTTCCTCATCTAACTCTGAATCTTGAAGAATCATCACACCATGTGCTTTTATAATCATGTCAGAAGCCAATAAGTATTGTAGTTGCTCATTGAACTCTTCTGGATTAAAATCTTCAGATCTTGTTCTATTCATGAATCCAGCTATGTTCCTTTCATCAGCAGACATTTTCCTTGCTAACTCCTCATCTTGAGCTATCTGAGCTTGTTTAGCTTGTTCATCAGCTAATTCCTGTTCTTGCATTCGTCTGGCTATCTCTGCATCATGTTTTGTCTCAGCAGTTGCAGATACAAGACCCTGAAGTTCAACCACTATTGGAACCGATCCTTTATCAAGATGAACTTGATCATCATGAGTAACAGCAGAAACAGCAGGAATAATTGTGTCACTTGCAGAGGCAATGGTGTCACTACCAGCAGCAATGGATGAGCTACCAGCAGAATTACCAGGAATCTTAGAATCAGGGGAAACACTATCACCTCCAGCAGGGACATCTGTAGCAGCAGGAATATCTTGAGTCTGGGTAGTTGGAGGAGGCTTAGAAAAGGTAGGAACTTCAATGTTTGCAGTATCCATGGAAACAGAAGCCAACAAATTGAGCCCATTAAATTCCATATCAGCCTGATCATCTTTAGACTCAGAGAGCACAACCCTTCTTTTCTTTTGTAGATGTTGAGCTTCCAAAAAGTTAATTCTTTCAATTAGCTTTTGGATAGTCCCACCAAAAGTTTCTTTTGTGTCCTTGAGCTCCTTTTCCAAAGTATCCACCTTCTCACTAAGATTCTTTTTGGTGTCCTTAAGTTCAGACTCCAATGCTTCAGCTTTCTTCATATACCTGTCAAGTAAATTGGACATAGAAGTGAGATCAGCAGGATCCTCAGCTCCACCAGCAGGAATGCCTAAGGTGTTAGGAGCCTCATTGGATCTGGGTGGAGATGCATGAAAATCTCCACCAATATGGGTGTCAAAACCAAAAGGCTGCCTAGTAGGACTAGGAGTTGAAAGCCTTGAAAAAGAGGATGTTTCAAAGTTAGGCTCAACAATGGAGGTTGCAGGCTCAACACTTGGTTCAACAGCAGAACTAGAAGGGACATCAGATGCATTTGGCCTAGGGGACGATGGTGTGGTAAGTCTAGAAGATGATGGTGGTGTTTGTTCAGCTGCAACTGATGCACTTGCACTAGCAGCATCAGATGCCTCAACACCAGCTGCAACTGATGCATCTGCACCAGCAGCATCAGGTGTTGGTGGAATATTATCACCACCAGCAGCATCTGCACTAGCAGCAGCATTGACATTGGGCAACATAGTAGGTAACAAATGCAAGTGATCTCCTGCAAAATTCATTCTCATTGTGGCAAAAAGCTTGCCAGTCATCCTACCTATGATTCTTGGTGTGGGGTCAGTAGTCTGTATACTTAAGACAATTTGCAAAAATCTAGGGTACATCAGGAATTTGTGTTTACCATGAACTATGTTCCCAACCATCCCATCAAAAATATACTTAGACCAATTATATACCCTCCCAGTAGACAAACAGATAAGACCAGAGGCAATAGGACTTGAGAATTGGTCCCAATCTCCTGTCTTAATGCTAATGCATTGTAGAAGAGTGTGAATCAGTGATGAACTCAAATAAGTACATTTTATTATCATCATTTATCCTATTTATTTGACTTGTTTTATTATATTATATATGAGAATCGATACATTAATGTTTACTTTAGTAATTCTCAGGTAAAAACAAGCATTATGTGAAACTTGGCGATTTTAGACTAATTATGGAGCAAAACAAGCAAGATGTCAAAAACCTACTGAAATCCAGAAGATCAAGCTCGTTCTACTCCAGATACGCCGCAATATACTTCTAACATACGGCGTATCACTATCAAGATTTCACAAGTTACAATCCAAGACAGCTAAAGTACATGCGCCGCATACAAAGATCAAGATACGCCGCATCTGAAGACGGTGTACGAATATTCCTGAATATATTAATCTTGGACCCCACGCGAAGTTAAGTCAATGCGCCGCATCTAACAACTCAATGCGCCGCATCGATCCCTCAAACAGAAACTATAAATACCCCAAGGACAGACGAATTTGAGAGCTCTCGAAGACTACACACCGAAGAGAGATATAATCCTAGAGCCGAATTCAGACGACCAAGCAGCACAAGACACACCTCAAACAAAGATACAAGAGCTGTAAGAAGGTCCTGCATGTATTCAATTCATTAAGTAGTTTTGTTTTATTGTTTTAGTACACTTTAATTCATCAGGATTGATGGGCTTGTGTCATGTGACTACGGAAGATCATGCACTCCCCTTAATATTGCTTTCCCGTTAATTAAAGTTTATATGTTGATGTCTTTGGTGACTTTTATTAGTGCATTGATAACCTCTGTGTCTAGCTGAGTCTTGCTTGGGTCGCCATGCCCCTTCCTCGCCTATCTATTCTAGCGTATATGAGACGTGGGCATCACAAATGCCCAATACTCTAGAAAAGTAGGATAGACATAAGTAATCATTAAGGGTTTACTCGTCGATAAGATTAGAGCCAACGAGAAAGGTTTAATTATATACACTTCATATAAAACTAGCAATAAAACAAGTGACAAGCTACTTAATTATCTGGACAGGTCTTCTTATTGTCTCGAGTATCTATCTGTGTACGTGTGTGCTAATCGCTGATTCGTGCTCATTAGTTTAGTTTTCCATTTAATCATAACCAAACCGTGCCAGTCTCTCAGGCTGAAACCCCCTTGCGTTAGATTAGGTTGTATAGCTAACTTAGGATATTAAAATACTGATTAGAATAACTAGATAATACGTTCCACTCTTAGTGATCGACACTCTACTTACCATTATATTCATACTGACCGGGTACACTGCTCGTTAAGTGTGTGTGTTATTGATAAGTCGGCTAAATATAAATTTAAAACTTGAGTAGGCATTAATACTGCTAAACCGCAACGACACGCACGCGCATCAAGTTTTTGGCGCCGTTGCCGGGGAGTGAATTGTTATTATCTGTTAATTTGATTTAGTATTTTAATTAGGTTTTTCTTTTTAGTTTTTTTTTTTTTTTTTTAGATTCTAACCACTAACCCTGTTATATTAGATAGATTGTATTCATTGTATAATTTGCATATTTTCTATTTTTGTGTGTTTTTGTTTTCTGTAATTTTTGTTTCTTTTTGTTTGTTTTTATTTTTGTTTTTCTTTTTCTATTTTTCTGCATTCTGCTGTCGTTGTATTGTGCTGATACAAACGATACGGCGCATCTGTTTTCACAGATACGGCGTATTGCGTTTAATTTTTATAAAATACAACGCGTTTAATAAATTCGAGTACGACACAACTTTTCCCAAGATACGGCGTATTGTGTTTTTAATAAGAAATTTTTCTAAACCCTAACGCCATACGACGCATCTGTTTTCACAGATACGGCGTATTTTCTATTTAAATTAAAAATAGTTTTTCGAATTATTAAACAGAAGCGACGCATCGATTTTTATCGATACGGCGCATCTACTAAATCAAAAATCTTGTATTTTGAAACGTAACGAAAATACGGCGCATTAGCTTTTGTTAATACGACGCATTTAATTTTAATAAATATAATCGATTTTTGATAATTTAAACTGGATACGGCACATTCTAAAATTATAAGCGGTGTATCTGTTTTCTGAATAAAAGTCTGATTAAATTTTAAAGTAATAAGATACGGCGTATCCAACTTTCTGGATACGGCGCATCGTTCGCAGATATCAGCAACTTCTATTTTTCTTATTCCCGAACGGAAAATATTCTAACCTACCCTTACGTTAGGAAGTTTTTACTTTGAAATCTACTTGTCTTTAATTTTCAGGAACAATGTTCGATATTTTCTCCAACTGGTTCGGAAGACCCCAAAGAAACCTTACCATGGAAGAGTTTGCACTACTTATCGCTCAAGCAAATGAAAAAGAACATCATGAAGCAAGAAACTTTATTAATGAGTTCAAAGGCAGTCATGAGCTGTTACTAAAGGAACAAAACAACATGATTAATGGATTGGCAATTGAAGTGCACCAATTGTCAATGGTGCTTAACAAGGTTCTTTTGGTAAAACACGATTTGAAAGGGATTACAACTAGAGGCGGAAAGACAACCTTTCAAATCGGAGAGGACACCCGAGGATAACAGCACAAATAAGATTATCCTTGAATCTTTATCATCTGAGCAAGAGCAACCAAAAGAGACTAATCCAGAACCTGTGATTAGAGAAGAACCTTCTGTTGAACTTAAACAATCAACACTACCTTTTCCACATAGGGTAAGGAAGGAGAAAGAAGATGCCTATCAAAGGAAATTCCTGGAAAATCTCAAGCAGCTGCAGCTAAGCATACCATTTATGGAAGCCCTAGTGCAAATGCCAAAATATGCTAAATATCTGAAGAGCTTGCTTACAAACAAGTCCAAACTTGAGGAAGCTTGCACTGTAACAATGGGGGAAAGAAGCTCAGCAGCATTGCTCAACAAACTTCCATCTAAGGAGAAAGATCCAGGGAGTTTCACTATTCCTTGTCAAATTAAAAATTTACATATTGGAAATGCTTTAGCCGACCTAGGAGCTAGTATAAGTCTTATGCCCTCTTCTATGTATGAAAAATTAGGCCTTGGTGAACCAAAACCTACTAGGATGTGCTTAGAGCTAGCTGATAGGTCCATACAATACCCATTAGGAATAGCTGAAAATATATTAATAAAAGTTGATAAATTTGAATTACCTATTGAATTTGTTATCCTCGATATGCCCGAAAATTCTAGAACTCCAATAATATTAGGACGACCATTTTTAGCCACTGCTAGGGACATGATTGATGTTTTTAATAAAAAGATAACTCTTACCATCGGAAAAGATGAGGTTGAATTTAATATGGAACAATCTATGAGTAAAACTAATTATGAAGATGATGAATGCTATAATATCGATGTTTCTGATGACACGATTAATCAATTTACTCAGAGATTGTTAAAAAGTAATTTGCTTGATTCTTTTCTGCTTAAAAATTTAGAAAACACAATCGCTATAGAAGATCAAGTTGATGAAAATACAATTGATAATGATTTCGCTGTTGATTCCGCTGTTTGTAACGCCATACGGCGCATCAAAAATATCGATGCGGCGCATTTATCTGATGACAGCAACGACGTAATAAAAGAACAAGTTTATTCCGCTAGTGCTAATAAAATTGACGATGTTAAACCTGTGCTTAAGGATCTTCCTTCTACTTTGGAATATGCTTATTTAAATGGGAACACTAATTCACCCGTTATTATTGCATCTGACTTAACGCCAAAAGAAAAAGAATCCCTTTTGCAGGTACTATATAAACGAAGAGGAGCATTAGCATGGAAGATGTATGATATTAAGGGAATTAGCTCGTCATTTTGTACACATAAAATCCTTATGGAAGATGAATTCAAACCTACTATCCAACCCCAAAGGCGTTTGAATCCAAAAGTCCAAGATGTGGTGAAAAATGAAATTGTGAAATTACTTGACTCCGGACTTATCTACCTAATTTTCGACAGCTCGTGGGTCAGTCCTATCCACGTTGTACCAAAAAAAGGAGGAATGACGGTAGTACTCAATGACGACAATGAGCTAATCCCTTCAAGAACTGTTACTGGATGGAGAGTTTGCATCGACTACCGCAAACTCAATGATGCTACGCGAAAAGATCACTTCCCTCTTCCATTTATTGATCAAATGTTTAGAAAGACTATCAGGATATGATTATTATTGTTTTTTAGATGGTTTTTCAGGTTTCTTCCAAATACCCATTGCCCCCGAGGATCAAGAGAAGACGAATTTCACCTGCCCTTATGGAACCTTCGCCTATAGGAGGATGCCGTTCGGACTATGCAACGCCCCTGCTACTTTCCAACGTTGTATGACGGCTATCTTCCATGAAATGGTAGAAGACTTTATGGAAGTCTTCATGGACGACTTCTCGGTGTTCGGTAACTCATTTAGTGATTGTCTCTTTAAACTTGATAAAATGCTTGCTAGGTGTGAAGAAACTAACCTTGTTCTTAACTGGGAAAAATGTCATTTTATGTTAGAGAGGGAATTATGTTAGGACATAAGATTTCTGGGAAAGGTATAGAAGTCGACAAAGCTAAAATTGATGTAATTGCCAAACTACCTTACCCCACTAATGTAAAAGGTGTTAGAAGTTTTTTAGGGCATGCTGGATTTTATCGTAGGTTCATAAAGGATTTTTCAATGATATCTAGGCCTATGACCCAATTATTGCTAAAAGATGCGAAGTTTGATTTTTCTGAAGATTGCAAAAAGGCGTTTAATATACTTAAAGAAAAACTAACTACTGCACCTATTATAATTTCGCTAGATTGGAATCTGCCTTTTGAACTAATGTGTGATGCTAGTGATTATACTGTTGGAGCTGTACTTGGCCAAAAGATAGAAAAGAAATTTAAGCCAATTTATTATGCTAGCAAAACATTAAATAATGCCCAAGAACATTACACCACCACAGAAAAAGAACTTTTAGCAGTAGTTTTTGCATTCGATAAATTTAGGTCATATCTTATATTGTCAAAAGCTATGGTTTACACTGACCATTCTGCTTTGAAGTATTTGTTCAATAAACAGGATGCCAAGCCAAGGCTTATTAGGTGGGTTTTATTGCTCCAAGGATTCGATATTGAAATTAAAGATAAAAAGGGTGCCGAGAATCTAGCTGCCGACCACTTATCTAGACTTGAAAACCCTGATATGGAGGTGCTTGATGAAAGGGAAATCGCTGATGACTTTCCTGATGAACACCTTATGATGGTAAGAATTAAGAGCAATGATAATACACCATGGTATGCCGACTATATAAACTTTATTGTTGCAAATGAAATTCCAAAAGGGCTAACATCCAACGAGAAAAGAAGGTTTCTAACTCGCGCTAGTGAGTATATTTGGGATGAAACTTATGCCTTTAAATTATGTCCTGACAATATTATACGAAGATGTGTTGATGGAGATGATGTCCCAGCAATATTGGCACATTGCCATTCAGGGCCGACGGGAGGACATCATGGTGCAATTATTACAAAAAGGAAAATCCTTGATGCAGGATTTTATTGGCCCACTATGCTGGATGATGCAAAAGATTATATAAAAGGATGTGATGCGTGTCAACGATCCGGAAATATTACATCAAGAAACGAAATGCCGCAAAACTATATCCAAGTATGTGAAGTTTTCGACATATGGGGATTGGACTTCATGGGACCGTTTCCTGAATCTAAAGGTAATAAGTATATTTTGGTTGCTGTTGATTACGTATCAAAATGGGTCGAAGCGCAAGCGTTACGAACAAACGACAGCAAGGTAGTTCTTAAATTTTTGCAAAGTTTGTTCGCTAGGTTTGGAGTTCCTAAAGCATTGATTAGTGATAGGGGAACAAACTTTTGTAATCACCATCTAGGAAGAGCTTTGCAACAATATGGAGTGTATCATAGGGTTTCCACTGCATACCATCCTCAATCCAATGGGCAAACTGAAGTAACCAATAGGGCTATAAAACGGATTCTAGAAAAAACAACTGGATATAATCTGAAAAGGTGGTCTGATAAGTTAAATGATGCTTT
Organism: Artemisia tridentata subsp. tridentata; assembly: GCA_021014915.2. Lineage (NCBI taxonomy): Eukaryota > Viridiplantae > Streptophyta > Magnoliopsida > Asterales > Asteraceae > Artemisia > Artemisia tridentata. The sequence goes on from CP139504.1 coordinate 198,840,810, forward strand.
ATGGGCATTTCGTATAGCCTATAAGACACCGACGGGATGCACTCCATTTCGTCTTGTATACGGAAAAGCATGCCACCTACCGGTCGAAATAGAACAAAGTGCATATTGGGCTTTGAAGAAATGTAACATGGATATGGAAGCTGCAACGAAGAACCGTTTCATGGAACTCAATGAACTCTACGAACTAAGAGATGAGGCCTACAGAAATACTAAGATCTAAAAAGAAAGAACTAAAAGATGGCATGACTCGAGGTTACATGGGGATAAAATGTTTACTATTGGAGAAAAAGTGCTGCTATTTAATTCTCGATTAAAGATGTATCCAGGTAAACTTAAATCAAGATGGACGGGTCCGTTCGTTGTCAAGAAAGTGTATCCATATGGGACTATTGAAATATGCGATAAAAATGGTTATATATTCAAGGTAAACGGGCAACGAGTTAAAAAATACTTTGATAATAAAATTGAGGATACAGAGAACGAGGTGGTGGAGTTTGAACCGGAAGTATTGGAATAAGGAGCTGAACGTGAGTCTAACTTGAAGACTCTGGAATAAAGACAAGTGCTGACCGGGAGACAACCCAAATTTTTACTTTTCTGTTCTGTGTCGAGTCTGTCAGACCTGCAGAAGATGCGGCGCATCTCCATCATAAGATGCGACGCATCACCTGCACTGGTCATATCTTATTTCATTTTCTGCATTTTTATTTTTGACTTTTAGACTTTCTTTCAGTTTATTTAATGCGGCTGATGTGTCGTTGTATAGGTGATTATTCCTTATCAAGTTTTAAATTTATATTTTGCCGACTTAACCTATAACAACACTAACGGGCAGTGTACCCGATCAATGTAGCCTAGTTGGTAAGTAGGGTGTCGATCACTAAGAGTGAGATTTCTAATATACTAATTCTAAAGGTATTCAACTCTACTAAATTAATCCTAAACTAAAGCAAAGGGGGGTTCAGCCTGAGAGACTGGCACGAGTTTGGTTTTCTAATGAACTAATTAAGTAAAACAAACAATACAAGTATGAAGAAACCAAAGATAGGAAGAACATGTTAACCAAGTTTAGTCATATAAGATTAAGTTTTGATAAGTTTCTAAGACATGTAGTGATGGTGCTCACGACTAGGCGCGGTCTATCCTAAATAGGCGAGGAAGGGGCATGGCGACCCAAGCAATGCTCAGCTAGACACAGAGGTAATCAATGCACTAATAAAAGTCACCAAAACATTGGCTCTAATCTTATCGGCGAGTAAACCCTTAATGATTACTTATGTCTATCCTATTCTAGATTCCATTTTAAGTCTTTTTGACTGACTAATCCTGTCACAATTAATCAGAACCCGCATAAAGCTGCTTAATGATTACCATGTTTATATATTATTTAGCCCTTAAGGAGCTTACATTAATCACGCAAACGATATTAATGAAGTACAAACTAATAAAGTAATCAAAACGAAGACTAAGCAACCAATCGAATTAGAAACTAATTAAACCATCAAATAATCATAAACTTGGCTAACACCAAAGGGTGTTAGCCCATAATCTCTGTAACGAAGTACATAAACATAATCATAATGAATAGAGTATGAAACATAGTGAATACGATACGCTAACCGAATGATTAAGTAATATAACAATGATTAGAGATGTTCTTCAAGGATGATTGGGTCTTCAATATTGATCTTCTACTGTTTGGAGAGGCTTTTGATCGTCTGGGAATGACCCTTAGGGTCCCCAATGATGCCCTAATTCGTTAATGAGTTCGGTATTTATAGTTTCTGAAATCTGGGTCGATACGGCGCATCTAGAGAGTTAGATGCGCCGCATCTATAAGTAAACGTAGCCTCCAAGTCTGAAACTGACCCAATACGGCGCATCTAAAGACCAGATGCGCCTCATCTCCCAATACGGCGCATCTAAGGACCAGATGCGCCGCATCTCCATCAGATACAGGTAGATCTCCTTTTTCTCTTTCCGTGGCCGCTTGAATCAACTAAATCGGAGTCCGGATGAAGATTTTATGGCCAAAATACGAAAGCATCTTCAAGTGTCGACTTGTAATCTTGACTTCTTCATTAAGCTTCTAATCTTCACTTGATCTCTTGAATTCTTGGTAAGGATTGTATATGGCCGATACGGCGCATCGGGTTGGTCCGATGCGGCGCATCTAGGTAACTTCGCGTGGGGTCCAAGATTATAATATTCGCGAATATTCTTTAATATCTTGGAAATCTGGTGAAGTCTTGAGAATGATACGCCGCATATCAGGAGCTTCATGCGGCGCATCTGGAGTAAAACAAGTTGGTTCTTCTCGTTGACCAAGGTTTCATATGCGGCGCATGGGATAAATACATGCGGCGCATTCTTCAAAGTCAGGCAATGGTCTTCAATCTCTTCATTTCAGCAGACTTTTCCAATCTTGATCATTTTACTCCATTTTTAGTCCATAATCGCTAAGTTTCACCAAATGCTTGTTTTTAACTGAGAATTACAAAAGTAAACGATTAAGTATTAATTCTCATACATAATATAATAAAACAAGTCAAATAAATAGGATAAATGATGATAATAAAATGTACTTATTTGAGTTCATCAAATATCCCCCCACTTGAACTTTACTTGTCCCCAAGTAAACCTTAGAATAAATCTTATGAAAATGTATCCTAAAAGATTTTAGGATTTATTTTTATATTTAAGCATGTATTCGTTTAATTCATAATCACACAACCAAACACTTAACGAATTAGAAATTAAATAAAATATTTTGATAAAAGCAAATCTAATCGTTTAACTGTCCAGTCGTGACGAATATTCTATCATAAGCTTGGCAAGTATACACATCTCCCCCACTAAAGCCAAGGAATAACAAGTTTAAAGCGGTAAAAAGGGTTTTGAGGTTTAAGGGTTAATCATTCTCCTTAATCTCTATCGATCTCTAATTCCAGAAAAGGCGACAAAATCACAAATACATGATCGAATCCACGAACACGATACTTGCAATTGCTCAAATCCTTAACTCGAATAGGCTAAAGATAGGTCCAAACTTCACCAATAATAATATATCAAAAAGGGCGACAAAATCATAAATACATAGCCGAATCGACGACTACGATACTTAAGATTGCTCAAATCCCTAATCTCAATAAATCAAAGGTTTGGTTGGATAAAGAATAATACAGGGTATGGATAATATTTGGGATATAAATTGGTGTAAAAATGAAAAATAAACAAAACAAATAAATTAAAATCATAAGTGTGGTTAATCACTATCCCAACCATCCCATGAATAAGACTCATATCATTGAATAACTCACGCTTTAACACTTGAAACACACGCTTTAGGTAGACACGAATTATACTCAACAAGATCTCAATCAAAGAATAACCTTAGTTGGCATTCCCATAACGGCCAACTCCCATTCAATCCATAAATATAATATACAACAAATAGTGGTGATATCGACCACTTAATACAAAACTTTACATAAGTTGGTTAAAACAAACTTCCAACTTTTCTTCTTTTTTTTCTTTTTTTTTTTCTTTTTCTTTTCTTTTTTTTTTTTTCGATTTTTTTTTTCTTTTCTTTTATTTTTTTTTCGATTTTTTTTTTTTTTTTTTTTTTTTTTTTTTTAAAACTTGAAACATAAACATAGATGTGTAAAATTTCACCACATCACTATAATGATAATTCTGGATAATTTTTCCATATTTTTCATAACTTCAGAAATAACGGTAATAGGGAAAGTAGTAAACACACGAAAAATAAACTCAAAGATATACAATATTTACTTTCACTCCAATTGCATTGTGCAATTTCCCGACCTAACCATAGATAATGAATTACGCACACGAACACAGGTAATGTAAGGAAACACACTTTGCCTAAAGCAATTAACCAACCACGGATTTTAATCTATAGGGTAGGCTAAGGTGTAAGGGTGTAACGAAACATTTTAACAAAGGTGTAAGAAACGAAAGGAATGGCTCTGAGTGTTTTTCTAGGGGTATCTTACTCTAAAAATGAGAGTAACAAAAGGGTTTATACGGGGGTTAACTAACCAGTGTAGTTAGCTAATATCACATAACATATAAAGGCTATTTGGGTGTAATCCTAGAAATTTACCAATTTAAACAAGTCATTCCAATTATATAAAATAATACTTATTATGGTGGTCTCGAATAGTATACAAGCCAAGTTCTAAAGTCTACAAGTCACCGGCACACTCATAGATTTGTGAATTTTGAAAAGTCACAATTTTTTAAAATAACGTCATGTGTGCAGCTATGCAACTTAGATTAAACAAAAACATGCTAAAAAAAATTAAATTTTGATAATTAAGCATAGATTAAAGCATATTTTTGAAAATTTAGGACAAGTAACGTTCTAATTCTCCATCCCCCCACTTAAGTTAAACAACGTCCTCGTTGTTTGTATTTAAAATTAAAAACAAGAGATAGAAAGAATTAGAACGGAGAACTCCCCTGAGATTTGCTCGGTATGATCTTTCAATGTAAACGTGCGAGCGTATATAATGCGGGAGTCCATCAACATCTTCAATATTCCGGACCTGTAAAAATATAGAGACCACAGGAAAAACAAATCTCGAGAAACCTCTCATTAATCATCGGTTAGAAAACGATAAACAAAAGAAAAACAAAGAACTGTATTCAATTCTGGCAGGTCGATACGCCGTATCTAAAAAGATAGATACGCCGCATTGATGTCAGCTAAACAGTTCGGACTAAAGTATTCCAGATGATTCGATAGCCGTATCCATAGGGGTTGGATACGCCGCATCGAAGGCCTGGGACAGACTCGACAGAAAATTAAATTGACATAAATTAAAAGATAAGCATGGGTTGCCTCCCACGAAGCGCTTGTTTTTGTTCGAGTCACGAGCCTGACTGCACCCTAATTTTCGGATTGTCAATCTTAATTATTACCTGAGAGATAAACAACCAAGAAAACTAGCAGTAACCAGGACATTTTTTTTTTTTTTTTTTTTTTTTTTAATAAAATTTAAACACATACAAAAGATTAAAAAAAACGAAAAATATTTTTGGGGTCACGGAAAATCGATACGCCGTATCTAACAGACAATAGATACGCCGTATCGACATAAGTTAATACGCCGTATCCAACAGACAATGGATACGCCGTATTATCTTCCTGCAACATTTTTTTATAAAAATTTAAAAGCAATTTTTTTTTTTTTTTTTTTTGGCCACAGAACGTCAATGCGTCGCATTCACAGACAAGAATGCGCCGTATTGAATCCAGAAAGATGCGCCGTATTCACAGACAAGAATACGCCGTATCTCCCTTCTGAGACAGACACACAGAATATAAACAAACTAACAGGTAAACAAAACAAACACAAACATAAAAATACCAATAAAACTAGTAAAAAGATAAATTCACTCCCCGGCAACGGCGCCAAAAACTTGATGTGTCGTTGTATAGGTGATTATTCCTTATCAAGTTTTACATTTATATTTTGCCGACTTAACCTATAACAACACTAACGGGCAGTGTACCCGATCAATGTAGCCTAGTTGGTAAGTAGGGTGTCGATCACTAAGAGTGAGATTTCTAATATACTAATTCTAAAGGTATTCGACTCTACTAAATTAATCCTAAACTAAAGCAAAAGGGGGTTCAGCCTGAGAGACTGGCACGAGTTTGGTTTTCTAATGAACTAATTAAGTAAAACAAACAATACAAGTATGAAGACACCAAAGATAGGAAGAACATGTTAACCAAGTTTAGTCATATAAGATTAAGTTTTGATAAGTTTCTAAGACATGTAGTGATGGTGCTCACGACTAGGCGCGATCTATCCTAAATAGGCGAGGAAGGGGCATGGCGACCCAAGCAATGCTCAGCTAGACACAGAGGTAATCAATGCACTAATAAAAGTCACCAAAACATTGGCTCTAATCTTATCGGCGAGTAAACCCTTAATGATTACTTATGTCTATCCTATTCTAGATTCCATTTTAAGTCTTTTTGACTGACTAATCCTGTCACAATTAATCAGAACCCGCATAAAGCTGCTTAATGATTACCATGTTTATATATTATTTAGCCCTTAAGGAGCTTACATTAATCACGCAAACGATATTAATGAAGTACAAACTAATAAAGTAATCAAAACGAAGACTAAGCAACCAATCGAATTAGAAACTAATTAAACCATCAAATAATCATAAACTTGGCTAACACCAAAGGGTGTTAGCCCATAATCTCTGTAACGAAGTACATAAACATAATCATAATGAATAGAGTATGAAACATAGTGAATACGATACGCTAACCGAATGATTAAGTAATATAACAATGATTAGAGATGTTCTTCAAGGATGATTGGGTCTTCAATATTGATCTTCTACTGTTTGGAGAGGCTTTTGATCGTCTGGGAATGACCCTTAGGGTCCCCAATGATGCCCTAATTCGTTAATGAGTTCGGTATTTATAGTTTCTGAAATCTGGGTCGATACGGCGCATCTAGAGAGTTAGATGCGCCGCATCTATAAGTAAACGTAGCCTCCAAGTCTGAAACTGACCCAATACGGCGCATCTAAAGACCAGATGCGCCTCATCTCCCAATACGGCGCATCTAAGGACCAGATGCGCCGCATCTCCATCAGATACAGGTAGATCTCCTTTTTCTCTTTCCGTGGCCGCTTGAATCAACTAAATCGGAGTCCGGATGAAGATTTTATGGCCAAAATACGAAAGCATCTTCAAGTGTCGACTTGTAATCTTGACTTCTTCATTAAGCTTCTAATCTTCACTTGATCTCTTGAATTCTTGGTAAGGATTGTATATGGCCGATACGGCGCATCGGGTTGGTCCGATGCGGCGCATCTAGGTAACTTCGCGTGGGGTCCAAGATTATAATATTCGCGAATATTCTTTAATATCTTGGAAATCTGGTGAAGTCTTGAGAATGATACGCCGCATATCAGGAGCTTCATGCGGCGCATCTGGAGTAAAACAAGTTGGTTCTTCTCGTTGACCAAGGTTTCATATGCGGCGCATGGGATAAATCCATGCGGCGCATTCTTCAAAGTCAGGCAATGGTCTTCAATCTCTTCATTTCAGCAGACTTTTCCAATCTTGATCATTTTGCTCCATTTTTAGTCCATAATCGCTAAGTTTCACCAAATGCTTGTTTTTAACTGAGAATTACAAAAGTAAACGATTAAGTATTAATTCTCATACATAATATAATAAAACAAGTCAAATAAATAGGATAAATGATGATAATAAAATGTACTTATTTGAGTTCATCAGCGGTGCATCCCTGGTTAAGGATGCGACACATCTTTTATTCTGATTCGTATTTATTCCAGGCTTGATACGGCGTATCTTCTTCCATAAGATACGGCGTATCGACTGACCTGATGATTTACAGTTTAATTTTTTAGGTTTTATTTTTACTAACTACTAATGTATTATGCAAGCTTGAACCTTCTTAACTCAGGTGTGTTAAAGTCTAAATGGTAATATAGATTCCTGCATTTTCTGTGGATACATCATCAATGAAGCTTAAACGTTCTCATCCACAAGAAAGTTGATTTTTGCTCTTATACGAATAATGGAGGATCATACCGAGCAAATCTCAGGGGAGTTTTTCTGTTCTAATTCTTTTATTTTCCAGTTTTTAACCTTTGACAAAAACAACGAGGACGTTGTTTAACTTAAGTGGGGGGATGGAGAATTAGAACACTTACTTGTCCTAAACTTTTTCAAAATATGCTTAAAATGCGCTTAATATATCAAAATTTAAAATTTTTTAGCATGTTTTTGTTTAAAGTCTAAATTACATAACCGCACACATAACTCTATTCTTTCAAAAATATTAAAACTTTAGTGTGCCGGTGACTTTTAAACTTTAGAACTTGGCTTGTATACTATTCGAGACCACCATAATGAGTATTATCTATATAATTGGAGTGACTTGTCTAAATTGGTAAATTTCTAGGATTACACCCAAATAGCCTTTATATGTTATGTGATATTCACTAACTACACTGGTTAGTTAACCCCCGTATAAACCCTTTGTTTACTCTCACTTTTAGAGTAAGATACCCCTAGAAAAACCCTCAGAGCCATTTCTTTCGTTTCTTACACCTTTGTTATAATGTTTCGATACACCCTTACACCTTAGCCTACCCTGTAGATTAAAATCCGTGGTTAATTGCTTTAGGCAAAGTGTGTTTCCTTACATTACCTATGTTCGCGTGCGTAATTCATTATATTTGGTTAGGTCAGAAAATTGCACAATGCAATTGGTATGAAAGTAAATATTATATAACTTTTAGTTTATTTTTCGTGTGTTTGCTACTTTTACTATTACAGTTATTTCTGAAAGTATGAAGAGTATGGAAAAATTATCCGGAAAAATAGTGATAGAAAAGTTGTGAAATTTTACACATATATGTCGATGTTTAAAAAAAAAATAAATAAATAAAAAAAAAATCGAAAAAAAAATAGAAAAGAAAAAGAAAAATGAAAAGTTGGAAGTTTGTTTTAACCAACTTATGTAAAGTTTTGTATTAAGTGGGAGATATCACCACTATTTGTTGTTGTATATTATATTTATGGATTGAATGGGAGTTGGCCGTTATGGGAACGCCAACTAAGGTTATTCTTTGATTGAGATTTTGTTGAGTATAATTCGTGTCTACCTAAAGCGTGTGTTTCAAGTGTTAAAGCGTGAGTTATTCATTGATATGAGTCTTATTCATGGGATGGTTGGGAAAGTGATTAACCACACTTAGGATTTTAATTTATCTGTTTTGTTTATTTTTCATTTTACACCAATTTGTATCCCAAATATTATCCATACCCTATATCATTCTTCATCCAAACCTTTGATTTATTGAGATTAGGGATTTGAGCAATCTTAAGTATCGTAGTCGTGGATTCGGCTATGTATTTATGATTTTGTCGCCCTTTTTGATATAATATTATTGGTGAAGATTACTTGGTCCTATCTTTAGCCTATTCGAGTTAAGGATTTGAGCAATTGCAAGTATCGTGGTCGTGGATTCGATCATGTATTTGTAGTTTTGTCGCATTTTCTGGAATATGAGATCGATAGAGATTAAAAAGGATGATCAACCCTTAACCAACAAACCCTTTTTACCGCTTTAGACTTGTTACTCCTTGGCTTTAGTGGGGGAGATGCGTATACTTGCCAAGCCTATGATAGAATATTCGTTACGACTAAGCAACTAAACGATTTAGAATTGTTTTACATTAAAAATTATTTTGGTTTCTACTTCGTTAAGTGTTTGGTTGTGTGATTATGACAAAACGAATACGTGCTTAAATATAAAAATAAATCCTAATATCTTTTAGGATACATTTTCATTTGATTAATTCTAAGGTTTACTTAGGGACAAGTAAAGTTCAAGTGGGGGGATATTTGATGAACTCAAATAAGTACATTTTATTATCATCATTTATCCTATTTATTTGACTTGTTTTATTATATTATATATGAGAATCGATACATTAATGTTTACTTTAGTAATTCTCAGGTAAAAACAAGCATTATGTGAAACTTGGCGATTTTGGACTAATTATGGAGCAAAACAAGCAAGATGTCAAAAGCCTACTGAAATCCAGAAGATCAAGCTCGTTCTACTCCAGATACGCCGCAATATACTTCTAACATACGGCGTATCACTATCAAGATTTCACAAGTTACAATCCAAGACAGCTAAAGTACATGCGCCGCATACAAAGATCAAGATACGCCGCATCTGAAGACGGTGTACGAATATTCCTGAATATATTAATCTTGGACCCCACGCGAAGTTAAGTCAATGCGCCGCATCTAACAACTCAATGCGCCGCATCGATCCCTCAAACAGAAACTATAAATACCCCAAGGACAGACGAATTTGAGAGCTCTCGAAGACTACACACCGAAGAGAGATATAACCCTAGAGCCGAATTCAGACGACCAAGCAGCACAAGACACACCTCAAACAAATATACAAGAGCTGTAAGAAGGTCCTGCATGTATTCAATTCATTAAGTAGTTTTGTTTTATTGTTTTAGTACACTTTAATTCATCAGGATTGATGGGCTTGTGTCATGTGACTACGGAAGATCATGCACTCCCCTTAATATTGCTTTCCCATTAATTAAAGTTTATATGTTGATGTCTTTGGTGACTTTTATTAGTGCATTGATAACCTCTGTGTCTAGCTGAGTCTTGCTTGGGTCGCCATGCCCCTTCCTCGCCTATCTATTCTAGCATATACGAGACGTGGGCATCACAAATGCCCAATACTCTAGAAAAGTAGGATAGACATAAGTAATCATTAAGGGTTTACTCGCCGATAAGATTAGAGCCAACGAGAAAGGTTTAATTATATACACTTCATATAAAACTAGCAATAAAACAAGTGACAAGCTACTTAATTATCAGGACAGGTCTTCTTATTGTCTCGAGTATCTATCTGTGTACGTGTGTGCTAATCGCTGATTTGTGCTCATTAGTTTAGTTTTCCATTTAATCATAACCAAACCGTGCCAGTCTCTCAGGCTGAAACCCCCTTGCGTTAGATTAGGTTGTATAGCTAACTTAGGATATTAAAATACTGATTAGAATAACTAGATAATACGTTCCACTCTTAGTGATCGACACTCTACTTACCATTATATTCATACTGACCGGGTACACTGCTCGTTAAGTGTGTGTGTTATTGATAAGTCGGCTAAATATAAATTTAAAACTTGAGTAGGCATTAATACTGCTAAACCGCAACGACACGCATGCGCATCAATCAGAAACCTCCATTGAGGAGAAAACTTATTCTTATAAAAAGTAAAGGTACCAATGATAGGATATCCAATAGCTCCCATTCCTTCCAAAATCTCTTGCTCAGTGAGGTTATACAACCCTTCCTCATCATTTAGTTGAAGATGAGTTCGAATGGACCCCTCAGTGATGATGACTTCATTCCCATCAACTGTAGCAACTATCTCCTGTGGCCGAACCACAACTGTGCGTACAGCAGCAGTGGCCCAAAATTGCCTCACCAAAGAGTCATATACCACTACTGGACAATGAGTCAACGCAAACTGAATAGAGGACCCATTTAGGAAGGTGAGTACCTTATCATATCCTGTACTTCTTTTAGAAATTTCAAGATGTGCCACTTTGTTGTGATCTTCTTTGAACTGTAAGGCTGCCATAGTGATGAATCAATGTAAGATTTGGGTGAATGAAATGGGTGTTAGAGGAAACTGATGATTTGAGGTGTGGGATGAACAATTTAGGTCAGTTATATGGTTACCAAATTTAGCAAATTAAATTGCAAGAATCGCGCTCTATCCCAAAATAAAAACCCCAATTATAATGATACCAGCAGCAACCACTGGTCAACCAGCTGGAATGGATGGTCAACCAGCAGGAATGAAGTGGTTTTGACCAATAGTCAAAATTATGTAGTGTATCCGGTCAATTCCTCAATCCCCATGATAATTAAACCCAAATCTGCCAAGAATTGGTACTAAACACCAACCCAACATTCATGATCCTTAATACACCATTGTCTATAAAAGGCCTTGAGTAATCAACTTCACACATCACAAACTTGACCCCCTAAATCAAACAATTCTCACCCAATGAGTTCCCCCAAACAAGACATTGTAGATATCTCCTCTGATTCGTCATCCGAATCATCAGGGTGGGCGAATTATTTCCCACCCAGCTCCTCCACCCAGACCAGCACAACCAATAAAGGCAAAGCAAAGGTTGAGAAAGATTCATATGAAGACCTCCAACTCCTCCATCTTCTGAATCCTCAGATGATGAGCCCTCATCCTGGCCAAAGTCTCTGACCTACTATCAAGGTTCTTGGGAAATAGATCCACCACATCATCCACTTTCAGCCATGCTGACACGAGAGATGGAGAAGGCTGTGGCAGCCATGAGCCAAATTCCAGTTCCTTCAAAAAATCAGCCACTCCCACAGCCAAGGCAACAGGTGCTGGGTCTTGTGTGCAAGAGACTAAGTGAGGCCATTGAAGGAAGAGGAATCCACAAAACCATGCCAGATGTCAAGGGCAAGGGTAAAGGAAAGCTGGAGTAGGTGGCTGGCTGGGTGGTTGTCTGGGTCTGAGGAGTAGGTTGTTTGGTTGTTTAGGTTGTTATCTGATGGTATTTGCTGTTTGACTGTTGTTATCTCATATGGTTTGATCGATCTTGAAATCCCCACTAATGAATAAAATTTTACTTTTCCTTGTTTTCATGAGATTGTTGACTTAAAAACTGCAAAAAGATTAGAAGATACACAATACACAGAATATACAGAATTTAAAAACAAAAGTTAGTAAAAACACAAAATACAAGCATAAGCCTCCCCTTAGGCTTATGCCTCCCCTCAATCTTAGTAAGAACTAAACCAAGGAGACTGATATGATCCATTATAATTCCTAGATCCCTGTCTCAAATAATGCCCATTGTGTCTCCAAGTACCATCTGTAGAGTACTTAACATTAGATTGCCATCTTGTTCCCCCCAAATTACAAACAGGCCAATAGTAATACTGAAAGTAAGTGTTGGTAGGTCTGTTAATGTGTCTAGCATCATTCATTTTCCAACCAGCAGAATTGGTTCTACCAGCTGGAACTGGCTTACCAGCAGGAACAACTGCGGGTCTAAAAGGCCCACCAGCAGCAACAGGTTTAGGCACATATGGGGGTATCTTTTCAACATTTATCCACATAGGTCTAGTCTGTCTTTGTCTGGCACAAACACCCATTTTATTCTCATAGAAATCACAGTCCTTGATGAGGTGAGAAAGACTACCACACACAAAACAAGATTTCTTCTTAATAGACTTCTTCTTCACATGACCTCCAAAATCAGAGACAAAATTGTTTTTATCAGAACACAAAGAGTTGTCTTGAAGAGAAGCTGTCTTAGCAATAGGTTCAGGTGCAACTCTTGATTATAAATCATGTGACTTGGGTGTTGCAGACTTTTCACTTGGATCACATGAGGTATAGTCTGTGGACTTAGATTCAGAGGACTTGTCACTTTCAGAACAAGAGACAAAGTCATTAGATTCATTGTCTGAAGTAGGCAAGTCATTGGACTTTTTGCCATAGGACAGGTGTGATTCATCTAAGTCTATGTCAAGGTCTGAGTGGATAGGGACAGGTTTAAACACTCCTCTTATAGGAGGAGGAACAGCATGCATTTCTCCTTCTTTTACATACTTTACAAGAATTTGATAATTAACCTCCTTAGGGGTAGGGTCAAAGCTTCTTGACTCAAGAAGGGTCATTTATTTTATTATACCCCAAACTGCTCTTAGACTTTACATACTGAGAACTAGCATTCAATTTATCTACAAGTCTAGTTGATTCTTTGTATGAAGTACACTTGACCTCTTCACTTTCTAACTTAGCCAGCAATTCCTGTTTTTCTAAAATCACCTTAGCATGTTCTCTCTCAGAATGTTTTAACTCATTAGTGGTGATTTGTAAATCTCTTTCCAAAACCCTAATTTTCTCTTCATATGCTATCTGATTTGCTTGGTACCAAGCTTTTTGCTTTTCTAAAGTTTTAACAGCCTTTTCATAAGCTTGAACTTTAACAAACAATTCTTTATATTCAGGCTCTATTTCATCAAACTCTTTCTTAAGGTTGGAGTACATTTCATGACAACCAAAAGGACACTTTTGTACCTGAGATGAACATCCCATCAAGGCAAATTCTTCCACATCAGCCTTTGCTTCATTAACCATACTGTGAGTTTGATTGACACATTCTTCATCAGATTTAGCATGTCCTGTCCAGTCTCTCATCGAGTCAAAAGGTAGCAAGGCTCTAATCTTCATGGCAAATGTCTTAAATTCATCTGTTCTGGATGAAGTCATTGAATAAGGGTCTAAGAGATCAGTTAGAAAAGTTTTCTTCTTCGACAGAGATCCTCACCAGTCTCTGATACCACTTGTTGGATCGTGCCTTCCTGATAGATCTTTGAGCTTGGTAGACTGTCTATGTAATCACAAACAGCCTAAGAGAATCTCTATGAATGAAACTTATTCTTAGTCGGAATCTAAACACAAGAGTTAAGAAGAAAACAAACTATAAAACGTTGATCCTCTATGGATCTTTTATTCACTAAAGATATTAAGAATTCGTTTGAAGACTTACAAAACTCAATGCCACATGTTTCTTTTATACTACAAGAAACCCTAATGCTGCATCACTAAGAAAACGTGTAAAGAGATACGCACTATCTCTTCCTAAAATAACTCTAACAAACTTTCTAAACAAACGGATTACCCGCAGCAATGACAACTAACAGCAAGAACAACCTGCACTACCAGCAGGAACCAACACCAGCAGGAACTACATACCTGCTAGCAGGAACCGCTATAACTAACAGCAGGAATGAAATAAAACTAATTTCTAATAATTCCTAACACGTTTTCGTCCGCTTTTTTTACGTTTTCGTCATACTTTTACGTTTTCGTCCTTTTAATACGTTTTCGTCTGTTTTTAAACGTTTTCGTCTTCTTTTTTTTACCTTTTTGTTCATTTTTATACGGTTTTGTCTATTTTAATCCATTTTTATGTGTTTTCGTCAATTTTTTCAAGTTTTCATCGGTTTTATACGTTTTTGTCTGTTTTTTACGTTTTCTTCCATTTTTACGTCTTCGTCCATTTTTATCTGTTTTCGTCCTTTTTTTACGTTTTCATCCGTTTTTATGTGTTTTCATCCATTTTTTTACGTTTTCGTCCTTTTTTTACGTTTTTGTCCATTTTATGTGTTTTCGTTCGTTTTTATGCGTTTTCGTTCATTTTTTTATGTTTTGTCCGTTTTTATACATATTTGTCTGTTTTTAAACATTTTTGTCTACTTTTTTTTACGTTTTCTTTCATTTTTATATGTTTTTGTCCATTTTGATACGTTTTCATTCGTTTTTATACGTAAAAAAATGAACGAAGACATATAATCTATGCGTATAAAAACGTAAAAAATAGACAAAACGTATACAAAATGAACGAAAATGTATAAAAATGGACAAAAACGTAAAAAAAAAGCAGTTGAAAACATTTAAAAATAGATGAAAACGTATAAAAATGGACGAAAACTTAAAAAAACGGACAAAAATGTAAAAAATGGACGAAAATGTTAAAAATCGGGCGTAAATGTAAAAAAAACGGATGAAAGTGGATGAAAATGTAAAAAACAAAAGACAAAAACGTATAAAAACGGACGAAAACGAAAAAAAACATACGAAACATTTAAAAATAGACAAAACCTATAAAAATAGAAGAAAACATAAAAAACAGACAAAAACGTATAAAACAGACAAAAACGTAGAATAACAGACGAAAACGTAAAAAAAAATGACGAAAACGTATAAAAACTTACGAAAAAAATGGACGAAAACATATAAAAAACAGACGAAAACGGATAAAAATGAGTTTGAGCAAAAAAATGTTAAATGTAATTTATTTTGATTTAATTAAACCACTGGACGCTTAGTCCAGTGGTTGGGGCGTTGGTTTTTGGGCAACAAGACCCGAGTTCAAACCTATGCTGCCGTTTTTAATTCATTTTAAACAATGAGGACTAACGGTGCAAAAAATATTAACAGAGGGACTAACGGGCAAATATTAATTAAACACTTAACGGTCAAACTAATGGTCCATCCAAAATAGGGACTAAATGAGTGCAAGGTTTCAAAAATAGGTATCTCTGGTGTAATTAAAACGACTTAGGAACTAAACATGAAATCTGAGCAAACCACAGGGACCAAACATGTAATTTTTTTTTCTTGTATTGATGATACCACAATGCATAACACACCCCTTCATTGTGTCCCCTAAAATCTCTGCTATTCTCTTTAACCAAATCTCACCTTCCATAATTCACTCACTGTTTTTAATATATTCATTAATGAATATGATCCATTTTGAATTTGAAAATCATATCACAAAAATCACGGATGATTTGAAACTCAAAATATTTTCCAAAACCCTAATCTTTACATCATATATATTGATTTGTTACATATGCTTAGCATACGATCTTCTTAATCCTCCTAAGATCTCGATCAATAAAGTATGTGTTTTCGATTTTGAACAAATAATATTATTGTTTCTCTTTTTTACTAAACAAATCAGTGTTTTTATTTGATTTTATTTTAGGTTTATGTTGGAATTGAACATAGTTTCATTCATAGGTGGATTTCGTTGGTTTGATTGGTTTTTTTGTAGGAACATGAATAGGATTGTGAATTAAAGAAAATTATTGCTTTACATTAATGTGGTGGAGACGGAGATAAGTAAAATGGAATTCGTGTTGAAACCCTCTGCAACTGCAGAGAAGATTTAAAGAAGAAGGTTCACGCCGTGATTGATAAATTTGCCGAACGTGGTCTTAGGTTTTTTGGGTGTAGCAAGACAGGTTTTTGTAAATCTTCTTTTGATACACGAGTAACATGTTCTTTTAATCTGTTTCTTATTTGATCAATGGTTTCTTTGGTAGACTTAGCGCTGGTGGTCCATGGGTGTTTGCTGGATTATTGTCCCTTTTTGATAAACCAAGATACAACAGTACTTTGACTATCCGAAGAGCTCTAAATCTTGGTGCTAATGTCAAGATGATAACTGAGAAATATAGCTATATACATACTTATTTATCATATAGGTGATAAGGTTGCTATTGTCAAGGAAACTAGTAGACGTCTTGGTATGGGAACAAACATGTACCCATCTTCATCTTTACTATTGAATTAAATCCGTGGGTTATTTGCTTTTTGAATTCGTTATCAAATCAAATATGTGTTTTTGAGTGAGTTTATTTTGTTTTTGCATGTTTAGTATGTAAGTGTCAAACTTTGAGTTATTTTTATAAATGGTGTAAAGGTGGACGAGAGGGCGAAAGCAAGGGACTGCAACGTTGTAAGTCTGGGACACAGGCTCTTCTTTAGATTCGGTGTTTGCAGAAGACTGTCAATCTTATTGTTCTGGCTGCTCCATTTATCTGAACCGTAAGATGTCTATTGTATATATGAATTTTAGTCCAAATTCACTAATTAGTGATAGGGGATTGAGGGGGCGATTTATGAGCGTATGTGAAAGTTGAAAAGATAATGAGCTCATTTTTTTTATGGAAAATAAGCTATAAGCTCAAGTTGTTAAGGTAATAAGTTGGTAAGGTAACAAAACGAGGCTACTTGATTCACATTTTTACATAAGCTCAATGCTCATTAGCCAAACATATAACACAAACATCACATGATTAATTATTTAATGTTGTTGAGGTATCAAGTGATAAATAGTTAAAAGGTTAGGTTTTATTATAATATTGTGTTATGATTTTTGCTCATAATGTGTGCAATTATGTGTGCTTATATGCATCGAATAGTTACAAATGGTGCGTTCTGATTTGGGAAGTTATGTGGCTGAACTGTGAATCAGTTTGTTATTTTTTGTTTAGACTAATGTCATGTGACAAAAGAAATTAGTGGGCAAATAAGGAAATTATGGTTAGCTGGTTGATGAAATTTGGACCACGACGTTGCCAACATTGTTAGGTTGGTTTCTGTGCAACTTTTTTTTCAAACTTTACACATATTTCATTCCCATTCTATACTTTTTTTAATATTGTTGTTGTCTTTCAGCATCCCTTTTTGCACAATGGCCCCTTTTTCAAAGGTCTTGGATGAAGAATTCGGTATGTATATGCTGGAAAATGTCCCATTCGAGCTTATAAACATGATGCTAAAAGCTAAACTTCTTTGATTTATATGTGGGTATCATGCAGGGAACCATAATTACAACTCACTCCTACACTGGTAACCAGGTGCGTGTTTTATTTTGTGTCAAATGTGAAAATAGTAATTTCTTTGAGACTGTCCCTTAACTAACTTATGTAATATACAGAGGCTATTGGACGCTTCCCACAGGGATTTAAGGAGAGCTAGAGCTGCATCATTGAACATTTGTCCCAACAAGCACTGGTGCAACCAAGACTGTGTCGTTGGTCCTACCCCAACTAATGGGAAAGCTTATCATCTCTGCGATAAGTCTCGATAAGCTTTCAAGGTTGTTTCTAGCCGTGATCCTCTCAAGCTTCTATGGGCTGAACGAGGCATTGACATCGTTATCGAGGTATATCTATTTTATTTATAAACTTTGATAGTTTTTATAGATAAAAACAAAGTTTGTTACATGAGATTTAAATTTGGCCAATGTGATAAGTTTTAGGCAATTTGCGCATAAAAGTAATATAATTTGTTAGCTTTATAGTAAGTAAAAAGTAGGGAAGTTGTAGGTCGCAAGTAGGCAAGTAAAAGACTAAACAACTTTGAGTCAAAATGATAACTTTTTTATTCGGGTCAATATGAGTTGGGTTGGTTGGGTTGAGTAATAGGCCAAAAGGATTCCAGCCAATTTTTTGTTGCGTCTGTCAAGTATTTTGATGCTTATCAAGGTACGTGACTCTAGAGGCTTGAACGATCATATTTTCATACCATGAAACCCATTTTTTGGATTTTGATTATGGCACTAAGTTAATGATTGCGTGTAAATATTTGTGTGTACAGTTATGAGATGGTTCTTTTTAGTACATAATGTCGAGATCCATATTAGAAATCCCAAACATTTTTTTTTTACCTTTAATTTTAACAAAACATGGGAGTGTTTATTGTTTAAGAAACCTTAACAAATACATAATCCCATTCAAATTAAGAGTTATTAGACGAAAGATAACACACATGTGTTTGCTAGCATAGTGGTCAATGCCTCCATTTATAACCAGATGGTTTTTGGTTCGAATCTATGTATTCTTTTTTTTTGGCATAATTCTTCTCTCAAACAAATACACATGTATTGCTGAGAAAACAAAACAGTCAACAGAGCTATACCATATTTTGTATCCAGCCCCAAATGTACAACTTTTATTTACTTAAAAAATTAACCTGCATAATCCCTATCTTTCGCCGCTGTAAAGAATTATCGACTTCGGCTCCAATCAATACTATCCCTGTGGTAAGTTTCTTGCCCTTTGATTATGTGTTTCTGCTTAGTCAACCCTCCGTCCCAAAACACTATTAGAGATTGTATCACTTGTGTGCCTTAGTATTTTTTGTAATGACCTTCTATTAATGAGTTCATGGCTACTGTTAAGGTGGATTACCATGTAATGAGTCGACATAGGCAGAAATAAAGCTGCTAACGCAAAGCTTCTTGCCAATCTCAGTTGCTCCATGCCCGGTATATCTGATATGGTTTTATTCTTTCTCTAATGATTTTTGGTTTCCATTACATTTCTGATAAATCTGGATCGATTTAATGTTGACTTTGGTTTAATGATATTCTGTTTGTCGCATTGCAGTGTGAGAAGGTGACGCTGCCACGTTTAATTTGAACAATGAAGGCAGTCATCAAAAGGGGATTGCGGAAGTCCTCTTCAGACGCTTCAGAGTCGTGTTTACGTGGGCAAGCTTTCAATTCAGAGTCGAGTTTATCTCATAAGAGCAACTCACGTATCAGGTATGCGGCATTCTTGCATACACTATATAATACTAAAATGTATGCTTATCTAGGTTGTAACAGTATCGCGGAATGCAAGTCTTGCCCTTGAGATATGTCGTCGTGCAGCTGGACTTCTAGACTGAAGTTAAAAGAAAATTCTAGCTTCCCATAGCAGGTGATAAATTTCATTGATTTACTTTATACTCTTCTTATATTTACAATTTTTTATTACCAGCATAATCTTTGCTGAATAACATGTAAATTAGGATTTTTATTGCATGCATAAGCTGTGCTTCGGCGATCCTATCGGTCATGGTATACGAACTCACTATTTCACATGCTATTTAATTGTTGCATGTAACATGCAAATGCCTTTAAATTGAACTGAATGATAATGACTTGCTGTTGCAGCACGTGTTACTGAATCCTTAGAAAGGTGACCAATTGACTAATTGTTCTTATGTGATAAACTCTTTTATTCGAGGCAGCAAAGTCAGGTGACCAATTGACTAATTGTTCTTATGAGATAAACTCATATACATATTTGTGATTTCTTAGGAAACATAAAGGGACCATTGATGAAGCTACTGTGTGTTAGTTTCGGTTTTAGTTTTTCTTAAAAAAACTATATTTTTCTTTCCCAGGTAAAGAAAAAGCTCAATCTACTGAACTTTATACTCATTGTCATCAACTTATATGAGGAAATGGAGGAGCTCACAAACCAGGTAACAGGCTCTATGAGCGGATTGGGTAACGGGTGAAAACGGGTAACTTTTTTGAAGGATCGAGACCGATAGGGCCGGGTTGGATTCACCCAAAACACATCTTTGTAATCAAATGATTATAACCAGATATGTATGCTTAAAATAAGGACTTTGATAAATAGTGTTTGTATTTTCTTATTTTGTAAACAACAAATGTAGTAATACTTTTTTATAATATTTTGTTGATCTGCAGCCAGGTAAAGATCCATCGAATTGGCTAATTGGTGCCGGAAACTTCAGCTATGTATTCAAAGTCTGAATTGATGGTAGATTCTTGCTAAAAAGTGAGTTCAACCATCATATAACAAGTTATGAAAGAAAATAAAATCTTATCACAAACATTTTGAATACATGTAAAATGGAAATCTATATATTGAAAATGCTTATTTTGTGTGAAAATGGATATAACACTTTTCTGCTTATGTTAAGACAAATAAATATATCCTTTTCAAGTAGTATTTAATTCATCCATACAACAGCTAATTGCAAAATGATCGTTATTAATTTGTTTTGACGGCACCAAATGTACAAAGACAAGCCCGAGGTGACATTCAAGTAGAATAAGATACTGTAGTCCACGATGGCACGGGTCTATATGTGGGTCATATAAATAAGATGCTGAAAGTGAGGCAACACAAGGAAAAAGGGTAAATATGTAATATTCATATATTTTATTGCAAGTGTAAACATCTCTTTCCCACAAATAAACAGTGTCTGGGTCTTACGAGTAGTTATTACAGTCACAGAAGGGATTATAGAACTGTAATTTGAATGTATTTGAATTATGATACGATTGAATTGGAGTAAAAGGTTGAGGCGGAACCAATTCGCCGAATAAATGTATTTGTTTTGTGAGAAACTAAAAGGGGGGGTTGAATAGTTTACCAGTTTAAAAACTTCTTTTAAAAATCTTGTTTTAAAAGTATGATATTGGAAACTTTGATTCGAACACTTATATGTAATCAATCAACACCAATATGAACTAGACACTATTCTAACTAATGATAAATAATAAAAGTAAAGAGTAGAGTTGGAAAGATCAAACCGAGACAGAGGATTTATAGTGGTTCGGCTACGAAGCTCTTCTTCGCCCTACTCCACTCCCCGAGTACCACACTCGAGAGTTTCAAGCACTATGTCAACAACCTCCCTTAAGGCAGAGAAAACCGTACACGTCGCTTATCCTTTTACCGACACTAAGCTAGATGTCGAGTGCTAATCTTAGCTAGCACCAATCTACCAAGGTCCACGTGACCAAACACACAAGCCCAATGGCTTCAAGAGATCACCAAGATCTCAACACGATCACAATGATCAACACTCACTTCACTCTACTCAAATAACACTAACCTAATGACCCTTGATCTTCTTGATCAATCACACAAGCCCAATGGCTTCAAGAGATGTTCACTATCTCTATAGATTACACTTGATCTTCACTCTCACTCACAAAAAGGAAATAAACTTGATGTATGCTAAGACACAACAAGGTTGTAACAAGTGTTACAAAAACCTATCAACTATAACTCTAGTATCTTCTTGATTACTTGAGTTCTTCTCTTGCTAATGAAGAGGGATGACAACACCTTGTATCAACTTGGATACTTGTGTTCTTCTCTTGCTAGTGAAGTGGTTTGAAGAGGATCACTTGAAGGATGATTGGATCACTCTTGAAACAAAGAAAAACTAATCTAAATGAACCTATGAACTGAAAGGTGTGTGACCATTTTTGTAAAACCCGAAATTTTGGTTTCACATTTTTATAACTAAATTGATTTTTTAACCTAAGTTATATTATGATTAAGAAATAATTAAAACTTTATATTATGTAATAAGTACCTATTATATGTATTAAACCTAAACAAATAAGATACAAGTTTTCTATTGTAACAACAATACACATTTACATATGAGAAAAATGTTAAGGTAACATGATATATAGGTACACCATACATTAGTCAATATTTTTTTAGTTAGCTATATAATGGTAAATAATTTTTTTTTAAAAGAAAACAACTTGGTCAAAAAAAAAAAAAAAAAAAACCTCTGACACAAGATGATAAGAACCAATTCCTCTCTTCTCTTATTTAGCTCCTACATTTGAAAGACAAGAACTCAAGACCTAATCTTATTTTATACATTTGGATATGTACGAATCATTTGTATTAAAATGTGTATCTTTTTCTTTAACACTCACAATACTTACCTTATCAAACCACGCGTTTTCTTGTTTCCTTCCTAAACACATGCTTTCTAAACCTTATAATATTGGCATTCTGTTTTGCATACCAAAAACAAAACAATACCCAAAGAGTTTTCTGGAGATATTTTTTTTTGTTCTCTCAAGTTCAAGAAGCCTAAGAGGTTGCTGTGGTGATCCCTCTGTGGTAGTCGAAGGTTGTATGCTGTGATTATAATAGTCTTGGTGTGATTGTCCTTGTTCTTTCCATTGATCCTCCTTGTCTCGCTACCCCTCCAAAGGTACACAAGAAATTTTCTCTTTGATATACACTTATGAATACGACCTAAGCAACAAATAAATCAGATCATAATCATGCTCTCTATCCGTATTAACCTCCTTGTTTTGCTTTGCTGCCTCGTTAACATGTTAACATATGTACATGAAATCATAAGAATAGCGACCCAGTTTCCTTTCTGTAATTCGACCTAAACACTCAAGCCCTAATGACTGTTATTAAAACAATGATTAAACGTTAATGTGATGTCGAATATAGAAACCTAGGCATATAAGGTTTAACGAGAGTCAAGGGTCGCGGTTATGATTTTATGTGAGATTTTTGTTGCATGTTGTCTCGTTAGAACTGGTGGTCCTCTCGCATGTTGGGTCTTGTATGCATGGTCGATCAGATCTTGATGGTGTCGCATGTGTTCTGGTGTCGTGTGGGGTTTTGTGTGAGTCGAACTATGAGGTAATAAGAGTTGCATAAAACCTGTTAAAGATCACATAATAAAGCATTGAGTATTGCATATAAATATAGTAGTCCTAGTATGACATTAACAAGAGATTTAAAAAGGGTTTAAAGTGTGGGTGACTAGATTTTTACGTGAGTACTGCATACAGGTTTTGTCTCATCAGTTGGTGTGGTGTGTGTGTCGTGTGTTGATCCAAAAAAGGATTGTGAAATAGGTGGCAATATAAGCCTAAACATGTATGTACACCTACTGGTAACCAGGTTTAAAAGAATAAGTGGAGGGTATAATTTTGTCTCTTTAATCCTAATGTGCATGGTCGTGTTGCGTGTGTGATCAGTCTTGGTTTGTAACATTATGTGAGGTTAATTCTTATGGTCTCGATCGGTTCGTGTTTGAGTTCATTCCATGGTGGTTTATAGCTCGCGATTGGGAACAGTTGCGGGTTCATCTATTTTTCTTATACGAGTGGGTTTTGGGTTTCGAACGTATTTAAGTCCATGTTCAAGTTGGTGATTGTACGACTCGGTTTCGATCTCGAACTGTCTTTTACACGAACGTAAATCTTGAACTCCATTTAAAATAAAGGCCACACGTATTTTAGTACTCCACTGTTATTAGTTTTACGTCAAAATATTGCATGCGCATAATCCATACATAACTTTACTTCACCACTAATATGAACATATATTTATCAAGTTCTAAAATATGAAATTTTGTTAGGGGTATATACTGATATGTTAATCTAAATGGTATTTTCTTAGTGCATGACTACTGTATTTGATGGAAACATTATAAAAGACACTTGGGTATTTTCTTATAGCAATGACATATATATATAGCATACTGGGTAGACTAGGGTTAAATCTTTGCAACAAGGTTAATCAAGACTGAATCTAAGAATATATTTTACTTAAGTTAAGCCTTAAAATTCATATACTTTAATTTTAATTTAAGAATATATTTGACATATGATTAACTAAGATTAGATCAACCCTAAATATGTTAATATAACTAACAACAAGTATCGAAATCCGTTAAGGCATTAAAGAAAACTTATGAGTAATATATGATTATAATTCGTGTAGATCCGCTGAAGAAGGAGTTGCTTCCAATTTTTATGTTTTCGGTTAGGTTTGCACTTGCGGTCTAAGGTACGGATATTCTGCCCTTTTAATAAGGTGCCTTCGGTCTCTTGACTTCTGATTTGAACCTATGATATGAACCTTTGGCATTTGAACCTTTGGCATTTGAACCTTTGACATATGACCCTTTGATATGAACCTTGAGATTTGGACTATGATTATATGAACCTTTACTTTGATATGAACCCTTTGCTATGAACCTTTGATATTTGAACCTTTGACCTTTAACACCAGTTTGATACTACGAGCCAAATATGTTTCCTAGCCATGAAGGTAACATGGCCGTGTCATTGATGCACCAATGGCATGACTCTTGTGTGGTCAGAGTGATTAACCACACCGTCCCCATTTTGATTTGATATGAGCTCACTATGATATGATTTGATATGGCCAATATGATATGTTCGAGGGGCGTATGGATGCATCCTAGATATGTTTTGATATGTTATGATATGATATGATATGATATGATATGGTGACTGAGGATGGGTGCAATCCACTTCTTTCACAAAATATGGGAGCTAGCTACTCCATTTGAAGAATGAGGACACCCCTCATATTATCTGATTATCTGAGAGGTCTCCCCTCTATATGATTATGAAGATATGATATGATATGATATGATATGATATGATATTTGATTTGTGTGGGCTCGTGGTGGATTACTGTCCTAAACCTTTACTCTTTATACCTTTACTTGCACCTTATTCATTATGCTATATCTGTTCATTTCCGTTTACTTTCGTTTTCGTCTGTTATATATATCTGTTCACTGGGCTTTTTAAGCTCAGCCGCGTTTCTTTCCCGCGGCAGGTTTTAGTTTTGAAGCTGGGGATGAGTGGAGAGAACCTTGGACTTAGAAGACCTTGATAGATATTGGAGTAGAGATGATTAGAAGTCTTTGTACTTCGATTTAGTAGTTATTGAAAATTTTCATTTGTAACCTTGTATATTCAGAAATTCATTTGTAACCTTTGAGAATCCTTGTATTACTATTGAATGTATGCTTTGTCTTGATATGATATGAAGCCATTAATGTGATACTTCTACCCTTGCCGGGTTGGGGTGTTACAATTTAGCTAACGGATTTTTCTGTGTGTGAAGGGTGCCTAAAACTGTGAAAGGGGTTGGTATTTATAGGCAAAGAAAATCTGAACGTTACAGAAAAATTAGTACGGACGGCTCCTTTAAATAACATACGGCTCCACTAAATTTAGTGGAACCGTGGAGCCGTGCCAGACAAAGACGCTCAAATTTTTGTCTTTTCTGGTGAAAACTTATTTGGGGAAGGTTGGAGCTGATTTTGGGGGGAAAAATAGCTGTTGTGATTTTCAAACTAATTTTTCCATTAAAACATTTCTTAATATTTCAAAAATAATTTGTCATGTGTATTTTTGAAACAAATGTTTGTCCCATTTAAAATGTGAATTTTCAAAACATAAATTCACTTCTTTGATCACTAGTTCAAGTTGTAACTTTGTTCAAGAGTGATTTGCGTAGAAACGGGATCTTCCGATTAAAAACTTGTTAACGTTAATTTTAACGTAACGTGAGTTCACATTTTGTCATCCTCAAAACGTGAAGTAATCGAAAGATATAAATAACGTTTTTAGAACATTATTTGCATCAACAATCTCCCCCTTTTTGATGATGACAAAATATAAACTCATTTTAGGTTAAAATTAGTTTTAACAAGTTTTTAATGAGTTTACTCCCATTTCTCCCCCTTTTTGTCAAATCAAAACGGTGGTTAAGGCTCCCCTTGATGTGTACTCCCCCTCATTTGGAGAACACAAAGGAATCGAGCAATGGATCGTGCTACAAAACAAAGTTAGACGACAAATATACAATATCTAACAAGTAGCACATTGTGACAAATAACCAATCCCTTAAAAGGAAAACCTCCACATAAAAACATTCATTCATAAAACAAACAAGTGTCATAGTAATGTATGACTACATAGAAAGCACAAAGGAAGATAACAAGAAGCCTAAATTCCTAATGACTAGAGACAAGCTTCATTTCCAAGAGGGGTCCTAAGAGTTTATTGTGGAGGACTAAACAAGCAAGTGTTTAGTTGTTATGGTTAGGAGGTGGTGGAGATTGGGGCCCCATTTGACGTGGTGGATGTGTCAAGAGATGTTCTATAAAGTAGAACATGAAATGAATCTCGTCTCTTAAGAAGTAGATGAGATTACGGTTATGGAGACAACATAGGCAATTAGCACTATGTAGCTCAAAGGGATGTGGTTGGTTGGGTTGTGCCATGATAGGAGATGGTGATTGTGGTAGGTTTGTTGGAGGTGAAATTGGCATGGCATTGTCCAATGGAGTGAAGGGGGATGGTGTGTACTCCATGGATGATGTAGTGTAGAAGGATGATGAAGATGTTGTGTAGGTAGAGGATGTTTTAGAGGGTGCATAAGGTGGTGATGGTGAGTGTGGAGTGGCTTGGGAAGGTGGTGTTATTGCTTCATCATCTTTTGTAAGATCTACAAAGAGTGGTTTAGAAGGTGGTCTTACGGTTATCCTAGGTTTCTTTGAGATGTGGGTGGTTGATCCTTGTGGTGAGGACATGGTGTTAATGTGATGTATGGTTGAAGATGATGAGCAAGGTAAGCTTGCAAGGATGTGGCCTTATATAGGCAAGTGAGGTGAAATTTGAATTAAAGTGAAATTAAGGGTGTTAGGAGGTAGCAAGGGAATCTTAGGGTGCATGTGAGGGTGCAAGGTTTGCAGGTTTGAGGTTAGGGTGATAGGGAAGTAGGAGCAATAGGAAAAATCCGTTATACAGGGTCACGGCTCCGTTAAATACCCCACGGTACCGTTAAATTTAACGGTGCCGTCCCTATTTAGTGGTGCCGTGACACTGTTGGCACGAAAATTTCTTTGCAGGCTAGTTTTGGGCAGCTAGGGGGAATTTTCTAGGGAAACTAATTCCTGGAAATGAGAGTGCCTCAACTCACTAGGTACTTATTTTCCTAATATATCCATACAATGCTACATCTAGCACATAAGGATGATCATGCAATGTTCTTAAATAATCATAAGCATGCAAGCATAAAAGGACAAGATAAAATATCATTCAAATATCACATAGAATATTCATGTAAGCATGTAAGATAATTTGAACATTAATTCCTAAAATTATCTATTAGTAATAAATCCTAGTGAGAGACATAAATCTCTTCCTAACTACTTATGACTTGAGCATTCCCCCTTCTTGTCACACTCTCGTCTTGAGTATTTGTCTCATTCTCATGATTAGGATCATTAAAGGGTGCATAGTGGGTGGTGAATTCGGAAATGAGGATGGTTGAGACATATGACTCGGTTATGGGTTTCATGACAGGTGTGAAGAGGGAGTATTGAGGACCATGAAGGTAAGGGTGAAAGGTCATGAAGTGATGATAGAGACGGGTTAGGAACATCCCATAGGGTAACAATTTATTCTTGTTACCCTTGAGATGAACAATTCGCTTAGCGAAGAAGTAAGCAAGATTGTAAGGTTGTTGGGTTAAGAGACAGTATATCATATGAGCACAACACGCCGGGAGTTGCTCACGATTTCCTGTGAGACTTAGAACATTTTCTCGCAGGATGACTGCCCAAGAAAGTAGTTCATGACGCACTTCTTCCAAACGAATTTTCGTTGGATGTGGGTGAGGGTGAGTACGGATGATTTTGGTTAGTTCTGTTGGAGAGGGTATGTACGAACAGTACGGACTATTCTCCTAACGATAGTGAAAGAGAGACTCAATACACCAATCTTCAGTATAGGCACATTGCCCATGATTGGGTATTCTAAGGATTTGAGCAAATTGCTCAAGAGTTAGAACGTATTTGAAGTTTTTGACCCAAAACCAAAGTAACAAGGATTGATCCTCGTTACGTACGAGTTCAACTTGTCGGAAGAACTCCAACACAAAGCGAGGACAAATGTACTCGTTAATGTGGAGTAGACAATCGAATCCTATAGCTCTAAAGGAAGTGTTGATGTCCCGGTGGTAAACTAGGGATGGATCAACGACACGACCTTCATGAAATCGACGGGTTTCAAGATTGACATAGGCACGAATGTGGTTACCGGGTGTAGTGGGTTCACGTGAGATTTCGGGTGTATAGGTATCGGTTAGGAGATGATCAAAATCATATTCATGAGACATTTTTGTGTCCTAAAAGAAAATTTTAAGAAAAATTTAGAACAAAAACCAGTTGCATACAACACGTGCCTAGTGTGTGCCTATATGCAGACTATGTGGAGGTGCGGTAATCTCGACTCAAAAGAAAAATAATGAGATTACCCAAACACTCCTGATTTCACTTTAGCTCAAACAAATATGTCGAAAAGTACATATTGATTATGTAATTCGAATAATATTTGTGAGATCATGAATGCATGAGAAAGTGTTTTTAGTTTCCATCAACAATGCATGAAAAAGAACAATTTCATGATCCTAATTTTGTGAGATTTTAAAATTGATGGAATTGGGGTGTTTTAGTGTTGATGACTTCTAATTTTGAAACATTCCTAGAAAAAGGTGGAAATCCCCAATTCAATTTTCATCAATGAACAAACCCTAGACTCAAAATTAGAAATAAATTAGAGTAAGATAACTTACAACTTATGTAGAAAATGGTAAAATGATTGAAGATCTTGAAATCAATGTCTTGAATATGATCTTGAAGAGGTGTAATTGAGTTTTGGGTTGTGAGGTTAGGTTATGACAGCAGTTGTTGAGATTGAGAGGGTTTGTGATGAGTAATGTGGAAAAAGGGGACTGAAATCCTGAATGTTCCAGATGCACGGTTCCACGGTACCGTTAAATTTAACGGTGTCGTGCCACATTTAGTGGAGCCGTGATTTGCTGGGACTGTTTTCTGTCCCATTTTGATTTTTGACGAATAAGTCTCGCTGTTTTAGTGAGATCTTATGACACGAGGAAAGAATTTGTACCTAACAAATTCTTATGACTAGCGGTTCCTAGACTTGACTAGACGAGACACACGGGATGACTTCAAGAGTCATGAAATTTATGGAATATGTTCCATCATTCCTAGACCTAGACGGAGGTAGTTAAAGGATTCTCGTTTGAGAGGTTTGGTTAGTATGTCAGCGATGTTGTCCTGAGAAGGAACTTTCTCAATGGAAATATTTCTTTTCTGAACATTATCGCGAAGGAAGTGGTGGCGAATTTCAATGTGTTTAGTACGGGAGTGTTGGACAGGGTTTTTGCTCAAGTCAATAGCACCTTTATTGTCACACATAATAGGAACATCATCTAAGTGTATGCTATGGTCGTTAAGGGCTTGTTTCATCCATAGTGCTTGCTGACATGCCTTTCCGGCGCTTACGTACTCGGCTTCGGTAGTGGAGATGGCAAGAGCCGTTTGTTTCTTGGAGAACCAAGAAGTTAGACAACAACCCATGAAGGTACAAACGCCACTCTTGCTTTTTCGATCCATGTAATCTCCCGCATGATCAGAGTCGGCATAGACAACAGTTTCTATACCGGTCCCCTTGGGATAAAATAATCCCAAGTGTATAGTGCCTTTAATGTATCGGAAGATACGCTTAACCGCTTCAAGGTGAGAGGTTTTGGGATCCTCTTGGAAGCGAGCACAAAGGCAGACACTAAACATGATGTCGGGCCTACTTGCCGTGAGGTATAGTAAACTACCTATCATACCTCTATACTTAGTGCTATCCACGGACTCACCTTCTTCATCTCTCGTGAGTTTTATTTTCGTGGACATGGGAGTTTTCATGGGCTTAGACTCTTCTAAACTAAACTTCTTAAGCATTTCCTTACTATACTTAGATTGATTAAAGAAGATACCATCTTCCATTTGCTTAATTTGTAAACCAAGGAAGAAATTTAATTCGCCCATCATGCTCATCTCAAACTCGTCATGCATGATCTTAGAAAAATCATTGCACAGTTCTGGACAAGTTGAGCCAAATATGATGTCATCGACATATATTTGAACAATGATGAGATGTGAATCTCTTTTCTTTGTGAAAAGTGTGTTATCAACAACTCCCATGGTATATTCATGTTTAATCAAGAATGCTTTCAGTCTATCATACCAAGCTTTGGAAGCTTGCTTAAGACCGTAGAGAGCTTTCTTGAGTTTATAAACACGATTCGGATGTTCGAAATCAACGAATCCCGGAGGTTGTGCAACATATACCTCCTCATTGATATAACCATTTAGGAATGCACTTTTCACGTCCATTTGGTACAATTTAAAATCTAAGGCACACGCATAGGCAAGGAGTATTCTAATAGATTCTAATCTAGCTACGGGTGCATAGGTTTCATCATAATCTATTCCTTCTTGTTGGTTATAGCCTTGTGCTACCAACCTTGCCTTATTCCTAGTCACGACGCCATTTTCGTCGAGTTTATTCCTAAACACCCACTTAGTTCCTATGATGGTTTGATTCCTAGGAGGAGATACCAACTCCCAAACTTGGTTTGCAGTGAATTGATTAAGTTCCTCTTGCATGGCAAGTATCCAACTTTCATCCTTAATCGCTTCACCGACATTCTTAGGTTCTACGGTTGATATAAAACAAAAGAAATTACTTTTGTTTTGGGCTTGTGACCTAAGGGTTCTTTGGTTTAGGTTTCCTATGACATTTTCAATAGGATGGTTCTTGGATTCCTTAATGTTGACAGTTTCGTCAAATTCAACTATTTCATCCTCAATGTCATTATGGTTTTCTTGCCATTATCCATAACGGCTTCTTCCTCATCTAAGTCATCATCCACCAAGGGTGATGTCTTAGTTGGTGGAGGGCTTTCATCGAATGTCACGTTGAGTGACTCTTCGACTTTCATTGTTTCCTTATTTAGGAAAATGTAAGCTTTACTATTTTGGGAGTATCCTAGGAAGACACCTTTGTAAGACTTTGGGTCAAACTTGGTGAGGTAATCTTTAGTGTTTAGTATGAAGCACTTGCTTCCAAACACTCTAAAATAATCAAGAGTAGGTTTTCTACCTTTCATGATTTCATATGGGTTTTTCCTAAGATAGGCCTAATTAAAATCCTATTAAGTATGTAAGTTGAGGTGTCCACCGCATTACACCAAAACTTTTGCGGAATTGATTGTTCATTCAACATCGTTCTACTCATTTCTTGTAGAGTACAATTTTTCCGCTCTACTACCCCATTTGATTGTGGAGTGCGTGGAGCTGAGAAATTGTGAGTAATACCATTAGCATCACAATATACTCCAAATTGCACTTCATTATCAAATTCCCGACCATGATCCGTCCTAATGGAAACTATTGTACATCCTAGTTGATTTTGGACTTTCTTACTAAAAACCTCAAATTCCTCAAAGGCTTGAGTCTTATTCTTAAGAAATCTAGTCCAAGTGTACCTAGAGTAGTCATCAACTATTACTAAGGTGTAGTAGTTTCCTCCGTAGCTCCGTACGGCGGATGGACCGAATAAGTCCATATGAAGGAGTTCTAGGCATCTAGAGGTCGAGACTATATTCTTAGTTTTGTGACTAGAATGAGCTTGTTTTCCAACTTTACAAGCGTCACAAAAGTGTTGATCAAACTTAATCTTAGGTAGATCTCTAACTAGTTCCTTAGACGCCAATGATTGTATCAAGCGCATATTGGCATGACCTAATCTCCTATGCCATAGAGTGGAGTTATCATCTATGGTTGCTAAGCATATCCTATCCTGAGGCTTATTTCCTATTTTCATAACAAATAGGCCATTTCTCCTAACTCCTTTGCCTATGGTTTTACCATCCTTAATGATCTCACTACCCTCTTCAGAGAATATAACTCTACACTTATTATCTACCATTTGACTAATGCTAAGCAAATTAAATCCTAGGTTATCTACATGCTCAACATTTCTAATAGTGAGGGAGTTTTGAGTGATCGTACCTTTGCCAATAATGTTGCCCTTAAGTTCGCTACCGAAAGTGACATTACCTCCGTTGTATGCCTTGTATGATGAGAATAGACTTCGGTTGCCCGTCATGTGGTTAGTGCATCCACTATCCTTGACCCATTCATCAGGCTCCAAGTCGATTCCCAAGCATATCTATTGCATAAGATAAACATTCAAACGTTTGGTCCCCAATATCTCATGGGTCCAAAGTGGTTAGCATTAAACATCCCATGCATCATTCGCATGTGGTTAGGATGTTGAAATGATGGGCAAATTTCCCATGGCAAGTAACTTTGTAGTTGACGGTCATTCCAAGTTATGGGATATTCACTTGGAAAGCTTTGTCTTCTAAAGTTACGTCTCTGTAGAGGAGTTCTTGACCGAGGTTTGGGAGTGTTTGTTTTACTAGGTGGAGGAGTCTTAGACCTAGTGTCAGATTTTACAAATCTAGGTTTGGGTTTTGACATAGGTTTGTAGAATCTTTTAACTTCCTCTATACTAGCAATAGAGACCTTTGTACCATTAACAACAATGTGAGTTGGTTTAGGACTTGATTCATTTTTGAAATTTGACTCAGTTCTGTCTCCAGTGTCGGACGGTACCACGGTTCCGTTAACTTTAATGGAGCCGTTGGTACCTTTAGTGGTGCCGTCTGGAGTTTTGACAGAGTTTGAGGTTTTAACAGATTTTGCTTGATTAGTTTTACCTTTCAAAGCATTTTCTGTTTCCTTTTCAAAACTAGTAATTCTAATTGTGTTTTCCTTGAGTTTTTCATTTTCTACTTTAAGATTTATGCATGACTCACATCCTATGTCTAATTCTTTATATCTTTCAAGTCCTTTGACTTGATCCTTTAGTTCTAACATTTTCACTTCTAGTTCATGCAATTTTGATTTTAGTAATTTGTTTCTACTTAACATTTTTGAGACAATTTTGCATAGATTATTATGTTCGTCTTTTAGTTTGTTATCATCTATTGACGAATTATCATCTATGAAATCAGGGTAGTCGTAACGTACCTCATTTGAAGCGTGAACCATAAGACATGTTTCGTCCTTGGGCTTCTTTTCTTCATCATCACCGCTATCACTCCATGAGCCTCCTATGAGAGCTCGTTGGTTGTTGACTTTCGGTGGCTTGGGACACTCTCCTATGAGATGATTAGGATCTCCGCATCTAAAGCATTTCCTATCACTTGTCCCTTTCTTTTCAACATGGTTCTTTTGTGATGTCTTCTTCTCATCACGAGGTTGCCTAACGAACCTACCTCTTCTCCTAAAGAACTTTTTAAAGTCCCTAACCGCTAATGCATATTCCTCATCTTCACTATCGGAACTCGAACATTCCTCATCACTAGACTCCTTCCTGGCTTTTAATGCTAGAGATCTAACTCTCTCACTTTTGCCTTTGACAATGTCGAAGTCTTTCTTGATGATCATCTCGTGAACTTTCAAGTTTCCTATATGTTCATCGAGTGACAATGCCGCCAAGTCCTTTGACTCTTCAATGGCGGTGACCTTTGCTCTCCATTTAGGATGTAGAGCTCTAAGAAACTTCCTAACATAGTTCTTACTAGAATAACATTCATCAAGAGCTTTAAGACTAGTGATAATAGTATTAAATCTAGCAAAAGCATTATCTATTGACTCATCCTCCGAAATGGAGAATTGTTCATATTGTTGAACAAGAAGATCTATCTTGTTCTCTTTGACTTGGTTATTACCTTGGTGAGTGACTAACAAAGTTTTCCAAATATCTTTTGCCGTATTACACATGAAAATTCTTTCGAATTCCTTTTTAGGCAAAGCATTATAAATCATCATTTTAGCCTCATTATTTTTGGCTAATTTTCTTTTTAGTTCATCACTTTGTTTATCATAAGAAACAATTTCATCCTTTTTAGTTTCTGGATTCATTTGAATAGGTTGAAAGTCACCCTCGGTAATAACATGCCAAATATCAATGTCTTTTGATTTCACATACGTTTCGAATCTTGTTTTCCAATAAATAAAATAATCGGTTTCGAAAAGTGGTGGTCTTTGCATAGATTGCCCTTCTAGATATTTGTCGGAATCAATTGATCGATTCAAGTTTTAAAATACAATATACTTTAAAATCTTGACTGACGTGGCTCTTGATACCAATTGTGGGAAACTAAAAGGGGGGGTTGAATAGTTTACCGGTTTAAAAACTTCTTTTAAAAATCTTGTTTTAAAAGTATGATATTGGAAACTTTGATTCGAACACTTATATGTAATCAATCGACACCAATATGAACTAGACACTATTCTAACTAATGATAAATAATAAAAGTAAAGAGTAGAGTTGGAAAGATCAAACCGAGACAGAGGATTTATAGTGGTTTGGCTACGAAGCTCTTCTTCGCCCTACTCCACTCCCCGAGTACCACACTCGAGAGTTTCAAGCACTATGTTAACAACCTCCCTTAAGGCGGAGAAAACCGTACACGTCGCTTATCCTTTTACCGACACTAAGCTAGATGTCGAGTGCTAATCTTAGCTAGCACCAATCTACCAAGGTCCACGTGACCAAACACACAAGCCCAATGGCTTCAAGAGATCACCAAGATCTCAACACGATCACAATGATCAACACTCACTTCACTCTACTCAACTAACACTAACCTAATGACCCTTGATCTTCTTGATCAATCACACAAGCCCAATGGCTTCAAGAGATGTTCACTATCTCTATAGATCACACTTGATCTTCACTCTCACTCACAAAAAGGAAATAAACTTGATGTATGCTAAGACACAACAAGGTTGTAACAAGTGTTACAAAAACCTATCAACTATAACTCTAGTATCTTCTTGATTACTTGAGTTCTTCTCTTGCTAATGAAGAGGGATGACAACACCTTGTATCAACTTGGATACTTGTGTTCTTCTCTTGCTAGTGAAGAGGTATGAAGAGGATCACTTGAAGGATGATTGGATCACTCTTGAAACAAAGAAAAACGAATCTAAATGAACCTAAGAAGTGAAAGGTGTGAGAGGATTTAGCTAAGGGATTTTTCTGTGTGTGAAGGGTGCCTAAAACTGTGAAAGGGGTTGGTATTTATAGGCAAAGAAAATCTGAACGTTACAGAAAAATTAGTACGGACGGCTCCTTTAAATAACATACGGCTCCACTAAATTTAGTGGAACCGTGGAGCCGTGCCAGACAAAGATGCTCCAATTTTTGTCTTTTCTGGTGAAAACTTATTTGGAGAAGGTTGGAGCTGATTTTGGGGGGAAAAATAGCTGTTGTGATTTTCAAACTAATTTTTCCATTAAAACATTTCTTAATATTTCAAAAATAATTTGTCATGTGTATTTTTGAAACAAATGTTTTGTCCCATTTAAAATGTGAATTTTCAAAACATAAATTCACTTCTTTGATCACTAGTTCAAGTTGTAACTTTGTTCAAGAGTGATTTGCGTAGAAACGGGATCTTCCGATTAAAAACTTGTTAACGTTAATTTTAACGTAACGTGAGTTCACATTTTGTCATCCTCAAAACGTGAAGTAATCGAAAGATATAAATAACGTTTTTAGAACATTATTTGCATCAACATGTTTGTTGCGTTCTATTAAGGACCGTTATATTGGACAATAATGAAGTTTAGTGGTTATGTTGTAGACGTAATCGTGGCCTTAAGTGGTGTAACTTTGTAGCTTAACATGTAAATACAAGCAACTGTTTGTAATAGAATGATTAGTTTTGTTGTATTGATCATGTATTTTGTTATTAATGTGCAAACATCGGTTACCCTTTCGATAAACCCTGGGAGCCATAACGGGCCAAGGAAGAGGAGCTGGAAGGATGCTAATTTTTGAGTAAAACACAAATTCTGCATTAAGCGGTTTAAAGATACTTGACATATCCTTATGCAGATACAATATTACATTTCATCATTTTACAAATGAGACTCATGAAGTATTGCTTTTGTATGAAATAACTAAACGTGTTGAACATAATTACTACTAGCTCAACTTTTTATGCATTCATTATTATTATCTTCTTAGAATACATGTATGATGTTATTTTTTATTTATGTATGTCCACTTAGAATTCATAAAATAATATTATGAAGCTAACCCGCCCACCGGGCGGGTTATGAAGCTAGTAGTAAATATAAGATTGTGTAATATATAGTATATATAAGTTATAAGATTTTGATAACTAAAAACATTCTTAATATATAAGTTCGATAATTAAGACTGGGTGCACCAGTAAGGGTCGACCTCCGGTCGGGGTCGGTCGCCTTGAAGTGGATGATTTAGTCTTGGTCGGTCGGCAGGGGATTTTGGTCGAGAGGACAATGATTGTCGAGGCATGTATATTTGTTTCAAATATTGGACCGTTTGGTTGGGATTTATAAAAAATAACAATAATAATAAATAAATGAATAAACTTTTAAAAATCTAAACCTTTTTACTCTATAAATACCTCATTTATTTTATCATTTTATACGAAATTTATACACTTTCACCAACTTTTTTTAAATGGCTTGTTCGCTTCTGCACAACGTTGATGAAATCAAAGCTATGATTCAAAAACAAATCGACGAGGATAAAGTTCATCAGGAAGCCCTTATAAACTTAGCCGTAGAATTTGATAATGCACACATAGCTAAAGATGATCTGAGGAAAGCATACGCTGAATGCAGTGACATTCCATAAGAGAAACGTGCTTTGATCGACGCTTATTTGAAACAGGAATCTGATTTCGATTACGAGATGCATAATTTTTAGAAAGGCGGTAAAATTTGAACAACAAATGAATTCTAAATTTGTTTGGATGCATCTAAAAAATAAATAGGAGGATTGTTTTTTGTTACTGTTTTTTAAATTTCGTATTATAATATCTATTTTTATTTAAATGAATGAAAATTTATTTTCGTGTACAAAGATACAAAGTAGAATACGAACTTTTATTCATTGAAACAACAAAGTAAAATACGACAACGAAATAAAAATACAAATTACGATACGGAAAATAAAACACATAAGTTTCTCAGCTAATCATGGTTCGAGCTTTTATATTGCTCTGTAGTTCGCAATGAATTCTTGTTAAAATGGTGGTAATACATATTGTTAGTTAATAAGGCCTATAGGCCCGTCCCACTTGTTCGGCCTGTTTAGTTGCTAGGGTTAGATTAGTCTTTTCTATTTAATGTATTGTAATGTTTTAGTTATAGTTGAATATGATAATATAGTTTTCAGTATTCTCTTGATTTCTATATAGTATCAAGAGCTAGGTCAAAGATAAAGACGAAGAAGAAGAACAAGAAAAAGAAAAAAAATAGTTTGTTTGAAGGTTAAACCCTACATCATTGCCGTCGTCATCTAGATTTGTTTGTTTCGTTCTAGGCTAATTACTTGGTGAAATAGTAATTTGTTCCGCTGTGTATTATCCATCATTAGACACCTGTTGCCACCTAAGTAATTATACATATCATGTTTGAATTCATGTAAGTTGTTTGAAGATGGTGCGTATTTTGATTGGATGATATTGAGTAATGGAATATTTGGATTAATTAGCATGTGGTTGATATATATGTTTCGATGATGATACATCTGGTTTATTCGAATAAGATAGAATAATGTTTTTGTTACATGATTAGGGTTTGACAACGACGATTTGGTTATCGGTATTCATAATTGGTATTGGTATTTGTATCGGTTTTGAATCAGAATATTGTTGGCAAAATATGGTTTTGCATTGGTGTTGGTGACGGTGATGCAATTGTCTTAACTAATCCAACTAGGTCTTGAGTAGTTATGTGTTGCATTTCTACATCAACATGTTTTGGTTCCGCATTTGTATATGTTGGTTCGCCTGGTTTCGCTCTGATTTTTCCCGGTTATGCAATTGGTCACACGTGGTTCTACATCTGTATCTATTGATTCGCCTGGTTTCGCTCTAATTTTACCCGGTTATGCGATTGGTCACACGTGATTCTGCATCTGGTTCCGCCTGGTTTTGTCTGAATCTGTCTGAATCTGTCTGAATATGAATCTGAATCTGAATCTGTCTGTACCTGTCTGAATCTGCATCTGTCTGCCTATCTGAATCTGTCTGTCTGAATCTGCTCTCATTCATCTCCATATTTATGTTGCTCTGTGCTATACACTTGTACCTGGTTCTTTTGGATTGCATCGGATTAAGACTCCGTCTAGCATCGAGTTGCACTCTGGGATACTCCTTGTTTCGTTTGTTTTTAGTTTTTGTTTATTTTCTGTTTGACAAACTCTTAATGTTTGCCGCTGCAACATTGCGAGTTTGAGAAGAGGTGTTAGTTAATAAGGCCTAACCATGAGGGCTAGGAGATTTATGAAGAAGACAGGTAGGGCACTCAAGTACAGAGGACAAACCAATGTGGGGTTTGATAAGTCAAAGGTTGAGTGCTACAATTGTCAGAGAAAGGGACATTTTGCAAGGGAGTGCAGAGCACCCAAGAAGAATAGAGAGAATGTAAGGAAGGTTCCTATTGAAGAGGTCAAGCCTACAACAGCTCTGGTGTCATGTGATGGCTTGGGAGAATATGATTGGAGTGACCAAGCTGAGGATGGACCCAACTCTGCTTTCATGGCTGAAGAAGGAGACAAGGGACACAATTTTGCTTTGATGGCTTATGCTTCTTCATCTGGTTCAGACTCTGAGGTATCTATGAGTCCAGTTGTTCTTTTAAATCATGTCTAGATACTGTAGAGGAACTTAAGTCTAGGAATGAGAGTTTAAGAGTTGAAGTAGAAAAGTTAAAACTAGACAACTTAGGTTATAAATATGGCCTAAAATCTGTTGAAGACAAACTTGACTTTCTCAAACAGAATGAACTAGAGTATGTTGATAGGATTAATATACTAGAATGTGAGCTTATTAAGAAAAACTGTGAGATTAATGTTCTTAATAAAAGAGTAGAAGAGGCTGAAAAAGCTAAAGATGCAGCTTTATCTGAGAAAGAAAAACATGTTGTTAGGGTAGAGAAACAACAATTTGCATCTGACCTAGTCAATAAGTCCATTGAAAGTCAGTTAATGAGAAGAGGGAGTGGCTTAGGGTACAATGATGTAGCTCCTCCAGTCAAAAGTGCCTTTGCACCTCCTAGGAAGGAATTGTCTTTCATAA
Source organism: Artemisia tridentata subsp. tridentata (assembly GCA_021014915.2). Classification (NCBI taxonomy): domain Eukaryota; kingdom Viridiplantae; phylum Streptophyta; class Magnoliopsida; order Asterales; family Asteraceae; genus Artemisia; species Artemisia tridentata. The sequence continues at coordinate 198,880,260 of CP139504.1, forward strand.
CTGAGATAGATGCAAAACTTGTAGGTGAAACCAGTGAATCAATCAAAGAAACACCTAAGGTTGAAAAGAAGTTTTCTGATATAGTAATCATTGAAGATTGGGTGTCAGATAGTGAGGATGAAGAGACTGAGTCAACACCTAAGCTTAAAAGGGAAGAAATTCCTAAAGTTGTTGAATCAAAAGTCTCTCAGGTTAACACAGTTGAATCAAAAGCTAAACATGTTGAATTTATAAAACCTATGTTAGGTAGTAGTATCTCTAGGAAAATGGCTGAATTTGATGAGAAACCTAGAGAATATCCAAGGAAAACTAATAACTTTCCTAGAGGAAACCAAAGAAATTGGAACAGCCTAATTTCACAAAAATTAGGGAGTGATTTTCAGTTACTTAAGAAGGCTTGTTATAGTTGTGGTAGTTTTGAGCAACTTCAGGAAGATTGTTACTACTGCCAAAAACATTTATGGAACCAACACACTAGGGTGAACCATAAGAATTTTGCTAAAAAGACTCACCCACATCCTAAGAGAGACATGGTTCCTAGGAAAGTTTTACTAAGGAATGTGTTGATATAAATAATGCCTAAAAACATTATCAATACTTATTCATATCTCTATGTTTTGATGATCACAAAATGTAAACTCATCAAACATAAACTTATTAAGTAAACAAGTATTTAGTTGGAAATATTCATTTCAACAACTTAATCACTTAAGGTATGAATGAACAAATGCTTAATGCATTATATGATCAAAAGAACATTTTCTTAATCACTAGATTTTTATAAAATGACCCAAAACATTTTATATCTTTTAGAAAATCATTTTTGGTATTAAATAAAAATGTTTAATCTTTTATAAAATTATGAATTCAAATTTTCAACCAAAAATGGTAAAAATGTTCCAGAAACACCTTCCCCACAAAAAGACAAATCTGGGCAACGGTCAGATGGGCGGCCCCCTTAATTTTACTAGGCGGTCCCCTTAATTTTAAGGGGGCCGGCCACCTATTTAAGGGGACCGCCCCGCTCCTCTAGCTCCTCAGATTTACCTATAAATACTAGTTCATCTCTGGACTTTTTCCTCACCTTTTGCACCCTAAAACCTTCTGTTCTAAATCTCTTCTTATCCTTCCAAATCCTTTCTAAATCCTTTGATCATATATTCTTAAGCATTGGTTTCCAAGTGATCCAAGCTTCTACCATTCAAGTGCAAAAGAAGAATACTCCTTCAACAACTAGAGAATAATTGCTTAGGCTAGATTAGTTGTTTGTATAATTGCTACCTAAGTTGTTTGTATAATCATTCATTCATTTGTGTATAAGTTGTGTATATTTGTTAGATAGGTGTGAGCATAATTGCTTAGGCTAGATTAGTATGTAAGTAGTGAAGTTGTGAAGAAGTTAAGGTGTGTAAGTAGTGAAGGTGTAAAGAAGTAGAAGAGTACATAAGTAGTGCTAGGTTGTTAAGTAGTTGTGAAGCCGGTGTGAAAAAGTTGTGAAGAAGTCGTGAAGAAGTTGTGAAGAAGTTGTGAATAAGGTGTGAAGAAGTTGTGAATAAGTTGTGAAGAAGTTGTGTAGAAGTTGTGAGATTGGTTCTAGCTACGATTAGAACCCGACATCTAGCTTTGTGTCATTACGCCGGTGTAAGCTAAAGTTGTGTAAGGTTTTCTCCGCCATAAGGGAGCTTGTTGACATAGTGAAGAAAACTCTCGAGTTAGGTGCTCGGGGAGTGGAGTAGGGCAAGGAAGGTGTCCTTGTAGCCGAACCACTATAAATCTCTTGTCTCGCGGTTAGATCTTTCCATCTCTATCTTTCATTTCATTTCATTACTTTACTTGCATTGTTCATTTAGATTTACTTATATTTGTTCATATTGTTCAAGAGTTGAGTTCACATAAATTCGAGTCTAAGTTTTAAAAGTAAACAAAGTTTTCATAATAAAATTAAAAAGACGTAAAACTATTCAACCCCCCTTCTAGTTTTCCACAATTGGTATCAAGAGCCACTTCAAACAAGATTTTAAAATATACTGTATTTTAAAACTTGAATCGATCTATGGAATCGGAAAAATATTTAGAAGGGCAATCTATGCAAAGACCACCGCTATTTGAAAGTGATGGTTTTCTTTATTTTAAAAAAATAGATTCGAAACTTATGTGAAATCTAAAGATCTTGATCTTTGGCATGTTATTACCTATGGTGATTTTCCCCCTATTCAAAATAATCCTTTAACTAAAAGAGATGAAATTGTACCTTTTGAAAAACAAAATGATGATTTGAAAAAGAAACTAGCTAAAAATAATGAGGCAAAAATGGTTATTTATAATGCGTTACCACGTAAAGAATACGAAAGGATCTTTATGTGTGAAACCGCAAAAGAAATTTGGAACTCCTTACTAATAACTCACCAAGGTAATAGTCAAGTCAAAGATAATAAAAAAGATCTTCTTGTTCAACAATATGAACAATTTACGATTCCAGAAGAGGAATCAATAGATAATGCTTTTGCTAGGTTTAACACTATCATCACAAGTTTAAAAGCACTTGATGAGAGTTTTTCTAGTAAGAATTTTGTTAGGAAATTTCTTAGGGCTCTTCATCCAAAATGGCGGGCTAAAGTTACGACGATTGAAGAATCGAAGAACTTGTCAACTCTTCAACTTGACGAGTTGATCGGCAACTTGAAAGTCTACGAAGCAATAATAAAGAAAGACTCCGAGATGGTCAAAGGAAAAAGAGAGCAAAGCAATTCAATTGCATTGAAAGCTAGGAAGGAATCTAGTGAAGAGGATAGCTCAACCTCCGAAAGTAATGACGAAGAATATGCAATGGTCGTAAGAGAGTTCAAGAAATTTCTAAAGAGACGAGGAAGATTCACAAGACAACCACGAGATGAAAGAAGATCGCTTCAAAGAAATAGGAATGATAACTACGGGAAAAGAAAGTGCTTTAGATGTGGAAGCCCAAACCATCTCATTGGCGAATGTCCAAAGCCACCGGGTTATGATTACCAAAATGCCTTTGTTAGTGGAGCATGGAGTGATAGCGACAAAGACGAAACGGACAAAGCAAACGACGAAAAATGTCTTATGGCAAAGACATCAAATGAGGTACTTTCCGAAACCAAATACTTTAGTGACAAAAATCAATCATTAGACGAAAAAGACCTAGATAATGAATATAATAGGTTATGCAAATTAGGTCAAAAAGTCATGGCTAAAAATAAATCACTAAAACATATTAATAATCGATTAGAAAATGAAGTACTCGAATTAAAAATTAAACTACAACATTTAGAAAAAGGAAAAGAAGTTTTTATAGAATGTAAAACATGTCTAGAGGTCAAAAATGAAAACGAAAAACTTAAAGATGAAATTTCCAAACTTGACAAGTTTAAAAATAGTAGTAACTCACTTAAGAATATAATAAGTGGTCAAGGAACTTCGGGAGATAAAACCGGTCTAGGATTCAACTCAAATAATGTTTCAACTAGTGAAAATAAAAATGTAAAGTTTGAATGTCAATCTAGTAAACAAAAACCATTAGAGTCAAAACCTAAGTATATACTTATAAAAGATGGAAAAATACCTATTGCGAGTGATGAGGAAGTAAAAAGTTTTTATAAACCATCATTAAAAGCCAAAACCGGATTTTCTAAACCGAAATTAAGATCTAAAACTCCACCTCCAAATAGACCAAATAATCCTCATCCTCGGTCTAAAACCCCTCAATCTAGAAGAAATCAAGGTAGACAAAACTTTCCTAATAATAATAATCACCTAATGTGGAATTATTCACTTCAACCAAGTTTCAACCCTTGGGGAATACTTTCACCATACATGCAAATGCAAACCATGTTTGGTTCAAACAATTTTGGACAAATGAGACAATGGGGACCAAGTGGCTAAATCGTCACTCATTGAATAATTCGGAAACTCATCTATGATTGGCTTCTATAATTCAATATATCACCTTGAAGTATTTGAAGAAAAGCTGGACATAAGGTACGTTCTCTCTTTAAATTTCATGAGTAGTTACTTCATACATATAGTCTTATTAATCATTGCCTTAGGATATGCTTAGTTTGATAGGTTGCATTGCATTCACACTTTTAGTTATATCCGTTTTATGATTTAATAAACTAGAAACCCTTTAGTTAGCCCCCTAAGTATTAAATGAAGTATTCACTGTCGAACTCATTTAGCCTTCTCAAATTTAAAATGGAAATCTTCTATGTCCACTATTAGAAAACTCATGGTGATGAAGTGAAATGAGTTAAGTGGATTAATCATTAACATAGAAGTAAGATTAGATTTCTCGCGTTAGAAAACTATGGATGAAACAAGCTCTCGTAGAATATGGCATCAAGTTAGATAAGTGTGCGACAACACTCTCGCGTCAAATATATAGAATTTCGTCATCACTTCCTTATGACCATAGGATATGTAGAAAAGGGTAGCATGTGACAATAGCCTTAACCAATTCCCTTGAGCATGAGATCTTTAACAACCATTTTTTTTTAAATCTAGGATTAATGGTATTTGTTGTCAAAAATCTAGTATCTTTAAAAATATACAAAAACTTCACATTTTGGAAAAATGATTTTTTTTTAATGACTATTTCACTTTTCTATTAACATGTTTTACTATCTCATTTTTCTTCTTTATCTATGTCCATAATTCTATTTTGATCAAAGTCAAAGATTGGGAATTTCTTTTTACCCATTTTTCATAAACACATTTTTTGAAATAAAACCCAATCTATTTTATTCAAATAACTTTCACATCTACATAAAAACCCACTTTCAAACATTGTTGAATAATGCTAAAAACATTTCTTTAAATCATGCATGGTGATCTCATATTTGTCATCTATATTTATGTATATGACATTTATAAGAGAACTAGGTCAAATCAAGCGGACCATGGTTTGTCTATTAAGATTTTATTTGTAACAAGTCTAGAAGTCCATGCTATCTTAAGTTCCCATTTATTGCACATAGGCACACATTAGGATCCCTCAAATAGTTCATTAATTGGTGTAGTTTATTATTTCATTAGGATCCCTCACATAGGCACATCTAATTAAGAAAATACTTGGTGTAGTTTATTGTTTCCTAGTCCATATATATTTTTTGCTTGATGAGTATGTTTACATGCTAGATGAAATTACGTGTTTGCTTAATCTCTTTAATTAACATGTTTTGCATAAATATCTATTACATGCTTAATTGCCTCAAAGAGTTGGACTTGCTTGAAACTAAACCCAAAAACACAACCCTTTCTAAAATTTTCTGCCAAAAACCCATTTCCAGTAATCTGGGAACCTACAGATGGGCGGCCCCCTTAAATCATAAGGTGGCCCCCTTAATGTTTAAGGGGACCGGCCCCTATTTACGGGGACCGGCCATCTGATGGTCGAAAGTGCTGTCTCCTTTTCTACTATTTAGCCCATTTCATCCTACACTTCCCAAAATTCACTTCCAATCCATCCAACAAATTTTATCCATTCCTTAATCCCATCAATCCTACACTATAATCACTCCCATTCCTCATAATCTTCCATCATCTCATCATGCCATCTCCCATCAAACCAAAGCCAAAATCCTCAAGGTTAGCAAGGATAACCGAAAAACCCGTTTGGAGAAGAAAACAAAACCCCCGAAACAAGTCCATCACAATAAATGATGTGGCTAAACATCCAACACCTCCACCCACATTTGTTCTCAATTATACTCCCAATCCTCAAGCTCATTCCAATGAACCCTTTCACAAACCTCATCATAATAACCAACCATCCATCTTTACTCCCGAAAATACACCTTCATCTCACTCATATGATTCATATGAAGAGCATGATCAACCCCAAAACAACAATCCCAATCTCATTCACAACACCTCTCATCTTATTCAACATACCAATGAACCATCCAAAACACTCACCACTCTTGGAATATCCTCTTCTTCCATATCTCCATCCTCATCCACTCATGATTACCCAAGCTTACAAATGTCTCCACCACCAAGTGTATCACCACCATCTCCCACCAACTCACATGCTTCTTCTAAGTTGCATATCCAAACATCCATCCCAAATAAAAACCATACTCCACCATCATAACCTTCTTCCAAACACTTGAAGTTCATTGAAGAACTTAAAGAAGCCCATGAGCTTTGTGCTCTTCTTGCCTTACACCTTGCTCAATGCAAGATTGGATCAACTACCTTCTAGCCCTCCTTCATCACAAAATAACCTCAACCTCCACCTTCGTTCCAAACTACACATCTCAACCTCAAACTAATCTCAATGAAACCTTTCAAAACCCTCATCATATTGGTCAAACATCCAACTTTACCTCAAACCACACACCTCAATTTCATCCACTTCCACCAAATGATCAAATCCACATTCTCACGTAAAAGGAAAGGTTCCGTGAAGATATAAACCAAATCCATGACCTTTGTAATCTCCTTGCTATACACCTCGCACAACACAACAAGGGCCAACCTCGATCCTTTATCCTCACTCTACACAAATTGCTTACCTTACCCCCACAACTTGAATCAAGTTGATAATCATGTCAACTATTGTCTTTGTCGTACCTCCACTCCAAACTCTAGCACAACACTTCCACTTGCACAACACTCTAACCCTCAATCAACCCACTCCGCTCCAAACTCCCTACCTCCAAACTCTCCACCTCAAAATATACCTCTATTAATCCAACATTCTTACCCTCACTCAACCAATTCCATCCCAAACACTCTACCATCAACCATCAAAGCATACTATATGCTTATGTTTCTCATTTTCCAAGCTTTCATGTCGCGAGCAAGTCCGAAAGCTCTCTTTGGCAATTTAGGACCTTTTTCTTGTTATATGTTTCAAGCATACTAATTAATGTCTTGCTATATGTTCTTAATATTTGTTTACCATGATTGTTGTGTGCCATGATTGTTATTTTTATATTCCATATTTTGCAATGTATGCTTGTGCTTCTGATATTTTTCTTGCGAGTATTCCATATCTCGATTCCTTGGTGCCCTCAAACAAGGGGGAGCACACATCAAGGGGGAGTTTTCGCCCCGACAAATTTCGTATCTAAAATTTGTCGGCATAACCTTTTTGATTCTACAAAAAGGGGGAGAAGTGAATATAAACTCACAAAATACTTGTCCAAAAATAATGTTTTGGATTTAATGAGTTTAAGTTTTGTAATTGATGCGGTCGTGCGTTGGAGTAAAGTTTTGGCAGTTTTAATGCCTAATCAAGTTTTAAATTTATATTTAGCCGACTTATCAATAACACACACACCTAACGAGCAGTGTACCCGGTCAGTATGAATATAATGGTAAGTAGAGTGTCGATCACTAAGAGTGGAACGTATTATCTCGTTATTCTAATCAGTATTTTAATATCCTAACGCAAGGGGGTTTCAGCCTGAGAGACTGGCACGATTTGTTTGCAATTAAATAATAAAATAAACCAATAGGCACAAATCAGCAAGTAGCATACACGTACACAGATAGATACTCGAGACAATAAGAGGGCTGTCCTTATGATTAAGTAGATTGTCACTTGTTTTATTGATAGCTTTATATGAAGTGTATGTAGTTAACCCTTTCTCGTTGGTCCTAATCTTATTGGCGAGTAAACCCTTAATGATTACTTATGTCTAAAAGTTATTCCTAAGTGATCAATTTAGTAATAACCGTGGGAGCCACATTATTTTCCGTAGTCAAATGCCCGCAAGCCACTAATAAACACAGAGGTTATCAATGCACTAATAAGTAGTAACCAAAGACATCAACATATAAACTTTAATTGATGGGAAAGCAAGTATTAAAGGGAGTGCAATCTTTCGTTGTCACATTACACAAGCCACCAATCCTGATGAATTAAAGTTTGCTAACACAATAAAACAAAACTACTTAATGAATTAAACACATGCAGCACCTTCTTACAGCTCTTGTATCTTTCATTTGGGTGTGTCTTGTGCTGCCTCCTTGACTGAATTCGTCCTTGGTTTCTGGTCTTCGGTCTTAGGTTAAAACTTTGGAACTCTGAACTCGTCTGGTCTTTGGGGTATTTATAGTTTCTGTCTGAGGGAAGATGCGGCGCATCTAGTAAGTAGATGCGGCGCATTGACTTAACTTCGCGTGGGGTCCAAGATTATAATATTCAGGAATATTCGTACACCGCCAGAAGATGCGGCGTAACTCATGATTAGATGCGGCGAATGTCCTCTTGTATCTTGGATCGTATCTGGTGATATCTTGATAGAGATGCGGCGCATGTCATGAGTGAGATGCGGCGCATCTGGAGCAGATTAGTCTTGATCTTCTTCATTTCAGTAGACTCTTCACTTTATGCATGTTTTGCTCCATTATTAGTCCAAAATCGCCAAGTTTCACCAAATGCTTGTTTTTACCTGAGAATTACAAAAGTAAACGATTAAGTATCAATCCTCATACATAATATAGTAAAACAAGTCAAATAAATAGGATAAATGATAGTAATAAAATGTACTTATTTGAGTTCATCAAATATCCCCCCACTTGAACTTTACTTGTCCCCAAGTAAACCTTAGAATTTCTCTTATGAAAATGTATCCTAAAAGATGTTAGGATTTATTTTTATATCAAGCATGTATTCATTTATTTCATAATCACACAACTAAACACTTAACGAATTAGAAGTAAAATAAAATAAGTTGATAAAAGCAAATCTAATCGTTTAACTGTCCAGTCGCGACGAATATTCTATCATAAGCTTGGCAAGTATACACATCTCCACCACTAAAGCTAAGGAATAACAAGTCTAAAGCGGTAAAAAGGGTTTTTAGGCTTAAGGGTCGATTATTCTCTTTTCACTATCGATCTCAAATTCCAGAAAAGGCGACAAAATCACAAATACATGATCGAATCCACGAACACGATACTTGCAATTGCTCAAATCCTTAACTCGAATAGGCTAAAGATAGGTCCAAACTTCACCAATAATAATATATCAAAAAGGGCGACAAAATCATAAATACATAGCCGAATCCATGACTACGATACTTAAGATTGCTCAAATCCCTAATCTCAATAAATCAAAGGTTCGGTTGGGAAAAGAATAATAAAGGGTATGGATAACATTTGGGATATAAATTGGTGTAAAATGAAAAATGAACAAAACAAATAAATTAAAATCCTAAGTGTGGTTAATCACTATCCCAACCATCCCATGAATAAGACTCATATCATCGAATAACTCACGCTTTAACACTTGAAACACACGCTTTAGGTAGACACGAATTATACTCAACAAGATCTAAATCAAAGAATAAACCTTAATTGGCGTTCCCATAACTGCCAATTCCCATTCAATCTATAGATATAGTACAACAAATAGTGGTGATATCGACCACTTACATAACTTTACATAAGTTGGTTAAAACTATCTTCCAACTTTTCTTTCTTTCTTTTTCTTTTCTTATTTTTTCGATTTTTTTTTTTTTTTTTTTTTTTTTTTTTTCAAACATAAACATAGATGTGTAAAATTTCACCACATCACTATAATGATAATTCTGGATAATTTTTCCATACTTTTCATACTTCAGAAATAACGGTAATAGTGAAAGTAGTAAACACACGAAAAATAAACTCAAAGATATATAATATTTACTTTCACTCCAATTGCATTGTGCAATTTCCCGACCTAACCAAAGATAATGAATTACGCACGCGAACACAGGTAATGTAAGGAAACATACTTTGCCTATAGCAATTAACCAACCACGGATTCTAATCTACAGGGTAGGCTAAGGTGTAAGGGTGTAACGAAACATTTTAAAACATAGGTGTAAGAAACGAAAGGAATGGCTCTGAGGGTTTTTTCTAGGGGTATCTTACTCTAAAAATGAGAGTAACAAAAGGGTTTATACGGGGGTTAACTAACCAGTGTAGTTAGCTAATAACACATAACATATAATAGGCTTTTTGGGTGTAATCCTAGAAATTTACCAATTTAGACAAGTCATTCCAATTATATAAATAATACTCATTATGGTGGTCTCGAATAGTATACAAGCCATGTTCTAAAGTTTACAAGTCACCGGCACACTCATAGATTTGTGAATTTTAAAAAATCACAATTTTTGAAAATAACGTCATGTGTGCAGCTATGCAACTTAGATCTTAAACAAAAACATGCTAAAAAATTTTAAGTTTGATATATTAAGCACATTTTAAGCATAATTTTTGAAAAAGTTTAGGACAAGTAATTGTTAAGTGTTCTAATTCTCCAATCCCCCCACTTAAGTTAAACAACGTCCTCGTTGTTTGTATAAAAGGTTAAAAACTGGAAAATAAAAGAATTAGAACAGAAAAAACTCCCCTGAGATTTGCTCGGTATGATCCTCCATTAGTATAAGAGCAAAAATCATCTTTCTTGTGGATTAGAGCGTTAAAGCTTAATACTTGATGTATCCACAGGAAATCCAGGAAACTATAATACCACCAACACTTTAAAACACACCTAAGATAAGAAAGGTTCAAACTTGCATAATACATTAGTAGTTAGGAAAAATAAAACTTAAAAATTAAAACTGAAAATCATCAGGTCAGTCGATGCGCCGTATCTTATGGAAGAAGATACGCCGTATCGAGCCTGGAATAAATACGCATCAGAATAAAGATGCGCCGCATCCTTAACCAGGGATGCGCCGCATTGAAAATAAACTGATAAATAGTTTTAAAGTCGAAAATAAAAATGCAGAAAAATAAAATAAGATATGACCATTGCAGGAGATGCGTCGCATCTCAGGATGGAGATGCGCCGTATCCTCATGCGGGCCTGACTGACTCGACACAGAACAGAAAATTAAAAGATAAATCCGGGTTGTCTCCCGGCCAGCACTTGTCTTTATTCCAGAGTCTTCAAGTTAGACTCACGTTCAGCTCTTTAATATCGATCATTGAAGGAGTCGGAAACATCGCGCTCCTTCATTGCCAATTCAGTAATATTGAACACTCCTTGCTCGTCCTTAATTTCCACGCCGTTCTTCTTTAATATCTGTATAAACAAAGTCCTGTCCCTTTCGGGCAGAGATGACAAAATGATAGACGGGAAATTCTTATTATCATATAGGCACAAATAAGCAAGGTGGGGTGGTAGTTCAATAAACACATCATTATTCAAATTCGTTTTCTCAACTATTCTCCTACGTTTATTAATTACTACACAATCATACCACTCATCATCAGAATCATTAACAACATTGCGTCTAAGTTCGGTAGGTACATTAAGGTCAATGAATTCCTCAAAGTTCTCATGATTAGGATTAGTTGAGTTGTTTTGAATCAATGTTTCTCCCATAAGTCTAGCTTCAAGATCGAGGTCCATATGCTCTCTTAATCCTAGCACATAAACACCTCTAATTATGCTTTTAACCGGATCTTGGCACTTATAGACTAGTTTATTATTCCCTACCCTTAATGAGATTTTTCTCTTAAACACATCAATCTTAGCATGGGCAGTAGACAAGAAAGGTCTTCCGAGGATTAAAGGAATCTTAACATCCTCGGGCATGTCTAGTATAACAAAGTCTACGGGAAAAATAAACTGCTCAATCTTAACTAGCACATTATTAGCAATCCCTTCAGGTCGTTTTACCGTTTTATCAGCCAATTCAATAAGTAATTTAGTTGGTGCTAATTTTCCTAGTCCTAGGGTAGCGAATGTCTTAAGAGGCATAACACTAACACTAGCTCCTAAGTCAGCTAACACATTATTGAAAGATATATTATTAATAGAACAAGGTAGAGTAAAACTTCCTGGGTCTCTTTCTTTATGAGGCAAGGCATTTGAGTCGGTTGCAGGGCTCTCTTCTTTCATTGTTGCCTTGATCTCCTCTTCAATCTTTGTCTTCTCTTTTAGTAGTCTCCTTAAGCTGATTGAAGAATTAAAGAAAAATTTGGGTCTTGCACCATCATTACCATTCATCGATCTTCTAGGTATATTAGGAGTGACTTCTTCAGTGGTGCTTATGGCCTTGACATGATCTCTTGGGTTGGTTTCAGTTGAGCTCGGTAAACTTCCATATCTCCTTTCTTGAAGAACTTTGCTCATTTGACCAATTTGTTGTTCCAATGCTTTGATCGAAGCTCCTTGATTTCTTGTAGTAGTGTCCGTTGAAGCTCGAATTTCCTTGATCATAGCAGTATTCTCTTCATGTCTTTTAGCAGCATCGGCCATAATTTGCTTTAAAGTATCGTCTAAAGTCTGCCTCCTCTCTTGATAAGCGGGATTGAAGTTGTTCCTTTGGTATAATCCCGGTGTAGCTTCCCTAAATCTTCCTGAAGGTCGGAATGGTTGTCCAAATTGGGTGTAATAAGCTTCTTCAAACGTCTCACTTTCATTCTTGTTCGGGCAATCTTTAGTGTAGTGAGGTCCTTCACACTTTTCACATCCAACTTGGGCAGCATACGCTCTTTCATCACGCTTCTTCATTTCTCTACTAATTTTATCCAATTGAGCTTGAATAGCAGCAATCCCGTCAAAATTAGTGCTGCTCTTAGATCTAGTAGAGGTCCCATCGTGCCATTTTTGAGAATGATCGGCGGCTTCTTGGATTGCTTTCCTAGCATTAGTTGCACTCATTTGAGGTACAGCTCCCTTAGCATCCAAAATCTGTCTTGTAGGCACGTCTAGTCCTTGATAAAACAATATTATCTCCTGCATAGGGGTTAGATAGTGTTGAGGACATTTTATCAATAAATCTTTAAATCGTTCCCAAGCTTGATAAAGAGTTTCATCAGGCTCTTGCTTGAAACTATTGATAGCCTCCATCTTTTTAGCAGTCTTAGCAGGTGGACAATATCTCTTCAGGAATTTGCTTTTCAAATCTCCCCATGTAGTGATTGAACTAGCAGGTTCATTCCTTAGCCACTTGTTAGCAGCTCCTTTTAGCGAGATTGGAAAGATTCTTAGCATGATCTGATCGTCAGTGACTCCTTCTGAAGTAAACAAATCTTTAATCTCCAGGACCTTTTCAACATGCTCATTAGCATCCTCATGTTCCGTCCCACTGAAAGCATTCTCTCTTAGTTCTTTGAGAAACTGACCCTTCAACTCAAATTTTGACTTATCATCAAACTTTGGTCTAGCAACTCCTGAAGTGTAATCAGCACGGGTGCTGTTCATGTATTCCTCCATAGTAGTGTTTTCGCCCATTGTTTCTGTTTCAACTTCCTCTTTTTCTTCAGAAAAGTAATCAAGCTCGAGTGAACTTGAAAGATCAAAGCTTTTTGTGTTGAAAAGCCTTTTAAGCGAATGTAGGGCTCGTTCAGGATCTTCGAAAGGTTGAATCAAGTTCTTCGTAGAACTCCTGGTCATGCACTTCCTGAAATCAACACAAAAATATCAGTAGGGTATGCTCGAGAAAGTAATATATCAGATAATTAATAACGAAAACGGAATACGAAAAATTAAAGTTACTGATATCTGCAGATGATGCGCCGTATCCAAAAAGTTGGATACGCCGTATCTTATAATCGTTAAAATTTAATCAGACTTTATCCAGAAAATAGATACGCCGCTTAGAATTTATGAATGTGCCGTATCGAATTAATTAATCAAAAATCAGCTTATCTAATTAAAATTAAATGCGTCGTATTAACGAAAGTTAATGCGCCGTATTTTCGTTACGTTTAAAAATAAATATCGATTTTTGATTCAGAGGATGCGCCGTATCGACAGAGATCGATACGCCATATCTGTTTAATAATTCGCAAACTGTTTTTAATTAAAATAATAGATACGCCGTATCTACGAAAGCAGATGCGTCGTATGGCGTTAACGTTTAGAAATTTTTTTTTTTTTTATCAAAAACAGATACGCCGTATCTGCTAAAGCAGATGCGTCGTATTACTTTATCGCTTAGAAAAATTTTCTTATTAAAAACAGATACGCCGTATCTTGGGGAAAAGATGCGTCGTATCGAATTAATTAAACGCGTTGTATTTAAAAAATTTAAACGCAATACGCCGTATCTGATAAATCAGATGCGCCGTATCGTTTGATTTAGCACAGTACAACGATAGCAGAACAGAAAAAATACGAAAAATAAAAACAAAAATTAAACACACAAAAATAAAAGAAAACAATTAACACACAATACAACAAATATGCAAAATAATACAATGATGCAATTAATCTAATAAAAAGAAAAACCTAATTAAAATACTAATCAAATTAACAGATAATAACAATTCACTCCCCGGCAACGGCGCCAAAAACTTGATGCGGTCGTGCGTTGGAGTAAAGTTTTGGCAGTTTTAATGCCTAATCAAGTTTTAAATTTATATTTAGCCGACTTATCAATAACACACACACCTAACGAGCAGTGTACCCGGTCAGTATGAATATAATGGTAAGTAGAGTGTCGATCACTAAGAGTGGAACGTATTATCTAGTTATTCTAATCAGTATTTTAATATCCTAACGCAAGGGGGTTTCAGCCTGAGAGACTGGCACGATTTGTTTGCAATTAAATAATAAAATAAACCAATAGGCACGAATCAGCAAGTAGCACACACGTACACAGATAGATACTCGAGACAATAAGAGGGCTGTCCTTATGATTAAGTAGATTGTCACTTGTTTTATTGATAGCTTTATATGAAGTGTATGTAGTTAACCCTTTCTCGTTGGTCCTAATCTTATCGGCGAGTAAACCCTTAATGATTACTTATGTCTAAAAGTTATTCCTAAGTGATCAATTTAGTAATAACCGTGGGAGCCACATTATTTTCCGCAGTCAAATGCCCGCAAGCCACTAATAAACACAGAGGTTATCAATGCACTAATAAGTAGTAACCAAAGACATCAACATATAAACTTTAATTGATGGGAAAGCAAGTATTAAAGGGAGTACAATCTTTCGTTGTCACATTACACAAGCCACCAATCCTGATGAATTAAAGTTTGCTAACACAATAAAACAAAACTACTTAATGAATTAAACACATGCAGAACCTTCTTACAGCTCTTGTATCTTTGATTTGGGTGTGTCTTGTGCTGCCTCCTTGACTGAATTCGTCCTTGGTTTCTGGTCTTCGGTCTTAGGTTAAAACTTTGGAACTCTGAACTCGTCTGGTCTTTGGGGTATTTATAGTTTCTGTCTGAGGGAAGATGCGGCGCATCTAGTAAGTAGATGCGGCGCATTGACTTAACTTCGCGTGGGGTCCAAGATTATAATATTCAGGAATATTCGTACACCGCCAGAAGATGCGGCGTAACTCATGATTAGATGCGGCGCATGTCCTCTTGTATCTTGGATCGTATCTGGTGATATCTTGATAGAGATGCGGCGCATGTCATGAGTGAGATGCGGCGCATCTGGAGCAGATTAGTCTTGATCTTCTTCATTTCAGTAGACTCTTCACTTTATGCATGTTTTGCTCCATTATTAGTCCAAAATCGCCAAGTTTCACCAAATGCTTGTTTTTACCTGAGAATTACAAAAGTAAACGATTAAGTATCAATCCTCATACATAATATAGTAAAACAAGTCAAATAAATAGGATAAATGATAGTAATAAAATGTACTTATTTGAGTTCATCAGTAATCATCAAAAAAGGGGAGATTGTTGATATAAATAATGCCTAAAAACATTATCAATACTTATTCATATCTCTATATTTTGATGATCACAAAATGTAAACTCATCAAACATAAACTTATTAAGTAAACAAGTATTTAGTTGGAAATATTCATTTCTACAACTTAATCACTTAAGGTATGAATGAACAAATGCTTAATGCATTATATGATCAAAAGAACATTTTCTTAATCACTAGATTTTTTATAAAATGACCCAAAACATTTTATATCTTTTAGAAAATCATTTTTGGTATCAAATAAAAATGTTTAATCTTTTATAAAATTATGAATTCAAATTTTCAACCAAAAATGGTAAAAATGTTCCAGAAAAACCTTCCCCACAAAAAGACAAATCTGGGCAACGGTCAGATGGGCGGCCCCCTTAATTTTACTAGGCGGTCCCCTTAATTTTAAGGGGGCCGGCCACCTATTTAAGGGGACCGCCCCGCTCCTCTAGCTCCTCAGATTTGCCTATAAATACTGGTTCATCTCTGGACTTTTTCCTCACCTTTTGCACCCTAAAACCTTCTGTTCTAAATCTCTTCTTATCCTTCCAAATCCTTTCTAAATCCTTTGATCATATATTCTTAAGCATTGGTTTCCAAGTTATCCAAGCTTCTACCATTCAAGTGCAAAAGAAGAATACTCCTTCAACAACTAGAGAAGAAGTATTGCAACTTAGTATCATCTTGCTACCTAAGTTGTTTGTATAATCATTCATTCATTTGTGTATAAGTTGTGTATATTTGTTAGATAGGTGTGAGCATAATTGCTTAGGCTAGATTAGTGTGTAAGTAGTGAAGTTGTGAAGAAGTTAAGGTGTGTAAGTAGTGAAGGTGTAAAGAAGTAGAAGAGTACATAAGTAGTGCTAGGTTGTGAAGTAGTTGTGAAGCCGGTGTGAAGAAGTTGTGAAGAAGTCGTGAAGAAGTTGTGAAGCCGGTGTGAAGAAGTTGTGAATAAGGTGTGAAGAAGTTGTGAATAAGTTGTGAAGAAGTTGTGTAGAAGTTGTGAGATTGGTTCTAGCTACGATTAGAACCCGACATCTAGCTTTGTGTTGTTAAGCCGGTGTAAGCTAAAGCTGTGTAAGGTTTTCTCCGCCATAAGGGAGCTTGTTGACATAGTGAAGAAAACTCTCGAGTTAGGTGCACGGGGAGTGGAGTAGGGAAAGGAAGGTGTCCTTGTAGCCGAACCACTATAAATCTCTTGTCTTGTGGTTAGATCTTTCCCTCTCTATCTTTCATTTCATTTCATTAATTTACTTGCATAGTTTATTTAGATTTACTTATATTTGTTCATATTGTTCAAGAGTTGAGTTCACATAAATTCGAGTCTAAGTTTAAAAAGTAAACAGAGTTTTCATAATAAAATTAAAAAGACATAAAACTATTCAACCCCCCTTCTAGTTTTCTACAGAATGGTGCTACTAGGATAATTACTACTGCTGCACCAAAAAGGCCCATTGAAAAGAGCACAGATGTTTCTACTGCTAAGGTAAAAGCAGTTTCTACTACTGAGAAAAAGTAATTACGGACACTGTTGTGGGCAATCACTTTTAGGTTGTTAAGGCCTCTGCTTGCTGGGTCTGGAAACCTAAAATCAAGGTTTTAGATCATGTTCTCAGATACAGCAGTGCATCAATAGACTTGATGAAATTTGATTATGTTGATGCACAAGGCAGATCCAAGTTAGTGATGGCTTGGGTCCCCAAGAGAAACTAACTCTCTTACTTTATGTGCAGGGCAATATACAAGATGAGCTAAAGGATAAATGCATTTTTGATAGTGGATGCTCTGGACATATGACAAGAGACCAAAGAAACCTGGAAGATTTTGAAGCTTTTGATGGTGGCTATGTTGCTTTTGGTAATGACCCTAAAGGTGGAAAGATTGTTGGTAAATGTACTATTAGAACAGGGAAATTGGATTTTGAAAAGGTATACTTTGTAAAAGGGCTAAAGTTCAATCTTTTTAGTGTCTCACAAATGTGTGACAAAAAGAATTTTGTTCTTTTTACAGAAACTGAATGTCTTGTCTTATCTCCTGATTTTAAGTTGCCAGATGATCAATCTGTGCTACTTAGAGTTCCTAGAACAGACAATATATACAGTGTGGACATAAAGAACATAATTCCCAAAAGATATTTAACTTGCCTATTTGCAAAGGCCACCAATGACGAATCCAAACTTTGGCATAGAAGGCTTGGCCATTTAAATTTGAAAACTATAAACAAATTGGTTAAGGCAAACCTTGCAAGAGGTTTACCTTCAAAAGTTTTTGAAAATTCTGAAACCTGTGTTGCTTGTCAGATGGGAAGCAACACAGAGCTTCTTGAGGCATTTCAATCCCAAGAATAGCCAGTTGGCTCACAATATTCTGAAGCCTATTAAACATGTGGTCAAGAGATTCATTGTATGTAGAGGAGAAGTTTTCAAACTGCTGCTTGAGCAGTGTCTTGTGGGTTTTCTTGGTGGCTTCATTTCCACCATACCTGGTAATAATTGCTTCAAATAATGACATGGCATCCTTGAACTTGCTGAAGTTTAGAAGTTGATCATTGGGAATGGTCATCATCAGCATGCTTCTTGCCTTCAAGTCATTTTTCTTCTTTATTCTATCTTCTGCAGATGATGGCTTTGTCTGCAGAGTTGAAACCGCTTTGCCATCCACTGTTGATGTAGTGGTGGTAGGCTGGTAAGAGTTTTCATCTTCTATGATTTCCCAAAGTGCATAATCTTGCACTTGGAAAAATTGCTCTATCCTCAGCCTCCACATCTCAAACTCATTCTGTTTGAGCATGGGAATCTTTGCAGCAACATTTGTCTGAATAGATTCAACATCCATTTCTTCAGCTTCTTCTTCTAAATCAATAATATCAGCCTGATGCTCTGATACCACTTGTTAGGATAGTTCACATGGTTAAGGTGGTTAAACCTTACGTTCTTTGTGTGCATGATATATTGATTTAATATGATTAAGTACGCGAAATTTACTTAACCACACTTAGAAGGTGATTTGTGTTGTGGAAATGGAATGGTTATGTTTGTTCTATGACAATGAACAATGAATGATTAACACCAAACGATTCAATATTATTAATGATAATAATACGAGTGATCTTGAAATATCACTAGGGTTACAACCTTGAATCTTAAGTTTTTACAACTTGTGATATTCTTGTGTTTGTTCTATGTCTTAACAGTTATATGTTCTAAAATAATAACACATGCATGGACTACTTGGACACACATATCACTTGACTAAGATCTTCTTTTATAGTCCAAGATGTTCTTTACATATTGCTTCAAGTCTAGCCGACTTACTTGTTAACTTATCTTGAGTGTGTCAGTACATAAGATACAACATGTATCTGTGTACACAACTTGTTAACCAAGCACATGGGGTAAGATATTATCTACCGTATATTGTTGACCAAAATACAAATAATATATTTTCAATCTTATCCACTCAGCAGCAGAATGTTCATTAGCAGCAGCATTGAGTTATCACTATCAGCAAGAACAAGTATAATAACAGCAGGATCAACAGCAGCAGAATGCTAAGCCTAGCAGCAGAATCATTTATCACTAGCAGCAGGATCAAATGTTCTAGCAGCAGGAACAAGCATTAGCAGCAGGAACCAAATGCACTAGCAGCAGAATCACACTTAACGTATTTCTTTGAGTAGAATCCGATATTTAACTTCTTGAATATTTAATTCCCAACAATCCTCCCCTAAACATGTGAATCCATTCCAACATGTTTCTGAATTAAATTATGGATTGTAGATCTCTCAAACACTTCTGGTTTTCAAGACTAAATATCTTCTCAGTAATTCATCTGCTTTGTTCTTTGACTTTAACAATATCAAAACACATTGCTCCAATCTTGGACTAAAAGATGGTGCAATTTCCTTGGATGGAAGAATTATAAGAGGCAATGATGCTGTGTATCTTGGATGCTTGTTTCAACAAGTGAAATCATCTATCAGCATGTCTTTGCAAGTGATGAACAAACATGGTAAACTGAAATTGAAACTTTTCTTTGTTTGACCTAGATAGAACTTTCTCCTTTGGAATGTTCTTGTCATTTTCAACCTCCATGTCATCATCTTGTATGCTCTTGTCTTCTCCTTCCTTTTATTGGATTATCTTCCTTTTCTGGGCTATTATTTCCTCCCCTGAGATGTTTCCTCCCCTGAAGCAAATAAAATTTTATCCTCCCCTGTTTGGAAGATCTCACTATGTACCAAAATATATCTTCTTTTATCATCTGATCCAGCATTTAGAACTTGTTGTCAGACAATATTGTACATGAAGCCATCAATTTCTTAAGAGTTTAAGTTACTGCCCTCATCACTTCTAGGTGTGTTAACTCCTATGAGAGGTGAATCAGTGGACATTTGATTCATGGTCCATCAATGGATGGTTTTTGTGAATCCTTGAAAATCCTTTTAAGAAATTGTTTGACATAGCAGTATGTTCATGATTTTAGAATTGAAAAATCATACTGCTTTCAACCATTTTGATGGGATCAAGTGTATAACAGACACTTTATCAAAATTTCGGTTTAAAGCAACCTCTGGTTGTGTGAGAACCAATGTTTTTCAGTTATAAATAACTGCCTGGGGAAAGATAAACCTATTCAAAAGGCTTTCTTGACAGGGTTTCCAGCTCATAGTAATTGTTGCCTCTAACACAAGTGTTAGATTCACTTTTACTAGCTGTTCTTTCTATCAGATGTCCTTAGACTTGCACATTATACTTAAAAGTATAAAATGATAGAAAGTGAGTTGCATCAGTTACTATCTGATCAACTAAGTCATCAATTCAATGTGAAACATCATAACTAGGTTTCAAGAAAGTAGTTTTAAGGAGTTTCAAATTCCCAAACTCAGTCCATCATAAACCTATTATGGCAGCAGCCAATATCAGCATTGTGTTGCTTCCATTTCACTTGAAATATCCTTTGTGTTCACATATTCATACCTAAAATTGTTAGTCTAAAACCAAAAGAACAAAGTACAAAATACTTGTCTTGCATTAGAATAATCATAAGACCAACTGTATGAATAACACAATTTAAATTTGTACTAGCAGCACAAACTTTTGTAATAGTAGCAATATCTTGTAAATCCATCAGCAGAAACAAAAATTTATTTACAAAAACACATCATATTGAAAATTCAAAGATTAAGCATTCCAATACTTGCTACCAAGTACTGAAACCTTGAAACATCAAAAGCTTTTGTTAGCAGATCTGCAAAATTATGTTCTGAAGCAATTTTAAGAACTTGAATTAACCTTTTCTCATTGCAGTCTCTTATAAAGTGATGTCTAATTTCAATGTGTTTTGTTTTTAGAATGTTGCACTGGATTTTGAATAATGCAAATTGTACTACTATTATCAATATAAATAACAGTGTTTAAGAAATTGTACCCATAATCAAGAAGTTGGTTTTGAAGCCATAGAACTTGACTAGAGCAACTTGCAGCAGCTATATATTCAGCTTCAGTTATTGAATTTGCCACACTTGTTTGCTTCTTACACTGCCATGAGACAAGTCTACACCCAAGGAATTGACATCCTCCAGTTGTTGACTTTCTGTCCAAGCTAGCACCAGCATAATCACTATCCGAATATGCTACCAAGTCAAAAGGAGATTCCCTAGAATACCATATACCCAACCTTGGTTGACCTTTAAGATATCTAAAAATTCTCTTGACTGCAGTTAAATGAGAAACCTTTAGAGTAACTTGAAATCTTGTACAAACACAAACAGGGAACATGATATCAGATCTAGATGATGTAAGGTACATCAAAGAACCTATCATAGATCTGTAAGTGTGTACATTCATACTCTCTCCATCTTCATCTTTTAGAAGGTGCTTCTCAGAGTCCATTGGTGTGCTTGCTATTTTTGAATCAGCAAATTGAAATTTTCTAAGTATCTCTGCAACATATTTGTCTTGACTAATAAATATGCCTTCAGATGATTGCTTAACTTGCAAACCCAAAAAGAATGTAAGTTCCCCCATGGAACTCATCTGAAACTTATCTTTCATAAGCTTCTCAAATTCTAAACACATCTCTTTCCTAGTAGATCCAAAGATAATGTCATCCACATACACCTGCACTAACAGAAGATCCTTCTTGTGCTGTTTGATGAAAAGTGTCTGATCAATCTTTCCTCTTTGAAATCCATTTTCTAATAAGTAGGAAGCTAGTGTTGCATACCAAGCTCTTGGTGCCTGATGAAGGCCATATAGAGCTTTCACTACTCTGTACACTTTGTTTGGATGTAATGGGTCAATGAAGCCTGGAGGTTGTGAAACATACACCTCTTCTTCAATTTTTCCATATAAAAATGCACTCTTGACATCCATTTGGTAGACTGTGAAGCCTAAAAATGAAGCATAAGCTAAGAAAAGCCTAATTGCCTCAATCCTTGCTACAGGAGCATAAACCTCATCATAGTCTATCCCTTCTTCTTGTGTGTACCCTTGGGCTACTAATCTAGCCTTATTCTTAATCACTATTCCTCTTTCATCCCTTTTGTTCTTAAAAACCCATCTAGTGCCAATTACCTTCACACCTGTAGGTAAATCAACTAGCACCCATACCTTTTGAATCTTGAACTGAAGAAGCTCTTCTTGCATAGCCTCTAACCAGCTTGAATCATCTAGGGCTTTAAGAATGTTCTTTGGTTCAGCTTGTGAGAGAAAACATACAAACAAGCAAGAGTTTGAAAGCTCATGCTGTTGGTCTGAAGTCATCAATTGTTGTCTTGTCTTCACACCAGATTGTACATCTCCAATCACATGTTCCAGGGAGTGAACTTTGTGAATTCTTGTTTGTGGAGTAGAAGGAACTTGATAATTTGATGGAAGATTGTTGAAATCCACCTCATTATCTGAGAATTCTGCTTCTTTTGTTTCTGAAGGGCCAGCAGCAGAGTCATTTGGCCGAACAGCAGAATCAGTAAGCTTAGCAGCAGAATCACCAGCAGAAACAGATACACTACCAGCAGCAACAGAAATGCTACCAGCAGAAACATTTTGTTGTTCCTGAGTTCCATATTCTTTTCTTTCATCTTCAACACCTTCTTTAGCTTTGCTAGAAGAAGATTCATCAGTTATTGAAGTTGATTCCACACCTGTACTTGACCATATTGGCATCCAAACATGATCTTGGTTTGACTCCTTTTCTAACCTTGCCTCATCTGTTGCTTGTGAACCTGAAAATTCATTAGTTTCTGCAACAACAGGCACATAATTCATTGATTTGGTTAGAAATTCAAGATCAAATAGCCTTTTTGTCCTTGACCTTCTACATTGGATTTGTCTTCTAAAAACTCCACATGTAGGTTTTCTTCTACAATCTTAGTTCTTGTGTTGTATACTCTAAATGCTTTGCTATTAAGAGAATATCCAACAAAGAAACCTTCATCTGCTTTACCATCGAATTTTCCTAAATGGTCTAAGGTATTGAGAATGGTCACGTGACATCCAAAAGGTCTAAGAAATCCTATTGCAGGAGTTCTACCATGAAAAAGTTCATATGATGTCTTATTGTGAGGTTGCACAACTAAAACTCTATTTTGAACATAGCAAGCAGTGTTGACTGCTTCAGCCCAAAAGGTTATTGGTAGCTTAGAATCAGCTAACATTGTTCTAGCAGCTTCAATTAGTGTTCTATTCTTTCTCTCAACTACACCATTCTGTTGTGGTGTTCTAGCAACACTAAATTCTCTCCTAATACCTTTTTCTTTGCAGAAGTCATCCATAACTCTATTCTTAAACTCTGTCCCATTATCACATCTAATGACCTTCACTTTCTTTTCTACTTGGTTTTCTATCTGTGTAATGAATGTCTTAAGGATGCTTGTAGTCTCATCCTTAGTAGATAGAAAGAAAACCCATGTAAATCTAGTATAGTCATCAATTACAACAAGACAATATCTCTTATGCATTATACTACTTACTGAAACTGGTCCAAATAAGTCCATATGCAGCATAAACAATGTTTGATTGATAGAGTTAAAAATCTTGGGCTTACAAGTGGCTTTGTGTTGTTTGCCTTTTAGACAAGCAATGCATGTTTGATCATTTTCAAATCTTTTGTGAGGTAAACCTCTTACCAAACCATTCTTAACAATTTTATTTATGGTTTTGAAATTAATATGACCAAGCCTTCTATGCCATTTCATTGATTCATCCAATGTGGCCTTTGCAACAAGACAAGTTAAATTCTTTTTAGGAACAATGTTCTTCATGTCTACACTGTACATATTGCCCTTTCTAGGAATTCTAAGAAGTACTTGACTTTCATCAGGCATCTTAAAATCAGGAGAAAGTACAAGACATTCAGTCTTACAGAAAAGAACATTGTTCTTTTTGTCACACATTTGTGAGACACTAAAAAGATTATAATTTAGCTCTTTTACATAGAACACATCTTCAAAATCTAAATTTCCGGTTTTGATTGTACCTTTACCAGAAATTTTGCCACCAACACCTCCTCCAAAGGTAACATAGCCTCCATCTATTGATTGGAAATCTGAGAGATAAGACTTGTTGCCTGTCATGTGCCTTGAACATCCACTATCTGAGTATCCTTGATCCTCTTCCTGATCATTTGAATGTTCCTGCACATAAATAAGAGTGTTAGTTTCTTTTGGGGACCCAAGCCATTACTGACTTGGATCTGCCTCTTGCATCAATGTAATTCAATCTTTTAAGGATAGTTGATGCAACATTGGTTTTTAGAATCCAACATGCTGAGGCCTTAACAGCATTTGCCCTGTTTCCCTTAGCAGCAGGAACTGCTAACTTTTCAGTTCTACCCTTTGGTTTCCAAACTTGTTTTTGGACCACTGCTTTTGTTTGAATGGGCCTTAGAACAGTCTTTGATGCATGTTTGAAAAATGTTTTTGCACCCTTAGCTGTTGATTTTGGGTTAATAGTCATAAATGGTCGAGCAGCAGGAACAATTTGTCTAGCAGCAGGAACCATTAGTCTAGCAGCAGGATCTGAGTTTGAGCCAGACTTGTTTTTGACTACTCTGGGGTTTGTTCTCTTAGAACTAGAGTGAGAGTGAGATTTAGGTGTTTGCCTTTTGTGGTTCACTCTATGGTTTTCATACCCAGATACCCATTGGTTGCAGAAAGCTGCAAGATGGTCAAAACTACCACATGTGTACAAGCTTTGTTATAAAAAGCAAGTTCCCTATTGGTTAGACTGAGGTTGTTCCAATTCTTTGGTACCTCTAGCTTGTTGGTGGTTCTATATTGCTCACAATATCTAACTGGTTGCCTAACATGCTTAATGTTTGATTTAGGCCTATCAGTATTGTGTTTGACTATCTTAGGAACACTTGTTCCTACTTTCTTAACCACTTCAGGTTTAGACATAACCTGTTCTTCATCATCATCACTATCAGTTGTACAATCTTCAACAACTATAGCATCTACTTTATTAACAAAGGACACCTTGTCCTGATAAAGTAAAGTTTTATCTCAACTTTTACTTACTTTTTCTACCTTAAGGCTCTTGCTAGCCTTAGAACCATATTCCATGATTGGTTCTTGAAACTCAGGTAAACCTGAATTTCCTAGGTCAATCCCTGGGGGTTTAGGGATGCCTCTATAAGGAGGTGGGACACTCTTATATCCTACTCCTGACTTAGCTCTATTAATCACCTGACATTCTACTATGTTGTGCACACTTTTAGAAGCATGTTCTAGTGCCTCAGTAGTCAAGTGAATGTTTTCATTTTCCTTTTTGACCCTATCAAAAGCTTCTCTCAAAAGCTTGATTTCAGCATCTTTAAAGAATATGTCCTGTCTTAGGAGAGCTTTGTCATCAGAAAAAGCTAATTCATTTTCCTTATAGTATATGATTTGCTTTTCTACTTTCTCTAAACCACACTTATAGTTTATAAAGTTTTGAAAAGTCTTACTTAGCTCTATCTTTTGATCATCAAATTGTTTCATTAAAACCTGTAGAGCATTAAGAGCAGTGCAAGTATTTGAGCAAGCTTTATGATTTTGTACCTCAGTAGCAGAAAAAGTAATAAGTGCCATCTGAGAAGGAGTTTCTTCTTCATCTGCCATAAAGCTCAAATCAAAACCTAAGCCATCAATAGCTACCATAGCTTTTGGCTCAATAACCTCCTCTGTTTTGGATTTGCTTCCAAAACCTCTATTCTTGCTATCTTGCTGGCTTGGTCTTCTGCAATCTCTTGAGAAGTGACCCATGATGTGACAGTTATAGCACTCTATCTTTGACTTATCAAAACCAGCAGCATCAGTGTTGCTGATTATGAGCTTCTTCCCCGTCTTGTGATAGAACTTCTTGGCTCTCATGCTAAGAAGAGAAATTTGCCACTTTAGATCCATTTCCTACAGATCATCTTCATGGATCTCTTGAAGGTCTTCATAAGAAAGCATGGACCCATTATTCTGACTTGTAAGAAAGGCACAACAAGTCTTTTCATCCAAAATACTAATGGTACTACTTGATGAACTAGCAGCACCAACATCATCAACAACTTTCACCTCTTCACTTGATTTTGAGGTACTAGGAGTTGACATAAATGCCTTGTTCCCAGTATTAGAACTAGTACCTCCATTCTTCTTCAAATCTTGCTCCACAATCTTGAAGTTGCTATACAAGTCCATCAGTTCCATGATGTCTAGGTCTGGCTTGTTCTTCCAGACAACAACATGCATAGCCCATTCTTCTGGTAAGCTTCTCAGAAATTTTGAGTTCAAATCTTCTTGAGGCATTTCAATCCCAAGAATAGCCGGTTGGCTCACAATATTCTAAAGCCTATTAAACATGTGGTCAAGAGATTCATTGTATGTAGAGGAGAAGTTTTCAAACTGCTACTTGAGCAATGTCTTGTGGGTTTTCTTGGTGGCTTCATTTCCACCATACCTGGCAATAATAGCTTCAAATAATGACTTGGCATCCTTGAACTTGCTAAAGTTTAGAAGTTGATCATTAGGAATGGTCATCATCAGCATGCTTCTTGCCTTCAAGTCATTTTTCTTCTTTATTCTATCTTCTGCAGATGATGGCTTTGTCTGCAGAGTTGAAACCGCTTTGCCATCCACTGTTGATGTAGTGGTGGTAGGCTGGTAAGAGTTTCCATCTTCTATGATTTCCCAAAGTGCATAATCTTGCACTTGGAAAAATTGCTCTATCCTCAGCCTCCACATCTCAAACTCATTCTGTTTGCGCATGGGAATCTTTGTAGCAACATTTGTCTGAATAGATTCAACATCCATTTCTTCAGCTTCTTCTTCTAAATCAATAATATCAGCCTGATGCTCTGATACCACTTGTTAGGATTGTTCACACGGTTAAGGTGGTTAAACCTTACGTTCTTTGTGTGTATGATATATTGAGTTAATATGATTAAGTACGCGGAATTTACTTAACCACACTTAGAAGGTGATTTGTGTTGTGGAAATGGAATGGTTATGTTTGTTCTATGACAATGAACAATGAATGATTAACACCAAACGATTCAATATTATAAATGATAATAATACGAGTGATCTTGAAATATCACTAGGGTTACAACCTTGAATCTTAAGTTTTTACAACTTGTGATATTATTGTGTTTGTTCTATGTCCTAACAGTTATATGTTCTAAAATAATAACACATGCATGGACTACTTGGACACACATATCACTTGACTAAGATCTTCTTTTATAGTCCAAGAAGATCTTTACATATTGCTTAAAGTCTAGCCGACTTACTTGTTAACTTATCTTGAGTGTGTCAGTACATAAGATACAACATGTATCTGTGTACACAACTTGTTAACTAAGCACATGGGGTAAGATATTATCTACCGTATATTGTTGACCAAAATACAAATAATATCTTTTCAATCTTATCCACTCAGCAGCAGAATGTTCATTAGCAGCAGCAATGAGTTATCGCTATCAGCAGGAACAAGTATAATAACAGCAGGATCAACAGCAGCAGAATGCTAAGCCTAGCAGCAGAATCATTTATCACTAGCAGCAGGATCAAATGTTCTAGCAGCAGGAACAAGCATTAGCAGCAGGAACCAAATGCACTAGCAGCAGAATCACACTTAACGTATTTCTTTGAGTAGAATCCGATATTTAACTTCTTGAATATTTAATTCCCAACAATCCTCCCCTAAACATGTGAATCCATTTCAACATGTTTCTGAATTAAATTATGGATTGTAGATCTTTCAAACACTTCTGGTTTTCAAGACTAAATATCTTCTCAGTAATTCATCTGCTTTGTTCTTTGACTTTAACAATATCAAAACACATTGCTCCAATCTTGGACTAAAAGATGGTGCAATTTCCTTGGACGGAGGAATTATAAGAGGCAATGATGCTGTGTATCTTGGATGCTTGTTTCAACAAGTGAAATCATCTATCAGCATGTCTTTGCAAGTGATGAACAAACGTGGTAAACAGAAATTGAAACTTTTCTTCGTTTGACCTAGATAGAACTTTCTCCTTTGGAATGTTCTTGTCATTTTCAACCTCCATGTCATCATCTTGTATGCTCTTGTCTTCTCCTTCCTTTTATTGGATTATCTTCCTTTTCCGGGCTTTTATTTCCTCCCCTGAGATGTTTCCTCCCCTGAAGAAAATAAAATTTTATCCTCCCCTGTTTGGAAGATCTCACTATGTACCAAAATATATCTTTCCTTATCATCTGATCCAGCATTTAGAACTTGTTGTCAGACAATATTGTACATGAAGCCATCAATTTCTTAAGAGTTTAAGTTACTTCCCTCATCACTTCTAGGTGTGTTAACTCCTATGAGAGGTGAATCAGTGGACATTTGATTCATGGTCCATCAATGGATGGTTTTTTGTGAATCCTTGAAAATCCTTTTAAGAAATTGTTTGACATAGCAGTATGTTCATGATTTTAGAATTGAAAAATCATACTGCTTTCAACCATTTTGAAGGGATCAAGTGTATAACAGACACTTTATCAAAATTTCGGTTTAAAGCAACCTCTGGTTGTGTGAGAACCAATGTTTTTCAGTTATAAATAACTGCCTCTGTAAAGATAAACCTATTCAAAAGGCTTTCTTGACAGGGTTTCCAGCTCATAGTAATTGTTGCCTCTAACACAAGTGTTAGATTCACTTTTACTAGCTGTTCTTTCTATCAGATGTCCTTAGACTTGCACATTATAATTAAAAGTATAAAATTATAGAAAGTGAGTTGCATCAGTTACTATCTGATCAACTAAGTCATCAATTCAATGTGAAACATCATAACTAGGTTTCAAGAAAGTAGTTTTAAGGAGTTTCAAATTCCCAAACTCAGTCCATCATAAACCTATTATGGCAGCAGCCAATATCAGCATTGTGTTGCTTCCATTTCACTTGAAATATCCTTTGTGT
Organism: Artemisia tridentata subsp. tridentata; assembly: GCA_021014915.2. Classification (NCBI taxonomy): domain Eukaryota; kingdom Viridiplantae; phylum Streptophyta; class Magnoliopsida; order Asterales; family Asteraceae; genus Artemisia; species Artemisia tridentata. Next base: position 198,909,327 of record CP139504.1, read on the forward strand.
TCACATATTCATACCTAAAATTGTTAGTCTAAAACCAAAAGAACAAAGTACAAAATACTTGTCTTGCATTAGAATAATCATAAGACCAACTGTATGAATAACACAATTTAAATTTGTACTAGCAGCACAAACTTTTGTAATAGCAGCAATATCTTGTAAATCCATCAGCAGAAACAAAAATTTATTTACAAAAACACATCATATTGAAAATTCAAAGATTAAGCATTCCAATACTTGCTACCAAGTACTGAAACCTTGAAACATCAAAAGCTTTTGTTAGCAGATCTGCAAAATTATGTTCTGAAGCAATTTTAAGAACTTGAATTAACCTTTTCTCATTGCAGTCTCTTATAAAGTGATGTCTAATTTCAATGTGTTTTGTTTTTAGAATGTTGCACTGGATTTTTAATAATGCAAATTGTACTACTATTATCAATATAAATAACAGTGTTTAAAAAATTGTACCCATAATCAAGAAGTTGGTTTTGAAGCCATAGAACTTGACTAGAGCAACTTGCAGTAGCTATATATTCAGCTTCAGTTGTTGAATTTGCCACACTTGTTTGCTTCTTACACTGCCATGAGACAAGTCTACACCCAAGGAATTGACATCCTCCAGTTGTTGACTTTCTGTCCAAGCTAGCACCAGCATAATCACTATCCGAATATGCTACCAAGTCAAAAGGAGATTCCCTAGAATACCATATACCCAACCTTGGTTGACCTTTAAGATATCTAAAAATTCTCTTGACTGCAGTTAAATGAGAAACCTTTTGAGTAACTTGAAATCTTGCACAAACACAAACAGGGAACATGATATCAGGTCTAGATGATGTAAGGTACATCAAAGAACCTATCATGGATCTGTAAGTGTGTACATCCATACTCTCTCCATCTTCATCTTTCAGAAGGTGCTTCTCAGAGTCCATTGGTGTGCTTGCTATTTTTGAATCAGCAAATTGAAATTTTCTAAGTATCTCTGCAACATATTTGTCTTGACTAATAAATATGCCTTCAGATGATTGCTTAACTTGCAAACCCAAAAAGAATGTAAGTTCCCCCATGGAACTCATCTGAAACTTATCTTTCATAAGCTTCTCAAATTCTAAACACATCTCTTTCCTAGTAGATCCAAAGATAATGTCATCCACATACACCTGCACTAACAGAAGATCCTTCTTGTGCTGTTTGATGAAAAGTGTCTGATCAATCTTTCCTCTTTGAAATCCATTTTCTAATAAGTAGGAAGCTAGTGTTGCATACCAAGCTCTTGGTGCCTGATGAAGGCCATATAGAGCTTTCACTACTCTGTACACTTTGTTTGGATGTAATGGGTCAATGAAGCCAGGAGGTTGTGAAACATACACCTCTTCTTCAATTTTACCATATAAAAATGCACTCTTGACATCCATTTGGTAGACTGTGAAGCATAAGCTAAGAAAAGCCTAATTGCCTCAATCCTTGCTACAGGAGCATAAACCTCATCATAGTCTATTCCTTCTTCTTGTGTGTACCCTTGGGCTACTAATCTAGCCTTATTCTTAATCACTATTCCCCTTTCATCCCTTTTGTTCTTAAAAACCCATCTAGTGCCAATTACCTTCACACCTGTAGGTAAATCAACTAGCACCCAAACCTTTTGAATCTTGAACTGAAGAAGCTCTTCTTGCATAGCCTCTAACCAGCTTGAATCATCTAGGGCTTTCAGAATGGTCTTTGGTTCAGCTTGTGAGAGAAAACATACAAACAAGCAAGAGTTTGAAAGCTCATGTCTTGTCTTCACACCAGATTGTACATCTCCAATCACATGTTCCAGGGAGTGGACTTTGTGAATTCTTGTTTGTGGAGTAGAAGGAACTTGATAATTTGATGGAAGATTGTTGAAATCCACCTCATTATCTGAGAATTCTGCTTCTTTTGTTTCTGAAGGGCCAGCAGCAGAGTCAGTTGGCCGAACAGCAGAATCAGTAAGCTTAGCAGCAGAATCACCAGCAGAAACAGATACACTACCAGCAGCAACAGAAATGCTACCAGCAGAAACATTTTGTTGTTCCTGAGTTCCATCTTCTTTGCTTTCATCTTCAACACCTTCTTTAGCTTTGCTAGAAGAAGATTCATCAGTTGTTGAAGTTGATTCCACACCTGTACTTGACCATATTGGCATCCAAACATGATCTTGGTTTGTCTCCTTTTCTAACCTTGCCTCATCTGTTGCTTGTGAACCTGAAAATTCATTAGTTTCAGCAACAACAGGCACATAATTCATTGATTTGGTTAGAAATTCAAGATCAAATAGCCTTTTTGGTCCTTGACCTTCTACATTGGATTTATCTTCTAAAAACTCCACATGTAGGTTTTCTTCTACCAAACCATTCTTAACAATTTTATTTATGGTTTTGAAATTAATATGACCAAGCCTTCTATGCCATTTCATTGATTCATCAAATGTGGCCTTTGCAACAAGACAAGTTAAATTCTTTTTAGGAACAATGTTCTTCATGTCTACACTGTACATATTGCCCTTTCTAGGAATTCTAAGAAGTACTTGACTTTCATCAGGCATCTTAAAATCAGGAGAAAGTACAAGACATTCAGTCTCACAGAAAAGAACATTGTTCTTTTTGTCACACATTTGTGAGACACTAAAAAGATTATAATTTAGCTCTTTTACATAGAACACATCTTCAAAATCTAAATTTCCGGTTTTGATTGTACCTTTACCAGAAATTTTGCCACCAACACCTCCTCCAAAGGTAACATAGCCTCCATCTATTGATTGGAAATATGAGAGATAAGACTTGTTGCCTGTCATGTGCCTTGAACATCCACTATCTGAGTATCCTTGATCCTCTTCCTGATTATTTGAATGTTCCTGCACATAAATAAGAGTGTTAGTTTCTTTTGGGGACCCAAGCCATTACTGACTTGGATCTGCCTCTTGCATCAATGTAATTCAATCTTTTAAGGATAGTTGATGCAACATTGGATTTTAGAATCCAACATGCTGAGGCCTTAACAGCATTTGCCCTGTTTCCCTTAGCAGCAGGAACTGATTGCTTAGCAGTAGGAACTGATTGCTTAGCAGCAGGAACTGCTAACTTTTCAATTCTCCCCTTTGGTTTCCAAACTTGTTTTTGGACCACTGCTTTTGTTTGAATGGGCCTTAGAACAGTCTTTGATGCATGTTTGAAAAATGTTTTTGCACCCTTAGCTATTGATTTTGGGTTAATAGTCATAAATGGTCGAGCAGCAGGAACAATTTGTCTAGCAGCAGGAACCATTAGTCTAGCAGCAGGATCTGAGTTTGAGCTAGACTTGTTTTTGACTACTCTGGGGTTTGTTCTCTTAGAACTAGAGTGAAAGTGAGATTTAGGAGTTTGCCTTTTGTGGTTCACTCTATGGTTTTCATACCCAGTTACCCATTGGTTGCAGAAAGCTGCAAGATGGTCAAAACTACCACATGTGTAACAAGCTTTGTTATAAAAAGCAAAGTCATCACCTAATTGGTTAGACTTGAGGTTGTTCCAATTCCTTTGGTTACCTCTGGGCTTGTTGGTGGTTCCATATTGCTCACAATATCTAACTGGTTGTCTATCATGCTTAATGTTTGATTTAGGCCTATCAGTATTGTGTTTGACTATCTTAGGAACACTTATTCCTACTTTCTTAACCACTTCAGGTTTAGACATAACCTGTTCTTCATCATCATCACTATCAGTTGTACAATCTTCAACAACTATAGCATCTATGTTCTTAGCAAAGGACACCTTGTCCTGATAAAGTAAAGTTTTATCTAAACTGTTACTTACTTTTTCTACCTTAAGGCTCTTGCTAGCCTTAGAACCATATTCCATGATTGGTTCTTGAAACTCAGGTAAACCTGAATTTCCTAGGTCAATCCCTGGGGGTTTAGGGATGCCTCTATAAGGATGTGGGACACTCTTATATCCTACTCCTGACTTAGCTCTATTAATCACCTGACATTCTACTATGTTGTGCACACTTTTAGAAGCATGTTCTAGTGCCTCAGTAGTCAAGTGAATGTTTTCATTTTCCTTTTTGACCCTATCAAAAGCTTCTCTCAAAAGCTTGATTTCAGCATCTTTAAAGAATATGTCCTGTCTTAGGAGAGCTTTGTCATCAGAAAAAGCTAATTCATTTTCCTTATAGTATATGATTTGCTTTTCTACTTTCTCTAAACCACACTTATAGTTTATAAAGTTTTGAAAAGTCTTACTTAGCTCTATCTTTTGATCATCAAATTGTTTCATTAAAACCTGTAGAGCATTAAGAGCAGTGCAAGTATTTGAGCAAGCTTTATGATTTTGTACCTCAGTAGAAGAAAAAGCCATAAGTGTCATCTGAGCAGGAGTTTCTTCTTCATCTGCCATAAAGCTCCAATCAAAACCTAAGCCATCAATAGCTACCATAGCTTTTGGCTCAATAACCTCCTCTGTTTTGGATTTGCTTCCAAAACCTCTATTCTTGCTATCTTGCTGCCTTGGTCTTCTGCATTCTGTTGAGAAATGACCCATCATGTGACAGTTATAGCACTCTATCTTTGACTTATCAAAACCAGCAGCATCAGTGTTGCTGATTATGAGCTTCTTCCCCGTCTTGTGATAGAACTTCTTGGCTCTCATGCTAAGAAGAGAAATTTGCCATTTTAGATCCATTTCCTCCAGATCAACTTCATGGATCTCTTGAAGGTCTTCATAAGAAAGCATGGACCCATTATTCTGACTTGTAAGAAAGGCACAACAAGTCTTTTCATCCAAAATACTAATGGTACTACTTGATGAACTAGCAGCACCAACATCATCAATAACTTTCACCTCTTCACTTGATTTTGAGGTACTAGGAGTTGACATAAATTCCTTATTCCCAGTATTAGAACTAGTACCTCCATTCTTCTTCAAATCTTGCTCCACAATCTTGAAGTTGCTATACAAGTCCATCAGTTCCATGATGTCTAGGTCTGGCTTGTTCTTCTAGACAACAACATGCATAGCCCATTCTTCTGGTAAGCTTCTCAGAAATTTTGAGTTCAAATCTTCTTGAGGCATTTCAATCCCAAGAATAGCCAGTTGGCTCACAATATTCTGAAGCCTATTAAACATGTGGTCAAGAGATTCATTGTATGTAGAGGAGAAGTTTTCAAACTGCTGCTTGAGCAGTGTCTTGTGGGTTTTCTTGGTGGCTTCATTTCCACCATACCTGGCAATAATAGCTTCAAATAATGACTTGGCATCCTTGAACTTGCTGAAGTTTAGAAGTTGATCATTAGGAATGGTCATCATCAGCATGCTTCTTGCCTTCAAGTCATTTTTCTTCTTTATTCTATCTTCTGCAGATGATGGCTTTGTCTGCAGAGTTGAAACCGCTTTGCCATCCACTGTTGATGTAGTGGTGGTAGGCTGGTAAGAGTTTCCATCTTCTATGATTTCCCAAAGTGCATAATCTTGCACTTGGAAAAATTGCTCTATCCTCAGCCTCCACATCTCAAACTCATTCTGTTTGCGCATGGGAATCTTTGTAGCAACATTTGTCTGAATAGATTCAACATCCATTTCTTCAGCTTCTTCTTCTAAATCAATAATATCAGCCTGATGCTCTGATACCACTTGTTAGGATTGTTCACACGGTTAAGGTGGTTAAACCTTACGTTCTTTGTGTGTATGATATATTGAGTTAATATGATTAAGTACGCGGAATTTACTTAACCACACTTAGAAGGTGATTTGTGTTGTGGAAATGGAATGGTTATGTTTGTTCTATGACAATGAACAATGAATGATTAACACCAAACGATTCAATATTATTAATGATAATAATACGAGTGATCTTGAAATATCACTAGGGTTACAACCTTGAATCTTAAGTTTTTACAACTTGTGATATTCTTGTGTTTGTTCTATGTCTTAACAGTTATATGTTCTAAAATAATAACACATGCATAGACTACTTGGACACACATATCACTTGACTAAGATCTTCTTTTATAGTCCAAGAAGATCTTTACATATTGCTTAAAGTCTAGCCGACTTACTTGTTAACTTATCTTGAGTGTGTCAGTACATAAGATACAACATGTATCTGTGTACACAACTTGTTAACTAAGCACATGGGGTAAGATATTATCTACCATACATTGTTGACCAAAATACAAATAATATCTTTTCAATTTTATCCACTCAGCAGCAGAATGTTCATTAGCAGCAGCAATGAGTTATCGCTATCAGCAGGAACAAGTATAATAACAGCAGGATCAACAGCAGCAGAATGTTTAGCCTAGCAGCAGAATCATTTATCACTAGCAGCAGGATCAAATGTTCTAGCAGCAGGAACCAAATGCACTAGCAGCAGAATCACACTTAACGTATTTCTTTGAGTAGAATCCGATATTTAACTTCTTGAATATTTAATTCCCAATAGGACATTAATTGAGGCTGCTAGGACTATGTTGTCTAAGTCAAAATTACCCACTACTTTTTGGGCTGAAGCAGTTAACACTGCTTGTTTTATGCAAAATAGGAGTAAGGTAATTAAGCCTCATAACAAGACCCCCTATGAATTGTTGCATGGTAGAAAACCTATGATAGATTTCTTAAAACCATTTGGGTGTCCTGTTACTATCTTAAATACAATTGATAATCTAGGCAAGTTTGATGAAAAAGCAGATGAAGGTTTCTTTGTTGGATACTCTACAAATAGTAAAGCTTTTAGAGTATTCAATAAAAGAACTAGGAATATAGAAGAAAACCTGCATGTTAGGTTTAGTGAAACAACATCTAATGTTGCAGGGAGTGGACCTGAATGGCTGTTCAACATTGATTCATTAACCAAAAGTATGAATTATGAGCCAGTGATTGCAGGTACAACTAACAAATCTGCAGGTACACAAGCTAATTCCAATGCAGGTACACAAGCTAAGGAGAATGAATCTGCAAAGAAGTTTGTCTTGATAGAGAAATGGAAGCTTGATCAAACTTTCAAGGCCAAAGAGAAAGAGGGCAAGAGTTCACAAGATGATGTTGTTCATAAAGATGTAGAAGGTAGGGATAAACCTTCTAAGGCTGATAATGTGGTTAATGAAGGACCACAAGTTGTTGATGAAGTGCAGAACAAGACTAGCAGTAGTAACTTTGATTCTACTGCTAAGCCAAAAGAGACTACTGCTAAGTCTTTTGATTCTACTGTTGCAACAAGTTTTTCTGCTGCTGATGAAGAAGGAAGATCCTTTGATGATGTTAACAATCCAAATAATCCTGATATACCTGGATTAGTTAATATCTATGAAGATACTGATGATGAGGTTCTGGATGGGTTTGGTGCAGAGGCTGACTTAAACAATATGGAGAATACAATTCCTGTCAGTCCTATTCCAACCACCAGAATACACAAGGATCATCCAAAAGAGCAAATTATTGGAGATGTTCATTCTGCTGTTCAAACAAGAAGTAAAACAAAAGGTTTCGGAGATTTGTTTGATCAAGGGTTATTTGCTCAATCTCTTCATCAGAGAAATAGCCACAAGGATCTACAGAATTGTATGTTTGTTGCAGTTCAAGCTTCAAGAAGTCTAGACATTGGTTGATTTGCCTTCTGGGAAAAAGGCAATTGGTACTAAATGGGTGTTCAGATGCGAAAGAGATGAAAGAGGAATAGTGATCAGAAACAAAGCAAGATTGGTGGCTCAAGGATACACTCAGGAAGAGGAAATTGATTATGATGAAGTATTTGCACCGGTAGCAAGGGTAGAGGCTATCAGACTATTCTTGGCATTTGCTTCATTCAAGAACTTCACTGTGTATCAAATGGATGTGAAGAGTGCTTTCTTATATGGGACAATTGATGAGGAAGTATATGTCTCCCAACCACCTGGTTTTAAAGACCCTAATTATCCTAATAGGGTTTACAAGGTGGAGAAAGCATTGTATGGCTTACATCAAGCTCCTAGAGCTTGGTATGACACCTTATCAAAGTACTTGCTAACCAATGGTTTCAGCAGGGGAACCATTGACAAGACTTTGTTCATCAAGAAAGACAAAAAGGATATCTTATTAGTACAAGTATATGTTGATGATATCATTTTTGGGTCTACAAACAAGGTGTTATGTGAGGAATTTGAGAAGCTCATGCATAGCAGATTTCTGATGAGTTCTATAGGGGAACTCACTTTCTTTCTGGGGCTTCAAGTTAAGCAAAAAGAAGATGGGATATTCATCAGTCAAGACAAGTATGTGACTGATATTTTGAAGAAATTTGGCTTTTCTGATGTGAAACCAGCAAAGACAACCATGGAGTCCAACAAACCTCTGATCAAGGATGAAGATGGGGAAGAAGTTGATGTGCACTTATACAGATCAATGATTGGTTCATTGATGTATCTAACTACTTCAAGGCCAGACATTATGTTTGTTGTGTGTGCTTGTGCCAGATTTCAAGTGACCCATAAAGTTTCTCACTTGAATGCTGTGAAGAGGATTTTTAGGTACTTAAGGGGTCAACCTAGGTTGGGCCTTTGGTATCCTAAAGATTCATCTTTTGATTTAGTGGCATACTCAGATAGTGATTATGCTGGAGCATGTTTGGATAGGAAATCAACTACTGGAGGTTGTCAATTTCTTGGACATAGGTTGATCTCATGGCAATGCAAGAAACAGACTGTGGTGGCTAATTCTACAACTGAAGCTGAGTATGTGGCTGCTTCTAGTTGCTGTGGACAAGTGCTCTGGATTCAGAATCAATTGCTGGATTATGGGTACAACTTTATGAACACCAAAATTTACATTGATAATAACAGTACAATGTGTATTATCAAAAATCCTGTTTTTCATTCAAAAACAAAACATATTGAGATAAGACATCACTTTATAAGAGATTCTTTTGAAAAGAAATTAATTCAAATTGTTAAAATTCATACTGACAATAATGTTGCAGATTTGCTCACAAAAGGTTTTGATGTGAGTAGATTTCAATTTTTAATTGCTAGTATTGGAATGATTAATCTTTGAAAATTTCTTATCTCTTTGTTTTTTTATAATGTTTTGTAAGGATTTGTACTGTTATTAGACAATAAGTTGTTTCTACTTCTTGCTATGATTTGTGTTTGGTTCTGATGTTAGTTATATTTAGTCCTACTGCTAGTTGTTTATTCAACTGCTAAGTATAACTATGGATTGCGCTTATTGTGGAATATTTTTTCTTGTGTTTTTGTGGTTTTAGACTAATCTTTTGCAGGATAAGTCAAAGGGGAATGCATGACTGATGAGAAAAAGGTGTTTGGAAAGATCAGCAGACATTCTACTGCTAGCTACAAAGTTTCTGCTGCTAGGAAAAACTTTCTACTGCTGGGGTTCTGCTGCTCGCTTTATAACTTCTGGGATTCTACTGCTTGGTTTGAAAGTGTAGGGTCGGTTTTGTAAATTTGGCGCGAATAAAACCTAATTTGATCCAAACGGCTTAAAACCCTAATTGGATCTCAAAATTAACTTTGTGCGCCCAAAATTCAATTTTATTCAAACCCTAACATACTTTTTAACATCTGATTTGAAAAACCCCCAAAATCAAAACCCTAATTAACAATGGCGAAAAGAACATTCTCCGATAACCACAGTCAGGTTGCTTTTCTTCAAAATGCGCAAGAAGCTGAAGGTTTTGCTGAGGTAATCGACTTTCTTAATGCTACTCATATAAGGTATGCATTAACAGCAAACCCTCCTATATATATTTCCCACATGAAAGAGTTCTGGTCTACTGCTAAGATCAAAACTAGAAATGGGGAAGAATATTTAAAGGCTGAGGTAGATGGCCAAAGGATAATTATCTCTGAATCATCTGTAAGAGAAGCTCTTCACTTTTCAGATGATGAGAAAATAACTTGCCTTGAAAATTCTATCACTTTTCAAGAACTTGAAACCATGGGATATGAGAAGAAAAATGAAGGTTTAAAGTTTTACAAAGGTCTTATCTGTCCTCAATGGAAATTTTTACTTCATACAATTCTTCATTGTCTCAATCCTAAAACTACAGGTTGGAATGAATTCAGTACAACTCAAGCATCTGCTTTGATTTGTCTGGCCAAAGGACAACCCTTTAATTTTTCAGCTATGATAATGGATGGTTTGAAAAAGAATGTTTCTGGAAAATACTATATTTACCTAAGGTTTTTGCAACTAATTTTGAATAATCAATTTTCAGAACCTAAGGCACATAAAAATATATTCACATGCCCTGTGCTTCAAAAGAAATTATTTTCATACTTAAAGAAGGATGGCAAAGGTTTTTCTGGGTACGTAACTCCATTATTCCCATATATGTTGCAATTGGCTGAAACTCAGGGTGAAGGTGCTGAAAACACAACAGCTACCTATCACACACCCACCTCTGAAACATCATCTCCACAAACTGAAAAGACCTAATCCCCTAGGAATTCACCAAATAAGAACACTGAGCAACCTCAGGCCAGTGTTAGGATGGATGCAGATGAGGCTGTCACAGGTGTGGGTGGTGACATGATGGAAGAGGCTAACACTACTGCTTCTGGCTTAGTAGCTGGGCAGGAAAGTGTTAACATAAGTAAGACCTCAACCATGGCAACATCTAATGTTGAAGGTTCTCATGAACCAGAAACATATGATGGAAACCCAAGCCAAATGGAAAATAAGGGGGGCTCAGCTGATCAAACCAGGTTTGATACTGAGTTTACATCCTATGATTCACCTCTCAGGGAAGGTCACACATCCCGAAGTGATGAGGATAGAACTGAAACAAATGAATTGATGGACTCTCATGTACACAATGCAAAATCCAGTGATCCACCTCTCGGTTCAGGTAACACAGACCGAAGTGGTGAGGATAGTATGAAACTTATAAATGAATTGATGACAAAATGTACCAACTTGGAAACACAGGTTCTTGACCTTCAAGCTACAGTTAAAAATTTGCAGTTGAGGGTGAAATACTTGGAAGGTCAGAAGAGGTCAAGAACCAAGGCATTTAGAAGATTGAAAAAGGTGGGAACAACACAAAGAGTTAGCTCTTCTGAAGACCAAGGTTTGGGGGAGGATGCTCCCAAACAGGGGAGGAAAGAGACAAAGACTTCAGGGGAGGCTGAGCCAAATGTTGAAAGTGTTGTTCATGATGAAGGTGTTGCTGATATGGATTTGGATGGTTCAGATAATGCAAATGGTGATTTTGTGGTTAAAGACAAAGATGGAAATGAGGTGGTGCTTGAAAAAGGTAAAAAGGAGCAGATTGGTGATAAATTGAAGAGTTTGAATGCTGAGCAATTGATTAAACACACTGATGTGATGGTAGAAACTATTAAAGGTTTGGGTAATGCTGCTGCTAGTGTTCAAGTTGAATCTGTTGCTGGTGATAGCACAAAAGTAACCAAAGATGATTCTACTGCTGAGGTAATTCATCCTACTGCTAGTGCAAAAGAAGCTACTGCTGAGCCAGAGCAAGTTCCTATTGCTGGTGTTAAAGATCCTACTGCTGAGACTCAGGGAGTTTCTACTGCTGAAGAGTTGGATGATGATGTTAGCTTGGCTAAGGTGATGTTACAACTTAAGGCAACAAAATCATCAACACCAAAACAACCACAACCAGCACAACCAGAACAACAACCTGAAGATCAATCACAACCACAACCTCAACCAACATCAAAGCAAACAACACCACCACCTCCACCTCCAAGAGTTCCTGTGAAAGGAGTTACTATTAGAGAACCCATTCCAAGCAAGAAACTTACTCAATCACATACATATTCTGGAAAAGGGAAAGGCAAAATGACAGAAGAGCCTGAATCTTACCCTGATGATGTTCCTTTTGAGTTCTGGCCAAAAGATCTTCAAGAAAAGTATAATGAAGAAGCTGCAAGGAAATATCAAGCTGAGTATGAGGAAGAAAATAAAGCAGAACTTGAAAGACAAAGAAAACATGTTGAAGATGTAACCAAAACACAAGCTGCCTTGGATGCTTAGGATGAGGAGAGGATAAGATGTGAAGCTGATATGGAGTTGTTGAAGCAAGTCAAAGAGGAAATGCAAGATACACAAACACAAAGTTTGGAAGAAAGAGAAAAATGGATGAAAAAGTACAAAGAACAAAGAAGAAAATGGTATCTTGCTGAGAGGAAAAATAAGAAATTACTCAAACCACCAACCATCAAACAAATAAGAAAATTTCAGGAGCATTATTTGAAGAACATGAAGGGCTACAAGCTTAATCAGTTGAAGCCTTATTCTGATGATGAAATTCAAAAGATGTTTGAAAGGGCAAAACATGAAAGTGAGAAATTTATGCCAATGGGGTCTGAGCTTGAAAAAGAAATTATTAAAAAGAGGTTTAAGAAGGTAGAGAAACCTGAGATTGAAACTGAGGTTGAAAAAGAAAAGGTGGAAGAAAAGAAAGAAAAGGTTGTGAAGGAGGAAGAGATAGAAGGTCCTAGTATTGGTAAAAAGAGAACAGGAAGAGTGTTGAAGAGTGTTGCAAGGAAGAAGAGGAAGACTAAGTCTATAGTAGTTGTGGAAAGTTTTGAGTCTGAGAGTGGAGAAACAGAGAAAACAGAGCAATCAGAGCAGTTCTACAAGGAAACAATTGAGTTACAACAAATGACTACAATTGTGGATAATGATGATGATATATTTACTGACTCTGTTCCTTTGTAATCAAGAGCTCCTATCATTGGATGGAAGGTTGGATATGAAGGAAAGATTACTTGGTGGGAGTTATACAGAACTGGTGGAAAATCTCAAAGGTTTATGTCATTTTCTCAACTACTCAGAAACATTAATAGAGAAGATTTAGAGACCTTGTGGAGATTAATCAAAGAAAAGTATGGAGATTCAAGGCCTGAAGATGAGTTGGATAGAGTACTCTGGGGAGATCTAAAGATTATGTTTGAAGTGTATGCTGAAGACAGAGTGTGGATGGAACAGGACAGAAGTACTAAAATTACTCTTTAGAGATTGTATGAGTCATGTGGAGTTCACAATGTAGTAATGCAGGGAGGACTTCAAATGTACATGCTGGTAGAAAAGGATTACCCTCTTGCTAAGTCTACACTTAAGATGATGATTGAAAGTGATATTAGACTTCATGTTGACCGTTGGTGTCAAATGGTTATTGATCTTATTAGAAAGATGCAAAGAAAACTCTATGGGCAAGATTATAGGAGAAAGATGAAGAAGTGAGTGTTTGGAAGCATCCTCCTGGTGATGGTTTAAGGCTTAAAAGAAACTTGATGATTTTGGAAGAAAATATCAAGTTTAGGGGAGGATTGTTGGGATTTAAGATGCTGCTGCTTCAGATTGGATAATACTGCTCATGGATCTTAATGGAAAATACACTAAGTCTGATTCTACTGCTAGACTTAATCATACAACTGCTGGTGTATTTATTCTACTGCTGGAGTTATTGAAGAGATCAAGAAAATAGGCTAAGTGGATACTACTTCTAGGCATCAAAGATTCTACTGCTAGAGTTAGTATTCTACTGCTTATTAGATAACTATGTATAGTATGTTTGGATAATTATAGAATAGATACGAAAAGATTATTCTTGTATAGAAAGCTATTGTAACCGACTAGGACTCCTTAGTCTATAAAAGGATGATCTAGGGTTAGAGTTTAGCATACGTATTATGGCTAAGTCGATTCACTTCAAGGTTTTTGTAACCTTGTTACTTTTGAGTAATCGTATTAATATATTGAAGTGTTTATTGAGAGAATTCGATTGTTCACTAATAATTCTTATTAAGATTAAATATTAGATTCCGCATCGTGTTTAATAATCATTCAAGAACAGCTTCTATACTGATTATTTTAGATTTATATCTAAGATAATTAACAAGATCAATAGCTCAACTGGGATCAACAATTTTTCAGGTACCAAAGATAGTTTTGATGCAGGTCAATCTAGCATGGAGACAGGATCTAGCCAAGACTACTTTATGATGCTACTGTGGAAAGATGGTTTACTATTTGATTCATCTTCAAAGGATGTTAGTAATGATGAACCACAACCTTCTAATGATTGTGAAAAGAAGGGTGCTAATGATGGAAATAAAGAAAGTGGAGTTGATGATCAAGAGAATCCTGAAAATAGTACTAATGATGTTAGTACTGCTGGGCCAAATGTTAATACTGCTGGGCCAGATGATGATACTGTTAGTCCAACATTTTCTACTGATCTTTCTGATGATGACATAAGAGTGGATATGAACAACATTCCTATTACATATCAAGCTCCTTCAACTCCGCATACAAGAATCCACAAAGATCATTCACTTGATCATGTGATTGGTGATGTGCAGTCTGGTGTAATGACAAGAATAATGACAATGACAAAGGATACAAATGAAAAAGGTTTTATTAGTATGGTTTATGAAAGGAAAACTCATGAAGACCTTCATACTTGTTTGTTTGCTTGTTTCCTATCTTAAGAAGAACCTAAAAGAATTGCCAAAGCTCTAAGTGACCCATCCTGGGTTGAAGCAATGCAGGAAGAACTTTTACAGTTTAAGCATCAAAAGGTTTGGGTTCTAGTAGATTTGCCTAAGGGTAAGTGGACAATTGGTACAAAATGGGTGTTCAGGAACAAGAAAGATAAGAGAGACATAGTAATCAGGAATAAAGCAAACCTGGTTGCACAGGGTTATACTCAAGAAGAAGGCATATACTATGACGAATTTTTTTCCCCTGTAGCAAGAATTGAGGCAATAAGGTTGTTTTTAGCTTATGCTTCTTTTATGGGATTCATGGTGTATCAGATGGATGTGAAGACTGATTTTCTTTATGGTACAATTGATGAAGAGATTTATGTTACTCAACCACCAGGGTTTGAAGATCCTGACTATCTAGACAAAGTTTACAAGGTGGTAAAAGCACTTTATGGTTTGCAACAAGCTCCAAGAGCCTGGTATGAAACCTTGGCCAAGTATCTATTGGACAATGGGTTTCACAGAGGTAAAGTAGATCAAACATTGTTTATCAAGAGGCAAAAAGGGGATATTTTGCTTGCCGAGGTCTATGTTCATGACATTATTTTTCGCTCTACAAAGAAGAAGATGTGTACTGACTTTGAGAAACTGATGCATGACAAGTTTCAAATGAGTTCTATAGGAGAACTCAATTTCTTCTTAGGGTTGCAAGTCAAGCAGAAGGAAGATGGTATATTTATCAGTCAGGATAAATATGAAGCTGACATTTTGAAGAAATTTGGGTACACGGATGTCAAGATAGCTAGCACCCCAATGGATCCAGACAAGCCTTTGCTCAAAGATTTAGATGGTGATGATGGTGATGTTCATCTCTACAGGTCAATGATTGGATCATTGATGTATCTAACATCATTTTGACCAGACATTATGTTTGTTGTATGTGTATGTGCCAGATTTCAAGTCACACCTAAGGCTTCACACTTACATGCTATGAAAAAGATTTTTAGGTAGCTAAAAGGTCAACCTAAATTAGGCCTTTGGTGTCCTAGAGATTCTCCCTCTGATCTGGTGACATATAGTGATAGTGACTATGCTGGTGTAAGTTTAGAAAGGAAGTCAACAACAGGAGGTTGTCAATTCCTTGGATGCAGGTTGATATCATGGCAGTGTAAGAAGCAAACTGTGGTGGCAAATTCTACAACTGAGGCTGAATATGTGGCTGCTGCTAGTTGCTGTTGACAAGTA
Organism: Artemisia tridentata subsp. tridentata; assembly: GCA_021014915.2. NCBI lineage: Eukaryota > Viridiplantae > Streptophyta > Magnoliopsida > Asterales > Asteraceae > Artemisia > Artemisia tridentata. Next base: position 198,925,021 of record CP139504.1, read on the forward strand.
CTCTGGATTCAGAATCAAATGCTGGACTATGGGTATAATTTTATGCACACCAAGATTTTTATTGATAATAACAGTACTATATGTATTATTAAGAATCCTGTTTTACACTCTAAAACAAAACACGTTGAGATTAGACATCATTTTATAAGAGACTGCAATGATAAAAAGTTAATTCAAGTTGTTAAAATTCACACAGATAACAATTTTGAAGATTTACTTACAAAAGGTCTTGATGTTGGAAGGTTTTAGTACTTGGTTGCAAGTATTGGAATGTTAAATCCATAAAGTTTTAATCTCTTTGTGTCTTTTTAAAGTTTTGTAAAGGATTAGTACTGTTATATGTTAATACTACTAGTGCAAAATTAGTACTGCTAAGTTAAAACTGTTAGTCAAAATTGATACTGTTAATGAAGAAAATGCTCTGCATTGTGTTTTCTTGGTTTTACACTAACATTTGCAGGATCAACAAGCAGTATGATTGGAATTGGTGCAGTGTGAGATGCAAAAGTGGTGGCATGTTTGATGTAATGCTGTTGCTAAAAGATGGAGAGATTGATTCATGACAGGGAGGATTTAGGGATCACTTGATAAGGGTTTTACACCTGAGTTAGGAGGTTCTTTAAAATCTTTTTCTTGAAATCAACCTATGTTTATCAGGTGGTATTCTGAACATGAATTGATGGTCTTTAGTTAGTCAGATAGTAACTGAGCTAACTCACTCTTTACCATTCTATCATTTGATAGTGTGTTAGTCTAAGGACATCTGGTATAGAGAACAGTGAGCAAACGTGAATCTAATACATTTGTATTAGAGGTAACAGCTGCCACGAGCTGGAAACCCTGTCAAGAAGGCTCTTTTAATGAGTCTATCTGATCACAGGCAGTATTTATACTAAAAATATTGGTTCTCACACAACCAGAGGTTAAATGCAACCAAAAATGGTTAAGTGTCTTCCTTTACACTTAATCCCTTCAAAAAGTTTGAGTGCGGTATTGTTTTTAAGAAAATTTGGGGTAATACTAATGGGCAAAGTTTGTACTGCTAGGGTAAAGTTAGTACTGCTATGCTAATCTTAGTACTACTCGGTTACCGTTAATACTGTTTGGGGCATAACTGTTTTTCATTATTTAAATATAGTCGTTGAGATATTTTTTGTCAATTAGTTCGCTTATAGGTTTCCTAAATTGGATAATTCACAATCTTTTCTTTAATTTATAAGATTTTTTCACGATAAAGAAACGATTTATTCAAGTCGGTCCAATCAAAACCCTAAGTGTTATCTATAAAATCTCAATTGGCTGTACCAACATACAATTCACTCGTAAACGAACATAACCCAGAACCCTAATCAAACTTTTATCATACTTAATGGCGAATTTGGCTTTTTGTGATAAACATAACATGGTTGCATTATTGGAGAAAATAGAGGGAAGTCATGGGTTTCATCAGATATTGGATTTTCCTAATGCTAGCCACATCAGGTATGCTCTCACAGAGAATCCTATTATCTATAGTTCTCTAATCAAACAGTTTTGGCAGACTGTTACTGCTAGAACATTTGATAATGGAGGACAAGATATTAATGCTACAGTTGATGGAAAAATCATGGCTATTACTGAGTCATCTGTTAGGAGACATCTCAAACTAGCAGATGATGATGGTATTAGTTCTTTGCCTAATATTGATATTTTTGAAAACCTTTCCAGATTGAGGTATGTGTCAAATTCTGACAAATTAACTTTTCAAAAAGGACAATTTTCCCCACAATGGAGATTTCTCATTCATATCATCTTACATTGTTTAAGTTCAAAGAAAACTGTTTGGGAGAAATTCAGTAGTAATATTGCAACTGCTCTTATTTGTTTAGCCACAAAAAGGACTTTTAACTTTTCAAAATTGATTTTTGATGGTATGGTGAAAAACTTGGATAGGAAATACAAATTTTTAATGTATCCAAGATTTATTCAAATGTTTTTGAACAAACACAAAAATTTGCTTCTATCTCACAAAACTGTTTATCCAACTCCTAGCCGCACTCAAAAACTTTTTAGTAATATGAGAATGGCTTCTAAGGGTTATAATGGGATAGAAGTACCACTATTTTCAACTATGATTGTTCAAGAAGAAAATGTTCAGGGTGAAGGATCAACAATCCCAGTTGAGTCCCATCACACACCCATAAGTGCTCCTTCATCATCACAACCTCATGTTACACAAACATATAGGAGAAGAATCAGACAGGAATCTGTGGTACCTCAGCTCAGATCTCCTACTCAGACCCCTATAGCAGATAAGGTTGTCAATGTTGGTGAAGGTGACAGAATGGTGAAGGCTGCCACTACTGCCTCTGGCTTAGAAGCTGGATAGGTCTGTGGTAACATAAGTAAGACCCAACCCATGACAACATCTAATGAGTCAAGTTCTCATGATCTTGATTCAGGTGATGGAAACCTTAGCCAACAGGAAACAATAGGGGGCTCAGCTGATCAACCTAGGGTTGAGACTGAGTCTACAATGCCCCATGATTCACCTCTCCCAAGATTTAACACACTTGGAAGTGATGAGGGCAGTCTAAAATTCAAAGAATTGATGGAAATATGTACACAATTGTCAAACAAAGTTACTGGCTTGGATAAAGAATTGAAGGAAACAAAGCAGCTATATGGTACTGCTTATACAAAATTGATCCAAAAGGTAAAGAAGTTGGAACAAAAACTCAAGGCCAGTAAAGCTAAAAGGAGGGAAAATATTGTGGAGTCTTCTGATGATGACACTGATGATGATTTGGAGGATCCTTCCAACTAGAGGAGGAAAATTGTTGAAATTGATGAAGATCCAAACATCACATTAGTTTAATAAGATGCAGAACTTCACGGGAGGCATGAGCAAGATACAGGGTTCAAAGGTACTGCTAAAGATGTTTCTACTGCTCAAGAAAAGGTTAGTACTGGTGAGCCAGTTAGTACTGCTGGTACATCAGTTAGTACTGCCGATGCTGCTGATAAAGGAAAAAGCATTATGCAAGAGTCTAAGCCATCAAAGAAGGTTAGCAAGAGGGTTCAAGCTCAGATAATTTTTGATGAAGACTTGGCTCAAAGGATTCATGATGAAGAACAGGCTAAATTAGAAGAAGAAGAAAAGATTGCAAGATTTATGGTGGAACAAAAGTTCAAAACTAAAGAAGAAGAGAGGTTAGCACAAGAAAAGGCAGATAAGCTTTTATCTCATAAAACTTATGCACGTGACAGGGCAAGTATTAATGAAGAAGAAAGAGAAAATGCCCTTCAAGAGCTGATAGAGATGATTAAGAAGAGTCAGAGTGCAAAGAGAGCTGCTGCAAGAAGGAATAAACCTCCAACTCAAGCAGAAAAGATGAAATGTATGACTAAATACTTGAAGAACCAAGATCATTACACTGCTAGTCAACTTGCAGGAAGGTCATATGAAGAAATTGAAGGTTTATACTTCAAAGCTTATAAAAAGGTCCAAGATTTTATTCCTATGGACACAGAAGAAGAAAGCAGAAGAGTTAAGAGAGTAGGAATAAATTTGGAGTCAGAGTCTTCAAAGAAGCAAAAGGTTGGTGAATACTTACCTACATCAGAAGAGGAAGAAGAAGAAGAATTAACTGAAGAACAGCTACAATAGATGATGATTGTTGTTCTAGAAGAAGGTATGAATGTTGAAGCATTACAGACCAAATATCCAATCATAGTTGGGAGATCTACACTGATGACATAGGGAAATTCTGGAGGATAATAATAGTTGGAAATCATTCTGAGGTATACAAATACTTTGATGATATGCTTAAAGCATTTGACAGAGATGATTTGGTGAAGCTATGGAGTCTAGTCAAAGAAAGATTCAAGTTAACAAAGTTAGCTGATGACAAGGAAAGAATGTTATGGGTGGAATTGAAGAGGATTTTTGAGCCAGATGAAGGTGATAAGATATGGAAGTTTCTGGCAAGTAATCTAGGATTGCAATGGAGATTGTATGATACATGTGGAGTTCACCATGTGTCTACAAAAGCTAGAATTGACATATATATGCTGGTGGAGAAAGAAAACCCATTGTCAAAAGGTGCCCTCACTGTGATGTTGTCTGCAAAACTGACTGTGGATGAGGAGACTGAGATGGTAAAAGAACTGCTAAGGAAGATCTTCATACAGGTTGAAAGAAGATGAAGTGTTTGGAAGAATCCTCTCAGGCTTAAAGGTTTAATTCAAGAAACTTGATGATTTGGAGGTAAATCACATGTTTAGGGGAGGATTGTTGGGAATTAAATGACTTCACACTTTGTAATATTAAGCCAGGTTAGTATTGTCAAGCCAAAGTTAGAACTGTTGAAGATCATAACTAACATTACTAACTAGTTAGTACTGCTAGAGTAAAATACTGATGAAGAAGGTACTGCCAAGAAGATGAAGACATGTGAAGTGACATGTATAGAAGATATTCAGTGTATATCTTATATGTTTAGAAAGATATATATAATTATATATGTTTAGAAGATTTGTAGTTATCTTATAAAGGACTCCTTGGTGTATAAAAGGAGGTCCTAAGTTAAGATGTTAGACGTACATTTTTTATATAGCTTCAAGGTTGTAAACCCTAGTACTACACAAGAGTACTCGTATTATTGATTAATAATATTGAAGCATTTTGGTGATATTGTTATTCTTGCATTACAATACAGTTTATTGTTTCATTGTTTATATTCTTATAGGTATTGAAGAGTAGATTCCGCATACTCTTTGATATTAATAAAGTTTTAAACAAAGTTGTTTTGGATTTATCCAAGGTAACTTAACCTTACAAGCTCAAGGAATCGATCTGTGTTTGGGATTAACATGATCTCTGTTGGTGATCAAGTAACTCTTTTTGACTATTTTATTATTTTATTCAATTATCGTTTATTAGAGTTTGTTTTTTGTCTCTGCCTCCATTCTGCCAGTCTTTATTTTTCCGTTATTTATTTACTTTGTTAATTTTATTTTGTCATAATTTCAATTTTATTAATAGAAGTGTAACCAAAAACTTTATTTCATCTTGAACATATTACATAATGCATATTCTCATGAGTAAGCCCAGGGCATATCACACAACAATTTTGGAGTTAACACATATAAATTAAGCAAACATTCGATGCATAAATACTTTTACATGTAGCTAGATAATGTTAGTTTATGGACACATTTTATATGTGTATGACCGGATTCGAAAACGAGACTACGAGATTGCACACTTTACGTATGTGACTCGATGTTTAATAATTAATATATAAATGTTATGTCTAATTATTATTTCACAATAAACGAATAAAGAGCGTTAAGTAATTAACGAATTGACTAACGGTCGGTAAATATCAACGGGATAAGAAGAAAAGGAAACAAGCCAAGAGAAGGTTCTAGAAACCCTCTCTTGGTTTGGCCGAATAAGGGATCCCACATGGGAATCCATAGTAAACTTGATATCTACCATAAGGGTATAAATACATCCCCATGTATTCATCCTTTGGTACACTTGATTTTAATAGAAGTTCAAACTTCTTCTCTTCTTCCCTTGGTCGATGAGTAAAACCCCGCGTAAGGGATTTACAAGTGACCTTGAGTATTACAAAGGTGTTTGGTTAATCTATTGTGATAAAAAACTAGCATTCACATCGAATCGCTAATAGTACGTGTGTACATGAACGTGGTACAAAGACATTATTGTTTGTGTCTTGGAGGTGTTTGACTTGTGTGTTAGTCGACTTTTACAAAACCCTTTATTTGGGTTTTACTTGTTCTTGATCTATTGATTTCTTGTTTCGCTAGGAATCACACAAGGTACGCATTTTCTTTTATGTTCGGTTAATTAATTATGAATATATGTTTAAGTCTTCCGTTGCGTGCTCTTGTGATTACTTGTTTATATTTTATGATTGTCATGCTTATATAATCCAACAGTGACATCACGAGCCGTTAATATTGTGTAATTAATTACCGAAACACATAAAATTGAATCTTTATGGATAATTGCATGTTAGTCGAATTCTAGGGTTCATAAAATTCGAAACCCTAATTTTTTTTCTTCTATATGTCGATCCATATTTATTAATAAAAAAAATTAGGGTTTATAAAATTTGTAGAAACCCTAGGTTGCATGCAATGTTTTATGTGTTAATTCATGAATAATTGTTATGTGACATGGAATTGTATGCGTATCTTGGGAAAACTTGATTAAATTGTTAATAAGTTTATATGGATCCATGATGAACATGCATGATTGATCACGGATAAATGGATAATATGTAGTAATTGTTACGTGCTTTATATTAACATGCTAATTGTGCAATAATTAATTAGGGTTCGTTAGTAATTAAATTGCACTGGTATAGATATTACCTTTCGTCACACCCAAAATGCATAACTATATGCATATAGTCACACACGTTTTTTTGGGTGTGTGTGTCAAAAAGTCGCGCCACCGTACGTATCATATGGTCACATTGTTTAGTTTGTGGCCATTTTTATTGAAAAAGAGTGACCAAAACTCGAATATGTGTGACTAATTAGGCACAAGTTTTGTTGGATTCATCAGTATGTGTGACTATTTACCATCCTATGGCCACATGAAAATATAATAAATGTGACGTTTGTGATGATTTAGTCACACAGCGTGTGTTGTTTTTTTCTCGTTAGTCACATACAATTTAAAAAACAGTGGCCAAAAGTGTTAATAAGTGTGACCATATGCTGTTTAAAGTGAAGAAATGTGTATTTTGTGTGACTATTGATCATCCAATGGTCCCATGAATTCTTAGTTTGTGTGGCCTTTTGTAATATTTAGCACACAAAGCATGTTTGTTTTGGGTATTTAGTCACATACAATTAAGCATAAAGTGGCCAAAAGTGTTAATAAGTGTGACCATATGCTATTTTAAGTGAAGAAATGTGTATTTTGTGTGACTATTGATCATCCAATGGTCACATGAATTCTTAGTTTGTGTGGCCTTTTGTAATATTTAGTCACACAAAGCATGTTTGTTTTGGGTATTTAGTCACATACAATTAAGCATAAAGTGGCCAAAAGTGTTAATAAGTGTGACCATATGCTGTTTAAAGTGAAGAAATGTGTATTTTGTGTGACTATTGATCATCCAATGGTCACATGAATTCTTAGTTTGTGTGGCCTTTTGTAATATTTAGTCACACAAAGCATGTTTGTTTTGGGTATTTAGTCACATACAATTAAGCATAAAGTGGCCAAAAGTGTTAATAAGTGTGACCATATGCTGTTTTAAGTGAAGAAATGTGTATTTTGTGTGACTATTGATCATCCAATGGTCACATGAATTCTTAGTTTGTGTAGCCTTTTGTAATATTTAGTCAAACAAAGCATGTTTGTTTTGGGTATTTAGTCACATAAAATTAAGCACAAAGTGGCAAAAAGTGTTAATAAGTGTGACCATATGCTGTTTTAAGTGAAGAAATGTGTATTTTGTGTGACTATTGATCATCCAATGGTCACATGAATTTTTAGTTTGTGTGGCCTTTTGTAATATTTAGTCACACAAAGCATGTTTGTTTTGGGTATTTAGTCACATACAATTAAGCATAAAGTGGCCAAAAGTGTTAATAAGTGTGACCATATGTTGTTTTAAGTGAAGAAATGTGTATTTTGTGTGACTATTGATCATCCAATGGTCACATGAATTTTTAGTTTGTGTGGCCTTTTGTAATATTCAGTCATACAAAGCATGTTTGTTTTGGGTATTTAGTCACATACACTTAAGCATAAAGTGGCCAAAAGTGTTAATAAGTGTGACCATATGCTGTTTAAAGTGAAGAAATTTGTATTTTGTGTGACTATTGATCATCCAATGGCCACTTGAATTTTATGTTTGTGTGGCCTTTTGTAATATTTAGTCACACATCGAATTAAACAAAGAGTGACCAATAATGTTGATAAGCGTGACCATAATACGTGACTGCATCTTTTAGTCACAGGGTTATTACTGGTATTTTTAAGTTAGTACTGTTGGAGCAGAGTTGCAACTGCTAGTACTATGCTAGTGCTGCTGGAATGAGTATATTATATATATAAAACAGAATCATAAACAAAAAGAATTTTGAAATTGAATAAAACTCGAATGTATATAACTGAACAGAATATACAATTGTAATGTCGTACATAATCAAATTCTCAAGTACCATAATTTAAAGACTTTTGACTCTTCGCCGGCCTAGCTTGCTTTAGGGCTTCAATAGAGACATTACTTTTGCGCTTCGATGGTGCTGTTGGTCCACAGTTGTTGTCACTTTTCTTTTGCATTGTAGTTGGCAGTGTAACCTGTAGTAACAAAAGACGCTTGTATCAAACATTGAATTATATATTAAGAATTATATATATGTACGTTGAAAAAACACATGTATGTACCCAAAGCAACGATATTTGATTTCTTTAAGTGCCACAGTTTGCAGTTAAATGGCTTAAAAAAAGAATTTTTGCATGTACATATCAGAAATTATTTAAACAAAAGAATAACAAGAAACATGTTGAAATACATATTGTTGGCAGTGCTTGTGTTGGAGACACATTTTGTTCTGATTGGGAATCTGGAGCCCCGTTTTGTCGTGACTTAGGCTTTTTCTTAGGTCCGACAGTTTTAGCAGGTTCCTATATTTATATATAAAAACACGTTACATTATATAAACAAAAGAATAACAAGAAACATGTTGAAATACATACTGTTGGTACTCCTTATGTTGGAGACACATTTCCTTGCGATTGGGAATCTGTAGACCCTTGCTGGCTTGCATTTGAGGCTACTGGCAATTGAGATGACAAATTTAACTTCACCCCTTGTTAACTCAACTTTGCCATCAGTTGAGTAAGTATTCTTTTTGTTTCTGTAATCTCATTGGACAATTTCTTGATCTGGTCATCAGATTCTTTCTGCAAAAAAAAAAATATAGGAAATGTTGGGATTAAAAGTCTTCTTGATGTTGTTAGAGTAACTAATGCTCTTATTTGTGTCAATGCTGCTCAGATGGAGTTAGTGATGCTCATGAACTTCAATTACAAATATGGCTAGTGTTTACCACTGCTAGTACACAATTTACTACTGCTAGTACACATTTAATCCTGCTGGTATATAAGCATAATAATAGAATTTGCAGTCAAACTTACAAGTGTATCTCCCACTGATGTGATCTCATCATCTGGAAATTCGCCATCGTTGTTTACCCTTCCTTTCAACCACATTATACCACGCGGGGGTTCTTCATCTGCTTCAATCTCTTTATTTTCGATCTAATAAACATCAAATGCATACACATGTAAAGTTAAAACAAGATAAACGAAAATATGAAGGTGCATACACATGTGATCTTACCATTTTCTCTTTCAAATAAACATATCCACCTCGTCCCATTTTATGCTGATAAATATTTTTGGAACGCGACATTTTAGCTTTATCAGCTATCTTCTAAAAACACAAAATCATAAGGCGTTTACATGTGGTAATGCTGCAAACTGAAAATTATGAAATGACATATAGACTTAAATAAAGATGACTAATTAAAACCTTGTATTCATCGGTGGTCGTGTTGTTTAAAAATCGACTATACTTGGCCGGGACTTCATTCAGTTTGGAAGGTGTATTTAGGTGGGGCAAAATGTATTCTTCTCTGAGCTTCGTTCTGAAAGTCCTTAGCAGTTTACCAAGACGAGTCATTACCAATTTTCTGAATGTCACGTCAACATCAAAATATCGCTGCAAAGATTAACACAATGTTGTTAATTAGTTGCACATAATGTAACTGCATAGATAAAATTATGTAGTACTGGGTTAAAAAATACAGTAGTATATATGTACAGTGATGTCAGTCCATAGTTTATCTCTTTCTTCTTTATTCACATTCCTCCAGGAAAGATTCTTCAAACCTATATGCTCACGAACCAGATCTCCTAAAAAACTCGTAAACAGTGCTCTATGTAACCCTGATACCCTATTCAATGCATCGAAGGTTACCTTGAGCTTTATTCCACCAGGGTTGCCATATTTCATGCGAAACTTAAATAGCCTGGTCATGCCTCTCTTAGCTAGTATCCGATCTGATTGGTTGGTTCCAGGCGCATCTAGATCTTCCTCATCAGAATACTTTTTGGATCCATAGTCTATGTTGTTATCATCATGTTCATTATCAGCAGGAAGCAAAAGATGATTATCAACAATGGGTTGAATTCCCATGACTCTTGAGTAACAATGGGTACAAGAAAATGATTCTGGCTTTGAGAGTAATGGTGATATAAGAATTGATTATTGTGTTTTCTTTGCAGTTTTTTTTTTAGGAGAGAAAAGAGGGTATAGGAAGAAGATGAATCGTACCTTATTCTTGGTACCCGCTTCTAATTAGGCGATTTCAAAATTTTGGCTCCAAATTCTAATTTCAAAATAACAATTGAATTATTTTAAAATTTTGCCTTAAATTTGAACCTGTTTAGTAAAGCATAAACTTGAAAAAATAAAAATTTTGGCTCCAAATGTTATATATCATTATCTTAATCGCAAATCATGAACCAAGATCTAGAACAAAGATCATGAACACAAACTGCATATCAAATCAAGAACTCAAATTTACACAATTACACCAAAATCATGAACACAACTTGACACCATTTAACACAAACTGCTACCATTAAATCATAAACCAACATGAAAAATGAAGAACACAAAGTGCTACCATTAAATAAATATGTGTAATCATCAAATCAACAACAGAAACTGCTACCATAAAATCTAACTGTGCAATCATCACATCAAGAACACAAATTGCTACCATTTAACAAACCAAAATACTATCATTACAGTTATAAAATAGATACAGTTAAACTACACTAGTTACCAGTTACTGCACCATTAATAATTACATTTATCCAAATTAAATATCAGAATTGCTACTACGTACCATATTAAAGTAATTATCCTCTAGTTCATAATAGTCGAGATGATCACCACCTTTACATAATTCTCAACACATTTAATGTACGAGAAGTCTTCTTCACGGCCATCGGTTGATACAACATCTTCTTACTCGTAACTGCTACTACGTACCATATTAAACTAATTATCCTCTAGTTCATAATAGTCGAGATGATCACCACCTTTACATAATTCTCAACACAACATTTAATGTACGAGAAGTCTTCTTCACGGCCATCGGTTGATACAACATCTTCTTACTCATAACTGCTACTACGTACCATATTAAACTAATTATCCTCTAGTTCATAATAGTCGAGATGATCACCACCTTTACATAATTCTCAACACATTTAATGTACGAGAAGTCTTCTTCACGGCCATCGGTTGGTACATCTTCTTAATTATACGGCAGTCCCAAGACAATATCCTGAGTAAATTTATTTTTATGTGCCTTTTCAACTGGTATTTGAGAGGATTGAGTTTTGGGAGTAGCTTCAGAGGATTCATCTTTGTCATTTACCTACAAGTTGAACGAGTATATATAATGGATTAAGTCTTGAGAATGTGATAAAGGTAGCGAAACAACACTTATTAAATGGACCATTATTACCCCTTTTGTGTCAGCATCACCAGATTCTTCATCGCTAGAGAAATAGAAAGGGCTCTGTCTCTTCCAATCTGTGTTTTCCCATACCTCCTAATAGTTCAACATACCATATGTGTTACAAAAAATTTAATTAATGGTATAATTAAGGTATACAACTTTAGCCACAAACACATAACAACTTTAGTATACCTTGTTGGAAATGATTTTGAATTTGGACCTAGTGCCTGAGGTCTCTTTGGAAGCAGCCTCTCTATTCTCGGGTTTACCTTGGGGTAGGGGTAGGGTCTGTCTACAGCCTACCTCCCCCATACCCTGCCCCGGCGGGATTGGGTTTGTTGTTGTTGTTGTTGTTTGGATTTTTGCCTTTGAACACGTTAAAGCATAAACTTGAATAAATTAAAAATTCACACAGCTTTACATTCAACAATAAATTCACACCTTTTGTGTCAGCATCACCAGATTCTTCATCGCTAGAGAAATAGAAAGGGCTCTTTCTCTTCCAATCTGTGTTTTCCCATACCTCCTAATAGTTCAACATACCATTTGTTTCAAAAAATTTAAATAATGGTATAATTAAGGTATACAACTTTAGCCACAAACACATAACAACTTTAGTATACCTTGTTGGAAATGATTTTGAATTTGGACCTAGGGATTTTTGTCTTTGAACCTGTTAAAGCATAAACTTGAATAAATTAAAACTTCACACAGCTTTACATTCAACAATAAATTCACACAGCTTTACATTAGAATCGGTAACAACAACCCCAAACATCACCATTTATAGATCAAAAGCCTGTTACTAATTATTGTACAATGAATCATCAACTGATATGTGAAAACATTAAAAAACATACCTTTGTTGTCATTTGGATTCATTGTTTGCGTGTTTTTGTTTGCCACGTCTGTTTTTCAAACTATTACCATTAGCTAAATTAAAAGACAAAGATGAAATGAAAGGTGGCCCAGGATCCTACTGTTACCCGTGGGAATCCGCCGTGGGAATAAGAAGAATGTGTGTTTTGATTAGGGTTTATTGATTTTTGTGTCTGTTTACAATTGATCGGTAAAGGGATTAATTGGCCCTTTACTATTGATCAAGTGGTGGTTTGGTTTAATTGCCCCAGGATCCTACTGTTACCCGTGGGAATCCGCCGTGGGAGTAAGAAGAATGTGTGTTTTGATTAGGGTTTATTGACTTTTTTGTCTGTTTACAATTGATCGGTAAAGGGATTAATTGCCCCTTTACTATTGATCAAGTGGTGGTTTGGTTTAATTAAGAGTGGCAAGATGTGTAGAAAAAAAACAAATAATAGTTAAAAAAAATAAAAAATAAAAAAAAAATCTAATGGTGTTGACGTGGCGGTGAAAACCAACTATAGCCGACGGTTCGGGTTCGTGGCGGGTTTTAGTGTACCCGTACCCGAACCCGTTTATAATATACCCGTACCCGCCCCATATCCCACCGGATACCCGATTAATATTATCCATCGGTTTTTCGGGTTTCCCCGCGGGTATCGAGGTTATCCATAATTAAAAGTTAAAGAAAATGAATATCGTATCAAACGATTTAACGCAACATATCGCAACGCAACGTACTCGGCACGATATTCACCAAAAAAATCAAATGCGCAAGAGGTTTCAAAAGTTAATCATTCTCATTTCAAAAAATAATCTCGTTTTAGCCTTTTAAAAGGTTTGGTATCCTCATTCGTGTAACGGTAGAGAACACGGACTCACGAGTACTCACTCCGAAAAAAACGAATAACTGAATTAATATCGAGAAGAGTATTGACAATAACTCGAGTCGAGACGAGATGACGAAAACAAGTCAAAGAGATAACTAACAACAAACATATCAAATAAGATGAGTCGATTTGTAATCGTCTGTATTTTCCCATAATCCCGTTTATTAGTACAAGGTATACTCGTTTTATGATTTAAAACAAGTTTGGACTTACGACAAAATTAATCTTTGGAAATAACAAAATTTCGCCAAGACCCTTTCATTTATCGAACGTTTCCAATTCAAAAGACTTTATTGAAAATCAATTTCCCGAGTAATTTATAATATAACGAGTATTTATATAAACCCTAAACCCTAAACCCTAAACCCTAAACCCTAAACCCTAAACGCTAAACCAATCCGTAACTCAAACAATAACCAAACGAATAGTCCAATAAATCCAAATATGTTAGTGTACGGGTAGCATGTCTCGAATAGTCCAATATCCCTCGTGTGTTCCGTTTTTATCCCAAATGTCACACGAAAGGTTTTCAAAATCGAGATCCTACATAGGATCTTAAGTAGGATCTCGATTTTGAAACCCTTTCGTGTGACATTTGGGATAAAAACAGAACACACGAGGGATATTGGACTATTCGAGACATGCTCTTGCGCATTTCATTTTTTTGGTGAATATCGTGCCGAGTACGTTGCGTTGCGATATGTTGCGTTAAATCGTTTGATACGATATTCATTTTCTTTAACTTTTAATTACGGATAACCTCGATACCCGCGGGGAAACCCGAAAAACCGATGGATAATATTAATCGGGTATCCGGTGGGATATGGGGCGGGTACGAGTATATTATAAACGGGTTCGGGTACGGGTACACTAAAACCTGCCACGAACCCGAACCGTTGCCATCCCTAGTTACCGGCTATAGTTGGTTTTCACCGCCACGTCAACACCATTAGATTATTTTTATTTTTTTTTAACTACTATTCTTTTTTTTTCTACACATCTTGCCACTCTTAATTAAACCAAACCACCACTTGATCAATAGTTGGAAATATTGAGTTTGGAAGTTTATTATTCACAAAGCATGATATACAACTAGTTGTTGCATCAACTCATTGTACATGGAAAGTCAATACTTGGTAAATGATTGCGTGGTTTTGTAACCTTACAACAGGTTTTACCTCTCGAGGGATCTCAAGAGGCTTACAACCCCACCAGGCAGTGTACCTGACCGATGTAGTATAGTGTAGTGGTAAGTACGGGGGATTGATCGTTCTCCACAGGGAATAGTGTTCGTTAGGTATGAAAGGCTACTCTAATTAGGTCTAAGGGTTGAGGAAGATTCTTTTTTTATGTTTTTATAATTTTATGAAAGCAAATAAAATCTCGGTTTTGAAGGAGTGGGCGGAATTAGTTGCTAGTCAACTAACCCAAAATTACTACGGATGCAAATAAAATAAAATAACAAAAATGAAATGTGGTGAGAAACTTATGTGTAGAGAAATGTGTTTACTTAGATTTCCTTACTCCCTAACTATCTTTTACCGGTTAATTAGTGTGTATTAGTCGCGTGGATGACGGGTGTATTCCTTAATACCATTCGTGGGGTGGCGTACTTACTTCCCCAACTCTACAAGCTCCTACTTCACTCCTATGTCGAGCCGGCTAGGAAGCTCCTAACATGGGATCACTAGAATTCGCTTGTGCATTAAATACAACCATAAAAATCTTTAGTACGCGTTTGGTTCATGTTTCTTAAGACGTTCAAGCAAGTTACCGAATAGGAAGTTAGCCAGTTTTCTTAAGCCTAACATAGATAAACAATCATCCAATACAACTAACAACACACTAACAACCAATAATCAATAGCTAAGTTTCATTAGATCTAAGCAAACACAAGATAAATTTAGCCTAACATGTTAAACAAAAGACAAGAATAAGATAGAATCAAACAACACATAGACATATTGAATGATTAATTGATAACTTATCTTTCAATGAAACATGGAAGATCTCAAGGCAAAAAGCCCTGAAAAAGTAGCTAAAATCGTCTTAGGGTTTTATCCCAAAATTCCACACACTCAGCTCTCCCTAATGACAAAAGATTAGAAAACTATATATAGATTTTTGGATCTGACGGCGTCACCTTATGGAGTGTGACGCCGTCACCTCGCCGCTTCTAGGGTTCCCGGATGACCTTCTTGACGCCGTCCTCTTTAGCTCTTCAAAAATCCATTCTGGCTTATCAAGGCTTGACGTCGTCGAACCATGAACGTGACGCCGTCCCCTTATGATTTAAGCCGTGACGCCCTTGATCAAGTTAAAGCGTGACGCCGTCAGAATTCACATGCTATTTTCACTGGCTTATCATGAGTAAATTTCACGTCCAACTTTTCTTGCCAAAGCATGACGCCGTCTAGAGTAAATCTTGACGCCGTCAAGAGTAACTTTTAGCCGATTTTTGAGACTTTGTCGTTTTCTTCACTTTTATGCTCCATAAACGTCCAAAATGCCTCCTTTTCCAGATTTCTCCTCAAAAGTACCTAAAATGACAAAAGGAACGATTTAGGGCAATATTTGATCAAATAAATACGATTTAAGGCTTAAATGACCCCTTAAAAGCGGTACACTTTTCGCCTCATCAAATACCCTTACACTTGAGATTTGCTTGTCCTCAAGCAAATGCGCTTTTATTCTAATCAAAATACAAGTTAGGGGTCATTTAATGCAAACATAAAAGTAATTACAACAAATAATCGTTCCACTTCAATCATAATAAGCACGGAGATTATAAACTAGCACCTCACAAGTAGTGTTTAGATACTCACATCTCTCAAGTGTCATCAAAATAAATCTCATAAATGAAAACGGATAATATCTCTCACTACCTATCATAGCAAATAGATTACCATAGGCTTGGGAAAGGATCGAAAACCTCCTCCACTAGGCGTAAGCACCTAAGATAAACTATCAAAGAGGGCTTTTAAATGGGTTATAACGTTAGGTGTAGGGAAAAGGAAAACACGGTTTTGTTGGATAAAGGATATTTTACTGGTGGCGAGTTAAAAATCTTGATCAATTACATGTACTATACAATGTTGCTAAGCCAAGACTAGACTCGATCTTAAGCTAGAAACAAAATAACAAAATAACAAAAATATAAAACAAACATAAAATGAAACGGGATGGTAGTCCGTATGTTTTTTTTCTACTTTTCTTTTTCTCATTTTTTTTGTATTTTTCTTGATTTTTTTTTCGATTTTTTTTTTTTTTTTTTTTTTTTTTTTTTTTTTTTTTTTTTTTTTTTGCATACACTTTTGCCCTACCATCCAAAATAATACATCATAGGGGCATTGCATCCCCCTTACACTTGAATTTTTACATAACTTTACAAATACTAATCTAATGACTCGAATTAAGATAATTGAAAAACTTGGAGTACTTTTAAAATATTTAGCACATATGGGGGTAATAAATGATGTTCTTCCCCATTACTCCATTACACTAGTACTTTACCCATGAGTCCCAATCGTCCCAAAACAATATGTACAAGGATATGACTCGACTTAGCAACCATGTAATCAATTAGATAATTAACTTGGGTTTAAACAAATGTTGTAACAATAATGCACTAAAGATGAGTGCATACAAGGTAGGCTAAGGCGATTTGGGTGTACATTTTAGTGGGGTGTAACAAATTCTTCCTTTAAGTAAAATGCTTAAAGGTCGAAACGAAAAGATAGGCTCTGAGGGGTGTACTAGGGGTATCGTGTACTAAAAATGAGTACAACGCAAAGGGTGTGGGAGAATTACTTGACCAATGTAGCCAACGTAATTATAACAAAAACACAGGTGTAAAACAGTGGGTTAATCCTAATGCCTCTTATCATGTAGTAAATCTAACTACACGAATGTAGTCTCACTTGTGGCCTCGGAATGGTCCTAACGCAAGTTCTAGAATCTAAGTGCTACCGGTACACACATCATAGCATAAATGCTTTTCCTACCAATTCTAGGGGCGAACCTCACATATTTGGGGTGGAAAATTTTTTAGTGGTACGGTTTTTGTGCTAGTTATATAACTCCTATCCGTGAGACGCTCATTAAGATCAAAGTTTCACTCCTATATGTTGTAAAAAATTTTAAATTTGGCATTAAAATTACCTTAACAAGTATTTCTCTCAGTTTTATTACACATCTACTATTAAACAAACAAAAATCAAGCGCAATTGTATTCTCTAAAATCGTACTTTTACCCTCCCCTTACACTTAAGATGAACATTGTCCCCAATGTTCAAATAATAAGATGTAAAAGCAAAAAGTAAAAGAATGAAATCAAATACTCCCCTGATTCGCTCGGTGGATAATGAAATTACACGGTTAAATCTTCCTCCAAAGAGAATGTTGAAGCTCCATGACTAATGCATCGCCATAAGCTTGATTCAAAACATTTCCTTGTCCAAAATAACCTGTTAAACCTGAGAAAACAAACACGAAAACCTGCATAACATCGGCGGGATAAAATCTATATATAAGGATATAATGCTTGTGGAATGATAACTTTGCCGATTCCTGGAGATTATAAGTTGGAGATTTAATAAAAACTTTTTTTAAAAACAAAACTTTCAAAAATTTCTGAAAATTAAATCTGACGCCGTCAGGTTATAACCCCTGACGCCGTCAGAAATGACCTGACAAAAATTTTCATTTTAAGTTTCCGGAAAATTTCTGGAAAAACCTTTACCTTACTTCCTGGAAATCCTGCAAAACCTCATTATGACTCGATACAAGCATTTGACTCAAACAAATACTAATATGTATGCTAATTTATTATTATTACGATTCATGTTAATTTGTGTTCTAATAAACCGATTTAGATTTCCATTACACTTATCTTTTGCAAAATACCTTTATATGTAGTTAAGACGAAGTTAAAAACAACATAAAGCATTTTCACAAATTAGTTTTTAACATGAATCAATACTAATAAAAATTAAACACACATACGGAAAATAAAATCAAACAAGCAAATAAATAAACACACAAAGCAAATAAAACAAATAAAGCTTGGGTTGCCTCCCAAGAAGCGCTTTTCTTTATTAACGAGTCTTGTAGCTAGACTCAAAGTCACGTACATTACGTGACTTCTTCATCGAAAGTTATGTCTTCCTCATTGATCATTTCATTACCATTCTCTTGATAATGCTTGACTCGTTGAATATTCACAGTGAATTCTCTATCCTCGTCGTCAATTAATACAACGGCTCCGGTTTTAGAGGAGCTCCTTACGATAAAAGGTCCATACCATCTAGATTTAAGTTTCCCAGGAAATAGCCTTAAGCGAGAATTATATAATAAGACCTTGTCTCCTTCTGAAAACTCCTTGGGTCTCTTAATCCGTTGGTCATGCCATCTTTTCGCCCTCTCTTTGTATGTGATGGAAGATTCATAAGCCTCTAATCTCAATTCATCAAGCTCTTGGAGCTGTAAGAATCTATTTGTTCCCGCAACTGTATAATCCAAATTACAAGCCTTAAGTGCCCAATATGCTTTGTGTTCCAGTTCTACTGGAAGGTGGCATGCCTTGCCATATACCATACGGAACGGGGTTGTCCCGATTGGTGTCTTATAGGCGGTTCGAAATGCCCACAAAGCCTCGTCGAGCTTAAAAGACCAATCTTTTCTGTTTTGATTAACCGTTTTCTCTAAGATTCTCTTTATGGCTCTATTAGTGTTCTCGACTTGACCGTTTGTTTGAGGATGGTAAGCGGTGGAGAATCGGTGAGAGACTCCATATCTTTTCATGACTTTCTCCATTTGTGAATTGCAAAAATGGGTTCCCCTGTCACTAATAAGAGCCTTCGGAATTCCGAACCTAGCGAACAATTTCTTTAAGAAATGAATGACTACCCTAGCGTCGTTAGTCCTAAGGGCTTGTGCTTCCACCCATTTCGAAACATAATCAATGGCCACCAAGATGTATTCATTCCCTCCAGAAGATGGGAATGGTCCCATGAAATCAATTCCCCAGACATCAAAAACCTCACAAACTTGTATATAATTCTGTGGGGCTTCATCCCTCCTAGAGATATTCCCGGCTCTTTGACATGCGTCACAAGTTTGTATCATTCCCTTCACATCACGAAATATTGTAGGCCAATAGAATCCCGCGTCGAAGACCTTTCGTGCAGTAGTGCTTATTCCGTGATGTCCTCCAGATGGACCTGCATGACACTCTTTCATAATTCTGACAGCCTCTCTTTCCGAAACACAACGCCTGATTACCTGATCTGGACATCTTCGAAATAAGAAGGGTTCATCCCAAAAGTAGTACTTTAATTGATTAAAGAACCTCTTTTTTTCATGCCTGCTCATATGCTCAGGGATGACTCTACTTGCCAGGTAGTTAGCATAATCCGCATACCAAGGTTCAGAATCATTTATTAACATGAGCTGCTCTTCAGGAAATGTTTCCCGAATCTCACTCTTGTCAGATTCAGCGAGGCTGGGGTTTTCGAGACGAGAGAGATGATCAGCCGCAAGATTCTCTGCTCCTTTCTTATCACGAATTTCAACATCGAACTCTTGCAATAGTAGGATCCAACGAAGTAACCGTGGTTTAGCATCCTGTTTAGCGAAAAGATATCGAATAGCTGAATGATCCGTAAAAACAACCGTTTTAGAAAGGACAAGATACTGGCGAAATTTATCAAAAGCGAATACCACGGCTAGTAATTCCTTTTCAGTGGTAGTGTAGTTTTCTTGAGCAGGATTCATGGTTTTGCTAGCGTAGTATATTGGCTGAAAGTGTTTGTTAAGCCTTTGGCCTAATACTGCTCCAACAGCATAATCACTAGCATCGCACATGATTTCAAAGGGTAACTCCCAGTTAGGGGTAACCATAATTGGAGCTTGGGTAAGTTCCTGCTTCAATAGATCGAATGCGTCCTTGCACTCTTGAGAGAAGTCGAACGGGGCATCCTTCATGAGTAACTGAGTCATTGGTTTAGCTACCTTTGAGAAATCCTTAATGAATCTCCTATAGAAGCCAGCATGACCCAAAAAACTACGGATTGCCTTGACAGTTGTTGGATAGGGAAGTTTGGATATAGCTTCAATTTTTGCCCGGTCTACTTCGATTCCACTTCCTGAAATTTTGTGCCCCAACACAATCCCTTCTTTTACCATAAAGTGGCACTTTTCCCAGTTTAGTACCAAGTTGGTCTCCTCACAACGTTTGAGCATTTTCTCAAGGTTAGCAAGACAGCGATCAAAAGAGTTCCCAAAGACTGAAAAATCATCCATAAAGACCTCCATGCTGTCTTCCATTAACTCATGGAAGATTGCCGTCATGCAGCGCTGGAAAGTGGCGGGGGCGTTACATAGTCCAAAGGGCATTCGCTTGTAGGCGAAGGTGCCATACGGGCATGTAAACGTGGTCTTTTCTTGGTCCTCAGGAGCGATAGGGATTTGGAAATACCCTGAGAACCCATCTAGGAAGCAGTAGTACTCATGCCCTGCTAACCTTTCCAACATTTGGTCGATAAATGGGAGAGGGAAATGATCTTTTCGGGTTGCATCATTCAACTTCCTATAATCGATGCACACACGCCATCCAGTTACTGTTCGTTGAGGTACTAACTCATCCTTATCATTCTTCACCACCGTCATTCCTCCCTTTTTTGGTACAACCTGTACAGGACTTACCCATGGACTGTCCGAAATCGGGTAAATTAGTCCTGCATCTAGGAGCTTAATGACTTCCTTCTTTACGACTTCCTTTATGTTGGGATTTACTCGCCTTTGAGGTTGCACGCTGGGTTTATAATCCTCCTCCATGAGGATTTTATGCGTACAAAAGGTAGAGTCAATACCCTTGATATCGGCTACACTCCATGCTATAACTCCTTTATATTTTTTTAAAACTCCTAAGAGTTTATCTTTTTGTTCACTTTTCAAGGAGGAGCTTATGATTACCGGAAGTTGATCTTCTCCTTGAAGGAAGGCATATTCAAGGTTGTTCGGGAGTTTCTTGAGTTCTAACGTGGGTGGCTCGATGATGGAAGGTTTAAGTTTGTTCTCGGGTTTACGAAGCTCAAGCTGTTCGATTTCTTGTCTGGGATAGAAGGAGACTGCATTCACATCCATAGCCTTTTCCTCCTCTAAGATGGGTAAGAAAGCTTCATCTCGCAACCAACCAGCTTCCACCTGTTCATCTACACAATTATCAATCTCGTCGGATAGTTCATCGATTTCTTCGATGAAATACAGTTGATTATCTGCTTCGAGAGAAAGATTCATAGTGTCCTTGATGTCGAAGGTTAAGCTATCGGCCCCCACTCGTAAGGTTAGTTTGCCGTCATGAACATCAATAACAGCACGAGAAGTTGCAAGGAAGGGTCTTCCTAGAATGATGGGCACAAGATCATCTTCTTCCATTTCTAGGATGACGAAGTCAACTGGAAATTTAAACTTCCCTACCTTAACCAGCACATTCTCGCATATTCCTAAGGGGTATTTGACTGATCTATCGGCCAGTTGGATGCTCATACGGGTTGGTTTCAGCCCAGAATACCCTAGCTTGAGGAACAGGGAATGCGGCATAAGATTGATGCTTGCTCCTAAGTCGGCTAAAGCATTTTTGACTGAAAGAGATCCAATTGAACAGGGCAAGGTGAAACTACCTGGGTCGTCCACCTTCTTTGGTAGCCCTCGTTGGGTCACCACAGAACATTCTTCTCCTAAGGTTACAAGACCCTCGAGTCCTTTCCTGTTGGTGAGCAGCCTCTTGAAGTATGTACTATATTTGGGCATATGATAACATGCATCAAGAAGGGGTATGGTGACGACCGAATTCTTCAAATATGACAGGAATCTTTTATTATCACTTTCGGCCTTTTTATTCTTGAGGCGAGATGGGTATGGGACTTTAAGGGGCTGTTTGGCAGGAGTAGGTGGGGATGGAGTTACCGGAGGGGTTTGCTCGGGATTTTCGTTGTTCACATTATCGTTCTCCTCATGAGGGGTGTTGGGTTCCATGGCGTTAGATGGTTGATCTGGGTAGGGTGGATCCTTAGTAGTTGTTCCAGCACGAGTGGTGATGGCGAGTAAAGGATCTCTTTGCGGCTCGCCAAGGCCGTCGAGAGTGGCGTTGAGTTCTGCGAATTTGGCCTTTACGTTGGTTTGTTGGCTATTGATAAAGTCGTCAAGACCATTTAGTTGCAGATTCTTTTCAAACGTGAAATGCCCGAGATCATCCTCAAAAGTGCTCCTAACCTTATAGTCAGGATATTCTCCTCCTCCCTCTTCTCTCACAAGATTTCCCCAAGGGGTGAAATCATTGTTTTGGTAGAAAGTTAAGAGCGAAGGATCATCGAAGATGTCGTGGCTTGACAAGCACGCTTGTTCGGTGGTGGTATCATCCTCGCATTCCTCCACTTCATGCGGGCCGCCACATTGATCACAGATCAAGTATGGGTTTGATAACCGCTTAGTTGGTTGCGACTTGTCTAGATAAGATACCTGATCATTCAATCTACTCACCCGGCTAGCAAAAGGAGGCTCTTTCATGATCTTGGAAACGCTCATGATCGAATCGGGTTCATCCCAGGTATCGTCTTGATCATTCGCGTATTCCTCAATTCTATTCCATCCTTCCTCAACGCTTAGTTTGGCTATTTTTCCTTTTGATGAATTATTAATGCCCAATTGGTCGTTTTTGGAGACACTGTCATAAAAGATTTGGACAAGAAGCCAGAGTTCAATGCCATGATGAGGGACCTGTCTAATTAGATCCTTGAATCTAACCCAAGATTTGTGAATAGGTTCTGCTGGTCCAACTTGGAAGCGGAGGATTTCGTCTCTCAACTTTGAAGTTCTTCCTATGGGAAAGAATTTCTCATAGAATTTTGAGATAAGCTGTTCCCATGTGAAGATGGATTCGGAAGGAAGTTGGTTATACCAGTCTCCGGCTCTTTCATGAAGGGTGAAGGGAAAGAATCGCAACCGGGAGGTATCTCTAGTGGCTCCGTCCGTATGGAGGGTATCCACTATTTTCAGGAAGTCCTTGATGTGTTGGATTGGATCTTCAGTTTTCAATCCGTGAAACTTGCATACACTTTGGACCAGCCAAATATCAGTTGCACGCAAGACCCCATCCGTGTGTTCATTTGGAAAAACGATAGCATTGGAAAAACCACGAGGGGTGGGAGAAGAGTAGTCCTTGAGACATTTGGGGATTGGGATTTCGGGAACTTCCATATCGTGATTGGGTTGAGGGCTAGGAGGTGTAGAATGATGATTGGATTCTTCCTCGGAGAGGGCATCATCAAAATTGATCGTGGATGGTTCAGCCGCTTGGTGGAGTCGCCTTAATTTATGCATTTCCCTTTCGGGTTCAGCATAGGGTGTGGCAAGAGTCTTTATCGAGCTTCGGCTCCTAGTGATTCTAAGATTAGGGGGGTCATCATCCAAAATTAGGGAATATCCTCCTAAAGTGCGGGCTCTAGGAGGTGGTTGTGGTTGTTGTGGTGGTGGGTTGTTGTGGTTAAGGATATTACCATCTTCCATGATGTCGGATGGTATGGTTACGAACAAAGACAGAAGAAAATAGATAGACTAAAGAAAACCTAGAAAAATAAAATAAAAATCTCACTAGAAAGAGAATCTAGTGAGTAGACCTAATAGAAATAAAAATTCAACCTAAACAATAACTATTCCCCGGCAGCGGCGCCAAAACTTGATTGCGTGGTTTTGTAACCTTACAACAGGTTTTACCTCTCGAGGGATCTCAAGAGGCTTACAACCCCACCAGGCAGTGTACCTGACCGATGTAGTATAGTGTAGTGGTAAGTACGGGGGATTGATCGTTCTCCACAGGGAATAGTGTTCATTAGGTATGAAAGGCTACTCTAATTAGGTCTAAGGGTTGAGGAAGATTCTTTTTTTATGTTTTTATAATTTTATGAAAGCAAATAAAATCTCGGTTTTGAAGGAGTGGGCGGAATTAGTTGCTAGTCAACTAACCCAAAATTACTACGGATGCAAATAAAATAAAATAACAAAAATGAAATGTGGTGAGAAACTTATGTGTAGAGAAATGTGTTTACTTAGATTTCCTTACTCCCTAACTATCTTTTACCGGTTAATTAGTGTGTATTAGTCGCGTGGATGACGGGTGTATTCCTTAATACCATTCGTGGGGTGGCGTACTTACTTCCCCAACTCTACAAGCTCCTACTTCACTCCTATGTCGAGCCGGCTAGGAAGCTCCTAACATGGGATCACTAGAATTCGCTTGTGCATTAAATACAACCATAAAAACCTTTAGTACGCGTTTGGTTCATGTTTCTTAAGACGTTCAAGCAAGTTACCGAATAGGAAGTTAGCCAGTTTTCTTAAGCCTAACATAGATAAACAATCATCCAATACAACTAACAACACACTAACAACCAATAATCAATAGCTAAGTTTCATTAGATCTAAGCAAACACAAGATAAATTTAGCCTAACATGTTAAACAAAAGACAAGAATAAGATAGAATCAAACAACACATAGACATATTGAATGATTAATTGATAACTTATCTTTCAATGAAACATGGAAGATCTCAAGGCAAAAAGCCCTGAAAAAGTAGCTAAAATCGTCTTAGGGTTTTATCCCAAAATTCCACACACTCAGCTCTCCCTAATGACAAAAGATTAGAAAACTATATATAGATTTTTGGATCTGACGGCGTCACCTTATGGAGTGTGACGCCGTCACCTCGCCGCTTCTAGGGTTCCCGGATGACCTTCTTGACGTCGTCCCTCTTTAGCTCTTCAAAAATCCATTCTGGCTTATCAAGGCTTGACGCCGTCGAACCATGAACGTGACGCCGTCCCCTTATGATTTAAGCCGTGACGCCCTTGATCAAGGTAAAGCCTGACGCCGTCAGAATTCACATGCTATTTTCACTGGCTTATCATGAGTAAATTTCACGTCCAACTTTTCTTGCCAAAGCATGACGCCGTCTAGAGTAAATCTTGACGCCGTCAAGAGTAACTTTTAGCAGATTTTTGAGACTTTGTCGTTTTCTTCACTTTTATGCTCCATAAACGTCCAAAATGCCTCCTTTTCCAGATTTCTCCTCAAAAGTACCTAAAATGACAAAAGGAACGATTTAGGGCAATATTTGATCAAATAAATACGATTTAAGGCTTAAATGACCCCTTAAAAGCGGTACACTTTTCGCCTCATCATACATGGAAAGTCAATACTTGGTAAAAGGAAATCGTAAAACTTCAATTGACATTTTACTTTTGGCGCGCGCCGTCGATCCCTTTTCCCGCCTAAAGTCTTGAGAACCATTTATCTACCTCTCCAGCCTATTTATACCTATCGATTGTATACCAAATAACACACACAAACACATATATCCCTTTCAATTCAAAGAAAACTTCAAAAATGGTAGCAAATAATGTTAACTTTCAAAATTATGCTAAAGAGTACGAGTGGGTGTTAAACAACAATTTGCTG
Source organism: Artemisia tridentata subsp. tridentata (assembly GCA_021014915.2). NCBI lineage: Eukaryota > Viridiplantae > Streptophyta > Magnoliopsida > Asterales > Asteraceae > Artemisia > Artemisia tridentata. Next base: position 198,950,866 of record CP139504.1, read on the forward strand.
TTTGACGCAGTGTTTAATGCTTTCGGGTATGAACCCATTGCAGATTATGGGTCGTATAGGAAGGTAGATACGTGGATGAGGGGTCAAATTTTGAACAAGTAACCTATCAGATGCCATCATGTCCTCCTCTTGCATCCTCCTTAAATCAGAAATGTTTTCAAGAGCAGAATCAAAACCATATAAAAGCTCTAACTCCTTGATCATCTTATCCCTATTGTTTATCAGCATTCTTTTCTCAGAAACCTTGTGCCTCAAATCATGAACTTCCTTGGAAGTAGCTTCAACCTGTCGCTCATAGTAAACTAGCATCATGTCTTTCACAAGCTTTGAGTTTGCAACTGTTGCCAATTCAGAATAAATCACTAGTTTAGTTTCCATATATGATTTCGATAACAAAAAATTTTGAGATTTTTTGTAATTTTTAAATTTTATTTTGGTTTGTTAAGAAGAGATGAAAATTATGAGAGGTATGTTGCTTTATATACAACAACAATCAAGAAACACCTAGAGGAAGGAAGATGTATCGAGCCTAGCAATGTGAATAGTGTGTAATGATGAAATAGCCTTCCCCATAATTACTTGCAAGTTGCAAGTTGCAAGTTGCAACAAAAACCATTAATACTATACTAACAGAGTATTTTTTTAATTTTCACTTTGCAACAAAAACCATTAATACTAGATTTTACTAATGTATGGTTGTAATATTTTCAAAATAAACATTTTATCCCACATTAGAGTTAGGCCCAAATGTATCAAACATTTACAATTTTATATTGGTTTAATTTGTGACTGGTACTAGCAGTACTAACTTTATACTAGCAGTACTAAATTTCACTAGCAGCAATACCTTTTGTACTAGTAGTGGTAAATACTTGGTTTACTTATGCACAAATGATTTGATGCTTATATTGGTTTAATTTGTGACTTGTAGGATACATACGTTACCATTTGACCTCAACAATAGCATGGACAAGTCTTGGATGAAAACTAGTAGGACCAAGAAACAATATATTGCTGGAGTACACGCATTTATTAAGTATGCAGAACACAACTTGCAGAAGATGATGAACATCGACCCACGAGGTAATAAACAACAGCTTAAGATGCCATGTCCGTGTATCTCATGTTTAAACCGCATAGAGCATAAAGTGGAGAATGTGCAGTTCCATTTATTCTGCCACGGGATTAATCAAAGCTACACAAAATGGGATGAACATGGAGAAAATGATGAGCAAGCAACAACTGCCCAAATACCTGTTAATGCTACAACAGAGGAGTTTGTTGATGACACGGATTTCGACATGGATTTTGTTCCAGAAATTCCAACAGATGGCCCAGCAACAGTGAACATGGTTAATGGTGCAAAAGAATGTTTTGATGAGGATAACCTTGCCAAGTTTCAACAACTATTATTAGACGCGGAGAAGCCACTTTACGAAGGATGTCCTGACTTCTCAAAGTTGTCCGCAATAGTTAAACTACTCAACTTGAAGGGTAAGTATGGAGCTTCTGATAAGTTCTTTACTGAATTACTAGGATTGTTGAAAAAGATGCTACCTCTTGGTAACGAACTGGTTGAAAAAACTTATGAGGCAAAAAAACTAGTGAGAATGATGGGATCAGGATACAAAAAGATACATGTATGTAGCAACAACTGCATTCTTTACTGGAAGGTTAACAAGGAGTTGACTGTTTGTCCAACTTGTGGGACATCAAGATGGAAGGTGGATAGTAAGACACATAAAGTGTACGAAAACATTCCGGCAAAGGTAATGTGGTACTTTCCAATTATACCAAGACTGCAACGCCTCTTTAAGTTAGAAAGTATTTCAGAAGATCTAACATGGCACGCAACAAGGAGGATAACAGATGGTGTTTTACGTCACCCCGCAGATTCACAGGCATGGCGTACCATAGATGAAAAATTCCCCGAAATTGCTGAAGATCCGAGAAATCTACGGCTAGGAATATCGGCTGATGGGGTTGACGTCAACTCAGGAAATAGGCATCACAGTGTATGGCCAGTTTTATCTGTCATATACAACCTTCCTCCATGGTTGTGTATGAAAAGAAAGTTTATCATGCTTTCGGTATTGATATCAAGATACCCGGGAAATGATATCGATGTATTTTTAGAACCATTGGTTGATGATCTGCATACCTTATTCGAGGAAGGGGTTGATACATACGATGCTTCTAAAAAAGAAAACTTTAATCTGCATGCCGTTATGTTATGGACGATAAATGATTACCCTGCACTTGGTACATTATGTGGCTGCCCATACAGTGGATTCAAAGGTTGTGTAGTATGTGGGAAAGATACAACTGTGTTAGACTTTCCGCCTCATCCAAGCAAAGTTATGCTGGACACAGACGATATCTACCATACAACCATCCGTTCAGAATGCAAAGGAAGGCGTTTAATGGACAAGAAGAACCACGTCATGCTCCAAATCCATTGACCGGGGAACAAATATACAACGAGGTACAACATATTGAAAATAAGTGGGGAAAAGGAAAAACCTCGAAAAACCAAGATCAAGATACCAGAGGCAGAGGTGGGAAGATTAAAAAGCAGAAAAGGAAAACAACAGAAGAAGAGGGTAGTTCAAGCCAAGCAAATGAAGCATATTGGAAGAAATTGAACATTTGGTATCGAAAGCTAAGGTATTGGAGGCATCATTCTGTTCCGCATTGTATTGACTTCATGCATGTAGAAAAGAATGTTGGTGAGAGTCTACTCGAAATTTTGCTGAATGTTCCTGGAAAGACAAAAGATGGAATGAATGCTCGACTGGATCTGGAAGAGTTGGGGATAAAAGAAGAGTTGTTTGCTAGGCAAGAAGCAGAAAAAACAACACTACCTCCAGGAGGTTACACATTAACGAATGCTGAAAAAGACATCTTTTGTGAAACGTTAAGCAACATCAGGGTACCACAAGGCTATTGTTCAAATTTCTCTAGTTTGGTCAGCCTAAATGATAGGAAGCTCATTGGCCTTAAATTGCATGACTATCACATGCTAATGCAACAGTTTTTACCCATTGCTATACGTTCAGTCATGCACCCGCCCACACGATATTCTATTATCAGGTTTTGCTTTTTCTTTAAATCTATATGTAGGAAAGAAATCAGCTTGCAAGAACTAGATAAGATGCAAGAAGAACTTGTTGTTACACTGTGCCTACTCGAGAAGTTCTTTCCTTCGTCATTTTTTGATATTATGATACAGTTGACTGTGCACCTAACTAGGGAGGTAAAATTATGTGGTCCCATATGCTTTCGGTGGATGTATCCCTTCGAAAGATGTATGAAGGTTATTAAAGGACATGTGCGAAACAGAAATAGACCAGAGGGATGCATTTCTGAGGAGACTATCGCGGAAGAAACAATAGAGTTTTTTAGCGAATATCATAAAACCAGTGTTGCAAATATCGGCCGATACGGCCGATTAATCGGCGATTAATCGCTTAAAGGCCTGGACCTTGGAGAGATTTACAAGGTTATCGGCCGATTAATTGGCCGATTCAAGAAAATCGGCCGATTAATCGGTTAAATATCGCTTAAAGGCCCCCGACCGCCACAGTAACAATAGACGTTTTTTGCAACATATCATAAAACCATGAAAACTATTGGTATCCCAGCTGATAAACATGTAACCAATGAAGATGAGGACGGAAAGCCATTGTCGGCCGGCAAACCAAGTGAAGTTTCCGTAGAATCCTTTCAGAAAGCACATTTGTATGTAACACAAAATACGGATGTCGATTTCGTTGCTTAAAATGTTCTATCAAATATAATAATCAAAGACATTTATTTGTTTCAGGCGACACAAGGAAGTTTTGAAAGGAAAAAACCCGGGTAAAAAAATGGCATTGCTGGAGAATGAGCATAGTAAATCTTTTGCTAAGTGGTTACTCGAAGAGGTAATTACTTGTATGTTGTTTATAATTGTTTGTTTGTTGCTATCATCATAATTGTCCCTCCTGTATATGACATTAGATAGAGGTCGACCAGCACACCATTTCATTATCCCAAACACTCCTATTCTTTAATTGTTTGTTTGTTGTTCCTGCAATTTAAAGGTAATATATACTTGTAATGAAATTCAGGTTGAGAGAGAGTTAGCGATATCCAATGATAGTGTATCAGAAACTGTGAGGTGGATATCATTTGGACCACGCGCCAGCGTAGTGAAATACGAGGCGTATAACATCAATGGGTATACATTTCGTACGAAAAGTAATGATGGCATAGTTTACCAGAACAGTGGGGTTAGTGTTGAGTCAGTAGATGTGCACATATCCAAAAAAGAAGTTGCAACCATAAGAAAAACATCTTATTATGGGGTTTTACAAGAGATATGGGTACTAGATTACCGTTTCAGGCAAATTCCTCTTTTCAAATGTGATTGGGTTAATCACAAAACTCATGGGGTCAAACATGATACTCTTGGTTATACGTTGGTAGACCTGAATACTTTCGGCCACAAGGATGATCCGTTCATATTAGCGTCACAAGCAACACAAGTGTTTTATGTGAAAGACCAGGTACAGAAAAATTTGTCCATTGTCTTTAAAACACCTACCAAGAATTACAAAGATACATATGACGAAGTTGATGAGGAGTTTAGTACAGTCATTCACGAGCAAAATGAAAAAATATTGCCACGTGTATATAAAGAAGACTTGGGCAATGAATCACGAAGTGACTACTATCGAACCGACATTGAAGGTATTGTTATACGAAAATCCAAGTGAAGCATGTCATGCTGCATTAAGACTGCTAGTGTAATAGTTAACCCTGCTGGTTGAAGTTAAGACTGCTGCTCAAGGCTAAGTGCAAGGTTACTGCTGGTATTGTAAAGTTAGTAATGTTAGATGAATAACTGTTTTAGTATTAAATAGTTGTTCCTGTAATTTAGCCTGTTGTAATGGATTTTGACTCAAAAAAGTCAAGCTTTTCAATGGCAATGAAAAATTTTGCGGTTTTCACTGTTATATGTCCACTTGCAGTCAAGCTTTATTGTATTTGCAGTTTCCATTTATCATGTATATGCACTTGCAGGCACTTTAGTAACATGTTACTTCATTATAAAGTTGAAAATTGACTTTAGAAAGTCAAGTAATCTGGTTCCTAGGGGCAAGTAACATACTTACATACTACTACATTAAACTAGATAGACTATAAAATCCCAGCATTGTATTGGGGCAAATTAAATGAAGAGTCATAACTAACAGTCTGAACTCAAAATATGACTCTATGATTTAGACACCTAAATAAATACTTCATGTGACCATATGTAACATCTTGAATTTAGTCACACAAACACTCAATGTGACTAATATCAAGGTTAATGATAACTGAGTTCACATTTTGCTATACATATTAGTCACATGAATATTTCACAGTGTGACTATTTTCAATGTATTGGTCACATATAATACCCTTATAATGTGGCCATAAACATAATTTAGATGCACATTTGTGGTATGGTGTGACTATTGTATAGCCTATAGTCACATGATTGTGCTACAATTAAGTGTGACCATACACATTAGGAATAGGCAGACAAACACACACTTAACTTTAGACACACATATTAACTTACATGACCATTTGTATCGAATTATGGTCACACTTAATCATGTATACCTATGGTTTAGTGTGACGATATATGACATTTGGTCACACTGTTCAAGTGTGTGACATATATTTGTCACTTTTAAATGCATATCGTGACTATGCTTCAAACTTACTTTTCATTTGTCACACATTTCAAATTCATATGTGGCTAAATTTTCAACAAAAATTAGCAGTCACGCTTAAATAATGTGTGACAAACTTGAGTATATGATTTAGCCACATACACAATTACTTCGTGTGACCATATATGGATTTTGGTCACACTTTCCAATTATGTGACATATATTTGTCACATATGTATATATATAGTGTTACTAATGTTTCAACCGTATTTGTATCTGTCACACGTCCCAAATTATAAGTGACTAAAAAATCAAAAAAAAAAAAAATTTACCAGATACGTATAGTCACGAAAATATTCAAATATGTGGCTGTAACCTCAGATGTAATTCCGAAATGGTCACACAAGTCGGATCAAGTGTGGCTGTTTATTTTATTCTGGTACATTTAGTCACATAAAAAAGCGACTGTGTGGCTGTTCGAAAAACAGCATGTGTGACTAAATCCACATTCTGGCGTAGTGTTGTTTGACATGTTAATTATCTATTAAAATTAATTAATTGTATAATTAGGGAAGACCCTATTATGCATTGTTTTATTTTCAACTATGTGTGTTAGTGTGTGTATCTATCATAGGACTTACGCAACCAAATAGTTTGGTGCATGTGGTCCATTGGTATCTTGCTTGAAAACCAATGGGAGTCTTAGATGGATATATACATGATTAGTTGATTTATTTAGCATGTTCATTGTTTTAGTTGTTTTATTTTTATTAATTGCTATTTGTTGGACAAGTGTAAGCAAAAGGGTAATTTTTTGAATAGAAAATAAACTGGACTAAACAATGGTGAAATTTGATTTGCTTTTAAAAGTTAAATCTCAAACTTTTAATTGATTGATGGTGTTTGTACCAACTAGTTAGAAAGGCTCATCCTCTTGACAAACTATAAGAGGGGTATAAGGAGGTTGCTTTGCACCGAAAGAAATGGGTTTTTAATAAGCTTCGCGCTGACCTTTGTTTCTCCGCTTCTTTGTGCGTCAAATTGCAGTTACCTACGACTATTTTTTATATACAAAATCATCTTAAGGTTTTTTACCTATGCAAAAGTACGATATTGTGGACGATAATTAAAGGTAATTTTTTGATTGGTGAACCCAATACCTCAATTAAAACATTGTTGATTTAATCTTAGTGAAATTGGTTAATAAAAGTTTTATTAAAACCTATGATACGAAGTTGTGTGCATGCTTCTTCGTACATATTTTGATTACACACATCAAATTAATATCCTTAAAATTTAAGTTTATGCCATCTAATTAAAAGAAACACTTGAAGTTTCAATTTAGCCTAAGTGAGACCTTAGCTAGATTGTAATGACAAGGTGAATTTTCATGATTACGCGAGACCGTACATGATAATTTACAGTTTCTAAATTAGACAACTTAATTGAGTTAATTAGTGAGATCTATGACTCAAGGCATAAGATGGGATGAAACATGCTTACATTGCAAATAGATTTTTGGCAATTGTAAATCCCATAATGATCTAGGAATTGAAAATTGTTTGTCAATCATTGTTCGACAATTACCTTGTTGAATACTTTCATTACTAGCAGATCAACTGATGTAATGGAACTATGTCAATTTGGATCCTAGCTTTAAGAAAATTATATAGTTTATATGAATATTTAACAATGGTATTTCATTTTCTTAAAGATTTAATTATTGAAAATACTAAAATTGAATTTTATAATTCTTTTAAATGTATTAATGCAACATTAAAACCGTAAACTAAGTTTGGTCTTTTATTGGTAAATTGATCCAGTTCTGCTTTCAAACAAATTGTTTGATTGAGAAAAATTTACTGAAAAGATAAACATAGTCTCATTTCCATGAAAGAAGAGTGAAACTCAATCCTATTCCTTTTCATGAGCGAGAAAGGTATGATAGAATATTAGAATTGTCTAAATTCTAATATAACTCATAGCAAACTTTAATAGTTAAGAGAACTGCACATTTTCCATAGAGATTTCATCACCTTCATTCGGTGATTAAATTATTTTGTAACAATTATGATATTTGGTTAACAAAAAAATATGTATGACACTTTATGAGTTATTAAATTAGAAGCTGGACTAATTACCAAAAAAATGGTAAAAGACAAACTAGTATATTTATCTAGTTGTTTTGCTTTGACCATTTATAGGTGCTACATACCATTGTAGGGATAGTATCATCTACGTAATAAAATACACTATTTTAGTGCCTAAGTAATTGTTACACATGGGTCTTCAAAGGTGTAGGAAAGTTAAAAGCACGCTATTTGCTTTCACTGGTTATGAAACACTTATAATGTTGTCAAATCCAGTGGGAGCATTATGTCTTATTACTGAATAAGGAATTATTGTAATGTTCTCTAATTCAGTGGGAGCTACAAGCTTTATTATCTTGCTAGTAACCCAGATTATCTCTAGAATGTCTCAAGATAATTACTTTCCAAATATAGACACTCATATTTTCAAGGATAGTCATGTGCGTTTCCTTGTTAATTAAGTGGTTCTATATCTACTAATTATGCTAATATCAATGACACAATCATATTGTTCACATAAAATAACGCATGTCGTGTTGTTTATTTGTTATATGATGTTGTTCCATGCACAAGTGGGAGAAATCTTTATTGTGTGCACGAAACAACACATAGCAATACGATTTAAAGGATTCTCTTGACCGCAAGGTAAGAGACTAATGTTCTAATAGGACTTATATACTTACATGTAAGATTGTCTTATTCAGAATGTGTGTCAAGATGATAACATATACTACTTCAATTCTAATATTTATGTATTCTTGGAATGACATGAATAAATAAAGTAATCTAATACTACTTCAATTTGAATAGTTATGTATTCTTGGAATGACATAAATAAATGAAGTAATCAATTAACTTGAAATTACTATTGAAACCAAGAGGTGGTGTTCATAATTACTTTAGTTAAACATGTTTATGTTTTATTGTAAAGTCACAAACATGAAGTCTTTTAATTGCTACAAGACTTAAAACAATATAAAGTAAGATGTTAACTTGTTATGTCTTTTATTAAGACATATACAAGAAGTCATTGAGTTGATCAATGATTTATAACGTATAGCGGGATTATAACAATTTATGTCCTCTTGTTAAGACATGAACATGAAGTGACTTGGTCAAAAAATACTTATGTTATAAAAAATGCAATTAGCTTGGAAATTCTATTTTGCCATTAAGTTGATTTAGTTGGAAAATAGGTAAGACAAAAGGTATATGTTTATCTTACATATTGTTAGATTGTCTTACAATATTTAGTCTAATGAAATACCACAAGTTTTTGGTATGTTCAGTTAGTAGAATCAAACTCTTATTGTCACGTTTGATTCAAGATAACTATATCTTCTTTTCTTCCAAAAGTTAATCAAGGTTAGAATATTGAGTATGAATTGTATATACTCAAATAAGTCTCCAATCTAGAAGATTAATAAGACACCATTTTGTTATGGAATGTGATAAATCAAATTAAGTCTTAAAATGAAGTTCTAAATTGTTAAACTGCTTATGAATATGTTATTAACAAACTAGTGTCAGAAACTGTCAATGTGTATTTGTAATGTCCCAAAAGAGAACAATTTAGTGTTGCTCTACTTACTAAGTATTAATAGATAGTCTCTATATTACAAAAGGCAAGTGGGAGTTTTTATCTTGAAAAGATAAAATTACAAGATACATAATCTTCTATAACACACTAGTAAATATCATGATGAAGCTACACATGTAAATGATAGACCTCAAGATGATGAAATTCTCATTCATAGATCCACAAGGGTATCTCAGATATTTGAGTAATATGCTGAGGAATATGAGTTACAGGATTATAGTAAACCTATTGATCCTTATGATGAATTGCAAATATTGAATTTGGCAAATCACTCATGCTATGAATGTTAAAGATGTTGTCCATAAAGATAATCAATTTTTTTTTGAAACTTGGTTTATCTTAATCTATATAGTAAGACTAGAGAATGAAGATGAGTTTCTTCAAAGAGAAGGAAAACCCTAGTGAGTTAAATCTTTGTGTAGAAATCATATGGACAATATTGTACACATATTTAATGCATGTCTTATGACAAGATTATTAATCACACTTTAGTAATTTACGGTGATTGAATATTCTTTCCTAGACACATTAAATATATAAAGATGATAATTGTCATAACGTTTTTCACTAATATGAAAAATGACAATGGAATATCAAAACTCTTTCTTAAATGATTACTTGTGCGAGTACGGTAAGTAATTGAAAGGATTTTTTGAATTCAAATAATCTTTGGAAGTATACAAAGTGCAACAATTCATGAATGGATTAATGCATGCATCTAGGAAATAAAACTTATGTTCAATTAATAAATCCAAGTTTTGAATTATAATTAAAATAAAATAATTCCTAAGTATTCCTGAAAGTAAGTGGGAGTATTATGTTTACTTTCTTAAATCATATATGTTTTACAACATATGGGAAGTAACATTTCATCTAAGATAAATGTTAAGTTTTAGCTGGGAATGAAAATTCACTTGAAAGATTTAGAAAATAAGACATACAACCTTGGAATATATGGTTATTATTATGAACATATGCGGTAAATGAATATAATAGAACATGACATAGCATTTAGAAAGTCTAAATAGAAACATATCTTTTGAAAAGATAGAACGTGAATGAAATAAGTCTGACTCAAGTATTTTTCATGTACACCATGTTATGTAGAAAAATTGTTGTATCATGCTTGAATGCAAGATGATTTGACAACATTGATATCTAATTGGAAGTTATTAGATAACTATGTAATGAATATTCTAATGGAATATGTTTGTATATATAGAATTACATCCTCATCCTGGAACTACTCCTAGATTCTATGGATGAACAATATGGCAATTTTTGCATAATTGTTATTGTCGACAATAAAATTTGAAAGTTTGGAAGGCATCAAACATTACACAATAGATATTAAAGTTTACGGATTATTAAAGAGCATATTGTTGTTTATATACAACAAGCATATTTGCCCGAGCATTGCTGCGGGCCTTCATTTTTTTTTTGGATTGAAATTTGGTTTATTCACATTTAGTATACGGTAAGCTAGACGCTTGCGAGGTACTGTATAATATATGGCATAAATTCAGTACTCCAATATAGAAATAACGTTACAAAAAGTGCACAACTTTGCAACAACTTGAACTTTGTAACGTTTACGCATAACATATTGATAATATACGAACTCAAATTTACAAATATGGATTGTTCATGAACTGTTCACAAATAGTACTATAAATCTTGAACCATAGATAAACACTTTATTAAAGACTCAGTAACCTTCTTGGCCGAAACCAAAGGGCCATCAAAGGTCGCAATATTTTACCTGATAACTCTTTATACAAACCTTTGTTCAGTAACTGTCCAGTAGAAAGTATAGGTTTGTGCAGTAAAGTGAATTATACAAACCTTTTTTTAGGTGCAGATTTGTCCTCGTCAACCGCATTGGAACCACCTAAATCGGTATCAACAATATTTCTCAAGAAGTCAAACACGTTATAGCTTTGGACACACTTTTTTCTACAAATGAGGAAAAAAAACAATGAGCATAAAATTCATAATATGAGCACTTGATAGATGGTTGGGTAAGGGATACTTAGAAATGAATAAAATTCAAAGTCTTTGTTGCTGTTTGAAGAGTGATCTTGTATGTATGTCTAGTCACAAAGATCTTGTAAAAAGACTTCCAAAGCTTTAGCTGCATTCATAAAATGAAAGTATAAAATTATAACCCTTTTGACAATTGTTAAAATCAGGAACAATTAACATTCACACTAACTTATTGATTTCTAATTGATTAGAAATAGATCATATGACGAAATAATGGCAGCCTAGAGATGTTGGTTACATACAAACAGAATTAGGCAACCTGAAAAATGTTTTAAACAGTTTCCGTTATATTGACTTTGGCCATTGTGATAGGGATTATGCTGATTTTTTAATATGCACTTCTCGCTTCATAACATTCTGGCATGAAATCAGAACGGGCACATTCAAACTCAAGTAAAGCTTCTGTAAAGCTATTATCAGATGCGATTTGGATTGATCGGAGTTTGTAAGGAAGATCCGTTGGTAGGCGTATTTAGTTCTACTGACACCTTAGAAAGCCTTTCGTCCCTACAACCAAAAGGACATTAAGCACATGCTCCTTCTTTCACAACTTTTTATGGCGTCGGTCATACGGCTTTTTGTCGCTTTGATTGTGTAATATTTTTCCTATATATGATTACTAAAAAAACCACAATTTTACAGACAACCGGTTGTGCAATATTTTTCCTATATATGATTACTAAAAAAACACAATTTTACAGACAACCGCTCTTTGGTACTCATTTATCAGGCCATAATACAAAAGTGACACAATCTCAGACATATACAAAACATAGCAGTTGAGTAAAACTTTAAATAAACATTTTTAGATTTTGAGAAATATATATTTAACCTTCTAACAACTACATGAATAGTTGCTATTATCATTCCATTAATACCCGCCGTTTACAATTGAAGACCATGGTGGAAGTATACTATAGTAGTAGTTTTCCAATTGAAACTTATAATAAGGGGCTTAAATGTATTAGCACTTTACTAAAAAAATGTTATTTAGCTGCTACGTTACCGTGAACCAACCTCATCCGCTAGCCATTTGTATCATAAGTGGGCTGCATACCAAAATTCAAGGCTGATTTTGTAACAAACGAATACTCCAATAGTTAATGAAGCCATATTTTAAAAGCAACATGATAAAGGAGACCCAAAATGTTATTCACCTTGAAGCACAACATCAAAGAGTCTCACCTGATCACTCTCTGTAACGTTAATTTTAGAAGGAAAAAATGAATTTGATTCAGGATCATTCAACGTATATAAACTTTTTGGCCAATTCTTACTCTGGTAAATTTTACCTTCAATGATACATGCCATTTGTTGCTTAATGATCCTTGTGGAGCACAAATTTATAAACCTGGGGACATCATGAATTAGTAGGCTGTTAAAAATAAACATTTACGATACATCAAAACATCATAATAACAATAAGTGCTTAAAACCATTAAACTTATATGTCATAGACAGTCCCAACATGAGCAAAGAAAAAGTGTAACAAATGGCGGAAAAGGTTAAAAACGGCTAACAACAACAACAGCTCCTGCAATTGTGTACAACGTAATGATAACTTACTTTATGTCTGCGTGGTTTACGTGGTGTTTGGGATTTGCTTATTTTAAAATGCTTATGTGTAAAAATAAGCAGATAAACAGTCCTATCCAACCACTTACAGTTGCTTATTTGCTTATGAATTGAGTCAATCAGCACTTAAGTAGGCAATCCAAAACACCCCATAATGTATCAAAACAAAATAAGCAGTAATAAGCAAACATAAACAGGCCTATTGGTTGATAAATAATAAAAAAATAAGCAGATAAACAATACTAAAACCCAATCTACTGTAAGTCTTGTTTGACCAAATCTTCAAAGGAAAAAGAAATGTAATCATATTCTAATCCAATCTAGTGTAAAAATCAAATTAAACATTCAGTTAAGAAACACTTACCACCTTTATTAAGGTGTGGACCGGCTTTCTTGAGGCCGCCGGAAGGGTTGCTACACCGACGGCTGTGTTTCCCCTCAGATGTAAGAAAGCCATAATTTTTTGTGGAGCTGATCGAATTAGAATTCATTGATGGATGTTTCGATTTGTGTTGTCGCTCCGCAAAGCTTAGGTTTTCAGTTTCCGATGAAATGGAGAAGAAAAATGGAAGGCCTGGAAATTTCTAAGAGGTGATAGAAAGGGTTTCATGCAGATATACCAGGGATTGGATGAAGTGTGTAATTAACTACAGTTTTGGTATACATATGTGTGGAGGGGATTGGATGGAGTATGTAATTAAGGAAAATTGTCGTGAACAGGAAATTCCTAACTCCCCTTCACCCAATAGGAAATGCACACCAACGTAAAAAATACTATAAATGAACTTTTTTTATTTTTTTGGGCCAATAGGGTTTTAGATTAAGGGTGTTAAGTATTAGTAATAATTGTCACATCATCAACCACTATTAGTATATATATAATAATGCTGGTTTAAATTGAGATGACACTCAATACTAGTCATACTAGGATTTCATCCTTGTTATGGCCATGTGAACTAGTTGTGCTCAACTAAGAGCATAGTTGCATTATACATTAAAGAATAAGAATATTTTAAACTTTAAAAGGTTTGAAAGTTTAATTGTCATAAATTGGTGGTTGAGGATGTCACGCATTTTATGATATATTATGTGGCAATATCAAGATAGTTGAATGCACACATACAAGAACTTCATTAATTGAATTCTTGAAATATGTATTCTCAAAATTTCGATAGATCAAAGTTGGTTGATTTATGACTTGTCAACAAGTGTGATTGTCATGACTTGAGGCATAAGTCATCAACTAGAATTATCATGCATTGATCTATTTAGTATTTGGATAAGGGATGCTAAACAATTATTATTTATAATGACTTAAAATACTTGGTATATTTATTTTCATTTATAATATATTGTATCATATATTTGCATGTTTAAATATGAATAACTTATGTTATTCTAAATTGTCCGTTGTCAATTAATGATATGGGAATATCATTGAATTAAGACAAATATGAGTTTTGGTAGAATATACTTGAAAGTATATTGATACATAGACATGTCAAATTCACATGATATTCAATGAATTGAATATAGGACATATCTCAACCACATGATTGTACTTATGGATCTTGTCATTAAGTAAATCATGAATAGTTATCCTCAGACTTGAGATACCAGAGAACTGTCATGGATGTAGTGCATTTCTGTGGAGCAATTTACCGCTATACGTAACTGGTAGCTATAAGGATTGTTTTCAGAAGTATTGCAAAATGCATGAGTTTTGCTTGTAGTCAAGAAAGAATTTGTTCATTCAAATTCCTTTTGAAGTTTAATACTACTGGGCCCCTCGTAGGGTTGACAAGATGTTTGCATGGCCATGCCGAAGATCCATCTGAATACGTTCAGAAGATTTGGTAATCTTGCTCAATCATATACAACGAGAAACAGAATAGTTAAATAAAGGAATGACTAAGATCCATATCTTTATTTAACATGGTATTAGAAACAAAAGGATAAGTATGATGATGACTCATCAAGAAGGTTTTTCCAGGAAACCATACTCGAGTTGTACAGGGGGCATTGGCGTGTTGCTAGACGCTAACCAATGTCATTACACATATTAAGATCTGTCCAAGTGGGAGCTGTTAGTTTATGGACACATTTTATATGTATATGACCGGATTCGAAAATGAGACTACGGGATTGCACACTTTACGTATGAGACTCGATGTTTAATAATTAATATATAAAATGTTATGTTTAATTATTATTTCACAATAAACGACTAAAGAGCGTTAAATAATTAACGAATTGACTAACGGTCGGTAAATGTCAACGGGATAAGAAGAAAAGGAAATAAGCCAAGAGAAGGTTCTAGAAACCCTATCTTGGGCTTGTTTTTGGCCGAATATGGTATCGCACATGGGAATCCGTAGTAAACTTGATATCTACCATAAGGGTATAAATACATCCTCATGTATTCATTCTTTGGTACACTTGATTTTAATAGAAGTTCAACTAGCTAAAAACCATACAACACAAGAATCAACTAGCTAAAAACCACCATACTCTCTCATCTTCCTCCCTATTGGATCGGCCAAACCAAGAACACCAACCATAATCCATCATTTTTTGAAGAACAAGTTATAAGCTAGCTCCATTTGCACTCCTTGTTAGGGTTTTGTGATTAAATCTCAAGGTTTCTTACATATTTCTCATCAAATCATCTCAAGTATTCAAGTAAGCTTCAAAATCATCTTTCTAATCTTTTCATAGTTTCATTTGATTTATTTTCAAGTTATATTAGTAGCTAGTTATGCAAATATGCATGTTAAACATACCACTTGTTACACATTTTCTTTATAATCATAGATCAATGGATTTTTTAGTGTGATCATCATGAAATCCACCATGGTTGGTGATGTTTAGGACCCCATGACACCCTAAGAAGGTGTATGGTAAGATTAGATAGGTTGTGGTGTTGATTTGAAGTGGTTTGATTATGTTTTGAACTAGTCTTGAACCTTAAACATTGATTTTTCAACAATAGAAATAGGTGCTGTCCATTTTTGTGAAATCTGGTCAACTCAGAAACTTTTGAATTATTTTGGCCTTCATATTCAGAAAGTTCTTTCAAAAACGAAACCGTGGCCGCTTAAATCACTAAAAACCGACTTATAACGAAGGAGATATGATTTTTCTAAGTTAGGCGACGAAAACTAGTTTTCTGAAAATTTAGCGTGCTGTTCGCCGAGATTCAAAGGACAAAACGAGGCGTTAGACATGATCTAGATGACCCGACCTACTGAAAACATGTTAGTTCATGTTTATACAAAGCCGTGGATATAAAGAACGTGGAAAACGAGCTTATAACGACCGAGATACACGCGTTTGAACCCGACAAACTCTACTTTATTTTTGACAGCCCACTATTATGCATGAGTCGCACAAGTTGAAGTACTCTATTCACCCAGGTTCTGATAAGATGTATCAGGATCTCAAGAAACTATATTGGTGGCCCAATACGAAAGCAGAGATAGCTACGTATGTCAGCAAATGTCTTACTTATGCTAAAGTAAAAGCCGAGTACCAGAAACCATCAGGATTACTTCAGCAACCAGAGATTCCCCAGTAGAAGTGGGAACGCATTACAATGGATTTTGTCCTAAACTTCCCAAGACAACAGGCGGTTACGATGCTATTTGGGTAATCGTTGATCGTCTCACCAAATCAGCCCATTTCATTCCAATCAAAGAGACTTATTCTATGGATCAGCTCACCAGATTTTACGTCAAGGAAATAGTCTCAAGGCACGGAGCACCAATTTCCATCATCTCCGACCGAGACAGTCGCTTTACTTCAAACTTCTGGAAATCATTACAAGATTCATTTGGAACTAAATTAGACATGAGCACTGCCTATCATCCTCAGACTGATGGTCAGAGCGAGAGAACGATTCAGACATTGGAAGACATGCTCAGGGCGTGTGTGATTGATTTCGGAAATGGTTGGGCTAACCATTTGCCATTGATCGAGTTCTCTTACAATAACAGTTATCACTCGAGCATAAAGACAGCACCATTCGAGGCACTCTATGGTCGAAAGTGCCGGTCCCCAGTTTGTTGGGCCGAAGTTGGTGATGTACAACTTACTGGTCCAGAGTTGATTCAGGAAACAACAGAAAAGATAGTCCAGATTCGAGAAAGACTCAAAACAGCTAGAAGCCGACAGAAAAGTTACGCCGATGTTCGACGCAAACCATTAGAATTTCAGGTTGGAGACAAAGTCATGTTGAAAGTCTCGCCTTGGAAGGGCGTGATACGATTCGGGAAACGCGGGAAGTTGAACCCGAGATACATAGGGCCATTTCAGATTCTGGAAAGGATTGGTCCGGTAGCATACCGGCTTGAGCTTCCGTCAGAGCTCAGCAGTGTACATAACACGTTTCATGTCTCAAACCTCAAGAAATGTCTTTCAGACGAAACGCTCGTGATACCATTGGAAGAAATTCATCTCGACGATAAGCTTAACTTTGTAGAGGAACCAACAGAGATCATGGACCGTGAGGTTAAACGGTTGAAACAGAGTCGAATTCCGATCGTCAAGGTTCGCTGGAATTATCGAAGAGGACCCGAGTTTACTTGGGAACGGGAAGACCAGATGCGGCTCAAATACCCACATCTTTTCATCGAGTCTACTCCAGAGACCAACACCAGTTGAATTCAGGGACTGAATTCCTTTTTGGGTGGGCGACTGTGACAAATCACAATTTCATGTCATTTTCCAAACCTCGACAATTTACTATTCATGGATTACTATTCATTATTTACTATTCACCGATCACTATTCATCATTCACTATTCATCGTTTTCGGAGTCAGTTTGAGAATTTGAGAAGTCGTCAAAAATTTTACAATTCATGTGACACTATTCATTCCTAGAGGGAAAATTTCCATTCATGATCATCAATCATCATTTCGTAAACTAGATTTACGGGTATTCAAACGCGCGTAACCAGTATGGTTTAGCTGCGTATTCATGCATCATCAGTAAGGACTCTTCATATAGACTAGAGTAGTCTACATATCATCAGTAGCATCATTAACATGTTAGGTCATGCACGAGTTTGTGTGATTTTCATTTACGTATGTTCATTAATTATTAAACGTTACCACTCAGTAATTACCACTAACATTATATCCGATACTCCCGTCAGTGATCATAACGTATTTTCAAACTCATTATAATGATATAAAGATTATATTATTACCTTACCCGGTGTTTTTAAATCAATTGCTATATTTTCCGTTAGGAGCTTATAACTCCGTCGGTTTGCGATATTTTAACCCGATAATCATTCTAACACCCGATTCTTGCAAGGAATATGATTTTACAATTTTTACAACTTCGTCATATTTTATTTTACCTCGTCACGAGTTATTTCTAGTTAACTCGGTACCCGTTAACACCTAATGTATACACTAAACTAAACTAATTCTAAATAAATGGAGACATGAGCTTTAATTAACATCAAATC
The DNA here is from genome assembly GCA_021014915.2 of Artemisia tridentata subsp. tridentata. NCBI lineage: Eukaryota > Viridiplantae > Streptophyta > Magnoliopsida > Asterales > Asteraceae > Artemisia > Artemisia tridentata. Next base: position 198,969,363 of record CP139504.1, read on the forward strand.
CTTCCTTTTTATCCCACATGTGCCGCCCCCCTAAACACCCCTAATTCTCCATGGATACTTGATTAGTTCTCATCCCATTAATGCTAAGATACTTTATGTTTCTTGAATTATTTAGGCAAACACATACAACACAAGAATCAACTAGCTAAAAACCACCATACTCTCTCTTCTTCCTCCCCATTGGATCGGCCAAACCAAGAACACCAACCATAATCCATCATTTTTTGAAGAACAAGTTATAATCTAGCTCCATTTGCACTCCTTGTTAGGGTTTTGTGATTAAATCTCAAGGTTTCTTACATATTTCTCATCAAATCATCTCAAGTATTCAAGTAAGCTTCAAAATCATCTTTCTAATCTTTTCATACTTTCATTTGATTTATTTTCAAGTTATATTAGTAGCTAGTTATGCAAATATTCATGTTAAACATACCACTTGTTACACATTTTCTTTATAATCATAGATCTATGGATTTTTAGTGTGATCATCATGAAATCCACCATGGTTGGTGATGTTTAGGACCCCATGACACCCTAAGAAGGTGTATGGTAAGATTAGATAGGTTGTGGTGTTGATTTGAAGTGGTTTGATTATGTTTTGAACTAGTCTTGAACCTTAAACATTGATTTTTCAACAATAGAAATAGGTGCTGTCCATTTTTGTGAAATCTGGTCAACTCAGAAACTTTTGAACTATTTTGGCCTTCATATTCAGAAATTTCTTTCAAAAACGAAACCGTGGCCGCTTGAATCACTAAAAACCGACTTATAACGAAGGAGATATGATTTTTCTAAGTTAGGCGACGAAAACTAGTTTTCTGAAAATTTAGCGTGCTGTTCGCCGAGATTCAAAGGACAAAACGAGGCATTAGACGTGATCTAGATGACCCGACCTACTGAAAACATGTTAGTTCATGTTTATACAAAGCCGTGGATATAAAGAACGTGGAAAACGAGCTTATAACGACCGAGATACACGCGTTTGAACCCGACAAACTCTACTTTATTTTTGACAGCCCACTATTAGAAAATATTCTAAGTATAAAAGCTAGTGTTTTTGCAAGACATAACATTGATAGCCGATTTTCTATCTAATCAAGGCGCGTATGATCAAAGGTTTAATAACACGACTTTTAGATATGGTTACAAGGTTTTCAAAAACGTCAAGTTTGATCACTAACACTTAACGTACAATATTTCACGATTAGCTTTGCGAGGCCATTTTGGGCATATTTTCACAAGTAAAGGAAAATATTAATTTGCGACGAAAACATTATATTTTGCCGATAGAACACCAAACGAGGATCATGGAGTATCATTCCAACATAATTACACGAAAAATAGTTTACAACATAACGAGACGTCAAAAATGTATTTTTCGTCGATAAACGTTAATTTCAAAACTAACAAGTGGTATCGTTAACATACGTATTTGCATGTGTTGCATTGTATCATTGCTTACATTGGATCATATCATTCAAATAGGTCGCGGTTAGAGACCGAGTCTCATTTTCATCATATCCGTTGTTGTCATTGTTGCTATCATATCAGGTGAGTTTTCATAGCCCCGTTTTCAATTGTTTACATAATTTCTAAACTCTCGGGGGAGAATACATTGCACCATTTTTATGCGGACCAAAGTATCAACTCATTTACATTGCTAAAGTTACATCATTGCCCAGATTAAAGTCCCCTTTATTATCATGAACCGTTAATTGTGAGCAAGCGAGAGTGAGTGAATAGATCTATTGAGGGTGACTCCTCCGTTCGGGTTGGTAGCGCCAACTTGTCAAACGAACGCATTTCATTTCTATCATATTAGAGTGACTGGCAAAACACTCAGTTGGGGCATTTCATTTCAGTCTAGCTTCGGGGTCATGAGCTTAAGAGCTAATGTATCATTTTTATGTGGCATTGTTTTGTCATACACTTTATACTTGTGGTTTCCGTATAACATTTCATTTACATAAACCTATGAACTCAACAACGTTTTTGTTGACCATTTTTAGCAATGTATTTTCAGGTAATTAAGGTATCGCATGTTGGCTTGCATAAGGACGTACCATGGGGTCGCTGAGTCGACGCGTCTCACTTTATATTTTGTGCACTTATCTATCGTTTGATTTTTATGAACTTGATTTCTGAAAACCTGTTTCATCTTTTGGGACCTAAACTTTGTAAACTCTGAATGTTTTAAATAATCAAACGATGTATTTTCTAAACGACACTTTAGGTCGTTCAATATAACTATACTATGGTGCTATGATCAGTCACGCCCTTGAATGCTTCATTCCGCTGCAAGTCATGTAATTTGGGGGTGTGACAAAAAGCATTACAAGTTAGTTTTTCTTGTAACCAAAACTTTGTTAAAGGATCATTGTAAAACTTTATCAACAAGTACTAAGAGATAATTAAGTATACACTTAACTTGCATATGACATAAAGAAAACATGAAACTTTAGTAGGGTTACTTACAAAAGAAAATTAGTGTAATGTGAGTTATGAAACACTAGATTAACCTCAAGATCTATGCTCCAAATCTTGCTAGAATGCTCTAAGTATACTAGATCTTAAACACAACAAACTTCTCCTCTCCTTGACTCCAAGAGTGGGTCGATTTTTAGATAGAGAATGGGTAGGATTATTTTTGATTTTGGCTAATGGAAGTGAAAATGAAACTAGTTAGGGCTATATATACTTGAAAGAGTTCAAACCATGAATAGTTTAGTCAAGAGTGATAAATTTAGCTAGGAGGAGGGGGCGATTAGGGTGGTCAAGGGAACAAAGGGGATCTTAGGCTCCATGTTTTGGGGATTTAGGAGCTCATTAATGAGCATGTGCTAGCTTTGACTAGTAATTATTTAGGACTAGGGGGGCCAGCAAATGGGTAGAATTAGGATTAATTGGGTAGTTTTGATACAAGAGTGTATATATTGTAGGTATTGGGTGTTAAAAATATGTATTGGTTGCTAGTTTGGTGATTAACGAAAGTTATACGTAATTAAAAGTAAGTTAAAGAATTTACCTTGGGCGTCAGGAAATATTTTTGGAACTTTTGTAATCTTTTTAGAAGTATAAAAATACATTAAAAATATTCGTTGAGAGAATTGGGTATATCGGGTGTTAAATTTTTGAATAACGAATGTAGTTTGTCGCATTGACAATCGTAAGTAATTTAAGGGAAAAGGAAATTGTTTTAGAGTTTAAAATTGTGAACTGGAGTAGGAGTAAGATACTGGAGTGTTGTGGACTAAATATAACCTAAGTTCTAATGCACTTGGAATGTAAAACCCTAAATTTCCGTTCATGTGAAATTCCCATTTCGCCCTAAAAAAAATTTTTGAATTTTTAGAGCATACAAATAATTATACGAGAATATACATCGTACAAGCCACAACTTGCCATATAAAAATACAACACAAATATATAACATGCATTATAAGTAACACGCCTAAGATGTCAACTATGGGTCCACAAAGAATTAAACATTTGTACATAACTTATAAATGGAAAAGGCCTATGATTATTTTGAAATTGAATCATTAATCCTCCCCTCCTCTAATTTCGGCATCTCCTTTATTTCCCCAACCGAATATCACTCAACCCATTTAACACAATTGATTATACATAAATAACTTACCAAATTAAAGCCACGCTCCCCTTACATCTTTGACTATAATGCGTTTCTTTGTTTTCCATTCTATTATGCGACTAACAAAAACAAGCACACAAGTTCTTGCTATTTTTTTTTTCTCACGATACTAAAGGTTCGAAAGGTGTTGCTGTGGTGATCATACGTGGGTTATAGGGTTGCAGTTGGGTGTTGATTCGTAGGATTTTGATGCGTGTCTTGTTCCTCTCTTTTCTTTGTCTTGTAACAGCAGGTATTACCAACATCACCTTCTGTTTTTCCATTCGACACATGCTTGAATATTAACAAACATCTAAACCTAAACGTTTACATGCTAAACATATGCGTATAACCTGTTACTTTCGCTGCTATTCGTTAATATATAACCACTTAAATTCGACACATGAAATCATAACGTGAATGTCTCTTGTGAACGGTTTTGTGTCATGGTTTTGGTGGTCGGTTTGGTGTCTTTATTTCGAGCCTATGGCGACCTATATCACACTTTAATCAAGCCCTAATAACAGCCGTTGTGGCACATTAAATGACACTAAAGAAAAGAAAAACCTAGGCGATGAATATTAACGAGAGTACATGATACTATGTAAGGATGTTTGCTTTGTTTTGGCTCACTATTCTTGTGGGGGTGTGGACTATTTTGGTAGTCGATGTGTGAGTCCATAACCTGTTAAACCTGCTGCTATAATAATGATTGAGTAGTGTTTATTGTGGTGGTTTTGCTGCCTCATTTGAAACCCCTCGCACCACTTTCGACATCGCCTCACCACCTGTCTTTTTTTTCCCTAGTCTTGCCTCGCTAGTATCCTATTTCGTTGGAGTTGTTTGCCGAGAATGTCATTGGTTTCGCCCTTGTGTTTTTCTCGCTGGTCATGCTACCATTAGTGTGTCTATTGTTGTCTTTAATCTGATCATTTGGGCGCTATGGTATTTAAGTAACACAAGACTATTAAACATGCTAGTATATATATACTTGTCGCCTCGTTTCCTTGTCACGAGAATTCATTTAGGTGTGTCTATACAAGCTGGGTTGGTGTCGAGTCTTGTGGACAATTTTGTGTCCTTCAACAGCCCCTATTTCCGACTGAACTATTTGGCTCGTTTAAACTAGTGTTGTGTGAACTATTTGGCGTGTCAATGAACCAGAATAAGAATTGTCATGTATGCTCTTGATATATGGGTATGTCTTGATATATGGGTAGTCTCGGACTGAATGGTGTATTTATTGTGTCATTTTGTGGGTCAAATACGAGGCTATAGGACATGCACATTTAATATATTAAACCTATAAAAGTGTGTGTTCAAATCTATGCAAGTGACCATGTTTCTGCATGGGTAGTGTCATGTTCATCATCATACTATTATCAATATAGTACACAAATATATATATTAATCAAAGGGCAAGTTGTGCAAACAAACCTTTTGTCAACATAAACCAATTCGAGTTTTCAATTGATCTAATTCAGTAGCATAAGCAATTAAAACTTAAGTTTTCACTTTGAACCTAAACTTGAGTAATTGTCACAATTAATCCTAAACTTTGATAAATTACACGTTTAACCCTAAACTGTGATACTGGTTATGTTAAACCTTTAAATTTAATTAATTATCGTTTATAACCCTCAAGTTTCAACGTTAATAATTATGGGAAGTTACTAAGAATAGAAGTTTCTAAATATAGAAAGAAATCTAAATTACGAAATCTAATTAAAACAAACTTATAAGTAACATGTGATCATTAAATTGTATAGTTTCGATGAAGAAGGAGAAATTCCTTGTTTCGGTATCCTTTCTTATTTTGGTTGCTTGCGGTCTAAGGTACAGATATTCTGCCCTTTTTAATAAGGTGCCTTCGACCTCTTGATTTCTGATTTGAACCTATGATATGAACCTTTGGCATTTGAACCTTTGACATGAACCTTTGATATGAACTTTGAGATTCGGACTATGACCATATGAACCCTTACTTTGATATGGACCCTTTGCTATGAACCATTTGTTTACCTTTGACCCCAGTTTGATACTACGAGCCAAATATGTTTCCTAGCCATGAAGGTAACATGGCCGTGTCATTGATGCACCAATGGCATGACTCTTGTGTGGTCAGAGTGATTAACCACACCGTCCCCATTTTGATTTGATATGAGCTCACTATGATATGATTTGATATGGCCAATATGATATGTTCGGGGGGCGTATGGATGCATCCTAGATTTGTTTTGTATATGATATGATATGATTTGATTTGGTGACTGCTGATGGGTGCAATCCACGTCTTTCACAAAATTTGGGAGCTAGCTACTCCATTTGAAGAATGAAGACACCCCTCATATTATCTGATTATCTGAGAGGTCTCCCCTCTATATGATTTGAAGATTTATGGTTACGATATGATATGATCTGTTTCTGGGCTCGTGGTGGATTACTATCCCTTTTCTCTTTCCTTTATACTTATTCATTGACTTATCCCTTGAACCATATTATATTCTGTTTGACCTTTGTTTCTGTTACTCTGTACTATTTTCTTCTACTGTTTGTTATCGTTATATCTGTTCACTGAGCTCTCGTAGCTCAGCCGCATTTCTTTTCCTGCGGCAGGTTTTAGTAGGAAGCGGGGAATGAGTGGAGAGTACCTTTGGACTTAGAAGACTTGATAGCTATTCTGGATTAGAATTGACTAGAAGTTATATTGTTTTAGAATTAGTATTTATCGAAAGTTTCATTTGTAACCTTGTAATTTTAGTATTTCAATTGTAACCTTTGAAATTTCTTGTATTACTATAGATGTATGCTTTGTTTGATCTGATATGAAACCATTATCGTGATATCTTAACCCTTGCCGGGTTGGGGTGTTACAATTATGGTATCAGAGCAACAGGCTGCGACTCGTAATACATTTACCCTTGACCTGTGAAGTTTGGACCATTAAGTTTCCACTGTAGGCGCTCATAAGACAACCTTTAAGATTTGCTTTAGGATTTTCCTATAGGAACTTAAGTTTTGACCAGTGAGGAATGGGTAGACTATAAGGCTTTTGTTTAAGTAGCATTGCTTCCGTATCACTCTGATTTATGCCCTGTTTGTTGAGACCACTTTTGGAGATTGAAAACTCACGTTTTGCACCACCTAAGATTCCTACTCCGACCTCTGATTCCTTTGTAAATCATTTTGATGTCTCTTCGGGTATTCTAAAAATCTCCATGACGATAACCTACTTGATACATTCTGTTAATTGCTTTCGATAATCTATGAATCTTCTGACCCTATCTGAGTTCGTCTTAAACATCTCTGTTTCCATGAGAAGTCTAGTGGTGTTTTGACCACGAGTATAAGAGTGTTTTTCCCCTCACTTCTGAACGATAAGACTTGCGTTGTCGATCTGTTTTCATTGAATAGTTAACTTTGATTTTTATTCTGATAAAGGATAGGTTGATTGATCGTTGACGACTACCCTCCTATGTTCCACCTTCGGTGTTTGAAACCATTTGAACTCCCTACTGATGCGCGTGATGTGTCGTTGCGGTTTAGCAGTTTTAATGCCTACTCAAGTTTTAAATTTATATTTAGCCGACTTATCAATAACACACACACTTAACGAGCAGTGTACCCGGTCAGTATGAAGATAATGGTAAGTAGAGTGTCGATCACTAAGAGTGGAACGTATAATCTCGTTAATCTAATCAGTATTTTAATATCCTAACGCAAGGGGGTTTCAGCCTGAGAGACTGGCACAGTTTTGTTTGCAATTAAATAATAAAATAAACAAATAGGCACGAATCAGCAAGTAGCACACACGTACACAGATAGATACTTGAGACAATAAGAGGGCTGTCCTTATGATTAAGTAGATTGTCACTTGTTTTATTGATAGCTTTATATGAAGTGTATGTAATTAACCCTTTCTCGTTGGTCCTATTCTCATCGGCGAGTAAACCCTTAATGACGACTTATGTCTAAAAGTTATTCCTAAGTGATCAATTTAGAAACAACCGTGGGAGCCACACCTTGTCCCGCAGTCGGGTGCCCGCAAGCCACTAATAAACACAGAGGTGGTCAATGCACTAATAAGTAGTAACCAAAGACATCAACATATAAACTTTAATTGATGGGAAAGCAAGTATTAAAGGGAGTGCAATCTTTCCGTTGTCACATTACACAAGCCACCAATCCTGATGAATTAAAGTTTGCTAAAACAATAAAACAAAACTACTTAATGAATTAAATACATGCAGCACCTTCTTACAGCTCTTGTATCTTCGATTTGGGTGTGTCTTGTGCTGCCTTCTTGACTGAATTCGTCCTTCTCTTCTGTTCGGTCTTTAGGTTTTCGAACTTCCGAATCTCTGCTCCTTTTTATGTGTCTGGTCTACGGGGTATTTATAGTTTGTGTCTGAGGGAAGATGCGGCGCATCTACTTAAGTAGATGCGGCGCATGTACTTAACTTCGCGTGGGGTCCAAGATTATAATATTCAGGAATATTCGTACACCGCCAGAAGATGCGGCGTAACTCTTTATTAGATGCGGCGCATGTCCTCTTGTATCTTGGATCGTATCTGGTGATATCTTGATAGAGATGCGGCGCATGTTGATAGTGAGATGCGGCGCATCTGGAGCAGAATTGACTTGATCTTGTCCATGTCAGTAGACTTCCACTTTATGTACGTTTTGCTCCATTATTAGTCCAAAATCGCCAAGTTTCACCAAATGCTTGTTTTTACCTGAGAATTACAAAAGTAAACGATTAAGTATCAATCCTCATACATAATATAGTAAAACAAGTCAAATTAATAGGATAAATGATAGTAATAAAATGTACTTATTTGAGTTCATCAAATATCCCCCCACTTGAACTTTACTTGTCCCCAAGTAAACCTTAGATTAAATCTCATGAAAATGTATCCTAAAAGAAGTTAGGATTTATTTTTATATTTAAGCATGTATTCGTTTATTTCGTAATCACACAACTAAACACTTAACGAATTAGAAGTAAAATAAAATAAGTCGATAAAAGCAAACCTAATCGTTTAACTGTCCAGTCGCGACGAATATTCTATCATAGGCTTGGCAAGTATACACATCTCCACCACTAAAGCTAAGGAATAACAAGTCTAAAGCGGTAAAAAGGGTTTTTAGGCTTAAGGGTTAATTATTCTTATTTACACTATCGATCTCAAATTCCAGAAAAGGCGACAAAATCACAAATACATGATCGAATCCACGAACACGATACTTGCAATTGCTCAAATCCTTAACTCGAATAGGCTAAAGATAGGTCCAAACTTCACCAATAATAATATATCAAAAAGGGCGACAAAATCATAAATACATAGCCGAATCCACGACTACGATACTTAAGATTGCTCAAATCCCTAATCTCAATAAATCAAAGGTTTGGTTGGATAAAGAACAATACAGGGTATGGATAACATTTGGGATATAAATTGGTGTAAAAATAAAAATAAACAAAACAAATAAATTAAAATCCTAAGTGTGGTTAATCACTATCCCAACCATCCCATGAATAAGACTCATATCATTGAATAACTCACGCTTTAACACTTGAAACACACGCTTTAGGTAGACACGAATTATACTCAACAAAATCTTAATCAAAGAATAAACCTTAATTGGCATTCCCATAACTGCCAATTCCCATTCAATCCATAGATATAATACAACAAATAGTGGCCATATGAACCACTTACATAACTTTACATCGTTGGCTTAAAATAAACATCCAACTCTTTTTTCTTTCTTTTTCTTTTCTCATTTTTTCGATTTTTTTTTTTTTTTTTTTTTTTTTTTTTTTTTTTTTTTTTTTTTTTTTCTACCTGAAACATAAACATAGATGTGTAAAATTTTCACCACATCACTATAACTTTCTTTCCGGATAATTTTTCCATACTTTTCATAACTTCAGAAATAATGGTAAATAGTGAAAGTAGTAAACACACGAAAAATAAACTCCAAAATATACAATATTTACTTTCACTCCAATTGCATTGTGCAATTTCCCGACCTAACCATATATAATGAATTACGCACGCGAACACAGGTAATGTAAGGAAACACACTCTGCCTATAGCAATTAACCAACCACGGATTCTAATCTACAGGGTAGGCTAAGGTTTAAGGTGTAACGAAACATTTTAAACATAGGTGTAAGAAACGAAAGGAATGGCTCTGAGTGTTTTTCTAGGGGTATCTTACTCTAAAAGTGAGAGTAACAAAAGGTTTTATACGGGGGTTAACTAACCAGTGTAGTTAGCTAATAACACATAACATATAAAGGCTTTTTGGGTGTAATCCTAGAATTTTACCAAGTTAGACAAGTCATTCCAATTAAATAAATAATACTCATTATGGTGGTCTCGAATAGTATACAAGCCAAGTTCTAAAGTTTACAAGTCACCGGCACACTCATAGATTTGTGAATTTTGGAAAATCACAATTTTTGAAAATAATGTCATGTGTGCAGTTATGCAACTTAGATCTTAAACAAAAACATGCTAAAAATTTTTAAGTTTGATATATTAAGCACATTTTAAGCATAATTTTTGAAAAAGTTTAGGACAAGTAAGTGTTAAGTGTTCTAATTCTCCTATCCCCCCACTTAAGTTAAACAACGTCCTCGTTGTTTGTAAAAAAGGTTAAAAACTGGAAAATAAAAAGAATTAGAACAGAAAAACTCCCCTGAGATTTGCTCGGTATGATCCTCCATTAGTATATGAGCAAAAATCATCTTTCTTGTGGATTAGAACGTTAAAGCTTCATACTTGATGTATCCACAGGAAATTCAGGAAACTATAATACCACCAACACTTTAAAACACACCTAAGATAAGAAAGGTTCAACTTGCATAATACATTAGTAGTTAGGTAAAAATAAAACTTAAAAATTAAAACTGAAAATCATCAGGTCAGTCGATGCGCCGTATCCTATTGAAGAAGATACGCCGTATCGAGCCTGGAATAAATACGGATCAGAATAAAGATGCGCCGCATCCTTAACCAGGGATGCGCCGCATTAAAATAACTGATAAAAGGTTTTAAAGTCGAAAATAAAAATGCAGAAAAATAAAATAAGATATGACCATTGCAGAGGATGCGTCGCATCTCAGGACTGAGATGCGCCGTATCTTCGTGCGGCCTGGACTGACTCGACACAGAAAACAGAATAATAAAAGATAAATCCGGGTTGTCTCCCGGTCAGCACTTGTCTTTATTCCAGAGTCTTCAAGTTAGACTCACGTTCAGCTCTTTAATTCATTACGTCGGGCTCAAACTCCACCACCTCGCTCTCATTATCCTCAATTTTATTATCAAAGTATTTCTTCACACGTTGCCCGTTTACTTTGAATATATAACCATTTTTATCGCATATTTCAATTGTTCCGTATGGATACACTTTCTTGACAACGAACGGACCCGTCCATCTTGATTTAAGTTTACCAGGATACATCTTTAATCTAGAATTAAATAGTAGCACTCTCTCTCCGATAGCAAACGTTTTATCCCCACGTAACCTCGAGTCATGCCATCTTTTAGTTCTTTCTTTGTAGATCTTAGTATTCTTGTAGGCCTCATCTCTTAGTTCATAGAGTTCGTTAAGTTCCATGAAACGGTTTTTCGTTGCAGCTTCCATATCCATATTACAATTCGTTAAAGCCCAATACGCACTTTGTTCAATTTCGACCGGTAGGTGGCATGCTTTTCCGTATACAAGACGGAATGGAGTGCATCCCGTCGGTGTCTTATAGGCTGTACGGAATGCCCATAAAGCATCATCCAACTTGTCAGACCACCCTTTAGGATTATAACCAGTCGTTTTTTCAAGAATTCGTTTTATAGCTCTATTGGTTACTTCAGTTTGACCATTTGATTGAGGATGGTATGCGGTGGAAACCCTATGATACACTCCATATTTCTGCAAGGCTCTTCCAAGATGGTGATTACAAAAGTGTGTTCCCCTATCACTAATCAATGCTTTAGGAATTCCAAACCTAGAGAATAAACCTTGTAAAAATTTAAGTACTACCTTGCTGTCGTTTGTTGGAGATGCTTGCGCTTCTACCCATTTTGATACGTAATCAACAGCAACCAAAATATATTTATTACCTTTAGATTCAGGAAACGGTCCCATGAAGTCTAATCCCCATATGTCGAAAACTTCACATACCTGGATATAGTTTTGCGGCATTTCGTTCCTTGATGTAATATTTCCAGATCGTTGACACGCATCACATCCTTTTATATAATCTTTCGCATCCTCCAGCATAGTGGGCCAATAAAATCCCGCGTCAAGAATTTTTCTTCTTGTGACGACTGTACCGTGATGCCCCCCTGTTGGCCCTGAATGGCAATGTGCCAATATTGCAGGAATGTCATCACCATCTACGCATCTTCGTATAATATTGTCAGGACATAATTTAAAGGCATAAGGTTCATCCCAAATATACTCGCTAGAGCGAGTTATAAACCTCCTTTTCTCGTCGGATGTTAGTCCTTTAGGAATTTCATTTGCAACAATAAAGTTTATAAAATCGGCGTACCATGGTCCATTATTATTGCTCTTAATTCCTACCATCATAAGGTGTTCATCAGGGAAGTCATCAGCTATTTCCCTTTCGTCAAGCACCTCCATATCAGGGTTTTCAAGTCTAGATAAGTGGTCAGCAGCTAGATTCTCGGCACCCTTTTTATCTTTAATTTCAATATCGAATCCTTGGAGCAATAAAACCCACCTAATAAGCCTTGGCTTGGCATCCTGTTTATTGAACAAATACTTCAAAGCAGAATGGTCAGTGTAAACCACAGTTTTTTGATAATATAAGATATGATCTAAATTTATCGAATGCAAAAACTACTGCTAGAAGTTCTTTTTCCGTGGTTGTGTAATGTTCTTGGGCATTATTCAATGTTTTGCTAGCATAATAGATTGGCTTAAATTTCTTATCCATCCTTTGGCCAAGTACAGCTCCAACAGCATAATCACTAGCATCACACATTAGTTCAAAAGGTAAATTCCAATCTGGCGAAATTATAATAGGTGCGGAAGTTAGTTTTTCTTTAAGTATATTAAATGCCTTTTTGCAATCATTAGAAAAATCAAACTTCGCATCTTTTAGTAATAATTGGGTCATAGGCCTAGATATCATTGAAAAATCCTTTATGAACCTACGGTAAAATCCAGCATGCCCTAAAAAACTTCTAACACCTTTAACATTAGTGGGGTAAGGTAGTTTAGCAATTACATCAATTTTAGCTTTATCAACTTCTATACCTTTCCCAGAAATTTTATGCCCTAACACAATTCCCTCTCTAACCATAAAGTGACATTTTTCCCAATTAAGAACAAGGTTAGTTTCTTCACACCTAGCAAGCATTCTATCAAGTTTAAAGAGACAATCATTAAATGAGTTACCGAACACCGAAAAGTCGTCCATGAAGACTTCCATAAAGTCTTCTACCATATCATGGAAGATAGCCGTCATACAACGTTGAAAAGTAGCAGGGGCGTTGCATAGTCCGAACGGCATTCTCCTATAGGCGAAGGTTCCATAAGGGCAGGTGAAAGTCGTCTTCTCTTGATCCTCGGGGGCAATGGGTATTTGGAAGAAACCTGAAAAACCATCCAAAAAACAATAATAATCATATCCTGATAGTCTTTCTAACATTTGATCAATAAATGGAAGAGGGAAGTGATCTTTTCGCGTAGCATCATTGAGTTTGCGGTAGTCGATGCAAACTCTCCATCCGGTAACAGTTCTTGAAGGGATTAGCTCATTGTCGTCATTGAGTACTACCGTCATTCCTCCTTTTTTTGGTACAACGTGGATAGGACTGACCCACGAACTGTCGGAAATTGGGTAGATAAGTCCGGAGTCAAGTAACTTTACGATTTCATTTTTTACCACATCTTGGACTTTTGGATTTAAACGCCTTTGAGGTTGGATAGTTGGTTTGAATTCATCTTCCATAAGGATTTTATGTGTACAAAATGACGGGCTAATTCCCTTAATATCAGACATACTCCATGCTAATGCTCCTCTTCGTTTATATAGTACCTGCAATAGAGACTCTTTTTCTTTTGGCGTTAAGTCAGATGCAATAATAACGGGTGTATTAGTATTTCCGTTTAAATAAGCATATTCCAAAGTAGAAGGAAGATCCTTAAGCACAGGTTTAACATTATTAATTTCAGTAGCACTAGCGGAATAAACCTGTTCTTTAATCATATCGTTGCTGTCATCAGATAGATGCGCCGCATCGAGGTTTTCGATGCGCCGTATCTCATTACATACAGCAGAATCAGCAGCGAAATTATAATCAATAGCATTCTCATCAACTTGATCTTCTATAGCAATTGTGTTTTCTAAATTTTTAAGCAGAAAAGAATCAAGCAAATTATTTTTTAACAATCTCTGAGTAAATTGATTAATCGTGTCGTCAGAAACATCGATATTATAGCATTCATCATCATCGGAATTATCTTTACTCATAGATTGTTCCATGTTAAATTCAACCTCATCTTTTCCTATGGTAAGAGTTATTTTTTTATTAAAAACATCAATCATGGCCCTAGCAGTGGCTAAAAATGGTCTCCCTAATATTATAGGAGTTCTAGAATTTTCAGGCATATCGAGGATAACGAAGTCGATAGGTAATTCAAATTTATCAACTTTTATTAATATATTTTCCGCTATTCCTAATGGGTATTGTATGGACCTATCAGCTAGTTCTAAGCACATCCTAGTAGGTTTTGGTTCACCAAGACCTAATTTATCATACATAGAAGAGGGCATAAGACTTATACTAGCTCCTAGGTCGGCTAAGGCATTTTCAATATGCAAATTTTTAATTTGACAAGGAATAGTGAAACTCCCTGGATCTTTTTCTTTAGACGGAAGTTCGTTGAGCAATGCCGCAGAGCTTCTTTTTCCCATTGTTACGGTGCAAGCCTCTTCGAGTTTAGACTTGTTTGTAAGCAAGCTCTTCAGATATTTAGCATATTTTGGCATTTGCACTAGGGCTTCCATAAATGGTATACTAAGCTGCAGCTGCTTGAGATTCTCCAGGAATTTCTTTTGATAGGCATCTTCTTTCTCTTTCCTTGCCCTGTGTGGGAAAGGTGGTGTTGATCGTTTAGGTTCAACAGAAGGTTCTTTTCTAGTCACAGGTTCTGGATCAGTCTCTTTAGGTTGCTCTTGCTCAGGTGATAAAGATTCAGGGGAAATTTTGTTTGTACTGTCATCCTCGGGCGTCTCTCCGATTTGAAAGGTTGACTTTCCGCCTCTAGTTGTAATTCCTTTCAGATCGTTTCTTACCAAAAGAACCTTGTTAAGCACCGTTGACAATTGGTGCACTTCAATTGCCAAACCATTGATCATATTGTTTTGTTCCTTTAGTAAAAGCTCATGACTGCCTTTGAATTCGGTGATAAAGTTCCTTGCTTCATGATGTTCTTGTTCATTGGCTTGAGCGATTAGTACCGCAAACTCTTCCATAGTAAGGCTTCTTTGGGGTCTTCCGAACCAGTTGGAGAAAATATCGAACATTGTGCCTGAAAATTAAGAACAAGAAGATTTCAAAGTAAAAGCTTCCAAGCATAAGGGTAAGTCAGAATATTTTCCGTTCGGAAATTAGAAAAGAATAAAAGTTGCTGATGTCTGCAGACGATGCGCCGTATCCAAAAAGTTGGATACGCCGTATCTTATAATCGTTAAAATTAAATCAGACTTTTATCCAGAAAATAGATACGCCGCTTAGAATTTATGAATGCGCCGTATCGAATTAATTAATCAAAAAATCAATTTATCTAATTAAAATTAAATGCGTCGTATTAACGAAAGTTAATGCGCCGTATTTTCGTTACGTTTAAAAATAAAAGATTTTTGATTCAGTAAGATGCGCCGTATCGACGGAAATCGATACGCCGTATTTGTTTAATAATTCGCAAACTGTTTTTAATTAAAATAATAGATACGCCGTATCTTCAAAAGAAGATGCGTCGTATGGCGTTAACGTTTAGAAAAAATTTTATCAAAAACAGATACGCCGTATCTACAAAAGCAGATGCGTCGTATTACTTTATCGCTTAGAAAAATTTTCTTATTAAAAACAGATACGCCGTATCTTGGGGAAAAGATGCGTCGTATCGAATTAATTAAACGCGTTGTATTAAAAAAAATTAAACGCAATACGCCGTATCTGAGAGATCAGATGCGCCGTATCGTTTGATTTAGCACAGTACAACGATAGCAGAACAGAAAAATACGAAAAATAAAAATAAAAATTAAACACACGAAACAAAAATAAAACACACAAAAATAAAAACAAAAGCAAACAAATAACACACAATACAACAAATATGCAAAATAGTACAATGATGCAATTAATCTAATAAAAAGAAAAACCTAATTAAAATACTAATCAAATTAACAGAAAATAACAATTCACTCCCCGGCAGCGGCGCCAAAAACTTGATGCGCGTGATGTGTCGTTGCGGTTTAGCAGTTTTAATGCCTACTCAAGTTTTAAATTTATATTTAGCCGACTTATCAATAACACACACACTTAACGAGCAGTGTACCCGGTCAGTATGAAGATAATGGTAAGTAGAGTGTCGATCACTAAGAGTGGAACGTATAATCTCGTTAATCTAATCAGTATTTTAATATCCTAACGCAAGGGGGTTTCAGCCTGAGAGACTGGCACAGTTTTGTTTGCAATTAAATAATAAAATAAACAAATAGGCACGAATCAGCAAGTAGCACACACGTACACAGATAGATACTTGAGACAATAAGAGGGCTGTCCTTATGATTAAGTAGATTGTCACTTGTTTTATTGATAGCTTTATATGAAGTGTATGTAATTAACCCTTTCTCGTTGGTCCTATTCTCATCGGCGAGTAAACCCTTAATGACGACTTATGTCTAAAAGTTATTCCTAAGTGATCAATTTAGAAACAACCGTGGGAGCCACACCTTGTCCCGCAGTCGGGTGCCCGCAAGCCACTAATAAACACAGAGGTGGTCAATGCACTAATAAGTAGTAACCAAAGACATCAACATATAAACTTTAATTGATGGGAAAGCAAGTATTAAAGGGAGTGCAATCTTTCCGTTGTCACATTACACAAGCCACCAATCCTGATGAATTAAAGTTTGCTAAAACAATAAAACAAAACTACTTAATGAATTAAATACATGCAGCACCTTCTTACAGCTCTTGTATCTTCGATTTGGGTGTGTCTTGTGCTGCCTTCTTGACTGAATTCGTCCTTCTCTTCTGTTCGGTCTTTAGGTTTTCGAACTTCCGAATCTCTGCTCCTTTTTATGTGTCTGGTCTACGGGGTATTTATAGTTTGTGTCTGAGGGAAGATGCGGCGCATCTACTTAAGTAGATGCGGCGCATGTACTTAACTTCGCGTGGGGTCCAAGATTATAATATTCAGGAATATTCGTACACCGCCAGAAGATGCGGCGTAACTCTTTATTAGATGCGGCGCATGTCCTCTTGTATCTTGGATCGTATCTGGTGATATCTTGATAGAGATGCGGCGCATGTTGATAGTGAGATGCGGCGCATCTGGAGCAGAATTGACTTGATCTTGTCCATGTCAGTAGACTTCCACTTCTTGCATGTTTTGCTCCATAATTAGTCCAAAATCGCTAAGTTTCACCAAATGCTTGTTTTTACCTGAGAATTACAAAAGTAAACGATTAAGTATCAATCCTCATACATAATATAGTAAAACAAGTCAAATTAATAGGATAAATGATAGTAATAAAATGTACTTATTTGAGTTCATCATTTGAACTCCCTACCATGATTTCCGATTGTTAAACTTTTGCTATTACTACCTAATTTTGTTCTTCACTTCCGACCTGTTTGATAAGCAGTTTGATACTCCTCTGACCGTCCCGAAGGTCATTTAACCCTAATGTGTTTGACACATTTTATAAATTCATTACCCGTGCTGGATGAAAATGTATCACCTGATAGTACTCTGTCCTTGCAAAGTCCATTACTACTCCTATGAGAACTCTGGTGATTATTAGCCATGGATATGACGATAATTTTGTCTCGATGTGAAATGGTTAACTGAGCATGATGATACTGATAACTGATATTCGATATGCCTCACTCTTGACAGTTATACGATGTTTGTATTTTCGATGACTCACAACCTACCTGCCACTTATGCTAAATATCTAATCAAGACTCCAACACCTTGAATTGTTCGCTTATCCATCTCCACACTTTGATGAACCATGTACTTGACCTTGATATATGAACTATCTGTCTGGATTGGCGACCGTACTCATCCTACGAATCCGTTTACTTTTGACATATTCGATTCTGAGGTCTTTAAGTTATGGATTGGCTGGCCCTCACACGCTGCCAGGGACTACCGTATCTGATTTGTGACCTTTAGTAATATGTTTCATCCCACTTTCGTTATGATAACCGGTAACCGCTCAAATCTGTTAACGCTGCTATGGAAACATCTACCTCGGTCTCATTTGATTGATGATTGTCCCCTGACACTTATTTGTATCCACTCTTAGAAAACGTTGGCATTGGAAGTTTGTTGTACAAATTTTCTGGTGTTCTCCGATGGAACTCTTGGGTTTCCCTTCTGTTTGAGAAGTAGAATGAAATTGGAACCAATCTCAGTTGACGGACCATGATGCCATAGAAGTTGAGAAATTGGAGAAGATGATGGAATATGATTTTGTTCACCTCAGTGTTTCCCTGTTAGTTGTGAAGAAGAAAGAGAAAACTTTGGAGTATCGACTATCGTAAACCTAATCATATCACTACCATGACCATCTTTCAATTCAGCGTGTCAATGAGTGATTTATTCTATCTTTGTAAACTCTGTATCGGACGGCCTCACTTAGTGTTTGAAGGACTGAAGAAGCAACCACAAGAACTTCTAAGAAAAGAGATAACTATCTGAGAGTAACCTCCGGGAAGCATTTCAATGTTAGGCACGAAGAGGAACAGGTAGATCATTTTGTAAAGTGACCCTTTGTTCGAGAAGAGTAGATTGGATTGGCGTCCCGAGATTGTAGCAGACAACACTACCACGCACCCGGTGACGACAGCAGTTTGAGTCGGCAAATTTCGAACGGTGTGAGAAGACCTGCCAAAGACACGCAGTCTTGCTTCTCTATTCACTTTAGTTGTACTAAGATGAATTGAGAGCAGAAGAAGACTCGCGAATGGAAGAAGGCACACTGACCATGCCGGAGATTCACGTTACTACACCACAGTTCCAAGAAGAAGTGCCGAAGGCTTGAGGAGCCAGACTCAAGTTTATAATTCCTCTACACCGTATGATCATACGATAGACTGCATGGACTTGGAGGAAGTTTAAGATCATGTATTTGAATGGACGATAATTCTGAAGCGAACGTTCGTATTTGGAAGAGTTGATCCTGTGAAGAATGAAGCTAGGGGTGACGTAATTCATTTCCTCTTGACCTACTAAAATTTCCGTTACCTGATGATAGGATCCCTTGAATGATTTATGTTCCCTGTTTGTAATTCCGCTCGGTGTTCATTCTGCGTATGCTGGACGATGGTTTTGTTATGTGAAATTTGACGAGTGGCGGACGATCTGATGCTTTTAACGATGTACCAAATTATGATAGACATTCTGGGACTTCCGTTAACTCTTTCGAGTAGTTCGTTCTCCTCTTAGTTATGGTGTTTGATTTTGGCGACCTCTGAGACTGTAGAAGTACTAGGTGGATTAAGATAGGTGGTTTTGATTACGACTTGAGATAAAGTATGATCATCATGAAGGCATATTTATGTGGTGCTAGTATTATGACGCCTGATCAACGTGATAATACTTACACCATATAAAGTGCACTTATTGTGATCATAGGATATTTCGAGAAGTGCCTTTAGGAGTCTTAGAATTTTGATAAGCTGTGTGAGGGTTTTTGCGTTAGTGAGACTTTAGGTTCATTCTACCTATACGCGTAATCTGCCTTCGCCGTTATACGATTTGATACGCTTGGATTCTCGACACGCGTTTTGCTGACCCTGTACTTCCGATAAGAATCTTAGGTGCTGTTGTAGAGCCTTCTGCCGTTTGATGACATCAAACAATCTGTTTTCTGTACGTTCTCATCTGATTTGTCTAATCAAATTCCACGGACGATATACCGTCAAACCCTACGTATTCCCTGTATCTCTTCCGAGAGAATACGATTATCATCTGTTACGTTAGTATATTATTCTTTGTTTCTGGGTTCATTATGGTATGTCTTCTCTGAGGAACCGAAGCTATTTTGGATTGACAAGATCGAATCATGAGAAACAATTTATCCACATTTCCGTTCACAGTCCGTTGTGTTCCGTTTCGTTTTTCCGTTCAATTTTCGAGGACGAAAATTTTCTTTTAGAGGGGAAGAGTTGTAAAACCCTAAATTTCCGTTCATGTGAAATTCCCATTTCGCCCTAAAAAAATTTTGAATTTTTAGAGCATACAAATAATTATACGAGAATATACATCGTACAAGCCACAACTTGCCATATAAAAATACAACACAAATATATAACATGCATTATAAGTAACACGCCTAAGATGTCAACTATGGGTCCACAAAGAATTAAACATTTGTACATAACTTATAAATGGAAAAGGCCTATGATT
This sequence comes from Artemisia tridentata subsp. tridentata, assembly GCA_021014915.2. Lineage (NCBI taxonomy): Eukaryota > Viridiplantae > Streptophyta > Magnoliopsida > Asterales > Asteraceae > Artemisia > Artemisia tridentata. Next base: position 198,989,693 of record CP139504.1, read on the forward strand.
ATTTTGAAATTGAATCATTAATCCTCCCTTCCTCTAATTTTGGCATCTCCTTTATTTCCCCAACCGAATATCACTCAACCCATTTAACACAATTGATTATACATAAATAACTTACCAAATTAAAGCCACGCTCCCCTTACATCTTTGACTATAATGCGTTTCTTTATTTTCCTTTCTATTATGCGACTAACAAAAACAAGCACACAAGTTCTTGCTATTTTTTTCTCTCACGATACTAAAGGTTCGAAAGGTGTTGCTGTGGTGATCATACGTGGGTTATAGGGTTGCAGTTGGGTGTTGATTCGTAGGATTTTGATGCGTGTCTTGTTCCCCTCTTTTCTTTGTCTCGTAACAGCAGGTATTACCAACATCACCTTCTGTTTTTCCATTCGACACATGCTTGAATATTAACAAACATCTAAACCTAAACGTTTACATGCTAAACATATGCGTATAACCTGTTACTTTCGCTGCTATTCGTTAATATATAACCACTTAAATTCGACACATGAAATCATAACGTGAATGTCTCTTGTGAACGGTTTTGTGTCATGGTTTTGGTGGTCGGTTTGGTGTCTTTATTTCGAGCCTATGGCGACCTATATCACACTTTAATCAAGCCCTAATAACAGCCGTTGTGGCACATTAAATGACACTAAAGAAAAGAAAAACCTAGGCGATGAATATTAACGAGAGTACATGATACTATGTAAGGATGTTTGCTTTGTTTTGGCTCACTATTCTTGTGGGGGTGTGGACTCTTTTGGTAGTCGATGTGTGAGTCCATAACCTGTTAAACCTGCTGCTATAATAATGATTGAGTAGTGTTTATTGTGGTGGTTTTGCTGCCTCATTTGAAACCCCTTGCACCACTTTCGACATCGCCTCACCACCTGTCTTTTTTCCCTAGTCTTGCCTCGCTAGTATCCTATTTCGTTGGAGTTGTTTGCCGAGAATGTCATTGGTTTCGCCCTTGTGTTTTTCTCGCTGGTCATGCTACCATTAGTGTGTCTATTGTTGTCTTTAATCTGATCATTTGGGTGCTATGGTATTTAAGTAACACAAGACTATTAAACATGCTAGTATATATATACTTGTCGCCTCGTTTCCTTGTCACGAGAATTCATTTAGGTGTGTCTATACAAGCTGGGTTGGTGTCGAGTCTTGTGGACAATTTTGTGTCCTTCAACAGCCCCTATTTCTGACTGAACTATTTGGCTCGTTTAAACTAGTGTTGTGTGAACTATTTGGCGTGTCAATGAACCAGAATAAGAATTGTCATGTATGCTCTTGATATATGGGTATGTCTTGATATATGGGTAGTCTCGGACTGAATGGTGTATTTATTGTGTCATTTTGTGGGTCAAATACGAGGCTATAGGACATGCACATTTAATATATTAAACCTATAAAAGTGTGTGTTCAAATCTATGCAAGTGACCATGTTTCTGCATGGGTAGTGTCATGTTCATCACCATACTATTATCAATATAGTACACAAATATATATATTAATCAAAGGGCAAGTTGTGCAAACAAACCTTTTGTCAACATAAACCAATTCGAGTTTTCAATTGATCTAATTCAGTAGCATAAGCAATTAAAACTTAAGTTTTCACTTTGAACCTAAACTTGAGTAATTGTCACAATTAATCCTAAACTTTGATAGATTACACGTTTAACCCTAAACTGTGATACTGGTTATGTTAAACCTTTAAATTTAATTAATTATCGTTTATAACCCTCAAGTTTCAACGTTAATAATTATGGGAAGTTACTAAGAATAGAAGTTTCTAAATATAGAAAGAAATCTAAATTACGAAATCTGATTAAAACAAACTTATAAGTAACATGTGATCATTAAATTGTATAGGTTCGATGAAGAAGGAGAAATTCCTTGTTTCGGTATCCTTTCTTATTTTGGTTGCTTGCGGTCTAAGGTACAGATATTCTGCCCTTTTTAATAAGGTGCCTTCGACCTCTTGATTTCTGATTTGAACCTATGATATGAATCTTTGGCATTTGAACCTTTGACATGAACCTTTGATATGAACTTTGAGATTCGGACTATGACCATATGAACCCTTACTTTGATATGGACCCTTTGCTATGAACCTTTGATATTTGAACCTTTGACCTTTGACCCCAGTTTGATACTACGAGCCAAATATGTTTCCTAGCCATGAAGGTAACATGGCCGTGTCATTGATGCACCAATGGCATGACTCTTGTGTGGTCAGAGTGATTAACCACACCGTCCTCATTTTGATTTGATATGAGCTCGCTATGATATGATTTGATATGGCCAATATGATATGTTCGGGGGGCGTATGGATGCATCCTAGATTTGTTTTGTATATGATATGATATGATTTGATTTGGTGACTGATGATGGGTGAAATCCACGTCTTTCACAAAATTTGGGAGCTAGCTACTCCATTTGAAGAATGAGGACACCCCTCATATTATCTGATTATCTGAGAGGTCTCCCCTCTATATGATTTGAAGATTTATGGTTACGATATGATATGATCTGTTTATGGGCTCGTGGTGGATTACTATCCCTTTTCTCTTTCCTTTATACTTATTCATTGACTTATCCCTTGAACCATATTATATTCTGTTTGACCTTTGTTTCTGTTACTCTGTACTATTTTCTTCTACTGTTTGTTATCGTTATATCTGTTCACTGAGCTCTCGTAGCTCAGCCGCATTTCTTTTCCTGCGGCAGGTTTTAGTAGGAAGCTGGGAATGAGTGGAGAGTACCTTTGGACTTAGAAGACTTGATAGCTATTCTAGATTAGAATTGACTAGAAGTTATATTGTTTTAGCATTAGTATTTATCGGAAGTTTCATTTGTAACCTTGTAATTTCAGTATTTCAATTGTAACCCTTGAAATTTCTTGTATTACTATAGATGTATGCTTTGTTTGATCTGATATGAAACCATTATCGTGATATCTTAACCCTTGCCGGGTTGGGGTGTTCTAATGCACATGGAATTTATTCTAAAATTCGCGTCGGTGTAGATAAAAAGTTGTACGTGGATTGAAATTACGCAAGCCCGAGGATGACCTAATATGAAGATGATGTTACTGATGATATGCAAACTAACTCTAGTCTATATGATGAACAATAACCATGAATCGTGAATTCCCTCCAGGAATGAATAGTGTTTCATAAATAGTAAGATTTTTGATAAAATTTCAGAATCGCAAACTGAATTCAAAAACGATGAATAGTAAAATGATGAATAGTAAAATTCCCGAGATGAATAGTAAAATTTCAAAGTTTGAAAAATGACCTGAAATTACGATTTTTCACAGCAGCCCATAGGATGTGTTTGGTTACTGGTTTTGGTCGAGCCCAAGTATAACTAAGGGTGTGTTTGGTTCAAATATGGGTTAAGCCCATGGGTTAAAAAGGGAATGTTTATGTTAATGCTTGTATTTGTAAGCATTGAGTTTGTGTTTAGTTATAATTTATTTTGTCAAAATATATTTGAATATCGAGCTCTTAATTGTCTTTGACATCGATATCATTGGTACGTTTCGGTCATTGGAAAGTATTACTTGGGATATGGAAAAATGGATTGTGATTCGGATTTGGACAATATGAATATTTATCGGACATTGATACACGGATATTGAATTGACATTGGACATTGGACAAACTTGGACTTATTGGACTTGCAATGAATACAATATATTAGACTCAAGACGAATTTAATATATTTGATTCGCAACAAATATACAATAAGGAAATAATGTCTAATATTCAATGAATACATTTTATTAATTTTCTATTAAATTGTTTTAAGGAATTTGATTTTTATCAAGGTCTCGATGACTTGGGAATGTTGTATAAATGGACGAGTTATGCCGAAATTTATAAAACATTCCAAACTAATATTTTACTTAAAATGACTTTATTTTAAAACCTAAATGACTTATCTAAGCTGTTTGGGATTATGGGGAAACTTACCGAAACTTACCAATTGACCTATTTCTATCAGTATAGCTATTTGTCGTTAACTTCTAGATTTTTCTTTGTTGGATTGAGTTGCGTCAGTATTTCTCGACTATATCGATGTCTTTTCCATTTTGGCGTGAGTTATATTTCGAGTCTATGTTTTCTTACCACAACACACGAAACGTTGATACTAAGCTTTTGATAAGTATAGAAATTGAGTAATCCACGAAAACTACGACACGATATCTTTTATAGACTTTATTATTGTGTGAGAAGTATTTTGAGATAACCGTATGTGTATTAGGTTGTGCCGATCCTAGAACGTTGTGTACCGTTGTGCCTATATACCCTAGAACCGTCGTGCCGTATGTCTTGAGACTGTTGTGTTTTGCTTCTCGATGACAGTCGTGTCAGTTGTGATGTGTGCATTACTGTGGCTAACGTGAGTTCATGGCCCCTACTTTTACTGGTTTTTAAACTATTTTAGGGGAGAATACATGCTCGTTTTCAACTAAACTCAAAGATTGTTATTTGGATACACGAATTGTTTACTCAAGTTTTGACTGTTTGGCTGAAATATCTGACCTGGTTATTCGAATGCGTTATGTGTTTACCTGTTTATTGATGTGGCCTGAAATTGTGATTGTGGTTTATGAAACTGTTACGAGAGCTGGCTAAGGTCCTTGTTATAGGTCGCAATCTTGTGCATAATGATTTTGATATGACGCAATTTTGTGCGTGGTTATTGTATTATGTCGCAACTTGTGCGTATTTATTATCACATGGTGCTCCTTGTGCACTGTTAATGTGTTGATTTCATGACTTAGCCAGCGTAACAGTTAAATTTGCGTGACACTATATGAGTGTAGTATCTGTATGATTGCTTATGGTTTAAGATGTTTGATTTTGATATTATTTACGGATTTGGTTTTGGAATTGTGATTTAGGCAGTATGAGCCTACGTTGAATTTGACTTGTTTGTGAATGATGATTTGAACTCGAAAACCTTATGGTTCAACCATATTGTTTTAAACTAAAACCTCTAAATTCACCAACCTCGTGTTGACACTTTTAGCATGTATTTTCAGGTTAAGGCGATAGCTTACCTTTGGAGGCGCTTGACAAGGGGCACGGTCATAGACGACTCTTATATATATGATTGAGACTGCTTTACTTATTTTATGGGCCTATTTCTGCACTACAATTGAATAACGTAAATTTAACACTTTTTGTTAATGAATTTTATTCTAAATGATTGAGGTAAAAACAGTTCTTGGTACTTGTGTTGTGATACCAATTAAGTAGCACCCCAGTGACATGTATGCTTCCGTTGGACCCGATTTTGGGGGTGTTACATTTATACAGAGTATTTGAAGTTTATTTGGTTTCTTTATGCACGTGTGATGAGTGCATATTTACTCATCATTTTATGCCCATATAAGACACAAAAATGACTAAAAACACCCAAATAGATCAAATATTATTGCAAATATTCTTGGTTTGTGTTTTTATGTGTTTTAGGTACAAAAGGATTGAAAACGGGGCAAAAAGGGACAAAACTGAGCACGAGATTGGAAAAAAGTTCAAAAAGCCGAGGCCGGGGAAGAAATTTACCCAAGTGGATCAAAATTATGCTCAATTTGTTAACATTGGTCCTTGGAAGTATTTTTCAAAATTGACAGAAATGGTCCCTGAATTTACAGATTTGGCAAAATTGGTCCCTTAACTTAACACTAATTCCAATCCTCATCCTAAAACAAAAAATAAACCCAAAACAAATAAACCTTATCCCATATTTCCCCTAACCCAATTACAGCCCAATCCCAAATAAACCCACACCCCATTTTAACTAATACCAGGGTCAACCTGGTCAATCCTCTGCTTCCCAAACCATTTACTGCCAATACCAAAACCACCCTTCTCCCCTGACATCAAACCACTCCCTGCTTCTCCCTTCTACACTCCACCTTTCCCCCTCCCCCCTCCAATTAGCTTTTTCACAAGTACAATCTTCACGTGATGCTAGTCCAGCTTGGAAATCCACCAAAACCAATTTCCCGCCAAAAATGAGAATGGAAGGCTGAGATTTATTCAACCCAATCCAAAGGGTGGGATTTTCTCAGAAGAAAGAGAGGAAGCTTTTGGAATGATATAAAAGCACCCTCATTCACACAGAAGGAGAGTAGTAGTTAAGTAGTAGATTTTTAGCTTAAATTAGGAGTAGTGTAACTTATTTTTAAGTCGAATGTAGAACTAGCTTTAAGGTTAGTCAATCTGACATTGTTGTAATCTTAACATCAGTTTCAATTTTAGTTCCAAGCCTTGTATTAATTTAGTTGAAATTTAAGTTTTTATGATCATTCAGTTATCCATTTTTATGGTTATTTAAATGCTATAAGCCCTCTGTTCTGTTCATGATAGCTTATTTAAGCTATTTTTAGCTTTTTGCAAGTTTCCCTTATAGTCATTCAGTGTTAATTTCAATTTTCCAAAAAGTCAAGAAAAGTCAAAATCACTGTTCATCTGCTTATTTTTGCTTATTTTCTTTTTTTTTCTGCTTATTTGCTCTTTTTGATGCCAGTTGATGTAAATTAGATAGCATTAAGATTGCTTATTATAGTTTTGCCTTAAACCACTAAAATGCCAAAAATAGCTTAAGATTAGAGATGCTTATTTAAGTGCTTAAATTCTGATGAATATTGCTTTTTATGATTTAATTTAGCTTAATGAGTATTTTCCTTTCCAAAAGTTAGCTTAAATCATCCTGTTCTAGTTTAAAAATCCACACAGTCCCTTTTTATGGGGTGTTTGGTTCAGTAGCTTATATGGGTCAAAATGGCTATCCACTATTCATGTGCAGTTGGACAAAATTTGATCTTCTCTAATTTAGGTTACATAAGTTGTTGGTAGGAGCATTTGAGCTGGTTTGGAAGGTTTTGATGATTTGAGTTGAAAGATACAAGGTTAAGGCTATGCACTGATCAGATAAGCTTGTTATGAGCTTAGGCATCTTTAAGCTTTTATTTTTGTTATTGCATGTTAATTTTAGTCCATTCTCAGTAGTAGTTAAGTCCCTTTAGCCCTTGTTCTAAAATTAGCTCACAATAGCCACATCTAGTATAGCAGACTTAATTTTTTTGTTTTTCCCATTTTCAGCCTTTCTTTTTGATTTTTAATTTCCTCAATATAAGTTGTTTTAAGCTCAAATTTTGCATAGATAATCTTGGCTTGCTATTCTAGCTATTGCCATTTTTGTTAGATTTTTAAGAATTTTTTTTAAGTGCTTTTCCATGCCCTGAAAAGGGCACTTTTTCCCTGCACCAAGGCTGCACATTAGCAGCCCTTGGTGTATTTTGGCTTATTTTGTGCTTTTTAGTGCTTATTTACTTGTACTTGTGGCTTATTTTAGTTGTCATTATAGCTTATTTTTAGTAATCAGCCTATTTCTGTCCCCTTAGCTTATTCCATAGCTTATCAGTCCATTTGTTCTATAGTATTAGCTTATTTTCTTTTCTTTTGCCTTCTGATCTGTTCTTGGCTTATTCTGAGCTTATTTGGGGTTTTCAAATTTAGTTGTAGTTATAGAATTTGCTTATTTCCATGTGCTTATTCAAAGAAAAATAAAATAAAATAAAAAAAAATAAAAAAATTTAATCAAGTCTCTTATAAGCGGCCACCTTAATCTGCTTTTTCTGTGCTTATTTCAAGTTTTCATAAATAGTTGTTTTTTTAAAAGTTGCTTATTTTCTTGTGCTTATTAAGCTTTTAAAGAAAAATAATAATAATAATAATAATAATAATAATAATATAATAATAATAATAATAATAATAATAATAATAATAATAATAATAATAATAATAATAATAATAATAATAATAATAAAAAATAAATAAATAGTTTTTAAATCATATTAAATTAAATAATTATCAGAAAAAAATTATTCTTTTTTTTTTAAATTTTCTTTTATTAATTAGAATTTAGAAAAAATAGATTTGTACCCGTAGAGTTAATATTTCATCGTTTTGACGTTTAGGCTCGGGTTTTCCCCGGTTTAGTATCGTTTTTTATTTACTTTGCGTTTTTGCTTGTTCATGCTTTATAAATTTGTATCTTATGCTTGTTAAGTTATCCTTATCCTATTTATGCTTCCCGTAGTTGTAGGTTATTTAATTTCCATTTTCCAAGTTCGTTTTTAATTCCCGTTTTCTATAATTTGCGTTTTTTAGTCCGCTTACGTTTTTAATCACGTATGTTTTTGTTAAATTGTTTTTCTTGCCTTTTAAGCTTTTTTAATTTATGTTCATCAATCTTAGCTTAGAAAACCAAAATCTTATTATTCTCACTATTCAAACACGTTTCACGAATCGAGATCACAAATTCCATTCAAACCTTCGTTGGGAAAACGACTCGGGTTTACATATTTCCTTTGTAAATCCTTGATGAAAAATACGTGTTGATTCCATCGAATCAATTTTTGGCGCTGCTGCCGGGGATCGAACCCGGGTCCTTTGTAAATCCTTGATGAAAAATACGTGTTGATTCCATCGAACCCAATTTTTGGCGCCACTGCCGGGGAAGGTTTGAAGCGAATTTTTTATTCTCGTTTGTCGTTACGTGTTTTGAAGACCCTTCTCCCGAAAAGTTATCGTTTTCTTCATAAATATTTTCTTATAAAAAACCCAAAAAGATTTTTATTTCAAAATTTATTTTCCTCTTTCCCTTTGTATTTTTCAAATGTTTCTAAAAATCCAAAAATATTCTTCTTATCCCGTCTATTCGTTTAATTCTTTATCTCACCCTCTATCCGTTTAATTCTTTTATGTCTTCATCTTACCATTATGGTTGTGAATGGTGTGGGGGACCTCTAAATGGCAAAAATTGCCCCGGTTGTAGCATTGTAAATTCGGGAAACGGGTTTGTCTATGACCAAAATCCCTACAATGAAACAACCAATTTCCTTAACCAACCCCCGCACCATGAGATGGAAACATATTATTGTGAATATTGTGGAGGTCCGCACCAAGGTTTTGACTGTCAAACAAGGAACACACTTGTCTATGAGCAGGTTCCGTGTAACAGTCAAAATTTTGGTTATGACCAATATCCATATGATTCACCGAGTCAGTCACAACAGTTTTATTGTTGTGAATTCTGTGGAGGTCCGCATTATGAATCTGATTGTCAAACGAGGAGCCCGCTTGTCTATGAGCATGGCCCTTGTAACAATTATGATTATTCTTATCATGACCAACCTCCACAGTACCAAATGACTCAACCTCAGCCACTTCCTCAAGAACTTCTCCATGTTCTAAATTTAATAGAAGAAGTTAAGGATTTGGCTAATAAACTTCCCCAAGATGATCGTCATGGTAAATCTATGGAAGATTTACTCGCCGAAGAACGAGCAGCACAAAAGCGTTTCTTGTTTAATCAGGCTTGCATGCTCGATGACGAAGATGAAGACGACGAGGAGAGTACTATTCCTTTGAGCAATATCATTTCTCAACTCCCTCAGTCTATTGCAATCACATCATTCTTTCCAACTTTGGACCCCAAGGACTCTCTTATTATGGGGGATGAGCATCTTAGCACTATTCCTGAAAAGGAATCGGACCAATTCATAAAGTCTAGTGCTGAGAACCTTATCCCAATCCCAAGTGAGTCTGAGGATATATCAGACAATGAATGTGATTTGTCTATTTGTGATGATTATCCTCTTGACACTGAGGAGGATTTTTCCGGGATTTTCTCTAACCCTCTTTTCAATTCCAATGATGATTTTTCCTCTAGTGATGATGAATCACTTTTCGATGAGGATGTTCAAAATGAAAGTCTCGAAGTCTATTCGAATTCTCTTTTTGAATTTGATGACGAGTACTTTTCAAACAACATAAATCCTATCTTTGATGAAGAGTTAGAGAACAATGAGGTCAAGGACTCTATTATTTCTAATCTTGATGATATGACCTCAACTCTTAATCCCGAGATTCATAAAGACATTCTTTCTCCGACATATGTGACAGTTCCGTCTGAGGATTGCCATTATATTGACTTCACATATGTCGTTCGAGTTTTTCTACCTTTCTGTGCTTATAAGGTAGCTTGTCCTCTCATTCTCTCCTTTGGGAATGAGGACAAAGTTTTTGACCCCGGCATCTCAATTTATCATTCTCTTGAGCCGGATGTATCTCATCGGAGTGGAACTTTCAAGAACTTCAATGTTTATCCAAACATTTAGAATTGAAATCCGATGGAGATTTTCTCTTCCTCATGCTTCCCCAAGAACCAATGAATTCGGGGTCAAGTTAAGCTAGTGACTCGGTTAACAAAAACATTAGCACCACATGGGTGACAACCCATGTTTCTGACTTCTTTCTATTTTCTGACACTAAGTGTGGGGGGATTCCTCTACTGTGCTTTGTTTTGTGTGTTGTTTGCTCTTGTTTGCAGGTTTCCCTTAGATCGTGATGATTGATGCGCCTGTTTTCAATCCAGCCGCCCAATATCCGATCTTGTTGCTAACGTTTATCTAGGGATATCTTTTTAATCCTGTTTGTGAAAATAGAGATTTCTTTTCCACACTTGGTTATTAGTATTACCTTTTTACGTTCTAAGTGTCGGCATAATAGCCGGTACTTTGAATATTGAGGGCAATATTCAATTCTAAGTGTGGGGGGGAATTCTCGCGATTTTTGTCACATATGTACCTTCTAGTGCCCTAGTACCCCCGTTTTGGCCAAAATTTTAAAATTTTTTCGTTTTTAAATAAGAAATTGCATGAAAAAGAAGTGCTTTGCACCAAAAAAAGAAAGAAAAAAAAAGAAGTGTTTAGTCTTGATTAGGTTAGAACAAAGGGAATCCCGACTCTGCCAGAGTGTTGATCTGGCTGCTTCCTTAACGATTAGGCTAAGGTTTTACGATATGTGCAAATGAAAATGCTAAGCGTAGAATAGTTGGTTTTCTTTAGAGCTTATATAAGTAATCTATGGCTTTTCCTCCCAGGAGATAATTAATCTGACTTAATAAGTGCTTATTTTCAAACATTTGAACACACAAAATCATTTTTTTATACGATTTTGAAAAATACTAGTTCAAAGCTTTATTTAAACTTCGGAACAAGCATATGTCATAATAATGCAAAATGAAAGTGATACGTTGCTTGAAGTTGCAAAAATTAAGTAATAAATGTATGTGCTAAAAAAGCTACGGTTCAAGATCGGCCCTTGGATCCTTATTTCCGGAAGGCGTTTAGGTCTTGGCTACCCTCTTACACCGGCCCTTGGACCTCTAATTCAGGAATGTGTGAGGTCTTGGTCTAACACCCTTGGATCCTCATTTCAGGAATGTTTAGAGTCTTGGAACTCTCCGTTGTAACGGCCCTTGGATCCTTTATTCCGGAAGGTGTAAGGTCTTGGTTCCCGTGAAACTCCGTTAGTTTATGTTGCACAAGTAAAAAAAAAACATGAAAAATGAAAAAATGAGAAAAAAGAAAAGAAAATGGAATGATATTGCAAAATGCAAAAATGGAATGATATTGCAAAATGCAATAAGTTTTGATGTGTTGAATAAAGTTTTGAAACTTGCTTGTTGTAAATTTTAAATCTATCTTTCAACTAGTATTAGTCAAAATCTTATAAAAACGTTGATTTTTGCGGTCAAAATTTTGAAAATGAGCACATTCACCTAACTTGAATAAATTGTGGGAGTGAAAAGTTAAGTTTCGGCTTACATAGATTATTAGTATAAGTAGTGTTAGCATTTTAAAAAAAACATTTGCACATTGAGTTTAAGCTTAGTTGGGAGTATAAAAAAGAGGATGACGATTTCAATTCCCTGGAGACACCCATTTTGTGTGAATCCCGTTCCATGATACCATTTTTGGAAATCAAGCATGTTATCTATTTTTGTTTTAGTTTAAATTTCTTGCATTGAATAAAAAGTCGAAACGGGGTATACTTGGTATTCTTTTGATCATTTCATTACTTTATATGATCGGATTGCTAGGGACTAGCAATTGATAGTGTGGGGGGATGATGAGTGCCTATTTACTCATCATTTTATGCCCATATAAGACACAAAAATGACCAAAAACACCCAAATAGATCAAATATTATTGCAAATATTCTTGGTTTGTGTTTTTATGTGTTTCAGGTACAAAAGGATTGAAAACGGGGCAAAAACGGACAAAACCGAGCACGAGATTGGAAAAAGTTCAAAAAGCCGAGGCCGGGGAAGAAATTTACCAAAGTGGATCATAATTATGCTCAATTTGTCAAGATTGGTCCTTGGAAGTATTTTTCAAAATTGACATAAATGGTCCCTGAATTTACAGATTTGGCAAAATTGGTCCCTTAACTTAACACTAATTCCAATCCTTATCCTAAAACTAAAAATAAACCCAAAACAAATAAACCTATCCCATTTTTCCCCTAACCCAATTACAGCCCAATCCCAAATAAACCCACACCCCATTTTAACTAATACCAGGGTCAACCTGGTCAATCCTCTCCTTCCCAAACCATTTGCCGCCAATACCAAAACCACCCTTCTCCCCTGACATCAAACCACTCCCTGCTTCTCCCTTCTACACTCCACCTTCCCCCCCCCCTCCAATGAGATTTTTCACAAGTACAATCTTCACGTGATGCTAGTCCAGCTTGGAAATCCACCAAAACCAATTTCCCGCCAAAAATGAGAATGGAAGGCTGAGATTTATTCAACCCAATCCAAAGGGTGGGATTTGCTCAGAAGAAAGAGAGGAAGCTTTTGGAATGATATAAAAGCACCCTCATTCACACAGAAGGAGAGTAGTAGTTAAGTAGTAGATTTTTAGCTTAAATTAGGAGTAGTGTAACTTATTTTTAAGTCGAATGTAGAACTAGCTTTAAGGTTAGTCAATCTGACATTGTTGTAATCTTAACATCAGTTTCAATTTCAGTTCCAAGCCTTGTATTAATTTAGTTGAAATTTAAGTTTTTATGATCATTCAGTTATCCATTTTTATGGTTATTTAAATGCTATAAGCCCTCTGTTCTGTTCATGATAGCTTATTTAAGCTATTTTTAGCTTTTTGCAAGTTTCCCTTGTAGTCATTCAGTGTTAATTTCAATTTACCAAAAAGTCAAGAAAAGTCAAAATCACTGTTCATCTGCTTATTTTTGCTTATTTTCTTTTTTTTCTGCTTATTTGCTCTTTTTGATGCCAGTTGATGTAAATTAGATAGCATTAAGATTGCTTATTATAGTTTTGCCTTAAACCACTAAAATGCCAAAAATAGCTTAAGATTAGAGATGCTTATTTAAGTACTTAAATTCTGATGAATATTGCTTTTTATGATTTAATTTAGCTTAATGAGTATTTTCCTTTCCAAAAGTTAGCTTAAATCATCCTGTTCTAGTTTAAAAATCCACACAGTCCCTTTTTAAGGGTTGTTTGGTTCAGTAGCTTATATGGGTCAAAATGGCTATCCACTATTCATGTGCAGTTGGACAACATTTGATCTTCTCTAATTTAGGTTACATAAGTTGTTGGTAGGAGCATTTGAGCTGGTTTGGAAGGTTTTGATGATTTGAGTTGAAAGATACAAGGTTAAGGCTATGCACTGATCAGATAAGCTTGTTATGAGCTTAGGCATCTTTAAGCTTTTATTTTTGTTATTGCATGTTAATTTTAGTCCATTCTTAGTAGTGGTCAAGTCCCTGTAGCCCTTGTTCTAAAATTAGCTCACAATAGCCACATCTAGTATAGAAGACTTAATTTTTTTGTTTTTCCCATTTTCAGCCTTTCTTTTTGATTTTTAATTTCCTCAATATCAGTTGTTTTAATCTCAAATTTTGCATAGATAATCTTGGCTTGCTATTCTAGCTATTTCCATTTTTGTTAGATTTTTAAGAATTTTTTTTAAGTGCTTTTCCATGCCCTGAAAAGGGCACTTTTTCCCTGCACCAAGGCTGCACATCAGGAGCCCTTGGTGTATTTTGGCTTATTTTGTGCTTTGTAGTGCTTATTTACTTGTACTTGTGGCTTATTTTAGTTGTCATTATAGCTTATTTTTAGTAATCAGCCTATTTCTGTCCCCTTAGCTTATTCCATAGCTTATCAGTCCATTTGTTCTATAGTATTAGCTTATTTTCTTTTCTTTTGCCTTCTGATCTGTTCTTGGCTTATTCTGAGCTTATTTGGGGTTTTCAAATTTAGTTGTAGTTATAGAATTTGCTTATTTCCATGTGCTTATTCAAAGAAAAATAAAAATAAAATAAAATAAAATAAAAAAATTTAATCAAGTCTCTTTTAAGCGGCCACCTTAATCTGCTTTTTCTGTGCTTATTTCAAGTTTTCATAAATAGTTGTTTTTGTAAAAGTTGCTTATTTTCTTGTGCTTAGTAAGCTTTTAAAGAAAAAAAAATAATAATAATAATAAAATAAATAAATAAATAGTTTTTAAATCATATTAAATTAAATAATTATCAGAAAAATATAATTCTTTTTTTTTTTAATTTTCTTTTATTAATTAGAATTTAGGAAAAATAGATTTGTACCCGTAGAGTTAATATTTCATCGTTTTGACGTTTAGGCTCGGGTTTTCCCCGGTTTAGTATCGTTTTTTATTTACTTTGCATTTTTGCTTGTTCATGCTTTATAGATTTGTATCTTATGCTCGTTAAGTTATCCTTAGCCAATTTATGCTTCCCATAGTTGTAGGTTATTTAATTTCCATTTTCCAAGTTCGTTTTTAATTCCCGTTTTCTATAATTCGTGTTTTTTAGTCCGTTTACGTTTTTAATCACGTATGTTTTTGTTAAATTGTTTTTCTTGCCTTTTAAGGCTTTTTTAATTTATGTTCATCAATCTTAACTTAGAAAAACAAAATCTTATTATTCTCACTATTCAAACACGTTTCACAAATCGAGGTCACAAATTCCATTCAAACCTTCGTTTGGAAAACGACTCGGGTTTACATATTTCCTTTGTAAATCCTTGATGAAAAATACGTGTTGATTCCATCAAATCAATGTGCTTTGATTACATATTGAGTTTATCACGCCTTGTCAACGTAGGCTCGCGTAAATACTTCATTAACATCATTTGCATAGTTAATGTAAGCTTGTAAAAGGGGTAAATAATACATAAACTTAGTAATCATTAAGTGTTTACACGCCTGTAACTAAGACTCCACTGAGAGAATAGATTTTAGCACTCACCTTATACAGCTAAGCAATTAAACGTGTGACAAGTTTTCCTACTATTGGCCAGGCCTTTTATCTGTATCTGTGTTCTATCTGTGTACGTGTATGCCATTCGCTTCCATATTTTATTCACTATTTACTTAATATACACAATCGCGACAGTCGCTCGGGCTGAAAAACCCCCCCTTGTGTTAGATTAGGGCTTTAGAAATAACTTATGCTTAAAATACTAATAGATATCTTGGTGTTAACGTTCCACTCTTAGTGATTGACACTCTACTTACCAACTAGCTACATTGATCGGGTACACTGCTCGTTAGTGTGTAATGTAGGATAAGTCAGCTAAATATAAATTTAAAACTTGATAATATAATCTAAACCTACAACGATATACGCACGCATCAGCTACACAAGGGATGAAAAACTCTTGTCAATTACATTAGAGACCAAGACAAGGGGAAAATCCCCAATCACGAAGGCCGATCCACCGGTTTTCACTCGGGAGTATTTTTTGATGTAGCCCCAAAAAAGCCCCGGGGGAAAAATCAAAAAAGGTACTGAAAAGATCAATCACTCTTGAGAAGCTCAAAATACACAAGGACAAAACATCAAGAGCTTGAAAATAGCAGCGGGTTCTTGAGCCAAACATCCCAATTACAAGATACGCAGCCTCTATGAGAAAGCCAATAATACGAAGAGGAACAGATGTTGTCGAAAATATCACTTTTTCTCATCGGATGCGAAGAAAAAGTGATACTATTATGGTACCTCCAAATCCACCATAAAGAAGAAGCAATGATGATGTACATACGATGGATATTCTTATTAGAAACATGCCAAAAACTTAACCAAACTTTCCAATGCTGCATGGAATCAAATGCAGGAATAGAGTTATCACACCAGGTATGAATAAGCTTCCAAATATCCTTAGCAAAGTCACATTTGAAAAATATATGGAGGTTGGATTCAACATTAACTTTCCAAGATGCACAAGATATCTCTTGAATTTCAATTCCCCGATTAGAAAGGTTGAGATGATGAGGAAGTCTGTCAAACTTAATACGCCACATAAAGATTTTCAGTTTATGAGGAAGAACCTTATACCAATGGGCCGAAGAATCTAAAGACGGTAAAATATGGTCATCGATGGGTTTACGAGTAAGGCCAACAGAAAACATACCATCGTTAGTGAGAGACCAAATGCAAGCATCCAAATTAGAAACTATGTCAACTTGGCTAATCTCGTAAATAAGATCACAAAGATAAGCCAAGTTATGTACACCCAGATCGGTTCTAGACTAGTTCCAAGACCATTGGATGTTGCGGATACGATCTATAATTATACAATTATACAGTTTGGATCTACTTCAAGCTGAGAAATCCTATTGTATCGAATATAGCGGAGAATTAATGATGTCATTTGAATAATGTCATTTGAATGAAGAGAGTCAAGATGAATGATGTCATTTGAATGTAAATAATTAGAAGTACCAACAATCTTAGCCCAGATACCATTCGAAATAGTACCATTATGACCAAAACCTCCCTCTTGCCCATGAAATGATTTGATGACTTTAACCCAAAGAGAATTGGGACTAGAAAAAAAAAACTCCATCGCCATTTCAGAAGGAGAGCAAGGTTAAACGATTTGAGACTCCCTATACCAAGCCCACCTTTATAAAGAGACGATAAGACAATGGGTCATTTAACCCATGCTAGCTTTCTAGAATCTTGAGAACCACCCCAAAAGAAAGAAGCCCAACATTTCTCTAATGAATTCAAAACACAATCAGGAGCTTTGAAAATAGATAGATAATAGATCCTGAGGCTAACTAGAACAGTCTTGATAAGGGTAAGACGCCCGCCAATGGAAAGAAGGTTAGATTTCCATTTTGAAAGTCTCGATTTAAACCGATCAAAAAAAAATTTCTAGTTGGATGCAAGATTCATGTTAGAACCAATAGGTAATCCAAGATACATGAAAGGCAGAAAACTCGGAGAACAACCTGTGTATGTAACCCTTCCGGGAGATTAAGTTGCATTATTACTTAATTGCGGCCTTAAAAAACCAAGATATAAAATAACAATTTATAATTTTTAGCTAAGTAGATTTTGTGATATGATGACACATGCCAGAAAGTAGATGTAAATGGCCTATTGAGACTAATTTCAGCAAAATATTTCCCCAATTTTGAGACTAGGCAGTTCAGACACATCTAACTGCAATTAGAGGTAATTTAGCAGCTATAATAACATAGAAATGAGTTCTAGTAATAGGTATTGTATAAAAACCAGAATGCTTATCAACCTTTTGCTCTTCTATGAAGTTGTACAATCAACTTTGATGCAAAAGAAGAAAAGACTTATATGAGTTCAAAGAAATACTTATATAAAAGATGTTGATATGTATAATGGAAAGATTGAAAAGAAAAAAAGATGTGACGACAGCGTTGGGGTAGAGTCAAAATCTCCACAACGAATAACAGGGCCATAATCCTAAAGCTTTGATGTTGCATTTAGCCTATTTAGAAGCAATTCAACCTTTTTGAGATTAAGAAAGGAAAAAAGGCACTGAAATAATTTTAGATCAAAAAGGGCAATTCTAAAAAACCACTCTACTCACAATTCTAAAAGAATTCAATAGCAAACTAAATTTCAAGCTAATAAAATGAAGCCAGTTCTACTGATTCATTATTAACCTTAACAATACCTATTATTATAGTTCATATCAAATGTATCACATATACAGTTTATGCAGAAAATGCTACTAACAGAATACCATATCCAATTTTGAATCATGTAAGCTCATTCACATGAGCAACAATTACCACAACTAGTAAATAGTCCCAAGCCCAACTTCGTGTGCTACCCAAAAGCTAACGCTACTAATTCATTAAACCTTAATAATTACCCCAACCAGTCACTGCCAAAACCTTTGCAGTAGCCTAAACATTTTACAAAAGGCCGTAGATATTATTGTCCATGTCGCCTAAGTTGTAGCTGGAATTGCTGATGGTGATATACTTACAACTTTTAGAGCACCTATGTTCAATCATTAAGAAAACAGCATCAAAGGATAACAAGAAAGATACTTAAAACACATTCAAAGATTCAATTAAGAAGTAAAACATCTTTTTCTTTCACACGCGTTTATTCTTGAATAGCTTGATTTTATGTTTTTTGTACTTCATTTCATAAATACATAAAATTTGTTCATAGTCGAGGAAATTTTTTAGGTTTAGTTGAATCAGGTTATTTATGAAATTTTGTTTACAGCAACTGATGAAAAAACTATAACAAAGACAATAAATGGAAGACATAATTGCAATCCAAAATCAATGAATCTACAGAATACCTACTACAAAGTTGAAATTCATGAAGTCAGTAGCAAGTCAACATTACAACACATAACAAAGCATATTTCCCACCACTTTTGAAATTTATAGTTAGAAGAACCAAACACATATTTTCAATCACTGCCCTTCATCTTGAAAATCAGAATCCTCAATCGCATCGTTGTTCCTTCTTGCTCGCCCTTTGTGGTCCGGCTGCATCTCGTTTTGCTGGTGCTTTCTTCTTTGGAGCTTCTTTTGTTTAAAAACTTATGTTAGTCACAAACTTGACATGCCAAGACTGAACGGATATTATGCATAAATCATTTTAAAAATGGTTTTACCTTCTGCTATCCGTGAAGATTGTTCTTCCTGCAAACGATATTTTTATTAGTTCATATAATCATTTGTCACTATAAAAAATTACCAAAGACAAGGTTTCATTTCTCACCTCAAGTCGGAGTTCAAGAGCTTCAAGATCTCTTAGCCATAGAGACTCAGAAGTAAATTTTTTGAGCTCATCTAACTCTTGATTCTTTTCATCCATTTCTTTCTTTAACTGCTCAATCTTCTTATCTGAGAACTAGTTATAATACACGTACACGCACGAGGATTTTTCAAAAACGTTTAATTATGTATTTTTATAAACTCAAAAGCAAAAACCTTAACACCTCTTTAGTAGGTTTACTTTGTTGATTTAGAACATGAGATCCTATGTATATTATAAAAGGGCCAATTCTGAGACTGTCCCAGTCACTCGATGTGGTGGGCTTTTGAGGACTCAATTTAGTGACTTTTTTGGACTAGCCCGAGCAACTTGCGACTTAATATGAAGGTGACATGTGGCACCCCAAATAGTCCCGCCCAATCATTAAAGTGGTACTTGTGTCATAGCCAACTATGTGTACTTTCTAAGCGATTTTTTTACAACGACTTTTCATACCTTATGCGACCTTCTATTTAATCTTTTTCCACCAAAAAATTTAAACTTCAAAAAAATTTATTTTATTCTTTTTCCCTTTCCCAATGTTGAGCAACCTAAGCGACTGACGGCTTGGTACTTTGAGCGACTTTTTTTACTTTTCACCTTTTTGTACTTGCGTCATTACTTTTGTTCTTTTCACCTTTTTTTACTTTTCACCTTTTTGTATTATTTTTTAAATACTTTTTAAAATACTTTATAAACACTTTTTTATTTCAAATTCTAGAGTGACGTAATAAAAGATTTGGGCGACTATATTTTCTTTAAGCGACTTTTTTTTAAAACACCCCCACATTAACCCGTAACACACACACACGATCAAATTCCCCCAAAACACATATACTCAGTCTCTTTCCTCTTCATACCTTTACACCTACTCTAAATCAAACCCAAAATTAAAATCAAAATCAAAGTTTAAACCCTAACCCTAAATTCTGTATTCCAATTTCAATAAAGGGATCAATCTACTCAAACCCTAGACGCAGCCATTATTAATTAGTGAAGACTTACATGGTTAGAAGACGATATTGATATTGATGATACATCACATTATCAGGAATATAGTCTTGCATCGATAGGAAAAAATATATGCATCTAGGCATTTCCTTATCCGGAAAGAACTTTCAAACCAATGTAGTACTTTTGACATTTTTCTTCAACTATTAGCTTCTTATGAGGATCCCTCTTTCAATTGAACCTCAGCTGATTTTGAGTTCAACTATTCAAGGTTCATCCCTCATGTGTTTAGTGTCTTCTGATGCATGGGTCCACAAAGGGTTTGTATGATATTGGAAATCATAACACTTGGTCGGATTTAAGTGTTAGCCAAATTCAAAGAATCTAGAGAGAGAAAGTGGGATATTCTAGTAAGAGAAAGTAAAGTTGTATGATTAAGATAAAGAGAACATCCACCCTTTCCCTTGTGTGGGAAAGGGTATTTATACATACATGTTATACGCCTTACATGGGCTGTGGAGTGAGCTGACAGTGGGTAAAGACCCGACCCAACTCCACAAATATTACTACTACAAAACAAATATTACTATAACTAAACTAGTATTAATAAGCCTACGAGCTAACTTAATGCTATTGGATACTCGGGGTGACCGAGCCTTTTATATGAATATTTATATTCCTAACAATCTCCCCCTAAGGGAGGTCACCCCAGAAATTACAATTTGAATTATAGCATTCTAATGAAATTAATATCCGAGCTCGTAGTCTTTGATTCTTCATAATTGGTAAACTTTGTACTTTAAGTCGTGGTCTTCAGATGAATGTTCCTTTGGTAAGTGTGATCGTTGAACATTCATTGTGATCATCAGTTTTGGTAGTTTGTGTGTCATCCTCTATGTGCTGTTGCATCCTTGTGATAACGTGATCATTGGACCGGCATCCTCACACTTTTCTGGATCATGATATTCAGCATCAGAATAGCGGAAGCGGTGTAGAAAGGTTTTCATTTATCATGATTTCTTGGATTATGATGATGAAGTGTGAGCATGGGGTGATGAATCGACATCTTTTCAGCAATCATCTGCAACCGCCAGGGATTCCTGAAAACGACAGTTAGCAATAAAAAGTCCAGTACTTACAGGTTCGGACTTCGAGATTGTTAACAGCATAGTGTGAAAACTTTCTCTAATCCTTACCAAGGCCGTTCCTAAATCGGATACCCCCGAGAGGGCTTACAAGATCTACCGAAGTACATCAACGATTAGGTGAGTCGCTGGAGTTCACTCCACGACTGTAGACCGTTTGAAACCGCCGCGACCACTAAGCGTAATCCACAAGGAATTACCGAAGTGACTTGCTTTCAAGGCTGTTTGATGTTGGCCCTGGCAGGAATTTCCGTTCAATCACAGAGAAATTACATTTGTAAGTTCCTTCATAAATGTTCTGGCAGATTGGTAAGATCTGCGTAGGACTCATAAGATTACA
The DNA here is from genome assembly GCA_021014915.2 of Artemisia tridentata subsp. tridentata. NCBI lineage: Eukaryota > Viridiplantae > Streptophyta > Magnoliopsida > Asterales > Asteraceae > Artemisia > Artemisia tridentata. The sequence continues at coordinate 199,011,106 of CP139504.1, forward strand.
ACCGATGTCCCTAATGTTGAACAACTAGTGTAGATGTAAAAAGTGTTCCTATGAGATCTTATGATATATCTCGCGGCTCTAGGCTCGATAAGTGAAATTTTGGTAGTCGGAGACTGGAGCGGTGTCTCCTGTTTCAATATCAACATAACTCGTAATGAGCGGTCGATAGATTATGCAGGGTTCCCCGTGAGAATGAAACAAGTTCTTTTAAGAGAACTTGAGTGGCTAGAAGGTTTAGTGCAGTGCGTCACTGGGTCCATGACGTCTTGTCTTCAATACCGGAGTTACCTTAGTAACCACCAGTAGCATATGAATTGAACCTGGTTTCTGCCCTAAGATTGAATAATTGGAGGGCTATTTCTTTTCACCCTTTCTCATTACATTTCTTTTTAATTCTTCAACCCCTTCTTTCTCCTTTCTCATATTACTCCTTTTTTTCATAATCATACCTAAGGACTTTCTAATACTAACTATTCTTTATTGTCCTTGGGTACATCCCTCCGGCTCTGGCGGATCATAGGACGGTTTTCCTAACCTTAGCCACCTTATAACACCATGACTATCCTATGTTGCCGTAAACCATTTATTTGAAAAATCTCTCAAAGTGTTTATAATTAAAAACCATATTTTGCTAACACTTTGAGAGTTTTGAACTTTTCAAACGCTACCCTTAACATGTGCTCAGATGTTTTTATTATAAATTTACACATGTTGGGTCGAGCTTGCACTTTTGGAATTGATCCACTTTCAGTGAACATGACCTATTCGAGACACGCTTACATCACTAGTTAGACTAGCTTGAAATTATTACCCGGCCTGGTCAAGTCCACAGAAAGTTTCTCGAAACTATACACTCTACTCAGACTAGACCTCTTCGAGACACGCTTACATCACTGGTTAGACCAGCTTGAAATTATTACCAGGCCAGGACAAGTCCTTTCGATCAATGACAGTTTTTTGCTTCGTCAATTCATTGGTAAAGTCTGAGTCGCGCACACAAGAGATGCCATATCTAATTAGCAATATTTTAATCACCTTTTATATTTCTCCCCCTCAAAAATAGCATATTGATGTTGTTTTTGAAAAACTTTGATTAAAATAAGCTTTTTGAGGTTTACGGGAAGAAACTCACAAGATTGTTTTGATTTGTATAAAGAGTTTCAAATACTCCCCCACATGAGAGGGAATACTTATTCTGTTAAGCAGAATTCGAAGAAATCATTTGAAAATTTTTTGATTAATTCTACTCAACAGAAAGAAGCTTTCGCTTCTTTTACCAAGAATGAGGTACTAAAGCGTACCTCATACTGCTCCCCCTCAACTAGTGAGGGATGTGAAACTGACACACACATCACATAGTTCTCACTACTTAATCTGTACAAAGTTTAATATATTACATGGTTACACAACAGCAAAAAGAGGACTAATCATTACAGAGAGAATATTCTCATTCGGTTCTCCGTAGAAGTCTGTAATCGCCATCTCGAATTCTGCCACCAAAAAAGCTTTCCAAGTTGCGGAAGATCCTCCATGTCTTCAGCCTTTTCTCAATAGCAACTATAAATGCCTCACTCATCTTCACGTCTTTGTCGGTCCAGAACCTAGTGTTCAACCCTGGATTACTCTTGTTGATCTTAAATTCTTTCACCCGGTAATCCAAAGCTTCCTCAATCTGACGTAGAGTTCCATCGCTGAATTTGTGAATCTCATTGAACCTCATGATCATCTAAACTCCATACTTGTCTCTAAATGTGATAGCTCTTGGAGACTCAATAACAGTGTAGTTGTACTTGAATTCAAATCCCTTGGCTTCCCACCGAGGCTTTGTGAGATTGAGTTAAGTCTGATAGCTCTCAATCCCAAGCTAGAAGTCTTCTACACGCTGTCTGATAACTAGACCCCTGGTCCATAAGTTGATTGCCGCAGCGAGAATCTTCTTTTCACATGGAGGTAGATGGTTCAGATGTCCTTGAAGATTTAACAAGTACATATCCACAAAATCACTAGGGTACAGATGCTTGAAGTCATTTTCAGCAATGATGTGTTCTTTAAGATCAGCTCTGCGATGCACTATTTTCTTCAAGTAGTCATACCCATACATGGAGAAGACTTTAACCCTGACAACACTTAGGATTCGCATGTGAGTTCGTACAGCCCGACGATTGCCATCTGCTACATGTCTGTCAATGTAGAATCGTTTTTTTGTAAAACCACCAACGAGATATACCATATGAAGCAGCAACGTCATACTTGCACTCTTCGTCTATCCACATCTGATCGGGCACCATCTGTTCTAGCCCAAAATCAGGATAATATGCAGCCTTCATCTTGGTGATTGACAATGCATGTCTGCTACCTTTGTCGCTAAAACGAAGGTATTCCAGATCTTTGTTGAAGAGGAAGTCTGCTTGGATAGTTACTTGACCTGGTGGACCACCAAGTGGGAGGGGCTGGCTGACATCGTATTTTAGGATCCCATCATCTACTTGATCTGTCAAAAGCTTGTGAGATTCCTCCATTTGGTATTGAAGATGAATCACGTCAGGATGAAAGACTTTGACTACTTCATATGCTGGGCCTTCCAAGTCTTGTGGTGTAAGTGAAGCGATTCCTTTCTTCTTGCAGAACCAGTCCATAAACGTTCCCATGTCATCGGTTTGAGCCAGTAGCGAGTTCGCTGGTGGAGACACATGGTGAGATGCAATAACAGCTGCCCAGTTATTTTTGGGAACATGTGTATCCAATGAGGGGACGGACCATGTTGGTTCTGGTGTAGCAGGTCTTTCTTCTTCGGTCAAGGGCTGGAACCAATCTTTCATTGCATCACTTGTGGGAATGGACCAATTAGAACCTGGGTTTGCATATATGTCTTCCTCTGTGAAAGAATGCCACCAATTGCTCCTAGGATTCCCTTTTGGAATATGCGCATTTGCGGTGTCTTCTTCTTCATCTGAATAAGAATCTTAATCGTTGATAGCTGATTCTTCATTCATAATAAAATCTTCAGGAATTGATGAGACAGAAGGCTTGAATCTGGTGTCAAATGTCGTCCAAGTAGCATATCCAGTGGATGAAACATTCTTTGAAGAGCTTGGACCGGTAGACTGCTTCGACTGATCTTTCTTAGTAGATGATGTAGGAGGATGAGGAGGTGGTTGTGCTTTAGAAGATCCTGAAGCTCCAGAGAAACCTGCAGCTCCAGATGCTCCAGATGGTGAAGGAGGTGGAGGAGGATGTGGTGGAGACCCAGGTGGTGTTTTGGGTTTGTACTGTCTCTTCTTTTTCTTCCTGCGGGTTTCAGCTAGATCCTCCATGATTTGGTCAGCATTGTCACGATCTATTGATTTCTCCAGTGCCTCATACAATCTCCGGTGGTCTTCATGTCCTTTGTCAAGTTCAGTCTCAAACATGCGTTGTAGCAGAATTTCTTTCATGTGGATAGTGGGAAGATCTCTAAAGCGCGCTCTCAGAGGAGCTTCCATTGCCTGACTCACTGCTTCAGCAACTTGCTCTTCAACAGCAATCGTTACCTTTTCGTTAATGTTGAGCTTTTTCGACTTGGATAACCGAGAGTCGTGATGTTTGAAAATCTGAGGTAGATCTAAGCTTGTGAGGGTGGATGGAGGTGGTGTAATAGGAATCGTGGTTGTGACAGTTGCGGTAGTGGTTGTTGCAGATGAGGGAGTAGCAATTGTTGGTGTTGAAGTGGGAGTTGGAATTGCCATGGTTGGGACTACTGACGTGTCTTGTTCAATAGTAACAGATACCATTGACACGACCTCTTTTTCTTCACTTGTCTTTTCAGTCTCAGCATCGGTAATCAGTGATGAACTAATCACCAAAAGTATGGTCGTGTTCAAGGTTCTTGAGGGATGACAGAGTGCCCGTTGAGCTAGCCGGTTCCTCCAAGTGAGTCTGATCATCAACTTTCATCTTTAGATTTTCTTGGACGCCTGGGTATGCCGTAGATACAAACTTATCATGCAGTGATTCAAGTGGAGGATCCGATGTGACTTCCTTCTCATGAATTGATATATCTTTCTCAGCTTTGCCAGAATCAGGACATGTAATGTCTTCAGCTTGTGTCTCGCCCATCCCTCCATTCACCTCTTTAGTTCCCAGATCATCGGATTCGGTATCACTGGAGTCTATATTGAGTTCTAAACTCAGAGACTTTTCCCCTGCAGCTTCATAAGATTCAATGGTTTTGGAGAGTTCAGATTCGTGTTTCTTGAGGATGAACTTTGTGGTAGTTGACTTGGATGCTGGAGAGGAGAACTCCAGAAGTGTTTGAGCAACCTGTTCGACAGTGGCAATCCCCTTTCCTTTTCCTTCTACTTCGAGTATTGGTTGACTTCTTCCTGTATCTGGTTCTTTGAGAATCACACCTTTAGTAGAGTGTCCCATTGACTCCGCGTATTCTTTTGCACTAAGCTCCAGGGTCTTTTGAAGGACATCATCCTCCTCAACTTTCTCGATTTCTTGGCTCCAAGTTTCTTACTCACATCACCCCTCTTGGGTTTCTTAGTTCGTCCCGGAGCATCGTCAGTAGTTGTAACCAATGTAAAAATTTCACAATGTAGTAAACAACTTCATATTCTTAATACAGAACATTTATCCTTTTTCTACATATATTTTTTTATTATTATTAACTGCTCATAACTATTATCTAATATGACATAGCTCACATCCTTGATAAACGTGCTCACACGCAACCCCACCTTAACTTATTTAACGTTTATTCATACAAACATTTTTTATCTAAAACTTTATGATATCTCATTTACCACTTTACGTTAATTCGTTAACGTACGTTTAAAACTAAACATTTCCTATTTAATAAAGTTACTATGAAACCCTGAATTATTATAACAACACTTATGAACAACTAAACCCTAAGATACTCATGTACAAGCCACTAAAGCACATTAACCCTAATTACACTTAAACTTCCGATATAAACCCTAATTCCATAAAACTATGATTTTATGTACTAAATTCACAAACCCTAATTTATTTATATGAGATTTTTACAAAATATAAATGCACAAGTCTTCAAAGACAATGTACAAGTCTTTTATGCATAAAACCATATATTAATAAAAACCCTATTAAAAATCTAAATATATTTATTTGTAAGCACAAATTACAAGTCTTTCATACACAAGCCTTAAAAATATATTTCCTAAACTTATTAAATATAGGTACAAGTCTTTAAACCTAGAGTACAAGTGTTTAATGCACAAAAGTTAAAAATTACATTTTTATACCTTTTAACCTTGTAAAAGTTATACATAAATATAGAAACTTAAGGAAGCACTAAAAATATATTTTCTATATTACCTAAATCATAGTACAAGCTCTTAAACCTAATGTACAACCACCCAATGTACAAAACCTTAAAATCTCATTTAAATACTTTAAAAACCTAACAAAAATTACATAAAATTTATAAAACATTAAAAACATATTTTTCTTATTTTCTAAACCCAAGTACAACTCTCCTAAGCTTATAGTACCACTCCATAAAGCACAACCTGACTTTCTTTTTCCTAAATACCTAATTCGACATATGTTTATATTTAAAGTAAACTTTAATTATTTTCTATTTAACAAATAATTAAGTTAAACCCTAAAACTAACTAGTTACCATCCTTAAACCCTAAGTACCACATGATATAGCCCATGGTACCATATCTTAAAGCCCATTCGACCTATATCTATTTTATTCCCTAGTTCAAATCCAACAAAACTCAAACTAAACCCTTTCATTTTCCATCCTTACCACATACACTCTTCTTTGATCCAAAATTAACCACATAGTCATGTCTCATTCAAATTAACTTAAGTAGATAGAACACTTGGTTTTAAACACAACACATCACCACCCTCACCATACACCCCATGATTTCCCTCCTCCTCCTCACACTTGTCCTCAAAAGCCTTGAACCACCTCACCTTGTCTTCCTCTTGACCCAACAAGATGACATGAACCCTCTTGGAAACCCTAGTTTCCTTCTTCTATAAATAAACAAACCAAACGACCCTCTATCCCTCATATCCATTCGAACCAAACCAAAAACGATCACACTTATTTAAACCATGATTAAACAGCCCCATTAGAAGCTAAACAAGAAGTCTTGAGGAGCCTAAGGAGAAAAAGGAACTTCGGTGTTCCATTTCGAAGCTAAATCGACATATATTCCCCATAATCGGCTAACAAAAATCAAGTAAGCTAATCTCATCTTTTTCATTTCAATTATATGCTTAAACACTCTTAATATATCACCAAAATAACCTCTAAATAAAACTAGAACAAAAACCATGTTTTTCCTTTTCTTTTCTTTCGTTCGAACCAAACACAAACACCCTCTATATTTATTTTTCTTCATGTTACAAATCAAGCATCCATAAAATATGTTAGGGATATATTAAAAATGCTTAGAATGATATTAACAAACATTAAAACATGTGGCGTGAACAAGAAAATCGAAAACCAAATCGTTTTTTCCCCTTTTTCTTTTCTGTCGCTAGACTGCTCCAGCGACCCAACATTGGACATACTTTTCGACCGCTAAATGACCATTATAAAATCTGAATTTTGGCCACAATATAAACCACCTAGCTGTCTAATTTTAGGAAAAATAACGTTGTGAAAAGGTTGAACGGTCACAAAGTTATCGAGTCTCAAAGTCTGCCCTATCGCTAGACTAAAAACCAAATCATTTTAATTCTTTTCAGTTTTTCAAACTAGTGTTTCACTCGACCAACTTTGGGAATTTATTTCGACCATCAAACGATTTCTAAAAATTATGAAACTTGGCCACTTTAGAGATCACCTAGCTAACTTCATGTAGGAAAAAGAATAACGTAAAATCATGCCCTCGCCTCGCTTTTATTTATGTCCAAAAACTGTTGGCCGCAAGCTATTTTATACGCACTATATAAAATTTTACGAGACTATTAAGCTCGAATCAGAAGCCTATAATATGAAAATAAGCTGTTAAAAAGATGATGATAAGTTACATAAAAAAGTCGTAAAAAGTCTCGCCTTTTCTCGTAACTTATAACGTGTTTAAATAAAACAAGGACGTCGGGTGTAACGATCTAGGAGTCTCAAGGGTATTTTTTGTCAAAGCACTAAATAATTTCATAACTTGGATTAAAAATAGATGTCGACATGCAGTTAAGGGGTAAAAGGTGTCAATTTCAAAACTATAGGGTAGAAACTGTCATTTGACCAAAGTTGAAGGGTAAAAATTTTCATTTTAGGAAAGTCCAAAGGTATGAACTGTCAATATATGAAACTATAAGGGTAAAAGCGTAACATTTTATAATTATTAATATTATTAATATTATTATTATTATTATTATTATATTATTATTAGTATATATTAATATATATAAATATATATATTCCGATTCGATTAATAAAAATTAGTAAACGAAATACGTTAACAAACGAACGAGATATATATTTAACGAACAAACGAAACGAAAACATAAAAATAAAAAATAAGATAAATCTTATAATTTTTGAAGAGACTTCATGTTGTCTCATTTTAACATTTAATCAACAACCACAACGTTACGAAATGAATAATAAAACTTATATATATTCAGAAACGATTACTGAAACTTGACATAACCAACCCAGGTTGCGTGCCGGAGACGTTTATCAACTCTATTTAAATTTGTTTTTCTATCCAAACTGTCCAGGTGAGTTTATAGTCCCACTTTTCTTTATATGTTTTCCAAACTTGTGGGGAGATACATGCTACCGAACACAAATATTTTCCTGATTGTTATTGCACTAATAATAAGTTTCGGGTTATCGAACCTAAACGAGCCGTGCGGCTAGACTCACAACTTTAAGACAACAACCAAGGCCATAGCCATGGTTATGTCTTGGCTAGAAGGCCTTGATTCAATAGCCTTAGCTGTGTCTCGGCCTCAAGAGGTCAAAATGTTATAAAGGTTCTTAAGTCATGGCTACCCTTGGGTCAAAGTAGGTCCAGTTGGTTTTTATAGTCTACAGCCTTTCTTTTTCATTTTCAGCTTATGTACTCGCGTTTTTTTGTATAAAAACATCATTCTGAGCAACTTTCGTGCTTTACACTTTCAGTGGTTCGGACCAAAAAAGGGTGAAAATCGCGTTTTAATTCCAGATCAGAATACTATTTGCTGAAAATTCATCATGTAATGACCCATTTAAGTGCAGATTTTTTAGCATGTATTGACCCATATTAAGTGCAGATTCTTAGCACGTATTGATCCATATTAAATGCAGATTTTTAGCATGTAAAACGCACCCTCTTGGGGCTGTTATTGCAGCCAACAATCACCCTCGAATGGGGCTGTTTTGGCTGGACAGAAGCAACAACCAAACACCTTATGGGTATTCTTAGTTGAGCAACATAACACCCTATGGGGTGGCTTTTAGCCGAGAGCAAACCATCACAAACACACCCGAAGGGTGGCTTATAACCAACAAGCAAAATCAACTTCCACAAACCAAATGAGCTAAACAAATTCCACATCATAAAGTAACTAGGCATTCATTCATCTAGCAATAAAGTCATAAATATCAAATCAAATATTCATAAGTCAAGTCTCCTAAACTCGTACAAAGACCCTCGATGTGAGTTGTTTTATACCGAGTCCAACATAATTAAACTAAGCCAAATACTAGGAAAACTTAAGCAACCAGCAAAACAATCTATATGTACTCGGGTTATAACTCGAACAAGGTCACCCTACTTGGGTTCCTGTCTAGCCGAGAATCAAACAAACACAAACGCATTCTAATAGGCTGTGGTGGATCAAACAATAACCAAAACGCATAACCGCCATAAAAGCTTAATCCTAATAATTAAACAATCAATCTACAAATATCATAAGCATGTCGAAGACCATCATAAGACCCTTAAGGGTCTCGGCTGTGAAACCCATACGGGTTCAAACTCGCCCCGATCACAACATAATTCAACCAAACACTCCACTAGGAATACGAGGCTGCAAACAAATACCCCATTCGGGTCCAACTCGACCCGAAATAGCTAATAACCCAAACACCATTTTACCAGTTTAAACCACACGAATTTATATCAAAACGTTTCTATTGTTGTTTTAATTTCACGAAAATAATATGATCGGAAATGAATTTAAAGGAAATAATACATTTAGATATATGGTTCGACATACCAATAAGATAACGAGGGAGAGAGATGGATGATGATGGCGATGGTTGAGATGGTTAAATTGGTGGTGAAGCTCGATGATGATGGTGGTGTTGATTGCTGCTGCTGATTGTCGATTTCCAGAGAGAAAGAAAGTATTGATCGATGTTGAGAGTGAGAGATTGAAACAGATATAAATGTAAAAATAAATGAGGCAGTATGGAGAGGGACATGGTGAGGTGGTGTATTGGAGGTTGTGTGGAGTCATGTGATGGTGGTGAGGTGGTTCGATCCTAGGCCAAGGGTTTTACCTACAAAAATTGACCATGGTTATGTGTAAGTATTTGAGACCTAGTAAAATCCTTGTGGTGCAAGATTTACTTAGTAGTAAGTTTAGAAATGTTTGGTTTATTTTTAGTTAGATTCGAACTAGGTAAAACTTAGGGAAATCGAATGGCTTTAGTTAATGGTACTTAGGCTATTGTGAGTTGTACATGGAGTTTCAGTGAAGTAACAAACTTAGTTTAGGGTTTAGTTTGAGTAATTATTGGTTAGAAAACAAACTAGGGCTTGTTTGTTTAATCTTAGTGTCGAATTGGGTAGAAAAAGAAAAGGGATCGAGTTGTGCTTAAAGGGGTTGTACCATCGGCTAGTTAAGGTTGTACTAGGGTTTAATGAATATAGAAAAAATATTTTTAATATTTGGTTAGGTTAAAATAAATATAAGTTGTTTTAATTAAGTTTAAAAGTAATAAAGGTAATGTTTTAAGTTTTGTGCTATAAGCACTTGCACTCTAGGCATTAAGATGTTGTACTCAAGTTTATTAAGTATAAGAAATATATTTTTAAAGCTTGTGCATAGAAGACTTGGATAATGTGTTTTAAAATGAGTACATTGAGGTTTATAATGAAGTTTATGTTAATATTAGGTTTTTATGCTTTAATGACTTGCACCTAGGCTTGAAAAACTTGTACATTTATAATTTGTAGAAAACATGCTCCTAGTAATTAGGGTTGGTGATTTGATCACATAAAATCATAGGTTTGTAAGTTTAGAGCTCATATCGGGAGTTAAAGTGAATTTAGGGTTTATGTGCTTTAGAATCTTGTACCTTAACTTTGGATGAGTTGTACTTTAGGATTTTAGGATTTAGTTACTCATAATCATGGTTAGGGTTTCGTAAAAACTCTAATCGATAGGGAACGTTTATTTTGAACGTTTAATAATCGTACGTTAATAAATTAATGTAAAGTGGCAACTGAAATATCGTAAGATTTTATACTTGACATATAAAGGAATTTTTTTTAAACGTACTTAAGACATGTTGGTGTTGGTGAGCAAGTTTATTAAGATTGTGAGTTACATCACATTAGTTTGTTGTTGTATAAGATAAACTGATAACGTTTAATCTTTAAAAAAAATTAACGTAGAAAACGGATAAGTATTCTTTCGTTAGAATATTAATACAAGTGGAATTTTACCGGTGGTTACAGTTTCAAATCTAATCAACCATAAAGGAGGATTAAGACACAAATGATTGTGCTATAGATGTAGAAGAACTACATGAAAGTAACACTCCAGAAAAATGGTGTATTACTTTAAGCTCATCAGGACATTGAAAAAGCAAAAATGGTTTATAGCATACTAGAAATCCAAGAAACATAGCTAATAACTTGGGGGAAGAAAAAAAAAAAAAGTATTTGAAACCCAGACCTTTACTTGAAATCAAAGAAACAGACATTGATTATTAGAAGATTTGACACATTAAAACATACAGACATCACAGTAATAAGGGATTCAACTCATAACAACAACTAAAGTAGTTCAGACATCACATCTACAAATCAAAACTTTGCAAAATCTCCGAGCTTAGATATCTTTGAAGTTGAAATATAATCTCCCTTGACATCTTTTAGAAACTGGTACATACACCAAAAACTACATAAACATGGTTCATCAAATACACAAAGGTCGGTCACCCACTCTCCATATCACAATAAAAAATATCAAGTTAAGAACAGATTTATACATAAAGTTTGACCTTTTGAAGTTGCACATGGAAGAATTCAACATAATCACAAATTTAAGAAAAAGAAACATATCAAGCACTAATCTCTAAATGCAACGAAAACAAACAATGAATCATTTTAACCAAGTCCACACTTTTAAAGAACCATACTTCCAATTTAAGAGCACTTTTTTAGACATATAAATAGGATTCAAATCAAAGCTACAGTTTGCCCATCCAAAGTCTAAACCTATACCTCACCCTTTGTGAACATGATCTATAAGAATGATGAACAAAATCATTCATTTCCAAGCTGTCTATAAGAACTACAAAAAAGAGAAAGGATGAAAATGACCTCAAGCTTTCAAATTTTGTTTAAAACCACTGAGACATTTCATCAAATAGTTGGTGCTCAACAAAGAAACATAACCTTCATCTTTACTAAACTTCATTATGAAGACTAAAAATCAATTAAACCTAACCCGTCCAAAAAAAATAAAAAATTACCTTATAGCTGAAAAAATGCATCCAAAAAAAATATAAAACCCAATTCCTTAGGCTCTGTTCTCGAGTTTTTTATTATTATTATTATTATTATTATTTTTTTTTATTTTTTTTTATAAACATCACTTTATTAGAAGCAAGAAGGATTTACAAGAAGTTATATTATTATATATTATTATATAATTATTATTATTATTATTATTATTATTATTAATTATTATTATTATTATTATTTTTATTTATTTATTTATTTATTTATTTTATTATAAAAACATCACTTTATTAGAAACATATAGCATTTACAAGAAGTTAGTAGGGAGCCGAGATACTAATTGGGCTCCCACTCCTCTAGCTATAGAAAAGCTAATCCTACTAAAAATATGAGCAGCAGCACGTGCTCCAATGTCTTGAGTCATCGAAAATTTTCGAATTCGCTTCAATAAAGTCACAGCTTCCTTTTCAAGTTCCCCAAAATAAGAGAAAGAGAAGGGGAGGAACCCATATCCCATACCTGCGCACTTAGCCTCATACTTGACGCGTTTACGTTGTGCAGCCTCAATCACCACACGACCTGGCACTAAATCAACCATACCAGTTTGCGTCAAGGGCGATGATCCAGTCAAATCAACACATACATCAAGTCCTCCGTCCCACGAGTAGAGCAACACATCAGCAGGACGTAAAGATTTGTCCCTTTCATCACAAAGACCAATGTCGACCTCTTTACGAACCGAAACCCCAGATCGAGAACATATGTCAACAAGAACATCACGTACCGTGTTATGCCAATGTTTAATACCAATAATACACCGCACAAGATACAGCATGGTCCCCATAAATATCACCGCAAAGACCCTAGAACAGGCTGAGCACGGCATCTGAACAGAGAATAGGGGAGCACCGAGCCGATAACATAACACGCAACGATAGGTCCTGGCGTTCATAGTCTGTCCCAAACCAGATATCGGAACTACCCTAAGCCAGTCCGAAGTGTAGTCCTCCATTTGCGATTTCCATAACGCCATCTGTCGAGTAGATAAAGAAAATGTAGATTCGGCTGTTTGGGTAGCACGTGTGAAATATATATCTGCCAGTTTCTTCATAAGTTTGGGGGCAGCGATCTCACATGGATTACTCAAAAGGTCAATCTCCATTTTCGCATTAAAAACACATAAGGCATTATCAAAGGAAGGCCCAGAAGTTACGATACCAGAATGTCGAAGCAACTTAGTCTGTAAGCTAGCAGATTGAAGTCTAGACGCAAGAAATGCATAGTTCAAGACGTCACCTGCAGAGTAAACACCAAGTCCCCCGAATGCAAAGGGTAAAGTAGCAAGCCTCCATTGCCAATCACCAAAACCAGGTCCAGAAGCAGTGACAATACGCTCTAGAGTAGAACGAAGAGCCACATCAAAAGAAATCTGAGCACGCTCAAAGACCCGGGGTGAGCAAGTACGCATGGCAAAATATAATTTAGAAATACCAGCACAAGCACGAAGGAGCAATAATTCACACTGAGGGTCATTAATCTTAGCAGCAGCACCCATAAGCTCAATGGTTTTGGCAACTCTTTTCATAACAAGCTTACTACTAAAATCAAAGTCCACACTAACGGGCCCACCCAGTAATTTAACACCGTGCAAAGGTCGGGCAATATTAGGTGGGAAAACACCCACAAGCCTGCTTCTGGGATCTTCCTTAGGCCAAAAAACCTCAGTTTTATCAACATTGATGTGCAAACCACAACGAGGTCTATCCACCATGATAAGTTCTAAAACCTCCCCCACAACCAAAGTATCTCCAATAATAGTGCCATCATCCAGGTACCAAGCTTGAAGGGAAAGGCTAAAGGAGTCTCTAATCTTACATACCAAAGGATGTAACACTAAAGAAAAAAGCAAAGGTCCAAGTGGATCACCTTGTTGTACACCTTGATGTGACCATAAAGTGTGTTCCCCATAATATAATCTAGCTGGGCTGGAGTAACAAAATTCCACCCAACGAGAAATAGCAGGACAACGAAGGCGAACCTCATGTAGTAGCATGAAGAATAACCTCTCCTCCTCCAAATACCCCAACACCAAACTATAGATCATTTAAATAACCGTCCAAAGAATGGCCAATCATAGCAGCACTAACCTTGGAAACTAAACGCCTCCAAACGGTCCCCACAGCAATAGGACGGATACCACCACCCGGCTTGACCAGCGGTGTGAGAGGAGCACTAGCAATATACTCACCCAACGCCCTGGGGCATTTACCATCAAGAAAAAGATTCACCACTTGGGTGATAGAAGCGAGTAACTCATCAGAAATAGCCACTGCAGCACAACTAAAACAATCCAAATGGTGTTGGGTACGCAAAGCATCCCGACCACAAGACGTACCACGAGGGAAACTCTTAATCATATCAAGAACCACAGAAGAAGATGCAATGAGGTGATGATGATCAATAGGTAAAAGAGGCAAAGAGGGAGCAGCTTTGAAAGGGTGCTTAACCTTTAAGTCCTCAAGAGTTGCATTATTATAAGGTGCAACACCAGAAGAAGAAAGAACTCTGACAGCCGCTGTATAATAATAATAATAATAATAATAATAATAATAATAATAATAATAATAATAATAATAATAATAATAATAATAATATAATAATAATAATAATAATAATAATAATATAATAATAATAATAATAATTGTAATAATAATAATAGTAATAATAATAATAATAATAGTAATACTATTATTATATTATTATTATTATTATTATTATTATTATTATATTATTATTATTATTATTATTATTATTATTATTATTATTATTAGTATTACTATTATTATTATTATTATTATTATTATTATTATTATTATTATTATTATTATTATTATTATTATTACTATTACTATTACAATTATTATTATTATTTGATGACATCAAATGAGTACATATTATTAGCATCATTATCCCGTTTATATTGCTCATTTTATACTATTATGTGTGAGATTTGGTACTTAATCATTTACTTTTGTAAATCTCAGTAATATCGGAGCAATTGGAGAAAGTTATGGAAAAAGATGTGTTTTGGAGCAAAAACGAAGATATTGAAGAAAGCCTACTGATCAGACACTCAATACGGCGTATCAACGCTAATTAGATACGCCGTATCCATATACTTAGAAGAGTTTAAGACCTTGCCTGACTTTGATGCATACGGCGTATCCATCTTCGGGAATACGCCGTATATGAAACTTGGTCGATTTGAAGAATACGGCGTATCGGATTCTATGAATACGCCGTATAGAAGCCCTAGATATTTGAAGACCAAGATGGGATTACATCGAATGCGGCGCATCCTATCCTTGAGATACGTCGTATATGAGCCTTAACCAATAAATCAAGTGAAGAATCGAAGCCAAATGAAGAAATAATGTTTACGTAACAACTTTAGAAGATGCTTCACTGTTTTGGTCATAAAATCTTCATTCGGACTCCGTTTTAGTTGATTCAAGCGGCCACGCGAAGAGAAAAAGAAAATCTATCTAATTCGGAAGGAGATGCGGCGCATAGGAATTCTAGATGCGCCGTATCGGGGTCGTAACAGCAGATTTCATATTTTTGGTAAACTTGGAGGCTACTCTTCCTTACCCCTATAAATACCATAGCCCTATGGACGATTTTATGATCACGAGAATAACCATTATCAGTTGGGGACACCCCCAACTCGTCCCCAACACCTCCTCGAAGATCGATGAAGAACATCTCAATACTTAACGTCATGTATCATTCGGTTAGCATAAGTATTTTATTCATGAATTCTCTATGTTTATTCGCAATGTATACTCTATCTTTTACAGAGATTAAGGGCTAACACCCTTAGGTGTTAGTCATTTTTATGAAGTTTTATTAGTTTTTATGCTTGTGTTGATGTGTTTACTTTGTTATTGGATTGGGTGCTTATCGATAAAAACTCGTTTATTGCTTATAACTAGTAAAAGTCTATGTAACTAGATTATGATCTTATTGGTTTAATTGCTGTAATTTAACTATCTGTAATTGTGGTTACTTTAATTGATCATAAGTGTAGTAATCTGAATCCTATATAGACGGCTTAGAGGGAACACACCGGAACCGTGCCTCATGCCACTATTAGGACTAGTAGCGCGTAATGCCAAACTAGGTTAGACGGTTTAAAGCAATAAGTTAGTATTGATGCTAGATAGGTCACTATGATCATGTCCTCTTTCCCACCACGATGGTAGGTTATTTAATCGTGACAGGATTGATAATCGGATTGGCGGCAAAACAATTGAATGAATTAAAACAAGTAGACATAAGCTTATATAACTATAAGATGGATTAGGCTTGGCTAACCCGTTCTTCCTTATATCGATCTATTGTTCCCTATCCTTAGTTTAGTTATTTACTTTCCCGTACTTAGTTTATATAAAACACAATATCGTGGTAGCCTCTCAGGCTAAACCCCCTTATCTTTAATTGCTTTCTAGGATAGGATAGAATAGTTAGATTAATAATTAGAATACCTTTAGATCACTTTAGCTTCGCTCCTAGTGAACGACCCTTGCTTACCTAGAAACTATCTACATTGACCGGGTACACTGCTCGTTAGTGTTTAGAGTCTATAGGTTAGTTCGGCAAAATATAAATTTAAAACTTGGTAGTTTATTATATACCTAAAAAAAACACATCATTATATTATTATTATTATTATTATTATTATTATTATTATTATTATTTATTATTATTATTATTATTATTATTATTATTATTATTATTATTATTATTATTATTATTTATTTATTTATTTTATTTTATTTTTATTTTTTTTACAAAGGTAAAATAGATTAAATAAAATGAAAAGTTATTTACAAGAGATAGCACAAGAGAATGAAAATGGTAAGACAACCCCTACCAATACCATTTCTTGCCTAGGAAACAAAAAAACTAAAAACAGATTTGGACAACCCCAAATCTATTACAAAAAGCTGCCAATGACTAAAGTTAAACAATAACTGTAATACCTAAAATTTCAAAACATGCAAAATGACCAAAATGCCCCTATAACTTTAAAATTTGATTAATAAGTACTTAAAACATCAAATAAATCCCAAACCTTTGGAAATTAACCACATATGAAGTAAGGTAATTTTGTGGTAACATTCTAATATTTTGAAATGTACAAAAAAATATATATGACACATAAAAAGGTTCCATGGCCGAAATTTTAAAGTTATATATTTTAATTTTATGTTAAATATTTATAATAAATAAATATAAAGGGATAAATATTAGATAAAAAGGAAAGATATTAAAATTATGATTTGGTCTTATCTAGATCACCCTAGAACCGACCTTACCTCCCCCCTCCTCTATTAAAACACGGCATTCTATAATTTTTACATAATTCCTAAATAAAACCCTAAAAACTACACGATATACACACAAAATTCCCTACTCTTGATCCGATTTTTTCTGAGGCTGTGGAATATTTTTCTAGTGTTAATATAAGTCCAAGGAAGGTATAAAAAATAGTGCTAAGGCTACTGGATCGTTTGTTTGATCGTTGGTAATTGTTTGGTGTCGATTTAATTAAGTCGAGAGGTATAAAATTCTCACAACCTATTCACTCGTTCTAAAATTCATCTGGTATTTTTCTAGTGTTCTTTATATCATATATGACTTATATAAAATGGTAGATTCGAATCATGCATGCTCTATTGATCGTATGAAAATTTATGAGACTTAAACCCTAAAAACGTAAATAAATTCTAAATGGTTCATGCTATTTTTCTGGGTTTCATACATATTTTTCCTGAGTTCCATATGTATCATATAGCATTAGAAAAATGATCTTTGTAATTTTGGAGGCCTAGATCATGCTTTGTTGATTTATTGTTTTATCGGATTAAAGGGGAAAAAGAGAAAAAAATAGAAACCCTAATCGAATTGAATTAGGGTTAGGGATTTGGTGTCATAATTGGCTAGAATTTAATGTTTTAAGGTTGTAATAATTTTTGGTAAATGATTGGACAATTAGGGTTAGGGTTTTAAATAGTTTTGTGGTTTACCGAATTAAAAATAAAAACAAAAGGGGTTGTTTTGTAATTTCTGAAACTTGTGGGCTATTTTTGTAGTGTATTTTAGACTAGGGGCTGTTCGTAGAAAATATTATATGGGGGTCCTATGTGTAAAATTTGTAACTAAAAGGTTCAAAGGGTAAATTGGTTATTTATTTTATTCGAATTATATTTTTAATAATTAGAGGGACTAGTTTTGTAATTATGTAAAATTGAAGGGTAATTCGTACCATATATTAAATTGGTGGGTAATTGTCTAATTTTGAATAAATAATGGCTTAATGTGTAAATATGAATATTGTAAGGATTAATTTGTAATTTATTTAATTCTAGGGTTTAAATTTTAATTTAATTTAATTAAGGGGTTTAACTTGTAAATTGTTATAATTAGAGGATTAAAATGGTAAATATGGGAAATTTAGGGGTTAAAAATAATAACTTGTAGTAATTGCATTTTAGACCTTTATCTTTAATATATTTGCACTTAAAACCCTAAAATATGGAAAGTTGTTATATTTAACCCTAAACTTTGATAACTTGATAAAACAAACCCTATTTCCATAATATTATTAAATTAATGACTTAACCTAATGTTATCTTTCTAATTATGGAAACCTGCTAATTATAGAAACTTACTAAATAAGGAAACTTTCTAAAAATGGAAACTTACTAATTTTGGAAACCTGCTAAAAATAGAAAGTTACTTAAAATGGAAATATAACTAAATCAGTAATTAGAAACATTAGTAATTCTGTCTTTTACTCCTCTAGGTCCGAAGAAGGAGTGACCGGTTTTCCTGTTAGTGTTTGTTTTGTGATTTCTGCTTGCTTGGTTAATAAGGTACAGATATTCTACCCTTTTTCAGTAAGGGTGTCTTCTTTCTCATTTCATTCTGGATTTCTGATTCATTATAGGATTCCCTAAGCCATTGCTATGTTCCCTTATACTTTGATTCGTTCTTCATGTTTCACTTACATCTTTCTATATTGGTTTGATTTTGATCTGAGCCTTCTTATTTGGGGCCTTCTTATTTGATCTATGCCTCTGTTATGCTTCCTTTGATTTGCGAACCTTGATAATTGAACTTTGCCATGTCCCCTTGATACTTGATATGACTTGTTCGTCACCCTGTAACATGAATATTGGAATCACTTAATACTTGAAGGATTATTTGATTTTGGTAACTAGATGTGAAAACCTTTCTGAATTATATATGAAAATGTGTGAGAAAAGCTATACTACTTTTAAATGAAAGTTACTAAAAGTTTTTAAGAAAACTATTTTTAAGACCATCTTTATGAAAACCATTATTGAAAGATTGCCTTAAATGGACTTTTTAAATAGAAACCTTTTTAAATGAACTGTTGATATGAAACTTTGATTATGAACTTTCTGATATTGACCTTTCTGATATTGAACCTTCTGATATTGACCTTTCTGATACTGAACCATCTGATATTGAACCATCTGATATTGAACTATTGATATGAACCCTCTGATATGAACCTTTGATATGAACCCTCTGATATAATTGAAATGGAAATTGGACTTGAAACACTTAATATGAAACTTGAACTGAATACTTGCACATTTGATACTTGACCATTGACCCTCAGTTTGAGACTACGAGCCACTATCTGTATCACTAGTCATGAGGGTTTCATGACCATGTCATTGATGCACCGATGGCATGACTCTAGGGTAGGAGAGTGATGTCCTATCCCGTCCCTGACTTGATTTGATTTGGTGTGTTGAGGAGGTATTTGGCCACCTGGGGCGTATGGATGCATCCTAGATCTGTTATCTGTATTTGTATCTGTTATATCTGGTGACTGATGGTGTGTGCGATACACGTCTTTCACATATCTGGGAGCTAGCTACTCCACCCCTTGGAGGTATCCCCTCATATTACTGGTTACTGAGAGGTCTCCCCTCTACATGATTATGATATGATTCTGTTTCTGGGCTCGTAGTGGATTACTATTTCTGTTACCTTAAGACCTTGTACTTAGTATTCCGAGGTCACCCCTCCGGATACATACTTGACTTGACTTGATTTGATTTGGGCTTGTGGTGGGTTACGGTTTCCTTTACATTTATCTATTGTAACCATTTCTTGATAAATCTGCATAACCTTTTCTATTTTCCTTCCTAACTCCTGTTACACCTTGCATTGTTTCACTTACTTCACTATTCCATTATTACGGCTTGTTACCTTTATATCTGTTCACTGAGCTTTCGTAGCTCAGCCGCATTTCTTTTCCTGCGGCAGGTTTTAGTTTGGAGGCTGAGTATGAGTGGAGAGTACCTTGGACTTAGAAGACCTTACTAGCTATTGAGGATGACTAGAAGAATTTATATTTAGAGTTAGAAATTATTGTATTATAACTTTGTAGTTTCGAATTTTCCATTGTAACCATTGAAATTCAATTGTATTATTTATGTCATATGCTTGTGTTTGTTCTGATATGAAACCATTACTGTGACATCTTTACCCTTGTCGGGTCGGGGTGTTAAACAATAACCAAAGCAGAACACGATAACCAACAAGGCAACCCCCTAACACAGTCTTAGCATAAAGGCAAGCTTGATCTAAAACCATACACATACTCTGAATACATGGACATTTACAAAGGGACCAACCAATGTAACACCAAACATCACCATATGGGTATAGTTCATAGAAAGCTGAGATGCTAAAACTGAAGAGAGGGAGGTTGCTATACATAACTGAGTTCACAATGTAGCATAAGTCCTTCAAAAAACTAGAGCCTAAGCAACCCAT
The DNA here is from genome assembly GCA_021014915.2 of Artemisia tridentata subsp. tridentata. NCBI lineage: Eukaryota > Viridiplantae > Streptophyta > Magnoliopsida > Asterales > Asteraceae > Artemisia > Artemisia tridentata. The sequence goes on from CP139504.1 coordinate 199,031,676, forward strand.
AATATCACAAGATCTCAAATCTTCAAAAGGCTTGATCACAATATAACCCATATCATCCCAAGTAACATCAAACCTTCTGATAGCAGCAATGAAAGTGGATGAATCATCAAGCAACAGATCTCCCAATCTATCCTGTCTCGTTAAAAAACCTTGGCAAATAAAAACCCTGTGGGAAAACTTTGCACAAGGAAAAAGAGTACAGGACATGAAAATGTCATTAGTGCAGAAAAATGCAAGCATGGTAACAAAAATATGAGCATTCCAAAACAGAATATGCAAGTCCACACCCTGAGCATAATCAAGACTAAACCAGAAAGCCAGCGCAGAAATAAAACAATCATTTCTGTAGTGCATAGCTATCTGTCCTGCAATCCTCACAAATCGAAACAAAAGACCAGCGCAGAAATTAAGATTCAGTTCTATAGTGCATAGCCTACTATACTCCAAACAACCAAAAAATAGGCCAGCGCAGAAACTAATCAGAATCGCTGTAGTACACAACCAATTGTACAAAATCCACCAAACACCCATAAGAGTAGACCAGTGCAGGCTATTTACAAGAGCCGCAAAGAAATACCTACCTACAGTACCCGACACTTCAACTACACCCAAAATACTATAAGAAAGCATACCTGAGCTCCAGCTTTCACCTGTAGTGCATAGCCCACCAATAACAAACCAAGAGAACCAGAATATAGCCAAGCCATCATCGTCGTAATCAAAAACTTCATTGCATCTCCAAAATCCAGTGCCCAAACAAAACCAACAGACCCAATACTCGAGAAAATCGTCAGGCCTGCAAGGATACAAAAGATAAACAACATCTGGACAATAACAGTTAGAGGGAAGAGTCCAAACATAATACCAAACACTTTGGTGAAACCACAACTTCTGCACATGATTCAATATAATCATGTACAGAACAAGACCATACACACTTCTATGTAATACCATCAGCAAAACCATTTTGACACCACCATTAATGCCTTTCATAGGAATTTTCCAAATATTGGCAGCCTTTTCAACCTCACAGGAATGCTTAATTCTCAGACCCATCAACTTGTGTCTCACAGTATCCACAATGACTTTAAAAACCGATTCTTCAGTTCTAAAATCATTTTTGAATATTCGACCGTTTCTTTCTTGCCAAATGTAGTAAACCGCAGCACCAAAGACCAACCGTTGAATAACACTCCAAATAGAATTGTTAGCAGTTTTAATAGATATTCCCGATACAATCTCAGCCCAAATATAAGATAAATCCTCAAGTTTACACAATGGCTTAAGGTTGTCCCAAACAGTCCTAGAAAAATTACAACTGATAAACAAATAGCTATGAGTCTCATCATCAGTATTGCATAATGGGCACAGGGTACTAGAGATGTTAAACCACCTGGAAATTCTGTCCGTAGTTTTAAGACAACCCCTCATAGCCATCCAAAGAACAAACGCATGCCTTGGAATACACTAAGAAAACAAAACTTGATTATGCCACAACACCTTAGGACAATCAGATCTTAAAGCTTTCCAGGCCTCCTTAACACAAAAATCCGCTTCCTTATTCTTATTATTGACCCATATAAGCTTATCATTACAGTTATTACTCAAAATAGGAACCGGGACCCTAAAAACCTCACCAAACAAGTCATTCCACTCAAAAGGCCATTTCCATCCATTTACGTCAATCAAATCAGCCACTTTGTCGTTTACATCAAACCCCTGCTCTTTGTGTCACACCCCGCTAAAGCAGAAACACGAGGTGCAAAAGCTCATAGTACATCGCATAAGTTATAGGTAACACCATACAAGATTTTAAGAAAAACATCATATTTTACAATAAGTTTTTACATTGTTTCAAAAGATAAGACATAATACATTTAACACAAGTTCCCAACGATAACATCGGTTTTTACACTTCTGCAAAAGATAACATGATATAAGTAAAAGAGTGCCCATGCAATGCATCCAAAAGTCACCACTTACTTCTGATCACCTGAAAAGCATGATAAAAACCGGTCAACTATGGCCATAGTTGGTGAGTTCACGGGTTTTAGTACACCAAGTAGCTTCCAAAAAATGAGACTATCAACTGGTTGTCGAGTTGCAAAAATGACCATTATGTATACAGCGTGTTTATGCCTTGAGAGGTCCACTACTTAAGCCGATTCAGCCGAAAGCTTGCCCCTACACGTAACATGCTCTAACCTAGCATGGAAAGGTGATACTATGCACTCCGGTTAGTGGGAGTGAGGGGATGGCTCTACCCCTAATAGCGCTATCCATAATTATCAACGGCTCGTCCCGTATGGTGGGAGTAAGTTAATAAGTAGTGTTGTTACAGGGGACTTCCACGATTGCTCTCAAGTGTCAAACATAAGCATACATATCAATTTGCATAAAATAGCAGAGCATAGCTCAGTAAATTAAATCAGTTCAGTAAATTCATTATTTCATAAATGCACAACCAATTTAGTTTTAAGTAATCATAGCATGCTTTCCACCCCAAAACGAGTAAAACAATTAAACGGGGCTGTGAAACTCACCTTAACTAGTAAGACAGGAGTACAAGTACAAGAGTGACACAACAAGTATTCACCAAGCAACCCTCGAACGTAGGCACTCCTAGACGCGACCTATGTATAGCAAAAATACTTGTAAAAATGTAAATGATATGCTCGGACAAAGAACGAAAACTAGCTAGGTCACCCATTTAGACTCTTAAGAAAAACATTTACCAAAAATCTCAAAAATAATCTCAATTGTACCAAAAATCTCAAAAATAATCTCAATTGATCGACATATATAATAATATGCTTATAGTAACTTTCAATATATTTTCATATTACCAGTTTTATTAAACCACAAAAAAAACGGCGTCGTTTACCACTGTTTCATTTTCCCGCCAAAAAAATTACGGGCTCTTCTTAGCCTGTTTTTGTGGGCCACCGTTCTTCCGTTAGCCCGTTCCGTTCCTTTGTCTGGCCCAGATCGTGCCTTTGGTGTGTTAATAATTCATCGTTGGTTTGTTGTGCTAATTATTGGTGCTTGGTTTGCTGCGTTTCTCTCGAACCTGCCGTTCTCTGTGCGTATCTTTTCGATCGGTGTCTCCAACTTTGGGGCTTTTGATTTGTACAAGGTTTAGTGGCCGATTGCCTGCTGATTCAGGATTCCGGTGGTGAGAATTGTTGTTAATTAAATGATTGGCTGAAAAGCCTAATTTTCCGATTGATGTCTGTAATTAGTGTCCGTTTGCCTTTAGCCCTTTTCATTTTTGTGGGGTTTACTTACCGGTTGCCTGCTGATTGATGATTTAAAATGATTAGTTGGAAACCCTAATTTTTTTTTTTTTTTTTTCCCCTACGATTTGTGGTTTAATATACATAGTAATGCCGTTTACTTGCCGTTTGGCTGCTAATTCATTATTTAAAATCATTAGTTGAAAACCCTAATTTTTGGGTTTTCGTTCTTGCTGTGGTTGTTTATTTGTTCGTTGTGGATATTCGTCAGCATTTATTTTTTCCTCTGTTATGAACTCATGTATTTGTCCTTCATTAATAAAAAATATTTTTTGCTATATCATGGCAGGGCATCACGGTAACGTGTTTGCAGCCGGGGGGTCGACTAATGGTGCCATGGCAACTTAGTTGGTTTGCGGCCATGTCGTGCGTAGTTTGGATGAATGGTCGTGGCTTTGTAAAAAGTTGAGGAATGTCCATGTCTTGGCGGGGCAACATGCTATGTTTGCAGCCATGCCGGATACCTCGACGGCTGCAGTTAGGCCATCATTGAATATGTTTGTATCCATGTACTGCATTTTGATATTGCCGTTTGTTGATTGTGGTTGATAGTTAGTCTTGAATATGTTTGTAGCCATGTGCTGCAGTCTGCGTTTTGAAAATGAGGCTGCCCTGGCCTTGAATGAGTTGGATTAAAAGTCGAATTCCCCGTATCTTGGCATGGCAACGTGTCGGCGTTGCAGCCACGTCCGGTGAAACTGCTTTTTACCGTTTGCTGACATATCTGAGCATACGTAAGAAGGCTTGCTGGTATAATGTTTTTGCAGCCGTGGTGAGGCTATCATTCGTGTTAGCAACCACATGCTGCAATGCGTGGTCAATATAATTGAGATCGTCCATATCTTGGCAAGGCAGTTTATTACTTCTGCAGCCAAGGCGGATGTATTTTATTTTTCAATTGTATCCTTATCTCAGCCTATGATTTCAGTTAAACACCATTGGTAAACGACATATTGACTAATATGGGTTGCAGGCGACCATTGGTTTGTCTGTTAAGGCGATGACGATCGTTTTCTGAAATATATCTTGGCACGGTAACCACACATGAAATGTGGTTGCAGCCATGGCAGATCTGAGCCTTATTGTTTTCTATAACGAAAAGGAACAAAGTGAGGGTTTAAGGATCAAAGTATAAGGGTATAGAATGTTTAAAGTCTACTTCTTTTCATTAAATGAAGCATGGCATGTATCTAAAGAAGTTTGGTATTAGATTATGGAACAACTGATATTTTGTAAATTGTCAATATTATCAGTACCTAACCAAAGCAAAAGGAGATTGTATTTGTATTTGCATTATTTGTATTTGCATGGGTATGATTCTATTTGTAATTTGCATGTGTATATACCATATACTATGGATGGGCTGGACACACAAAACAGCCTAACCCAGCAACTGGGCACAAAACAGGCTAACCCAGCAACTGGGCTTTTGGCGAGAAGGATTTTTGCCGGGAAAATGAAACAGTGGAAAACGGTGTCGGTTTTTTTCCCGGTGTTCACTGATGGATTCCAGATTTTAACGATGGTATTCTATTTCATTCCTGCTTCTACTCAGGTTTGTCTTTTTCTTCAAATTCATGTTAACCCAATTGTGCCGCTTCAAATAGAGAGTAATTATAGTTCAGTTAAACTAGAGTATGCACAGTCCGATATAGTCTTTTATATGTAGTGAAGATCCGTTTTCTCTTTGGCACTTATGTCTTCTTGGTTTTTGGCAGAAGCTTGGGCAATGACTTGGGAAAGGTCATTGTGTATACTGTGACGAAATGTAAGAAATGGAAACGGTAAAGTTTTTGCATTCAAATATGGTATAAGAGATGACAAAAGCCAAACGTGTAGGTTAAAGAAAAAGATTTCTCGCAAATTTTTATTTTTATCATACGCGTTAGGGTTTTTGTTATCTCCTCTACCATCTTTGAATGCAAAAAAAATATCGTATACTTTAAAGAAATTCCCTTTTTTAAATACAGTTGGATGGAAAAATTTGGATGTGTAATAAAGTGTACTTCTTTTCATTAAATAAAGCATGGCATGTATCTAAAAAAGTATGCCATTGGATTATGGAGAAACTAATATTTTGTAAATTGTCAATATTATCAGTACCTAACCAAAGAAAAAGGAGATTGTATTGATAGCAATCTTGGGCCTACGATATGTTTTAAGCTGTCTGTAAATGCGAGATAAGCCATATGTTGGCAGGGCAGCGTATTCCAGTTGCAGCCACGTTGGTTATATCCACTTTTTCCTGACTGATATTGTCTGTTAAGGCGATGACGATTGTTTTCTGAAAAATATCTTGGCATGGTAACCACACATGAGCTGTGGTTGCAGCCATGGCAGATCTGAGCCTTATTGTTTTTTATAACAAAAACATCAAAACACGAATGCAACCTGTAAAAAAAAAGCAAAACCCGGTGTTCACTGATGGACTATTTGATTCCTGCTTCTACTCAGGTTTGTCTTTTTGGTCAAATTCATGTTAGAGCCTAATTATAGTTCAGTTAAAGTATAATATGCACAGTCCAATATAGTCTTTTATATATAGTGAAGATCCGATTTGTCTGTGGCACTTATGTCTTCTTGGTTTTTGGCAGAAGCTTACTGATGCTGGGTATACCAAACATAGTACATTGCAAAAACAAAAAGAATGGCATACCTTGCCTCTAAATTATGGCCGTTGTAAAGAAAGTGCCATGTTGTTGCACAAACCTTTAGAACCTATGGTCACTCACACAGATACACAACAGCCTACGCAAATGCATGATGCACCTGCAGAGATACCAGGTATATTTATTTCTTGCAATTAGTTTTTAATATCAATCCAATGATATCTATTTCTGAATTTATCTGCAGGTCGAACTCAAATAATGTAAAACTAAAGATTGTAAAAAAACCGCACACAATATCAATGATAGATGTATGGCAACCAGTCACGGTTACTGCATATATGCAACTATACCCAGTTTCATATGGTGTATACATCCATCATTGATACTTTCCTCCTTTCACCTACCACCATATTTACATGGTATTTACACTCAACATTCATACTTTTTAAATCTTTGCGTAGTCATTGTCTTCATATACATAATTTATTTATATTTTTTATTCTCCAGGTTTCTGTTCTTGCATATGCCGATGACCAGAAGTTAAGGCCAACTTATATTTCACAACCTGCAAGTAAGGAGTAAAAAACAAAGCTGCAGACCAACACTATTTAGGCAATGATGATACGTTTGCACATTCACATTTTTCCACCTATGCATTCGTTGGCAGGGCAACCACAATATCAGTTGCAGCCACAATGCACAATTCATGCTGATTACAAACGTGCATATCTGAGCCTGTCAAAATGTCTAGGTCCTCCTCAGTCAACTGCGACCCCTGATCTGAGGTATATTGGATTGATTTATCTGACGGTAACCATTTACTATCCATCAATTGATTGCTAATATCCTTTATTAAGTTAAGAAAAAAACAATAGTTAATATTCATTATGGTTTACCATCGATTTTCGCTTCAGGAATACTACCAGCTATTAATATGGCATCTTTTTCTATTTCCAGATATCGACAATTGAACTTACACAGCAACCATACATTGTTTTTTTTTTTGCATACTCATAACTGTAGTGACACAAATGCTTTTGGTCAAAAATATACTTCAATTTGGAAAGAAGGATGAGAAGCGGAAGAGAATGGTGTGATAAGTAGTTTGATCCAAATTGCTTCTTCGCAGCATTCTCTTCCGTTTCCCATCTTTCTTTCAGACTTGAAACATATTCTTGGGCACAACCAATTGTGTCACTACACATCCGCCTATGCAAAAAGAAAATGTTACCTTTTACTGGCACATAACATAAACCTTTTGTATCCGTCCTTTACCAGGTAAAAAAATTGTTTCCTCCTATCTCTTGCTTCGAACACTGATTTTTCCTCAATACAGGTTATTGCTTTTTGTGCCTTTCTAAAATCCCTTTTTCTGAATGGTATGCAGCCGCAGTGTTTAGGCGATGATGATAACTTTGTGCATTCCCATTTTTCCAGCTGTGCGTTCGTTGGCAGGGCAACTACGGTGTCACTTGCAGCTACAACGTACATTACAAGCTGATTACAAACGTACATATCTGAGCCTTGCTAACATTTAAACATGTGGCACTTCGCTCGACTACGGCTCCTGATCTGAGGTATATTTAATTTATTTATCTAAAAGTAACCATTTGCTGTCCATCAATCGTAACTTTATATACATTTTACCCAGATTTTTTCATCTGTGAATATCTGTAACAGGTCATGTATTCAGCGGCACTACTACGCACACCTGATTAATACAATCACGATTATTAATCTGACCTTCACCTCGAATTCCTTTTGCTATTTTAATTGTCTATCAATATGTCTGGTGCAGGCTATTGTCTCAAGACTATTTCAATAACAAAAGGGGTTTGAGGTGGAGATCAGATTTTCCACCTGTATGTCGATTAAAAAAAAAAAAAAAAAAAAACATAAGAAACAAAGACTATTTGGTACTTTTTTTTTTGCTGATAGTAACAATACATGTCATATGTTTACAATTCTTGAAGAAAGGTGGGAAACCGGAGAGGATAGTGTGCAATATACTTTGCCATAAATTACTTCTATACACTATCCTCTTTTGTTTCCCATCTTTCTTCAATAATTGACCCATACTGCTGATCACCATCTTTTCTCCAGCTCCAGTTGTCGATAGGCAGCAACAAGTTAACTTTCGCATGCACATGACATTGACTTTTACTATCACCAAAAAAAAAGAACTAATAGATGGCATTTGTTTCTTATGGTAAAATTCTGAACTTAAACATAGTTATTCATTCTAAGTTCCCATACAGTTCCTTTTGTTCTTTCAACAACCTAGCAGCTCGCTTGGTGCAAGCAGTTGCACAAAGGAAGGTGAAACGACAAATGGAACTGTAAGGGGATTTAGAAAATTTAACTAAATTTTTGAATGAAAAAAAGAACTGGGTGCGACATGATTAGCAATCTGGCAAGGCAATGACGATTGTTTTCTGAAATATATCTTGGCAAGGTAACCACACATGGAGTGTGGTTGCAGCCATGGCAGATCTGAGCCTTATTGTTTGGTTAGGCACTGATAATATTGACAAGATTTGTCTGTTAAGGCGATGACGATTGTTTTCTGAAATATATCTTGGCACGGTAACCACACATGAGGTGTCGTTGCAGCCATGGCAGATCTGAGCCTTATTATTTGCTTAGGTACTGATAATATTGACAATTTACAAAATATCAGTTCCTCCATAATCTAATTCCATACTTCTTTAGATACATGCCATGCTTCATTTAACGAAAAGAAGTGCACTTTAAACATTCTATACCCTCATACTTTGCATCCCTAAACCCTCAGTTTCTTCTTCTACCCAAACCTGTGCAACTGCAACAACAAGACTACAACTTTTCTGGATATGTATGTGTCTGTGGCTTTGTTTTTTGACCTCTGCTTACAACCATGGCAGATCTGAGTCTTATTTGTTGTAGTTTTCAGCCTTTATGTTATTCAAGAAGCCCTTTGAATGGCTGATTATTAGGCGATGACGATTGTTTTCTGAAATATATCTTGGCACGGTAACCACACACGAATTGTGGTTGCAGCCATGGCAGATCTGAGCCTTATTGTTTTCTACGGTTGCATGCGGTACTGTACTTAAACATAGTTACTCATTCTAAATTCCCATACAGTTCCTTTTGTTCTTTCAACAACCTAGCAGCTCGCTTGGTGCAAGCAGTTGCACAAAGGAAGGTGAAACAACAAATGGAACTGTAAGGGGATTTAGAAAATTTAACTAAATTTTTGAATGAAAAAATGAACTGGGTGCGACATGATTAGCAATCTGGCAAGGCAATGACGATTGTTTTCTGAAATATATCTTGGCAAGGTAACCACACATGGAGTGTGGTTGCAGCCATGGCAGATCTGAGCCTTATTGTTTGGTTAGGCACTGATAATATTGACAAGATTTGTCTGTTAAGGCGATGACGATTGTTTTCTGAAATATATCTTGGCACGGTAACCACACATGAGGTGTCGTTGCAGCCATGCCAGATCTGAGCCTTATTATTTGCTTAGGTACTGATAATATTGACAATTTACAAAATATCAGTTCCTCCATAATCTAATTCCATACTTCTTTAGATACATGCCATGCTTCATTTAACGAAAAAGAAGTGCACTTTAAACATTCTATACCCTCATACTTTGCATCCCTAAACCCTCAGTTTCTTCTTCTACCCAAACCTGTGCAACTGCAACAACAAGACTACAACTTTTCTGGATATGTATGTGTCTGTGGCTTTGTTTTTTGACCTCTGCTTACAACCATGGCAGATCTGAGTCTTATTTGTTGTAGTTTTCAGCCTTTATGTTATTCAAGAAGCCCTTTGAATGGCTGATTATTAGGCGATGACGATTGTTTTCTGAAATATATCTTGGCACGGTAACCACACACGAATTGTGGTTGCAGCCATGGCAGATCTGAGCCTTATTGTTTTCTACGGTTGCATGCGGTACTGTACTTAAACATAGTTACTCATTCTAAATTCCCATACAGTTCCTTTTGTTCTTTCAACAACCTAGCAGCTCGCTTGGTGCAAGCAGTTGCACAAAGGAAGGTGAAACAACAAATGGAACTGTAAGGGGATTTAGAAAATTTAACTAAACTTTTGAACAAAAAAAAAACCTGGGTGCCACATCATTAGCAATCTGGGAAAGGCTAAAAGAAGATATGGAACAAACAAAAGGCAAAAAACAAGAGCCTGCAACCCAAATGCGGGCCCAACACTGCCACAAAAACTGTAGCAAAACTCAACACTGCATTATATATAAGACAATATTGTGACACGATAAACTTGATGATTCCTATTCTTCAAGTTCGCATACCCATTCCCATTATTGCATTCATCTATTTTACATTCTTCTTTTTTCTGACTTTCTAAAATCGCTTTTTCTCAATGGTTTACATCTACATTCTATAGGCAATGATGATAACTTTGTACGCCTCCATTTTCCCAGCTGCATGTTCGTTGGCAAGGCAACCACACTTTTTGTTGCAGCTACAACATGCATTTAATGCTGATTATATATGTGCATATCTGAGCCTTACTAAGATCAGAACATATAGCCCGTCGCTCAACTACGCTTGCTGATCCAAGGTATATTGCATTTGTACCTTTTCATGATCCAATGTATATTTATTAATTATATGTTCCTATAGTAAAAACTGTCTATTCAGTTCAGCATAGACGCTTATTCTAAGATCCTGTGGTACACCCAATTGTGCAAAGACACTCGAAACAACAAAACAGCCTGTACAGATTCACAAACCAGCTGCCTGCATTCCTTTTTTACTTCTATTCAAGCTACAGCCTTATAAAAAGAAGCTGGAAATCAAAAATATACAGAATATCAGTGATGGATGTACCGACACCGAACATAGCTGCTGCCACATTTGCATGGTGTCTGCATCCATCATTGATATTTTGTTACTATTTTTGTCCTGTCAAAGAATCGATACTCACATTCTCAATATATTTTATTCCCTACGACCAAAAGATAAGTGTTACTTATATCACTATGATAAATTTAAAATGCAATTGCTATTCGCATAGATAATCTCCTTAAACATTCTAACCATTACTACTGTACTGCTTACTTATTTTCCTTTTTTTTATACCAGCAAATGATGCATACTTATCTATTCCTGCTGCCATTTGTCAAACAGTTACAAAACCTGTAACGAATGGTACCCAACCACCCAGAACACACAGAACTCATGTTAACTGCCAACACACAGGTACTATTAATTATGTTTTCTTGCTATATGAGACTTTTAACTCTAACTAATGTTTGTTGCTCTTTTCATGATTCAAACTGACCCTGCTCCTACTGCATCTTCTAACTATAATCCTCTATCTGAAACTTTTGCAGCTACATTCTATAGGCAATGATGATAAGTTTGTACAGTTCCATTTTCCCAGCCGCATGTTCGTTGGCAGGGCAACCGCACTTTAAGTTGCAGCCACACCATGCACTTAATGCTGATTACATATGTACATATCTGAGCCTTACTAAAACCAGAACATATAGCCACATGGTCAACTGTACCTGCTGATCAGAGATATGTTGCATCTGCACCATCTGGTACTACACATAATCTCATGCAACTGTTTCATTTTCCTGCCAAAAATGCTTACCTCCAAAAGCCCAGTTGCTGAGTTAGCCTGTTTTGTGTGTCCAGCCCATTCATAGTATACGGTATATATGCATGTAAATACAAATACAATCATACATGTGCAAATACAAATACAATCTCCTTTTTCTTTGGTTAGGTACTGATAATATTGACGATTTACAAAATATCAGTTAAACACCATTGTTAAACGACGTCGTTTACCATAATCAGTTACAAATTGACTAATATGGGTGGCAGACACCCATTAATTTGTCTGTTAAGGAGATGACGATTGTTTTCTGAAATGTATCTTGGCACGGTAACCACACATGAGGTGTAGTTGCAGCCATGGCAGATCTGAGTCTTATTGTTTGCTTAGGTGCTGATAATATTGACAAGTTTTTTCTGTTAAGGCGATGACGATTTTTTTTCTGAAATATATCTTGGCACGGTAACCACACACAAATTGTGGTTGCAGCCATGGCAGATCTGAGCCTTATTGTTTTCTAAAATATATGTTCAGTTAACATTGGCCAAATTGTGGTGCGTTCAGTTTCATACTGAAATGGGCAACGTTAAATGGATATGCAGGCATCCTCGCTTATACTCATCTTAATAGTCCGTTCCATTGTATTCTGCCATGAATGAAGATCTGCTCAAAATATGCACCCTGGAATGACGGCTTAGCAATATTCTAGGTTTACACCTGCCTTTTATGTATAAATAAACAATGCAGGCAAATCATTAAGATGAGTATAATTGAGGATCGTTGCGCAACAAGACGAGGCAATGATGAATGTTACTGCAACCTTGCTTTTCCACAAGTAAATGTGGATCTGAGCCTCTGTCCATTGCCACACACCAATTAATGCCGCACTATTGCTCCGACTAAATATTGCTTGATACAAGGTATGCAACCCTTTCTTTGTGTAAACAAATATTCAGATTGAAATCTCCTTTTTCTTGCCCTTATTAGTTATCTGTCTTTTTTGCAGGAACCGAGAAAGGTCGTGTGATAGTGATCATGGTTGTGTTGTTTGTGGGATGATTTGAAGAAAGACAAAGCACGTCGTTTTGCGTAGTTTGGTTCTGATGGTTTGAAACCGAATAATTACTTGAAGAACTTTTATGTTTTACCCATTTTAAGTATTTGTATGTGTGTGTTTTTGGTGAGAAAGATGAAAGATACTGTACAAAATTATAGTACTTCCTGTTTTACACTCTTCTTTTTTTGATTAGTAAAAAAAGTACAGTTCAAATTAATAAAAATGTTAAACTACGTCATTTTATAAGAAAATGTAATGCAATGGAATCAGATCCTATATGTATATATGTATATATATATATGTATATATGTGTATATATATATATATATATATATATATACATATATATATATATATATACATATACATGTCACAGACCAATGTTTTAGGATAAAGAAAATCTAACGGAACTTTATTAAACCATAAAAAAAACGTTGCCTGCTTTTATGGCCCACCCTCCTTCCGTTAGCCCGGTTGGTGTGTTAATAATTCACGGTTGGTTTGTTGCATCAATAATTGATGGTTGGCTTGCTGTTCTCTGTGCGTATCTTTTCGACCTATATATCTCCTATTATACATGCATATATTTTGCTTTTAAACGCGCTCGCCCGCATCGCGGCGACCAGCGCCATTCTCATGTTTAAAATATAGGTATTGTTGTGTTCTTATTTTCAATTCAGAATGCATATTTACTTAACTTCAAAAGTAGATTCGCCAATTGCAGGCATAGTGACCTATTAAGGCTCAATTGTATACTCAAAAGCTAACCAAGATTGAGTCCAAGTGAAAATTAATTAATTGATCATCATCTCTCATGTAAAAATCACTTTCGTAAATACTATAGTACAAAATGAAAGAGAGAAATTACAAAACAAATTCTGTGTGACTATGTTTATTACCTTAAAATTAACATATGCAAATAAAATTTGATTAAAATTTTTTATCAATATGTTTTCCTAAAAATATCCATCAATTTTTTAATACTATTATTGTTGACACCAAAATTTGTGACAATAACTACACTTATACGTCACTAGTGTAACCAATAAGTTATTACTTCTTTTTCTTTTTTTCTTTTTTTTAACATTTTTGTAACTTGGTTTTGATTAGTGTTCAATATCTAAATGTTTAAGATTCTATATTGTATAAGTTTTCTGAACAAAATAAATATCAGTTTAACTAAATGTTTCACTTCAAGTGGTGAAGGGATTAAAAGAGAATATCATTTTTAAGGGCACAAGGTACAAAAAGATAACTTAATTGTATTATAAGAAATATGTAAACAGCAAGAGGCTCACTTTGGTTCCAAGTTTATCGAAATGTTTACTCTTTTTACAATCGATGCTAGTGACGAGGTTGTGATACTTGATTAATCATCTCTATAAAAATACCTTCAAAAGGCTTCTAACTCCTCTATACTGTTCACTGATATAGATATTCTCATATCCTTCTCCTAAAAATAAATTTTAGAGGAATATAAGCCTCTTTTATAGTCCTACTAATATGCTTTGTCATTAGTTTAATTTTTAGTAGATAGAATGTACACGTACTTATTCTAAGTACTTGACACCTCAATACATTAGCATGTACACGAACAAATTAATTTAGGTGCACACATTTGCAAACTCCAGCTCATGTTTACTTGGTGACTAAGCCAAAATATTACATTATTATTATTATTATTATTATTATTATTATTATTATTATTATTATTAGATCAAAAATGATTAAGTGAGTTGGTGAGTTATCGAGTTACATTTAAAGAGATGTATACACATAAAAATGGACTAAAATTTTTAAGTGTGGGTGACACTAATGATTTTAAAATAGTTTGAGCATATCATTGATATTTAGTTGACGTTAAATAAAATAGTAGGTCGAGGGTACGTTCATAACACGAGGGTGCCTAAAGAAAATGAACACAAGATATGAAAATGACCCGACTAACGCAAAACTAGCTTAAAAGCATATTTTGAGTCAAAGGTGTTATAAAATACTATCGGTTACCAACCTGGGTTGTTATACTGTGATAAAGCTATGGGTGATGAGTTTACACAAAGGGCCGTTCGTGTGCCATTTATCAAACCAAACAAAGCATTCCCTACCATTACCCAACTTATAAGCAACAAAGCAACGAATCTTATCCCTAAGACTAAGAATCTGATTCCAGCTCCACGAACCATTCACAGACCTAACATCGTGCCAAATATTTCTACCCTTAACCCTATAAGCATGCACCCATTTCACCCACAACGAATCCTTTTTACTTATAACATTCCAAAGGTGTTTGGTCATTAACGCCTTATTCATGAGTCTAAGTGGTTTAAGGCCAAGACCACCTTGGTTTTTAGGTTTACAAATATCTTTCCATGCAACACTAGTAATTCCGCTCCCATCACCCCCACCAGACCATAAGAACTTTTTGAGTAACTTATCGATACTATCACAAACATAGGCAGGAAGGATGAACATAGAGGCCCAATAAACATGAAGCGAAGCAAGCACAGAAGTAATTAATTGAAGTCTACCCGCAAAAGATAAGATTTTATTTCTCCAGTCATGAATTCTATTCTTAACCTTTTCTATCAAGACTCTACAATCAATATTACGAATTCTCTTACTCGTTAAAGAAATGCCCAAATATTTCATTGGAAGCTCACCAATATTAAAAGGCATAGCAAGAAGAATCCTAGATTTAACAGTCTCAGAAATATTCCTAAAAAAGGCTGAACTTTTAGCAAGACTAGGGAATAAACCAGAGGTCATGGTAAACTCATCTAAAGCCCTTCTTAAAATACATGCAGAAAACTCATCACCATGGCATAATAATAACAAGTCATCCGTAAAGCATAAATGGGTCAACAATAGCTTCTTACAACCCTAATGATAGTGAAATCTATTATCTTTCCTAATCTGCCTTTTCACCATTAAGTTAAAAGTTTCCATGACAATTGTAAAGAGGTAAGGCGACATAGGGTCTCCCTGCCTCAGCCCCTGTTTGCTCTTAAAAAACCCATGCAATTCCCCATTAACACAAATAGAAAAAGAATCGGAAGTGAGACATACCATGATCCAGTGCACCATAGAGTTATGAAAGCCAAACCTGGTAAGAATGGTCTTTAAGAAATTCCAGTTAACGGTATCATACGGTTTCTGAATATCAACCTTGAACGCACACTTGCTTATCTTACTGTTCCAACTGTGGCCCTGCATAAGCTCTTGAGCCAAGAGGATATTGTCACTAATCTGTCTTCCCGGAATGAATGCACACTGGTTGCTGTCAATCAAGTCACATAAGCCTTCTTTGAGTCTGTTGGTGATGACCTTACTGATACATTTGTAAATTACATTCCCACACGCAGTAGGTCTATAATCCGAAACCTTCAAAGGAACTTGGATCTTAGGAATGAGAGAAATGAGGTTGGCGTTGAATTCTCCAAGCAACTTCCCAGAACTAAAAAATTCTTTAACCGCTGCAAAAACGTCGCTACCCACAATACTCCAAGCTGCTCTAAAAAATTTGGAAGTGAAACCATCCGGGCCAGCAGTTTTGTCTTCATCAATGCTGAACATTGCCTCCTTGATTTCAATATCCGTGACTAATCTAACCATGTTGACAGCAACCAAAGGATCAAGCTTCTTAGTGAACAGCTCATCACAGTCATCAATGGAAAACACAACATCTTCAACACCCAAGAAATTTTGGAAGTGATTAACGAAACAACCCGGAACATCATCATCATAGTATTTGTTACCCTGCTCATCATGAACAACCTGAATTCTGCTCTTACTTATTCTGCCCTTAAGCACATTATGGAAATACGAAGTATTTTTGATGAAGCGAAAAGTGTACCGCTTTTAGGGGGTCATTTAAGCCCTAAATCGTATTTATTTGATCAAATATTGCCCTAAATCGTTTCTTTTGTCATTTTAGGTACTTTGGAGAAGAAATCTGGAAAAGGAAGCATTTTGGACGTTTTTGGAGCATAAAAGTGAAAAAAACGACAAAGTCTCAAAATCGGCTGAAAAGTGCCTTTGACGGCGTCAGAAATGTCCCCAGACGGCGTCATGGCTTGGCAAGAAAAAGGTGGATATGAAAATTACTCATGATAAGCCAGAGAAATTTGCATGGGAATTCTGACGGCGTCACCCTTTGGAGTGATCAAGGTCGTCACGGCTTAATTTAAAGAGGGACGGCGTCATGCCTTTATTCTGACGGCGTCAGCTTCTGATAGGCCAGAACGGATTTTGGAGGTTTAAAGGGAGACGGCGTCAAGAAGGCCATCACGTGTTATCTAGTCACAACTTGCGCGCGTGGTAGCTGTTACTGTTTTGGCCATAAAATCCTCATACGAACTCGGATTTAGGTGATTCAAAAGGCCACGCGATCGGGACGAAGAGATCTACAATTTGGTGAAAAATTGGTCGTGACGGCGTCACGTGTAAGTCTGACGCCGTCAGATCGGGCCGACAGAAAACTGCCTATAAATATAACTTCACAACTTCATTATTTGTAAGCCCTAAACCCTAAGTCCGATTCTAGGGTTTGGGTAGGTGTTTTTCCAGCAACTTAGAGGGTCCTAATTATGCCATAAACATCTTGTAATGGTTTGTTTATCGATTCAATCCTATGTTATGTCTTCAATTATGATTATTGTTGATTGCTCTTCATTAATTATGCTTGGCTAAATCACCTTGTGTCTACTTATGATTGTGTGAAACTTGTGTATAACTAATTAGATCTTATTGATTTCTTGTTGATGTGTGTGTCCATCTCCATCAATTAGGGCGTGACAACTTCAATAGATCTAGTTGGTTTAGTTTATAATTCTTGTTTCCTATTGTCTCTTGTTTGATTGGGTGATATCGATGTTAGGCTTAAGAAAACTGGCTAACCTCCTATACGGTAACTTGCTTGAACGTCTTAAGAAACATGAACCAATGCGTACTAGGTTTATTTGGTTGTATTTAATGCATGAGCGAATTCTAGTGATCCCATGTTAGGAGCTTCTTAGCCGGCTCGACATAGGAGTGAAGTAGGAGCTTATAGAGTTGGGGAAGTACGTACGCCACCCCACGATTGGTATTAAGGAATACAACCCGTCAATTAAAACAAGGTGTGACAATTCAATAGGTAGAATTGGATAGCTAGCAAGGAGTAACATATCATAGGTAGACATGCTTCATTTCCCTTGTAGAACCCTAGTTTACTTTTCTTGCATATTAGTTTAATTAGTAGCTTTTGGGTTAGTTGATTAGCAACTAATTCCGCCCCTTCTTCCAAAACCAGAGATTTTTACTTGCTTTCCATAAAATATAAAAATACAAAAAGAATCATCCCTCACCTTTAGACCTAGTTAGATTAATTTCAATCCTAACGAACACTATTCTTTGAGTTGAACGATCAATCCCCGGTACTTGCCACTTCACTATACTACAACGGTCAGGTACACTGCCTGGTGGGGATTGCAAACTTCTCAAGATCCCTTGAGAGGTAAAACCTGTTGTAAGGTTGCAAAACCACGCATCAAGTTTTTGGCGCCGCTGCCCGGGGAGTAGTTATTGCTTAGGTTGAAATTTTATTTTTATTAGGTCTACTCACAAGATTCCTATCAAGTGAGATTTTTTTCTTTTTATTTTGTAGCTTTCTCGTAGTCTATCTTTTCTTTGTGATTTTGTTTGTAATTTGCTTCAAATGGACTTTTCACTTAGATTTCTAAGATTGCAAGATATGGTTGAGTGGCTAGAACACCAAGAAGTTCAAAATACCTCATTTAGAGACACTTATGAATCATATGAGCCTTCACCTAGGATAGATTCTTATGAACAACCTCCATGTTTAGGATCTTGTTTTAGTGAGGCTAATAGGAAAAGCGACCTAGTTTGCCAAGGAATTGTGGATAGAGCCGTATCAATAAATCATAAGTTGGATGAAGCACTAGGTTTGTTATTATCACTACCTAAGAAAACAATTGACGAGGATATAGGTGATCTTGACACGTGGAATAATGAGGTAAACACCATAAGCCCACAAAATACTCAACCATCATTTGAGGCACCCGCACCGCCCGTGACTTACCCGGAAGAAGTAGAAGAGACTTTAGGAATCCCGATGGAGGTAGAACCCTTGGACCAAGCACAACTAGAGGATATAGGTTTGAACACTTTTAGTGATGACCTTACTCATAGTTCTAGGGAATTTCCTAGTATTGATGAATTGGAACCTCAACCTTTACACAACTTTTCATCCTTAGATTTACATCTAGGAGAAAAAAGAGGAACCGACCCACCCATCAACCAATATTATCTGGGTAGTTTTAGGATGAAGGAAGCCATTCACTCACCCCCTTCACCTCACGTGGCATATTCACACCCTAAGGGTGTGTATCGCTACTTCCACCGGCACTTAATTCTAAGTGTAGGGAAAACCTCCCTATTTCTGTTAAATAAGGGTAGAGTCAGGCTCGTGACTCGAACAAAAACAAGCGCTTATTGGGAGGCAACCCAAGCTTTATTTGCTTTATTTGTTTGATTGTTTGTTTATTTAATTTTATTTGTTTCCGTATGCATTTCTTATTCTTTTTGTTTACTGTTCATGTCTCAAATATAAATTGTGAAAATGCTTTATATTGTTTTTAACTTCGTCTTAACTACATATAAAGGTATTTTGCAAAAGATAAGTGTAAGGAAAATCCAAATTTGTTTTTAAGAACAAGATTGAACATGAACGATAACAATGAGATATAAGCATGCATATTAGTATTTGTTTGAGTCAAATGCTTGTATCGAGTCATAATGAAGTTTTGCAGGAATTCCAGGAAGTAAGGTATAGGTTTTTCCAGAAATTTTCCGGAAACTTAACATGAGAATTCTGTCAGATCATTTCTGACGGCGTCAGGCCTTACAACCTGACGGCGTCAGGTTTTAATTTTCTGAAATTTTTGAAAGTTTTGTTTTTCTACCGGAATCATAAAAAGTTTTTATTAAATCTCTAACTTATAAACTCCAGGAATCTGCAAAACATTCATTCCGCAAGCATTATATCTTTAATTGTTTTATTTCTAAGTCTGGAATTACACCTAGTTGTGAGTTGTCTTTGTTCGGTTTGATGCTTTGGTTTTTCTTGTTTGTTTTCTCAGGATTAACAGGTTATTTTGGACAAGGAGATGTATGTGGAATCAAGCTTTTGGCGATGCATTAGTCTTGAAGCTTCTACATTACCTTGGAAGAAGATCTAACCATGTTACCTCTTTATCCACCGAACGAATCAGGGGAGTATTTGATTTCATTCTTTTACCTTTTCACTTTTACATCTTGTTATTTGAACATTGGGGACAATGTTCATCTTAAGTGTAAGGGAGGGTAAAAGTACGATACTTTAGAGAATACAATTACGCTTGATTTTTGTTTGTTTAATGGTAGATGTGTAATAAAACTGAGAGAAATACCTGTTAAGGCAATTTTAGTGCCAAATTTAAATTTTTTTACAACATATAGGAGTGAAACTTTGGTCTTAATGAGCGTCTCATGGATAGGAGTTATATGACTAGCACAAAACCGTACCACTAAAAAATTTTCCACCCCCAAATATGTGAGGTTCGCCCCTAGAATTGGTAGGAAAAGCATTTATGCTATGATGTGTGTACCGGTAGCACTTAGATTCTAGAACTTGCGTTAGGACCATTCCGAAGCCACAAGTGAGACTACATTCGTGTAGTTAGATTTACTACATGATAAGAGGCATTAGGATTAACCCATTGTTTTACACCTGTGTTTTTGTTATAATTACGTTGGCTACATTGGTCAAGTAATTCTCCCACACCCTTTGCGTTGTACTCATTTTTAGTACACGATACCCTTAGTACACCCCTCAGAGCCTATCTTTTCGTTTCGACCTTTAAGCATTTTACTTAAAGGAAGAATTTGTTTACACCCCACTTAAATGTACACCCAAATCGCCTTAGCCTACCTTGTGTGCACTCATCTTTAGTGCATTATTGTTACAACATTTGTTTAAACCCAAGTTAATTATCTAGTTGATTACATGGTTGCTAAGTCGAGTCATATCCTTGTACATATTGTTTTGGGACGATTGGGACTCATGGGTAAAGTACTAGTGTAATGGAGTAATGGGGTGAAACGTCATTTATTACCCCCATATGTGCTAAATAGTTTAAAAAGTACTCCAAGTGTTTTGATTATCTTAATTCGAGTCATTAGAATAGTTAATTGTAAAGTTATGTAAAAGTTCAAGTGTAAGGGGAATGCAACGCCCCTATGATGTATTATTTTGGATGGTAGGGCAAAAGTGTATGCAAAAAAAAAAAAAAAAAAAAAAAAAAAAAAAAAAAAAAAAATCGAAAAATCAAGAAAAATACAAAAAAAAAAAGAGAAAATGAAAAAATAGAAAAAACATACGGACTACCATCCCGTTTCATTTTATTTTTATTTTATGTTTTTGTTATTTTGTTTTTAGCTTAAGATTGAGTCGAGTCTTGGCTTAGCAACATTGTATAGTACATGTAATTAATCAAGATCTTTAACTCGCCACCAGTAAAATATCCGTTATCCAACAAAACCGTGTTTATCATATCCCTACACCTAACGTTATAACCCATGTAAAAGCCCTCTTTGATAGTTTATCTTCGGTGCTTACGCCGAGTGGAGGAGGTTTTCGATCCTTTCCCAAGCCTATGGTAATCTATTTGCTATGACAGGTAGTGAGAGATATTATCCGTTTTCATTTATGAGATTTATTTTGATGACACTTGAGAGATGTGAGTATCTAAACACTACTTGTGAGGTGCTAGTTTGTAATCTCCGTGCTTATTATGATTAAAGTGGAACGAATATTTGTTGTAATTACTTTTATGTTAGCATTAAATGACCCCTAACTTGTATTTTGATTAGAATAAAAGCGCATTTGCTTGAGGACAAGCAAATCTCAAGTGTAAGGGTATTTGATGAAGCGAAAAGTGTACCGCTTTTAGGGGGTCATTTAAGCCCTAAATCGTATTTATTTGATCAAATATTGCCCTAAATCGTTTCTTTTGTCATTTTAGGTACTTTGGAGAAGAAATCTGGAAAAGGAAGCATTTTGGACGTTTTTGGAGCATAAAAGTGAAAAAAACGACAAAGTCTCAAAATCGGCTGAAAAGTGCCTTTGACGGCGTCAGAAATGTCCCCAGACGGCGTCATGGCTTGGCAAGAAAAAGGTGGATATGAAAATTACTCATGATAAGCCAGAGAAATTTGCATGGGAATTCTGACGGCGTCACCCTTTGGAGTGATCAAGGTCGTCACGGCTTAATTTAAAGAGGGACGGCGTCATGCCTTTATTCTGACGGCGTCAGCTTCTGATAGGCCAGAACGGATTTTGGAGGTTTAAAGGGAGACGGCGTCAAGAAGGCCATCACGTGTTATCTAGTCACAACTTGCGCGCGTGGTAGCTGTTACTGTTTTGGCCATAAAATCCTCATACGAACTCGGATTTAGGTGATTCAAAAGGCCACGCGATCGGGACGAAGAGATCTACAATTTGGTGAATAATTGGTCGTGACGGCGTCACGTGTAAGTCTGACGCCGTCAGATCGGGCCGACAGAAAACTGCCTATAAATATAACTTCACAACTTCATTATTTGTAAGCCCTAAACCCTAAGTCCGATTCTAGGGTTTAGGTAGGTGTTTTTCCAGCAACTTAGAGGGTCCTAATCATGCCATAAACATCTTGTAATGGTTTGTTTATCGATTCAATCCTATGTTATGTCTTCAATTATGATTATTGTTGATTGCTCTTCATTAATTATGCTTGGCTAAATCACCTTGTGTCTACTTATGATTGTGTGAAACTTGTGTATAACTAATTAGATCTTATTGATTTCTTGTTGATGTGTGTGTCCATCTCCATCAATTAGGGCGTGACAACTTCAATAGATCTAGTTGGTTTAGTTTATAATTCTTGTTTCCTATTGTCTCTTGTTTGATTGGGTGATATCGATGTTAGGCTTAAGAAAACTGGCTAACCTCCTATACGGTAACTTGCTTGAACGTCTTAAGAAACATGAACCAATGCGTACTAGGTTTATTTGGTTGTATTTAATGCATGAGCGAATTCTAGTGATCCCATGTTAGGAGCTTCTTAGCCGGCTCGACATAGGAGTGAAGTAGGAGCTTATAGAGTTGGGGAAGTACGTACGCCACCCCACGATTGGTATTAAGGAATACAACCCGTCAATTAAAACAAGGTGTGACAATTCAATAGGTAGAATTGGATAGCTAGCAAGGAGTAACATATCATAGGTAGACATGCTTCATTTCCCTTGTAGAACCCTAGTTTACTTTTCTTGCATATTAGTTTAATTAGTAGCTTTTGGGTTAGTTGATTAGCAACTAATTCCGCCCCTTCTTCCAAAACCAGAGATTTTTACTTGCTTTCCATAAAATATAAAAATACAAAAAGAATCATCCCTCACCTTTAGACCTAGTTAGATTAATTTCAATCCTAACGAACACTATTCTTTGAGTTGAACGATCAATCCCCGGTACTTGCCACTTCACTATACTACAACGGTCAGGTACACTGCCTGGTGGGGATTGCAAACTTCTCAAGATCCCTTGAGAGGTAAAACCTGTTGTAAGGTTGCAAAACCACGCATCAATTTTGATCCCCATCTTTTAACCACTGGATCTTTGTTTTTTGCCTCAATAAGCTCTCCTCATCCCTAACTGCATCCTTATATGCCTTACAATAAATGATCTCCTCTTCTCTAAGACTACTATTATTAGGCTCTTTATCTAATTTTACTAGACCTTCTTGAGCTCCACTCTTAAAGCTTTCACCTTACTAAACAAATTTCCATTAACTCTATTCAAATTTCTCAGATGCCTCTTTATATTTTTTAGTCTTTTGGCCAGAATAAACATACTAAAACATTGTACACTAATACCCCAATTATCTCAAACCATAGGAAGGAAACCATCCTTATCAGCAAGAAAATTTGCAAACCGGAAAGACCTAGGTTTAGGAGGCTTAACAGAAGGATAAACTAAAGTTGAGGGGCAATGATACGAAGTAACAAAGGGCAAAAATTCAGCAAAGTAGTTATTATAAGACGCTATAAAACTACTATTACCCAAGACTCTGTCTAATTTTGTTAGGAATATAAATATTCATATGAAGGCTCGGTCACCCCGAGCATCTAATTAGCATTTATATAGCTCGTAGGCTTATTTATATTCGTTTAGTATTATTAGTAATATTAGTATTAACTTAGTTGTACTTATATTTGTGGAGTGGGTCGGGGCTTTCCCCACTGTCAGCTCACTCCACAGCCCACTAGGGGCACAGATATGTAGAAGTATAAATACCCCTTCCCACACAAGGGAAGGGTTGGAACTCTGGTATTATTTCACACACTGAATCTAATAGATCCAGGTTTTCTCTCAAGAGTCTCCCTCTCTCTCTCTCTAGTTCATCTCATCTAAACCATGGATCTTATCTTCCATGAACCAAGACCACCCGAATCAACCACACAATCAATATGGTTATTTCCTACAATTGGTATCAAGAGCCATGGTTAGATCCGATTGATTGTGTGTTGATATTATCATTTTTGTTGTTCGTACCAATTTTTTTCTCTCAAACTGATTTGCTCATTTTTATTGTTCGAATCATGTCACTTCATATGTGGATGACTTTCATGGTGGGCCTTATCACTTTGTTAGAATCAGTGTGCTTAAACAGTTTGCTCTAAATGTTTTATTACATTCACTACAACCACACAATATGAATCTAACTGCTCAAAGATAATTAAAACCACACAATACATATTTTTCTAACAGTTTGCTCTTATTGATGTTGGGCCTTAGTGATTTATTTCTGTGGTTTGAAAAATATTGTGTGTGGACCTTCGTGGTTGTGGGCTCACAACAAAGTTAGTGTGGCAAAATCTATGGATTCAATTTTTTTGTGTTGTTGATTGCTCTATATTTTTCGAATCCACAAGTTAATCAAAGGTTCGAACAATGTTTCATGAAAGTCACAAGATGTCCAAGTGGTTTGAGCTTATTGTGTTTAATATGGTCGTTGGTGGTGGTGTTCAAGATGTGGAGTTGGTTGGGCTTAAATGTTCACCAATAGCACACGAGTGTGGGTTGTTCGAATTAGTGGTTCTTGGAATAATGTTCTTGTTGCTGCTTGTGTAAAATGATGATATTCTTGAATGCGGTTTGTTATGAAAGAGAAAAACACAGATCCGGTATTTAAGGAAAGTACGAAAGTGACAGCTTTGACCGGTCAAAGTTGCAATTTGTTTCCAATGCGGTTTGTCTGTTTGTTTAACTCGGTTTGTCAAGAACTCGGTTTGTCTACTTAGTCATGAACTCGGTTTGTCTATTTACTCACGAACTCGGTTTGTGTTCTTACCTGTATGCTACTTGTGTGTTTTGCACAGACACGGTTTGTGTGTTTCACACCCATGCGGCTTGTGTATGATACCTATCATTAGCCAATTCTAAACAAAACAACAAACCACTTGACATCTTAAAGCAAACCATAAACCAAAACAAAACCTCAGTTTGATTCTATCATTTGTCCAAGTAATATAAATAAACAATAACAACAGCAGCCACACTAATATCTCATCTTCCAACCAACAACTAATACATCAAGCCACAACATCTACCCCATCTTCACACAAAAAAACGAGACTACAAACTTAAAAGAACAAAAAGATCTCAGATATTCTTCCACGTTTCACAATGATACGAAGATCATTAAAGATCTTAACAGTCGAATGAACAATCATCATAGGTCTTTACAAGTCTCGAATTCAAAATGAATATCACCTACAAGTCCTCAGATTTCTTTTCTTTTCGTGTGGTACAAACCCATGGACCGTTCAAGGATCATATGAACAAAAAGAAATTAACCATCACGGGACATTTTCTTTAAGCTTTGCTTTGTGTTAATATCCGATGATAAAGAATGATTAATATCAAATCTGTTATAATCATTCTTAATATCGTTCTAACAAAATGAAAACAAAGTGATACAACCTTACCCGTGACCCGTTATGGATCTTGAAGCTCAACCGCTTGAAATATTTTCAAAATGGTTTTGGTCTTGTTTGTTTTATTCTTCGAAGATGTGACCTTAAGTTGTTCCACACCTCACTAATCGATTAACAAAGTGGTGCTTGTGGAATTGCTAGGATCAGATACGAAAATATTATTGGATGAAGGTGGCGGATTAAAGTGGGATTAGGGTTAAGGTTTGTGTTGTTGTTGGTGGCTGAGCAAAAGGAAGGAGTTACCAGCGAATGGTTTGATGTTCTTGATTAGGGTTATGTTAGGTGTGTTATGACTTATTAATACCCGAAAGATTAGGGTTAGATATGGATTGGATTGGGCTTTCTAACGTAATAGGTCGGGTTAACAATCTGTTTTTGAACCCGCGTACAGTAACTCTTGTGGACTGGATCTCTATGAGTGTGGGCTGTAAGGATAGTCTTTTTGTGGGCTGTTATTAAACAAATGGTGTGGGGTTGGAAGTTTTAATATCCGAAATTTATATCAAAAATTGGCTAAAAGGATTTATTATTCCAATGTATTTTCTTAAATGCATTGTCTTAATTTTGGTATAGTTTTTGGCATATTGAATGGTATTTTGGTTTCACGAATTTCACGGGGATACACACGTCACGGCTAGTATTTGGGTATGTGAATGTCTTCGTGATTACAGAGTTGTGGATTTGGCAGCGTGGTCCAATTAGAGCCTACGACTTGAGTGAGCCTGCAATTTGTTCTTTGCGATTTAAGTTATTGTTGACAAAGTGCAATTTGATTAATTGCAAATTGACAAGTTGCTATTTGATTTATTGCGATTTGACTGACTGCAATTTGACCAGTTGCGATTTGTCGTTGCGAGTTGACACTTGCGATTTGACTTATTGCGATTTGGATAATTGCGACCAGACTTGTTGCAATTTGACAAACTGTGGCTTGACTTGTTGCGATCTGATCAAGTTGTGATTTGACTTCTTTGACTTGAATTTCGAAGATTAATATTGCACCTCACTCTTGGCTATTCTTGTTGATTTCACGGTTTCTCTTGTTGATTTTAGAAAATCCCGCGAAAGATTCTATTTCTCGGTTTAAATCTCAAGAGTAGTAAAATCCCGTTAAATCAATTTTGGACAAGTAGGCGGGACTTGGATTTTGACATAATATAACTTACGGGGTTTGGCTATTTTTTTCTGGGATAAGTTTGTGCTACGAGATCGGCAGGAATTGGGAAATTATGGTGACTTGGTTGGTTTGTTAATTCACAGGTTGGTGGACTTAGTGTCACAAACATCTTGGGGTTGGATGGATGCACGATGTTTGATGACACTTGCTCGAGCGTATTTATGATGATTAGACTTGGATGTTCAAGAAGTGGATATATACAATAAAGGATGGAAGGCTGGGTATATATCACTACCTATGTTTAAAGGAGCTAGGATGTTGTGCTCAATATAGGTTCTAAATCACAATTTAGTGCAAGTTTAAGTCGCAGACTTGTTCTTTATCAAGCTTCATCAAGTGATTGTTGTTTCTCAAGCTTCTAATGGGATTGTAGTACAAGATCTTCTCAAGAGGTAGTCAGACTTAAAGACAAGAGGTGATTTGTTTAGAGACGTGTTTTAACCTTTTACTCACTTTAAAGTTATACACATTTCATTAAGCGGTTTTGGCATATTCCGAGCTTAAGTGAATTATTAATCTGCTAAACCATTGATGAGGAGGAAAGCAAGGGGTTACTACAAGAGAGTCTTAACCACCATCTTCGTTGCAGTAGTTTCATTTGTCTCTTTCCATGTTGTGTGCATGTCAAATTCACGATCATCACAGACTCTTAACTTTGGCAAAAAGGTCATTACATGCCCTTTTTGAGGGGGAGAATTAGCGCGAGTTTCCTAGTGGTTCCGTCTCCAGCGATGTGAATTTTAGCGGTTCCAGTGTCAGTGGTTAAGGTCTTAGCTAATTGCCTATGATTTCAGCAGTTTGGTACTTACTGTTGTGCAGTTTGTTCTTGAATTTATTTCTCGGATAAATCTCAAGAACTGTAAAATCCTGTACACAGTACGACAACTATTCCATGCACTGGATCTGACAACATCCAAATAGCTGGGTCAGACAACTTTGTTTGATAGGAATGACTATGAGTCATGGGCACTGTTAAGAATTGGCGCATGTTTCTTTTCCTTTTGACTAGTCAACAGCACAAGATGATCACGAAGTTCATTTGGTATTCCTTATTTGAGATTGAAGCTGAA
Source organism: Artemisia tridentata subsp. tridentata (assembly GCA_021014915.2). NCBI lineage: Eukaryota > Viridiplantae > Streptophyta > Magnoliopsida > Asterales > Asteraceae > Artemisia > Artemisia tridentata. The sequence goes on from CP139504.1 coordinate 199,059,560, forward strand.
TTTCACGAAGGCGTCTACTTATTTTATCTTGAAGTTGGGGTTGGTTGGATGCATGACCTTCAATGATAACTTGCTCGTGCTTAAAATTTAAGTTGAAGACTTGGGTTATCCAGTTACCAGCAGTCGGGGTAACTATCACTTAAGAGTTATTGGAGTACTCAGTGTCACACGTCAATGACGATGTCGATAATCGCAAGAGGTGTTAATGTCTCATACTCTGGTTGGGTATTGAGCACTTAGAGATTTGCTTGGAGCATTAATTCTCTACACTGTTCTTCCAACATTAGTGCAAGCTTAAGTAACAAATTTGGGGACTTCTACTTCAGTTTTCAGTATTGGTATATCGGGTTTTCTTCATCGAGTGGTCACTAATCTATGTACAAGGTTGGTTAGTTGGCCAAAGGTTTTAAAAGTTGTGATGTGATCTGTAATCTTCACAAGATATTCTTTACCCAAACTGATGTTCACCTAAAATCAAAATCAGTCATGCCACATTCAATCTGTTACTGCCTCACGGTTTCTTCTTAATTTTGTAAAATCCCGAGAAAGAACTTATTTCTCGGTTTAAATCATAGATTTGTAAAATCCCGTGATGATGGACTATGCGCTCTTAACCATGATCGGGTTAAAACCATTATCAAAGTTCAGTTAAAGCATCATGAAGGGCTAGAATTGGGCATTAACCACAAGACGTGACTACGGCGTTAATTCATTATTATTTATTTGAGGCTGAAGTGAAATTTCATGGGTGCGTGTACTTAGTATCTGAAGATATCGGGGAGGTTGGATGAAGATTCTTTGAGATCCTTGTTCGAGCTTTCAATACAATGACGAGGACTTGGATATCTAGTTATTTTGTCTTTCTCTTATTACAAAATAACTATCACTTTAAGGAGTCACGTTGTAGTGCTCAGTGTCACACGAAGATGTGGATATCCAAGAGGTGATGTACGTCTTATACTTGATGGTTGGTTGGTTGAAGAGTATAGAGTACTTAGGGATTCGATGTTGCACGAAGTCTCTACACCGCTCTTTGTCACGCATTAGTACAAGTTTAAGTCACAAGTTCGGGTTATATTACTTCAGTATCAAGTTCATCATATTGGGTTTTCTCCATCAGTGGTCACGACATCAAGCCGACAGAATGATAATGGGGTTGGTAACGAGTTAGATGAGAAAAGAAGTAAAGAGAGAGATTATAATACCTGAAATTCAGATAACCCGTAAAATTACCAAATTACCCCTGATAATATAAAACCTTATATTATATATATATAAAACCTTATAAAACAACTTATAAGATTCCGAAATAATTCCAAAACATCTGAAATCGAATTATATCTGAAACAAAATAATTTCTGAGACAATGTTCATCATTTTAAATGTTCAAAAAAATTAACTTACACATTTATATAATTAATTCCGAAAATTACAAGTTAAATAAACATTATGTTTTATTTCTTTTAATTAGATTATATGTTAAATAAATTAAGGAAATATTAAGAAAATCAAACCCAATATTTTCTGGATATTATGGGCCAAAATATACTGATTTTTTCCCCCCTAAAGTCGGTTCCCAAATATTTAATCAAATCCCTTTTATTTTGTTCTCCAAAAACAATACCGACAATTATCCAAAAAAACCCTAGCGATCTAAAGAAATCGACCAAAGCTTCTCTGCGAATTCTGGGCTTGGACAAGCATTTTTCTGGTGTTATTGGGAGTGCAAGGAAGCTAGGAAAATTGATAGTTGCTGCGTTTTCTCATTGGTTTGTTCTTGTTCTTAAATTCTTGTCGATTTACACTAAATCAAGGTAATAATTCGTGCAACTTAACCAAACGTGATAAAATTAATATGGCATTTTTCCAGTGATATTTAGATGTTATATAACTCATATAAAATATCAAAATTGATCCATGCATGCTAATTCTATGCGTTTGATAATATAATGGCTATAGAGCACGTAAATCGCAAATATATGAAATCCGAATTTCTGGGCATGATGGCTATTTTATTTAGACCTCTTATGATATATTAGACCTGGGAAAAATGATAGATCGAATTATGGTGGCCTAAATCAAGTCTTTGTAATTTTAGTGCCTAAAACATACGTAAATATGCAATATATGTTAAACGAATTTTCTGGGCATGTTCACTATTTTTCGTGGGTTCCTTATAAGTTATATGATCTGGGAAAAATATGGTTTTGATTTTTAGAGGCCTAAAATTAACGTGGTTAATTATTGATAAAAACCGGATTTTAGAAAAATAAAGAAACAAATAAAATAAAAATCATGGCCTCTAGGGTTTGATTTCTTGGATGCATATCTGATCATTTAAAGTGTTTTAATGATGAATTAATGATGGTTCAATGATTGGTGAAAAGTAGGGTTTGTAATTGTTATAAAAAGTCTAGGCGATTTGAACTAAAATGTATAAGGACCTGTTTTGCCAACTTTGAAACTTCTGGGATATTTCTGTAAGATCATATACATCTGTAAGAATGTGGGAAAAATATAACTTTGGGGTCCTAAGTGTAAATTTTTCATAATAATGAATTAATGGGAAATTAGGGTTTCGTTTGGAAATTAATTAAAAGTGAGGGACCAAAAGTGTAAATCTGAAATTCTGAAGTTGTTTTGTGTTAATACTGATATAAAAAGGTTGTTGTGTAATTTTGAGGATTTTTGGGCTAATTATATAATTGTTATGTAATTATGATTTAATATATATGTTTTGTAAACTTAAAGGGCTAAATATGTAAATTCTGAATTCTGAGGGGTCAAATATGTAAAGTACTAAATTCTGATTGTACATTCTGTAATTTTGAAATATAATATGTATGGTTGGTAATTATGGATATTGTAGGGTTTAAATTGTAAAATATGTAATTATAAGCTTTATTTGTAAATTCTGAAATTAAAGGGGTGTAATCTGTAAATTGTGAAACTTAAGGGAATGGAAAGTATTTCTGAATATAATGAGTATATAATTCTGTAACTTGAAGTAATTTCACTAATGACCTTGTAAATTAATGAAGTTGCACTTAAAACCCTAAACTCTGTATAATTGTCATTTAAAACCCTAAACTTCTGTAACTTGCTAAAATATACTGATATTCCATAATAATCTCTGAATAAGGTTCAACCTAATCTGAAATGATAATATCTGATTAATCTGGAAACCTGCTAATTATGGGAACTTACTGAATCTGGAAGGTTACTAAAAATAGAAAGTACATAAAATGAAGAGATTAACTAAAGGAATAATCTGAATAAGAAACTTTAGTAATTCTGTCTTCCTCTTCCTTAGGTGTGAAGAAGGAGAAGTCTTGATCATCTGATTTCTGTGTTTGTCTGTTTGATTTATGCTGTGCTAATAAGGTACAGATATTCTGCCCTATTTCAGTAAGGGTGTTTCTTTCCCTTTCTCTCAGTATTTTGTTTTCCTTATTAGGATTCCCCATACCATTGCTATGTTCCCTTCAGTTGTGAATCTTTGTTGTGATCTGTTGTCTTGAACCTTTTGTTTGAACCTCTGCTATGATTCTTGTATTCTGAACCTTTTTCCTGAACTCTGATTGATCTCTTGTTCTGAACCCTGAATTTGTGAGTCTTAATTGAATCTGATCTGTGAACCTTGTTCTGAACCTTAACCTGATATATCTGTTGTAAATTCTGATTTGATTTTGGTAAACCTTAACCTGTTAAATCTTTATCTGAACCTAATTGATTTTGAACCTTTATTAAATTACATATGAAACTGTTTAAGAAAAGCTATCTTGAAATGGAAGTTACTAAAGGTTTTGGAAGACCATTTTTATGAAAACTATTTTGAAAGATCATTTCAATGAAAACTATTTTTAAAGGATTGATTTAAATGAACTTTTGACAGGAACTTCTGAAATGGATTATTGCTATAAACTTGTAATTATTAACCTTTGATATACTATTTTGGACTATTGGAAATAAACCTTTTAAATCTGAACTTAAGCTTTGATATTAAACTTAATCTGATAAACTCTGATTTAAACCTTATTATTTTAATCTGAATTGTTGACATGACCCTTCTGCCATGAACCCTTAGATGTGACTCTGTTTATTATATGACATCTGACCTTGACCACAGTCTGATATCCGAGCCAATCACTAGGCATGAGGGTTTCATGTCCATGTCATTGATGCACCGATGGCATGACTCTAGGGCAGGAGAGTGATGACCTGTCCCGTCCCTGATTTATTTTATCTGGTGTGTTAAGGAGTTTCTGGCCACAGGGGGCGCATGGATGCATCCTAGTTCTGACTCTGTTATCTGTTATCTGTTATCTGTTTATGTTATATGTTATTATTATATCTGGTGACTGATGGTGTGTGCGATACACGTCTTTCACATTATCTGGGAGCTGATCACTCCGATTTGATACATGAGGTCACCCCTCATATTATCTGTTACTTGAGAGGCATCCCCTCTGGATTATTATATGATTATTCTGTTATGATATTATCTGTTATTTCTGGGCTCGTGATAGATTTCTGTATTTCCCTAAACCTGGTTTGTACATTATCCCTTTCTCATTTCTTTCCTTTCACCCTTATTCCTTTTCCTATTCTTTCACTTTAGTTCAGTATCTGTATAATCTGTATTTCTGATTTGTTTCTGTATTGTTCTCTGCCATTGTTTCTGTATTGCTATCCGTTATCGTTTCTGTCATCTATATATCTGTTCACTGGGCTTTTTAAGCTCAGCCGCACGTTTCTTTTCGTGTGCGGCAGGTTTTAGTAGGAAGCTGGGAATGAGTGGAGAGCATACCTTTGGACTTAGAAGGCTTGGTAGCTATTCTGGATTAGAGTTGGATGGAAGATATTATGTTGTAGAATTAGTTTTGAAAGTTTTTCATTGTAACCTTGTAGATTCAGTATTTCAATTGTAATCCTTTGAGATTTTTTTGTATTACTGTAGATGTATGCTCTGTTTTGATCTGATATGAATCCATTATTGTGATATCTTTACCCTTGTCGGGTTGGGGTGTTACAGAGATATGACGTCTGTACAAGTCAGTGCAGGCCTCGCTCTTCATCATGATGACGTCTGTACAAGTCAGTGCAGGCCTCGCTCTTCAACATTATGACGTCTGTACACCTCAGTGCAGGCCTCGTTCTTCATCATAATGACGTCTGTTCATATCTGTTCAGGCCTCGTTCATCAAAGAAAAGAAAAGTGTACGCTTGAGTGCACTTTATCTTCAAAAGAAGAGGAGTCTTCTTATTTATGGCCATTCTCATCAACAAGATTCATGCTCTTTCCGTGCTTATTCAGTCTTCAAGTGGATCGGCGCACATTGGAGTATATTCTTATTCACTTGTTCAACCAAAAATTGCAGTTGACAGGCATATGCAATTTTTGAGGGGGGGAAAGGGTGAATAAACAACATGTCAGTCTTCAAGAACCGTCAAGTGGAGCTACTTACCGTTGATGGTATTCATATTCACTAGTTCAATCATCAAAAATTGCAGTTGGCAGGCATATGCAATTTTTGAGGGGGGGAAAGGGTGAATATTAATCTACATGTTAGTTGATGATTGTGAAATGGTCATACGACTCCTGAATACGTCAGTTCAGGAGTCGTGCAAACCATGTTTCTCCAACACTACTTCTTCCGTCTATCAAGGTGTTGAAGAACATGGTCATGGAATGCTAATCTACATATTCTCACGGGCTGGTACAATCAGCAACAATGGGTTTCTAGTCAATGCTTCAAGTACACGTCATCAGGCTACATGTACACATCATGATGATGATTCCGATTAATCGTAACCATCATGGGGGAGAGAAATGTGTACACCAAGGATGCACAGCAGGTACACGTGATCGGGCTTAATCATATATTCCGGTATTGATAACCGCAGAGATGATCAGTGGTTCAACTTGTTACCTTGGTATTTACGTTTCACTGTTACGTCATGGGCTGATTAATCGTAACCATCAGGGGAGAGAGAATGTGTACATCAAGGACGCACAACAGGTTCACGTGATCAGGGCTTAATATCCAAGGATGGATACATACTATAGATGATCAGTGGTTCAACTTGTTACTTTGGTGTTATACTTAAGACTGAAGAAGGTCGAGTCGTCAGTCTACTCTTGGTTCTCTGTTGGGTGTTATCATCTCATGTGTATGCTGCGGGCTGATGGGTTACATGTAAGGTTATTGGAAGGCATTTGGTGAGATAAAGATGATTGGTATTCTGTTCCTCCACATTGGGCAATCTTGAAGAAGGTCGAGTCTTCAGTCTTCTCTACATTCAAAAATGTTGAGTTCTTTTCTTACAACTTGATATTTAACTTAATCCCATGACAGTTCTTGTTTGATGAGTTGTGGAGTTAAGTTAAGTTCAAGTTGTTTCGTAGTTTAAGGTTAGGTCCAACTTGATTTTAACCTAATCTCATGACAGTTCTTGTTTGATGAGTTGTGAGGTTAAGCTGAAATCAAGTTGTTACTGGGCTTAAATTTGTGGTTTAGTTTAACCTCATGACAGTTCTTGTTTGATGAGTTGTGAGGTTAAGCTAGATTTCAGTTGAGGCTCAACTTAAACTACCGAAAAGATGCCTAAGGTTTTTGACGGCGTCACTCTAGGACGGGAGTGTTATAAGATTAAAGACGGCATGCATTTGGTTATCAAAAGACTTCTTCATATTTCGGGCGTTCATCCAAAGTCTTCTTCCTATTATGGGTGATCGTCAGAGGTTGTCAGATTGGGGGAGAGCACTAATTAGGGGAGAGTGAAAAGCCAGAATCATTCCCTGATTGAAAGTGCTCACATTGCTCTTCAGCAAGTCAAGTGATGAATACGGTGAAGATTCAGAATGCTGAGGAGTAATGGTTTCTGGTTCGTATCCTTGTATATATTTTGCTTCTTACATTCTTTTTCATATCTTATACCATTTTTTGTAAATAGATACATAGAAATCATGCTAATTGTAAATAGAGAAACGTAAAACCAGAAAAACCATAAAAATTAAAAAAAAAATTAGAAAAGACCAAAAATAGTTTCACCTAGGCATGTCTTCTGTTTATCGATAACATTTACGGACTTAGAAATGTCATTCAATAATGGCACGGGTCTTTAAATGAAGCTCGAGCAGAAGTTAAAATGAATGGTTAAAACATGTCTAAAATGGCTTGCTATTACTTTAGATAGCAACCCGCGCTTCATATTGGGGAAAGCACGTCGCCAAAAAGACGGCTGTTCCTCCAACTGGGTGATGTTCACCTGGGCATGGATTACTTCATATCCATGTTTCCTGATTTGATGTACGTTTCAGTGCATCATTTCTTGTAAAAGAAGAGAAATCTTCTTAGTATAACAAATAGTTTTCATTCTATGATTCTTCTGAAAATTATTTGTGAGACACTTGGTGAATATGTGTTGTATGAAATCTGTTTATACTTGGATTATGCATATAATTTGTCACTCAATCAACGACTACAAAACCTCACGACAGTTCTTATCTGATGAGTTGTGGGGTTAAGCGTGATTTTAGTTGAAGTTCAACTAGAATACGGGTCATTGATTGAGGGGGAGAGTGAATTCAAATTTTATATCATCAAACGGATTTATTGGTTAAATCATACTTGTTAGAAATGGTTTTGTAGTTAATGGGGAATTAGTTGAAGAGGATCGTGCTTAAATATATCAAATGACCAAATGTGTTAGTTGCTAGAAAGTTTAGGACATTATGTGCAATTTGCTTATGGTTTCCTAGCTTTATGTATCTAGAAGGTTCATTTGTGTTACTTTGGAATCCTCGTATAATCCCCAAAATGCTTTAAGACTCAAAACCTAAAAGAAGTTAGAAAACCAGTTGTCTTTGATGTTTTTGAATACTCCACTGGCATTTGTATGATCTAAATGAATGAGTTTCAAATGTTGTTTGTCTCTGCTGCTCAATGATTGTTGATATTGTGCACATGTTCTCAGGATTCGCTTAGGTAGATTGCTATTATGTTAGAATCATGTTCCTAAGATCCTGAATTGAATATTGAAATCCGTGTGAATTGCCATGTTCATGATTGCTAATTGCTCTTCATGCTAGATAGTGGTTTGACGTAGTTCCTGATTGGGGTTTGATTATAAGATGAACTTGGTATTATAATGTGGCAAGCTGCTGAAGGGTAGCTATTTAGGAATAGTGTATCTGCATGTATGTATATCTGTGTTGATATTCTTATGCAGATTCCATAGCCAAAATGTATGTACCAGTTCCCATTCTAACCATTTGATCAGACGATCAAACTCTATTGATTGGCTCGAAATTCACCTCAACAACAACTTCAGCAACAACAACAACAACACCTTCACCTCCACCACCATCATTTCAACAAAGAAGTACTTACTCAGATCTCGCCAAGTGGGGATCGACAATACTTGAGAAGATTTGTTGGTGGATGGATAATCAATGTTGACCACTGACTCACTCAGAAAAGTGGGTGATTACATCATTTGAGCAAAAAGGTCAATATCATTTGTGTCATAATAATCAATTTGTGCTAAATAAGCAGTGAATCTCCCTCTTAGATTAAGGGGGAGTATAGTATGTTCTCATCATCAGAATATATTAAATCGGACACATTTTCTCCCACATTTTCTAACTTATTTAAATCAATTGGGATCACAAATCTCAAAAGGTTTGAAATTTTTGATCGGGGGAGAGAATGTGATTTAAATATGAAACCTGATGAAAATGTGATGTTTTGGACTTAAGTGTAAGCTCTCCCATATGTGCTAAACTCTTTTGTATACCAAGGCACATATTGAGGGGGAGCAAAATGTTTTGGATGTGAAAGTAAGCTCTCCAGTAAGTGCTAAACTCTTTTGTATACCAATGCACTTATTGAGGGGGAGCAAAGGATTTGGCATGCATCTTATGTGAGCAAGGCTCAGACTTCACCAATGAATTGACGAAACTTGAACTGTCATCAATCGAAAGGATACGTCTTGGCCGGGTAATAATTTCAAGCTGGTCTAACCAGTGATGTAAGCGTGTCTCGAAAAAGATGTATCTGAGTAGAGTGTACCATTTCGAGAAACTTTCTGTGGACTTGACCAGGACGGGTAATAATTTCAAGCTGGTCTAACCAGTGATGTAAGCGTGTCTCGAATCGGTCATGTTCACTGAAAGTTGATCAATTCAAAAAGTGCGAGCTCTACCTAACATGTGCAAATTTATAAAACAATCAACCGAGCACATGTTGAGGGGGAGCATTTGAAAAATATAAAACTCTCAAGTGTTTGCAAAAAATGTGTTTCAAAATCATGAACACTTTGAGAGATTTTTCAAGGATTTGGTTTGGCAATCATGGATGAATATCAAAGACCGACCATTTTAATTAACGCATGGAGTTATAAGGATGGTTAGGTTAGGTTCAAGTTCCCATAATCCCGCCAGAGCCGGAGGGATCTACCCAGGGATAATCCACTAGTTAGTGTAGAAGTCCTTAGGTATGATTAAAAAGGAGAAAAGTGGATAAGGGAAAAGTGCCGACTGAGATGGAGCTAGTACTGGAACAAACCCAACAAGGTGCTAGTTATGAAGTCTCGGTAAGCACTGAAGGGGTTGAAGAATGAAAAAGAATTGTAAAGATAAAGGGTGAAAAGAAATAGCCCTCCTTACAACTTAGGCAGAAACCGGGTCAATACATATGCTGTCAGAATCACTTAGTTGATTGCTGGCATTGAAGACAAAGTATCATGGACCCAGTGATACGCTGCACAACCCTCCCTAGCCACTCAAGGTCCCTCAAAGGATTCTTGTTTCAATTGTCACGGAGTTCAATACATTCCTATCGTCTCTCTCACTTCGAGTTAGATGATATTGAAAAGGTGGCAGTCCTCTCCAGCCTCCGCTCACTAAATCAAAACGCACTATAGAGTCTAGAGCCACGAGATGCATAATAAGATCTCATAGGGACACGAATTACTTCTACACTGGGTGTTCAACATTAAGGACACCAGTTGTAAACTTATGAGTCCTTCGCAGATCTTAACAATCTGCCAGAACATACATGAGGGAATTTACTAATGTAATTCTCAATGATTGAATGGAAATTCCTGCCAGGGTCAACATCAAGCAGCCCTGAAAGCAGGTCACTTCGGTAATTCTTTATGGATTACGCTTAGTGGTCACGGCGGTTTCTAACGGTCTACAGTCGTGGAGTGATCTCCAGCGACTCACCTAATCGTTGATGTGCTACGGTTCGATCTTAAAAAGCCCTCTGTGGGTTTTCGATTAGGAACGGTCTTGGTAAGGATTAGAGAGAGTTTTCACACTATGCTGTTAACAATCTCGAAGTCCGAACCTGTAAGTACCGGACGTTTTATTGCTAACTGTCGTATGCAGGAACATCTGGCGGTTGAAGCTGATTGCTGTTGCAGCTGATTGAGGTTGCAGCTGAATGCGGTTGTAGCTGATTGAAGAAAAGATGCCAATCCTATACCACATGCTTACACTACAATTGTAACTCAACAAAGTCATGATCAACCTAAAAGACCTTTAACACGGCTTCTGCAAACTCTGATGCTAAAGATCATGACATCAAATAGTGTGAGCATGTCGGCTCAAAGATTTACACATCACGTGGAGATATACTACCGAAAGATGACTTGAAGACAAATGTTGGATGATAAATTCGAAGAATTCTCAAAGATCATCCAAGATAGATGAACAGTCATCATAAGATCACTGCTAAAGACACAAAGTTTCAAGACAATGAAGAATCAAAGACTACGAGCTATGAAGACTACTTCAGAAGATAAAATGCTAGAATTCAAGTTATTATTTCCGGGGTGACCTCCCTTAGGGGGAGATTGTTAGGAATATAAATATTCATATGAAGGCTCGGTCACCCCGAGCATCTAATTAGCATTTATATAGCTCGTAGGCTTATTTATATTCGTTTAGTATTATTAGTAATATTAGTATTAACTTAGTCGTACTTATATTTGTGGAGTGGGTCGGGGCTTTCCCCACTGTCAGCTCACTCCACAGCCCACTAGGGGCACAAATATGTAGAAGTATAAATACCCCTTCCCACACAAGGGAAGGGTTGGAACTCTGGTATTATTTCACACACTGAATCTAATAGATCCAGGTTTTCTCTCAAGAGTCTCCCTCTCTCTCTCTCTAGTTCATCTCATCTAAACCATGGATCTTATCTTCCATGAACCAAGACCACCAGAATCAACCACACAATCAAGATGGTTATTTCCTAGACTCTGTCAAATTTCTTTAGAATACTAGTATTAGGATCCTTTCGCTTTTGAATCCAAGTATAAAACATCCTTTGCTAGTAATGTCTTCTAATTCCAAATTCTCTAAGCAATTTCTAAAATCATCAATATCTTTAATTTTGACAGCAGAGATATCAGAACAATCACCAATATTTAAAGCCACATTGAAATCACCTAGAAGAACCAACGGTTCACCATTGACAAGCTTGCTGTGATCCACCAAGTTACCCCATAAACCCTTTCTTTCACCTTCAAAATTTTTAGCATATACAAAAGTAATAAACTGCTTCCTGTGGTCATGAACAAAATTAACTTCAAAATGCATAGCCTGATCAAAATGTGAGATCAAGTTAGCACCTATCACATTAGTATCCCACCCCACCATAATCCGAAAAACACTTCTACAATCCACAATGTTAGAAACCCAAGACCAGTTACCAAAAATATTATCACCAACTGATTTGACAAATTTCTTCCTAAGACGGGTTTCCAAAATAGCACACATCCTAAGCCTTTCCTCCCTGATTAACGTCTTCACTTCATCCTGCCTAGTAGTTTTGGACATTCCACGAATGTTCCAAGCACCGATCTTCACTAACATTGGACAGTTGAAAGGTGTGATGCAACAGCACCACCATTTTGCGCCATAGAACTGTCGATAACATTTGAGATTTCATTCTAAACCATGAATTGAGCAGAACCACTTGTATCCTCCTCCACTTCATCCACAGAACATGAATCACCCATATCAGTTTCATGACCGTTAATACGATCACTTCTAATCTCATCACACCTACTCAAATAATAATCCATCATATCATCAGTCCAAGTCTCTTTACAATCATTATCTAAGGGCTCGTTTGATAACAAAAACAGCTCAACCTCAAAGAGATTCTTCTCTTTTTGCAATTCCTCTATTTTGGTCCGTTCCGCTCTATAAGCTTCATCATAAAATTTGCTAAGAAAAACGTCGCTTTTATCCAGAGTCATCAAAACAGAATTCTTTAACATCTTCTCAGCATTCAACTTGGCATTCTTGTTGATATTCCTGTTAAGTTGAACAATTTGATGGGACAAACTTTTCATCTCACTTTCGAATTCCCCTTTAGCTGGACCATTAATCCTAGTACTACTTTTCCATTTAACCTTATAAAACTTAAGCATATCATCATTCCAACTTTTAAGAACATTCTCCGCAATCAGAACTCTAGTATTACAAGCAATCACCACCTGTTCTTTCACCTCCTTCCACGGATCAGATTCCACATTGTCACTATCTTCCCTTAAAAGGTCAAATCTATTACTGGTAGCAACACTCTTAGCCCCTAGCGATTCTTTAGTACTGACTTCATTACCACCTTTACTGCCCTTATCAGTTTTGTTACCCTTATTTGCCCCCTTAACATTCTTATTACTAGCATTGTTTTTTGCCATATTCTTCTTGAGGTCAGCATTCCCACTATTACTATTCCCAATATTACTGCCATCACCCTAACTAACCTTATTCTTACCCTTGTTTGCAGGCTCACCATTATCATTTATAACCACACTATCATCTATATTACCTACATTTCCCCTATTAACAGGCTCAGACTTATTGCTTGCATCCCTATCACCCACATTACCCACATTAGATTTACCCCTATTATTAAAACCACCCCTGTTATTATTAAAACCCCTTCTCACATTATAACCACCAGACTGCCCTTGACGAGTATTGTTGACAGCACCCCTATAATTCCTACGGTTGACTGCAGTTTGCCATCCTTCTTCGCCATCAGCAATATCAGCCCCTTCATTGCTATTACTCTGCTTAACATCAGCAGCCTTAACGTTTTCCCCATTCTTATTAACTGTACTAACAGTGTTCACCTTCCTAGCACAATCACTCAAATAATGCCCAAAGACCTTGCACTCTTCACACCGTGGTGGAACCCAAGTATACTCAACCCACAACTTTAGAACTTTACCCAAACTTTCATACCACAACTCAACATTATCAACTAGAGGCTTACTTGAATCAATTTCAACCAAGACCCTAGCAAACGATGCCCTACCATACGGCTTCTCACAAATGGATGTAGTCATTCTATACATAATGATTGGGACACCGACTCTGCTCACAATCCTACTTATGCCCTCAACATTCCAGGCTTCTAATGGAATATCATAAACCTTGACCCATACCGGCACCTTAGATACTTCTGGCTTTGACATACACAGACCCGACTCCCACTTTTTCACAAAAAACGGTTTGTTATCTACCAACCATGGACCATTTTCAATGACCAACTCCATCCCATCTTTTGACTTAAAATTAAAGAAACACATGCCATTTTGATTCATTATTACCTCTTCCAGCTGATATAATCTCCACATTTTCTTCAAGTGATACACCAAATCCCTATAGTTCATACGATAACCAATAAAATAACCTACCACAGTGTTTCCCCATCTCTTACAACCTTCCTCCAAAACAGGATCCATCTTAGCCACTTCCCGACCATCACCAATTATAGAAGGAGGGAGAAAATGGAGCTTATTGTTTCCATTACCACCAAAGCTTCTTGCAACAGCATCACGAAATGACCTATTGCTCTTCTCAACCACATTCTCAACCATCAAACTATCTTTGACTACACTACTCTCCCCTGCTTCAAAATTACTAACAGCACCATCACCCGTACCTAAACCACTAACATTCCCATTAAGCTTAAACACACCAGGAACCCTTACATCCCCAAAACTGACTTTAGTAGGACTTCTAGGCTTATCAGTTTTAGATGTAGGATTCAACACAGGATTCTCCTCAAACGGCACAGGCATTTCAGGCAACTTTGCATAAACAGTAGACTCCTTCACACTATTATTACCACTAACAGGTTTATCAACAGAAGACCCAACCCCAACATTCAAATTAGAAACATTAGCATTACACTTATCAGTAGCAGAAACAGACCCATTACTTATACTAGCTGCAATTTCATCAATTATATTCTTATGACTAACATCACAATTAATGGAAGCATTTTCAGACCTATCAACATTACTAACCACATCATTCATACCCACCTAAAACATCACTACCTTCAATAGGTTCAAAAACATCTTCCCCATGCTCCAAATCTTCCATATCCATAGCTTCACCATTACCCTTAGATGCAGACCTAGAAATAACCTTCTGAAATGTACCTATAGGAGTTTTAGTAACCATATTCACATGTTTCATAGTAGTTTTGTTAAGTGGATTCATGGTTCTAGTAGTTTTCCTGGGTTTAAGAGCTGAATCCGTCCTACTTGAGGACGGATAATGTTTAGAATCAATATCCGGATCTGACATAGTGTTTATGGAATGAAAACCATATCAAATCCAGAAGAAGAAAGTGGGAATAAAATTGAACGATACACAGTGAAAAACAGAAAGGATAACGGAAATATGAAATAAACAAAGGCGGACTGTTTTTGAGTTTTTATTGAAATGGAAATGGACAAAGGATCAATAGTAGCACAATAAGAATAAAATTGATTACAAAGAAATAAAATGAAGAATTAAAACCCTATAGATCAACAGTGAAGCGTAGTTGAATACGGTAAAAACCCTAGATCCCACATATCGCCAAAATTGCCCACAGTGAAGGTGTATTATTATTATTATTATTATTATTATTATTATTATTATTATTATTATTATTATTATTATTATTATTATTATTATTATATATTATTATTATTATTTTATTATTTTTATTATTATTATAGTAATTTTCATTAAACATAATAAAATTTACATAAACATAATAAAATTTACATAAAGTTGGATAGGAGTCTAGACACAAGTTGTGCTCCCACTCCTTTCTGAATACGGAAGCTAACTCTATGAAAGATAAAAACACCACTTTTAGCATTGTTTGAGTGACTATTGACAATAGACTTAATACGTGAAAGTGTGTTCGAAGCCTTTGTATCGAATTCCCCGAACGTAGAAAAGGAAAAAGGTATGAACTTGTATCCATTGTCCTCACATTTAGATGCATACTTTCTATTTTTCTTCTCCACAGCATTGTGCAAGGCTACCCCAGGAGCCCATGAAGTCGCCCCACTACCAGCAAATGGAGAGATGCCAGTCACATCCAAACACGCATCTTTACCTTGAAGCCAATTAAATAATAACAAGTTTGCAGGCCGTAGCTCCTTCCCATCCTCCGAAAGGAACCCCATAGGAGCCTCCTTACGCACCATGATCCCAACTTTAGAACAAATATCCACAAGAATATCACGCACCAGATTATGCCTGAACTTCACACCCACTTCACTGGAGCAGTGGACCGCATGATCCCCCCATATGTCCATACGATGCACATTACAACTCGGGCAAAGGCTACCTTCAGAGAACATGGGTACGGTAAGCCTATAACACAACACAGATCGGAATTGGCGATGGTTCATCCTCTGACCCAAGCCGTCAATAGGGATGGTGAAAAGAAAATCCTGTGAATGTGGGGCGCATATACAACTGAGAACAGCGACCTATCTTGGACTTAGCGAGTACTTAGAAACAAGGTCTTTCTCAATGACACCAAAGTAACACTTTGCCAAGGTTTTCATCATTTAGGGGGCAGAAGTGTCATTGGTGATAGCGAGAGCGTCTATGTTACAAGTAATGTTGAAAGTATCAAGAGCATGTTGAAAAGAAGGACCATAGGAAACATTACCAGATTTATTTAGAATCTTGTCTTGTAGATCACTCATTTGCATACAAGAGGCGAGAAAAGCATACTGGATAATGTCACCCGCTGAAAGGACTCCAAGACCACCCAACTTGATTGGAAGAATGGCAAGCCGCCACTGCCAATCACCAAACCCTGGCCCTGAGGCGGTAACAATCTTCTCCAAGGAAGTACGTAACGACTGATCAAACTGAACCTGGGCCTCCTTTAAATACAAAGGGGAGCATGTCCTCAAAGCATAAGATAATTTTGCAACCCCGGCACAACTGCGAAGAAGAAGGAGCTCACATTGGGGATCATGAAGTTTGTGGATTGCCTCCATTAGGGTAATGGTTTTAGAAACCCGTTTCAAAGCCAAATCCCGACAAAAACTATCATCCAAACTGACTGAACCACCAAGAAGTTTGACACCATTGATTGGGCGAGAGATATTTATAGGAAAAACACCCTCTGCCCTACTTCGAGGATCCTCCACAGGCCAGAAGAGTTCAGTTTTATCAACATTCAAAAACAAACCACGAGCCGGACCATCCGTCCTGATGATGTCAAGAGCCTTGGCAACCATAAGGGTATCTCCAACGATAGTACCGTCATCAAGATACCAAGCCTGAAGGGTAAGCTCACAAGACTGATTAATAAACTGAACCATAGGGTGAAAAGCTAGGGCAAACAACAAAGGACCTAACGGATCCCCTTGTTGAACCCCTTGACAAGACCAAAGGATAGAGTCATCATAATAAAGCCTAGCAGGTCGGGCATAACAAAACTCAACCCAGGGAGCAATGGATGGGCAACGCACCCTGGCTTCCTGAAGTAATACGCTCCTATCGACAAGATTGAAAGCATTCTTAAAATCCACCAAAACCATAGAAAGCCCAACCTCGTTACCCTTAGACTCAATGAGCCTATTCACATAATGGAGAACAGCCTCACAGCCACCAGAAACACCAACACCAAATTGAAAGTCCTGTAAATAAGTATTCAAAGAGTTACCAATAGAAGAAGAAGCCACCTTGGAAACAAGCCTTCTCCATACAGTACCAACAGCAATAGGGCGTATACCCCCACCAGGCTTGACTAAGGGAGTCAAGGGGGCACTAGCTATATACTCTCCCAATAGGGAAGGGCACTTTCCACTAAGAAACAAGTTGACAACACCGATAATAGAACCTAGCACATCATCAGCAATAGCGGAAGCAGCCCCTCCCAGTTTACGTTTACATTGAGCGAGGTTAGCTCCATCATGGTCTTTGGTTTTCTTCACCCCACTGAAGGATGGAGTTACTCCAGCCAAACGATCCATCACAAAAGCAAACCTATCTGCGGAATCCCTCCATCTAAGAATAGCCCGAGAAATACATTCAAACTGACACCGTTCTCTCTCACCAGATCTTCGCTGAGCTCTGTTAGTAGGCACGAACGTAGTCAGAACACAACATGGCAGGATAAGGAGTTTCACCCACACCGATAAATCCCCCGGACTAGCAAGGACCATGTCTAGTGCACTATGAAAAATCTTAGCAAACCCGATCCGCATCCTAGGAGGAATGCATTTAACCGTACGCAACTTCTTTGAGAAAACACGACTAAGAAGGTCAATGTCAAAACAGGTGGGCTCAACACCGAGTGGGGGCAACACAAAAGCGGCACCCTCGACGCTAACCTCACCAGTAGCAGGTGTACAAGCCGACTCAACAGCGACACCATCAACCTCATTCAAAACTGGTCTAAGAGGTACAGGGATACCATAGATCGCCACTTCATCAAAACTAGGTGCAAGAACCACATCACCATCGGCATGTTTACAATTCTTACTAAAAATGTGGGTCCATAAACACTCACCACAAAGCCATATGCCCGCCTGATGAAGTACCTGGTCAAATGCAGAAAATAAGGAAAAATCGCTCATCGCACGTGCTTTATGCGAAGCCTTCAAAACACCAGTTTTAAAATGTCGAGTGCCCAAGTGATCAATAAAATATTTCTTAGTAAACCCTTTACCATTACCACTTTTACACCTTTGAAAACCTTGTGGAGGACAAGATATCCGAGTTGCAACATGGATAGCCATGGTAAAGAGTGCGATTTATATGTTTAAGATATAACAAGAAAAGTAATTTTTTATCCACTAGACTTATCCAAATCACAAGAATAAACAATAGCCAAATCGCATGTGGTAGGGCCCACCAACTTTAAACCAACGCAAAAGTCACAAGCCAATCCCACCAACCATTAAAGTATTATTATTATAATTTGATAAGTCAAAACGCAGACCCAGAAGAGGGGCCCACTGAGCAACACAACTGCAACACGCAACCAGGTTTATCTTTCTTCCTCACGGGCAAAACGCAAACAAGAAAGCTCAAACCAAAATCCTGGGGAAAGAGAGCTCCACCAAGAGGGAGAAGAACACAAAACGTACAAAAGGAAACCTACAAGTTTTTGAGAACCAAAAACTAACCCCAGAACAAGAAAAACTAAAGCACGTTGCTGTACAACCTAAGAGAGAATGTAATCACCAAGGAACCAAGAGACAACAATCCAACTAAGGGGTTGAATCAGAGGTGAAGGAGGGGACGAAGATGGAGACGCAGGATCGAGATTATCCTGTGAAATTGCCAAAATCGCCAATCGCCCCTACAAACACCTATTATTATTATTATTATTATTATTATTATTATTATTATTATTATTATTATTATTATTATTATTATTATTATTATTATTACTATTATTATTATTATTATTATTATTATTATTATTATTATTATTATTATTATTAATTATTATTATTATTATCATTATTATTATTATTATTATTATTATTATTATTATTATCATTATTATTATCAATGTTGCAAAAATCGGCCGTGGCGGCCGATTAATCGCCGATATATCGGTAATCGGCTGCCGACCTTGTCGAATTATGAAAATCAGACAAAAAATCGGTTTGGGGAAAAAAACGGCCAAAAATCGGCCGTATCGGCCAGGTTTTAAAAAAATTAAAAATTTAGGCATTCTACTTAATTTGGGGATCGTTTATTTCACTTATAACACACAATGAGCCTCATAATCAGAATTGGAGCCTTTTATTGAGGTTTGAAAACATAGTAGGCTTGGAATCAGTTACGATCTTTAGTTTGGTCTCCAGAAATACCCAAAACATGCAAAAAATGCCAATCCGATTAATCCCGCCTTGGCCGATTAATCGCTGCAGGGTGGTCGACCGCCACGCTACCGATTCACGATTTTTGCAACATTGATTATTATTATATATTATTATTATTATTATTATTATTATTATTATTATTATTATTATTATTATTATTATTATTATTATTATTACTATTATTATTATTATTATTATTATTACTATTATTATTATTATTATTATTATTATTATTATTATTAATTATTATTATTATTATTATTATTATTATTATTTATTATTTTTTTTATTATAAACAATACTTTCATTATTATTATTAATATTATTATTATTATTATTTATTATTTTTTTTTATTATAAACAATACTTTCATTATTATTATTATTATTATTATTATTATTATTATTTTTATTATTAGTATTATTATTATTATTATTATTATTATTATTATTATTATTATTATTATTATTATTATTATTATTATTATTATTATTATTATTATTACTATTACTATTATTATTATTTTTTTATATTATTATTTTTTTAATAATAATAAGATTTTCATTAAACATGATAAATTTTACATAAAGTTGGATGGGAGTCTAGACACAAGTTGTGCTCCCACTCCTTTCTGAATACAAAAGCTAAGTCTATGAAAGATAAAAACATCACTTTTAACATTATTTGAGTGACTATTGGCAATAGACTTAATACGTGAAAGTGTGTTCAAAGCCTCCGTATCGAATTCCCCGAACGTAGAAAAGGCAAAAGGTACGAACTTGTATCCATTGTCCTCACATTTGGATGCATACTTTCTATTTTTCTTCTCCACATTATTATTATTATTATTATTATTATTATTATTATTATTATTATTGTATTATTGTTGTTGTTGTTGTTGTTGTTGTTGTTGTTGTTGTTGTTGTTGTTGTTGTTGTTGTTGTTGTTGTTGTTGTTATATTATTATTATTGTTATTACTGTTATTATTGTTATTGTTATTATTGTTATTATTATTATTATTATATTATTATTATTATTATTATTATTATTATTATTATTATTATTATTATTATTATTATTATTATTATTATTATTTAATAATAATTTCATTAAACATAATAAATTTTACATAAAGTTGGATGGGAGTCTAGACACAAGTTTTGCTCTCACTCTTTTCTGAATACAGAAGCTAACTCTATGAAGAATAAAAACACCACTTTTAGCATTATTTGAGTGACTATTGGCAATAGACTTAATACGTGAAAGAGTGTTCAAAGCCTCTGTATCGAATTCACCGAACATAGAAAAGGCAAAAGGTATGAACTTGTATCCATTGTCCTCACATTTGGATGCATACTTTCTATTTTTCTTCTCCACAACATTGTGCAGGGCTACCCCAGGAGCCCATGAAGTCGCCCCACTACCAGCAAATGGAGAAATGCAAGTCACATCCAAGCATGCATCTTTACCTTGAAGCCAATTAACTAATAACAAGTCTGCAGGCCGTAGCTCCTTCCCATCCTCCAAAAGGAACCCCATAGGAGCCTCTTTGCACACCATGATCCCAACATTAGAGCAAATATCCACAAGAACATCACGCACCAGATTATGCTTGAACTTCACACCCACTTCACTGGAGCAGTGGACCGCATGATTCCCCCCATATGTCCATACGATGCACATTACAACTCGGGCAAAGGCTGCCGTCAGAGAACATAGGTACGGTAAGCCTATAACTCAACACTGATCGGAATTGGCGATGATTCATCCTTTGACCCAAGTCGTCAATAGGGACGGTGAAAAGAAAATTATTATTATTATTATTATTATTATTATTATTATTATTATTATTATTATTATTATTATTATTATTATTATTATTATTATTATTATTATTATTATTATTATTATTATTATTATTATTATTATTATTATTATTATTATTATTATTATTATTATTATTATTATTATTATTATTATTATTATTGTTATTGTTACTATTATTATTATTGTTATTGTTATTATTGTTATTGTTATTATTATTGTTATTGTTATTGTTATTGTTATTATTATTATTATTATTATTATTATTATTATTATTATTATTATTATTATTATTATTATTATTGTTATTTTATATTATTATTATGTTATTATTATTATTATTATTATTATTATTATTATTATTATTATTATATTATTATAATTATATTATTATTATTATATTATTATTTATTATTTTTTATTATTATTATTATTAAAAACATCACTTTATTAGAAATTCAAAGGATCTACAAGAAATTAGAGGGGAGCCGAGATACTAACTTGGCCCCCACTCCTCTAGTTATTGCAAAGCTAATCCTACTAAAAATGTGAGCAGCAGCACGCGCGCCAATGTCCTGAGTCATTGAGAACTTTCAGATCCGTTTCAGTAGGGCCACCGCATCCTTGCCAAGTTCTCCAAAGGAAGAGAATGAGAAATGAAGGAACCCATATCCGATATCCGCACACTTAACCCCATACTTGACGCATTTACGTTGTGCGGCATCAGTTACCACACGACCTGGCGCAAAGTCAATCATACCTGTTTGCGTCAAGGGAGATCACCCTGTCAATTTTTTTTTTAATTTTTTTTAAACAATAATCACTTTATTAGAAACTTAAAGGATTTACAAGAAGTTATTAGGGAGCCGAGATACTAACTGGGCCCCCACTCCTTTAGCTATAGAAAAGCTAATCCTACTAAAAATATGAGCAGCAACATGCGCTCCAATGTCTTGAGTCATCGAGAATTTTCGAATTCGCTTCAGTAAGGTTACTGCATCCTTCTCAAGTTCCCCAAAAGAAGAGAAAGAGAAGGGGAGGAACCCATATCCAATATTTGCGCATTTAGCCTCATACTTGATGCGTTTACGTTGTGCAGCCTCAATCACCGCACGACCCGGCACAAAATCAACCATACCAGTTTGCGTCAAGGGCGATGATCCAGTCAAATCAAGACACACATCAAGACCTCCGTCCCACGAGTAAAGCAACATATCAGTTGGACGTAAGGATTTGTCCATTTCACCACAAAGCCCAATATCAACCTCTTTACGAACCGAAACCCCCGACCGAGAACATATGTCAACAAGAACATCACGTACCGCGTTATGCCGATGTTTAATACCAATAATACCCGCACAAGATACAGCATGGTCCCCATAAATATCCCTAGTAAAGACCCTGGAACAAGCTGAGCACGGCATCTGAACAGAGAAAAGGGGAACACCGAGCCGATAACATAACACGCACCTATAGGACCTAGCATTCATAGTCTGTCCCAAACCAGATATCGGAACCACCCTAAGCCAGTCCGAAGTGTAGTCCTCCATTTGCGATTTCCATAACGCCATCTGTCGAGTAGATAAAGAAAATGTAGATTCGGCTGTTTGGGTAACACGTGTGAAATATATATCTGTCAGTTTCTTCAAGAGTTTGGGGGCAGCGATCTCACACGGATTACTCAATAGGTCAATCTCCATTTTCACGTTAAAAGCACACAAGGCATCATCAAAGGAGGCCCATAAGTTACGATACCAGACTGTTGAAGCAGCTTAGTCTGCAAGCTAGCAGATTGAAGTCTAGACGCAAGAAATGCATAGTTCAAGACGTCACCTGCAGAGTAAACACCAAGCCCACCAAAAGCAAAGGGTAATGTAGCAAGCCTCCATTGCCAATCGCCAAAACCAGGTCCAGAAGCAGTGACATTACGCTCTAGAGTAGAACGAAGAGCCACATCAAAAGAAATCTGAGCACGCTCAAAGACCCGGGGGGAGCAAGTGCGCATAGCAAAATATAATTTGGAAATACCGGCACAAGCACGAAGGAGCAATAACTCACACTGAGGGTCATTAATCTTAGCAACAACACCCATAAGCTCAATGGTTTTGGCAACTCTTTTCATAACAAGCTCACTACTAAAATCAAAGTCCACACTAGCAGGCCCACCCAGTAATTTAACACCGTGCAAAGGTCGGGCAATATTAGGTGGGAAAACACCCACACGCCTGCTTCTGGGATCTTCCTTAGGCCAAAAAACCTCGGTTTTATCAACATTGAGGTGCAAACCACAACGAGGTCCATCCACCATGATAAGCTCTAAAACCTCCCCCACAACCAAAGTATCTCCAATAATAGTGCCATCATCCAAGTACCAAGCTTGAAGGGAAAGGCTAAAGGAGTCTCTAATCTTACATACCAAAGGATGTAAAACTAAAGAAAAAAGCAAAGGTCCAAGTGGATCACCTTGTTGTACACCTTGATGTGACCATAAAGTGTGTTCCCCATAATATAATCTAGCTGGGCTGAAGTAACAAAATTCCACCCAACGTGAAATAGCAGGACAACGAAGGCGAACCTCATGTAGCATAACCTCACGATCCACCAAGTTGAAGGCATTTTTGAAATCCACCAACAACATCGAAATACCCACATCATCTCCACGATCTTCAATCAACCGATTCACGGCATGAAGAATAGCCTCACCTCCTCCAGAAACCCCAACACCAAACTGCAGATCATTTAAATAACCGTCCAAAGAATGGCCAATCATAGCAGCACTAACCTTGGAAACTAAACGCCTCCAAACAGTCCCCACAGCAATAGGACGGGTACCACCACCTGGCTTGACCAGCGGTGTGAGAGGAGCACTAGCAATATACTCACCCAACGCCCTAGGGAATTTACCATCAAGAAAAAGATTCACCACTTGGGTGATAGAAGCGATTAACTCATCAGAAATAGCCACAGCAGCACCACTAAAACAATTTAAAAGGTGTTGGGCACGCAAACCATCCCTACCACAAGACGTACCACGAGGGAAACTCTTAATCATATCAAGAACCACAGTAGAAGATGCAATGAGATGATGATGATCAATAGGTAAAAGTGGCAAAGAAGGAGCAGCTTTGAAAGGGTGCTTAACCTTTAAGTCTTCAAGAGTTGCATCATTATAAGGTGCAACACCAGAAGAAGAAAGAACTCTAACAGCCGCAGTATAATGGCCATCACAAATCTTCCTCTTACACTGCTTGACATTACGCTCACCCAAGTCCAAGGTATCCTCATCGATGTTAGACCATGATGGGGAGGGTTCAGCTAAAGCCTCTCTCACGAGCTGCAAACTACCACCCGGCATGTCCCAAGATCGAATGGCATTAACAATATACTCTTCCTGACGTTGCCGCTTAATAGCAGACCTACACTCTTGATTACTCCTCAGGCAAAAGGTTTTAAGAATACAAGTAGGCAAGACTAATAAACTAACCCAGCAAGAAATGTCATCAGGCGTGCGAATCACCTTATCAAGAGCTCCTTTCAATACCCGAGAGAACCCTAAGCGACACTTGGGAGGGATGGATTTAACGGTATGCAACCCCTTAGACAATAAAGTGTCAAGAAGAGTCAAATCAAAACCAACATGCTCGTCCAGAACCAAATCTTCAACATGGGCAAGTTGAACAGAAGAAGGAACTTGTGGTTTGGTGAGATCATACAACACGAACCTAACCACACCATTACCACAATCAGGAGGAGACACAAAATTAGAACCATTGCCATGTCAACATTTATTATTATTGTTATTGTTATTGTTATTATTATTATTATTATTATTATTATTATTATTATTATTATTATTATTATTATTATATTATTATTATTATTATTATTATTATTATTTTTTAACATCACTTTTATTAGAAACAAATAGGATTTACAAGAAGTTAGTAGGGAGCCGAGATACTAATTGGGCTCCCACTCCTCTAGCTATAGAAAAGCTAATCCTACTAAAAATATGAGCAGCGGCACGTGCTCCAATGTCTTGAGTCGTCGAAAACTTTCGAATACGCTTCAATAAAGTCACAGCGTCCTTTTCAAGTTCCCCAAAAGAAGAGAAAGAGAAGGGAAGGAAACCATATCCCACATCTGCGCACTTAGCCTCATACTTGACACGTTTACGTTGTGCAGCCTCAATCACCGCATATTATTATAATTATTATTGTTATTATTATTTATTATTATTATCTGCGCACTTAGCCTCATACTTGACACGTTTACGTTGTGCAGCCTCAATCACCGCATATTATTATAATTATTATTATTATTATTATTATTATTATTATTATTATTATTATTATTATTATTATTACTATTATTATTATTATTCTTGTTATTATTATTATTATTATTATTATTATTATTATTATTGTTGTTGTGTTGTTGTTGTTGTTGTTGTTGTTGTTGTATTATATTATTATTATTATTATTATTATTATTATTATTATTATTATTATTATTATTATTATCGTTATTATTGTTGTTATTATTATTGTTATTATTATTATTGTTATTGTTATTGTTGTTATTGTTATTGTTGTTATAGTTATTGTTATTGTTATTATTATTATTATTATTATTATTATTATTATTTTATATTATAAAATTTATTATAGATTCATAGAATTTTACATAAAGTTGGATGGGAGTCTAGACACAAGTTGGGCTCCCACCCCTTTCTGTATACAAAAGCTTATTCTATGAAAAATAAAAATACCACTCTTAGCATTATTTGAGTGGCTATTGGCAATAGACTTAATACGTGAAAGTGTGTCCAAAGCCTCCGTGTCAAACTCCCCGAAGGTAGAAAAAGCAAAAGGTACAAACTTGTATCCATTATCCTCACATTTGGACGCATACTTCCTCTTTTTCTTCTCCACAGCATTATGCAAGGCTACCTCGGGAGCCCATGAAGTCACACCAGTACCAGCAAATGGAGAGATATCGGTCACATCCAAACATGCATCTTTACCTTGATGCCAATTAAATAATAGCAAGTCTGCAGGTCGCAACTCCTTCCCATCCTCTGAAAGGAACCCCATAGGAACTTCTTTACGCACCATGATCCCCACCTTAGAACATATATCAACAAGAATGTCACGTACTAGATTATGCCTGAACTTCACACCCACTTCACTAGAGCAGTGGACCGACATATTATTATTATTATTATTATTATTATTATTATTATTATTATTATTATTATTATTATTATTATTATTATTATTATTATTATTATTATTATTATTATTATTGTTATTGTTATTATTATTATTATTTTATTGTTATTATTATTATTATTATTATTATTATTATTATTATTATTATTATTATTATTATTATTTTATAAAAACATCACTTCATTAGAAAAGCATAGGATTTACAAGAAATTAGAGGGGAGCCGAGATACTAACTGGGCTCCCACTCCTCTAGCTATTGCAAAGCTAATCCTACTAAAAATATAAGCAGCGGCTCGCGATCTGATGTCTTGAGTTAGAGAGAACTTCCGGATCTGTTTTAGTAAGGTCACTGCATCCTTCCCAAGTTCCCCAAAGGAAGAGAATGAGAAGGGAAGAAACCCATATCCAATATCGGCACACTTGGTCTCATACTTGACGCGCTTGCGTTGTGCTGCTTCAACCACCACTCGTCCTGGCACAAAATCGACCATACCCAATTGCGTCAAATGAGACGACCCTATCAAATTGACACAAACATCCTGCCCACCATCCCAAGAATAGAGCAATACATCAGCTGGGCGTAAGCTTTTGTCCCTTTTGCCACAAAGGCCAATGTCAACCTCCTTGCGAGCCGAGATCCCAGACCGAGAGCAAATATCAGCAAAAGTGTCACGAACCACGTTGTGCCGGTGCTTAATACTAATGATACCATTACATGACACTGCATGATCCTCGTATATGTCCCCCGCAAATAACCTGGAACAAGCAGAGCACGACATCTGGACCGAGAACAGGGGGACACCTAGGCGGTAGCATAAGACACACCGGTATGTTCTAGCGTTCATAGTCTGCCCCAACCCAAATATCGGGGCCACCCTAAGCCAATCGGAGGTGTAGTCTTCCCGTTGCGATCTCCAAAGCTCCATCTGTCGAGCGGATAGACCAAAAGTGGATTCAACCGTTTTAGTAACACGTGTGAAATATATATCTGCCAATTTCTTCATAAGTTTGGGGGCAGCGATCTCATTCGAGTTACTTAAAAGGTCGAACTCCATTTTCGCGTTAAAAGTACACAGAGCGTCATTAAAGGAAGATCCATGATTTACTATGCCAGACTGTCGGAGGAGCTTATCCTGTAAGTTAGCAGATTGGAGTCTAGACACAAGGAAAGAATAATTCAAGATATCACCTGCAGAATATACACCAAGCCCCCCAAACTCAAACGGAAGCGTGGCCAATCTCCATTGGTAATCCCCAAACCCAGGTCCAGAAGCAGTGACAATACGTTCCATAGAGGAACGAAGCGCCACATCAAATGAAGTTTGGGTACCCTTAAAGACCCGGGGAGAACATGTGCGCATAGAGAAGTATAACTTTAAAATACCGGCACAAGCACGGAGAAGGAGCAACTCACATTGAGGATCATTAAGCCTAGCAACGGCATCCATAAGCTCGATGGTTTTAGCAACCCTTTTCATAGCAAGCCCACTACTAAACTCAAAGTCCACACTAGCCGGCCCACCCAATAATTGAACACCGTGTAAAGGGTGAGCATTATTAGGCGGGAAGACACCCGCGAGCCTGCTTCTAGGGTCATCGGTTGGCCAAAAAACCTCCATTTTATCCACATTAAGGTGCAAGCCACAACTAGGCCCATCTGACATAATAAGTGTAACACCCCAACCCAATAAGGGTGGAAGTATTACATTATGATGACATATCAAGACAAACACAAGCATACAATTAGTGATACAAAGGAATCTCAAAGGTTACAAAGGAAAAATCTGAAGTACAAGGTTACAGATGAGAACAACAATAAAATACTAAGTCTGAAAATGTAAACACTTCTAGTCATCTCAAATCTAGAATAGCTATCAAAGTGTAGTTTTCTAAGTCCAAAAGTACTCTCCACTCATAACCCAGCTTCCTACTAAAACCTGCTGCAGGAAAAGAAATGCGGCTGAGCTTAAAAATCCCAGTGAACAGATATATATAAACGAAGCAAAAGATAAGGGACAAGGAATATAATATGGTGCATTGGGGAAAACATAAGGCATAAACAAATGAATGTCAAAGTGTAATGGAAAAACCAGTAATCAAACCCGAGCCCAAACAAATCATATCATATCATATCTTCATAGCATAAGTAACCATCATATTCGGAGGGGTGACCTCGAAATACCAAAAGTAATAGGAGGGGAGTCCTCAAGTAACCAATGGAGTGATCAGCTCCCGAACATGTGAAAGACGTGGATTGCACCCATGCATCAGTCACCGTACATATCATATCATATCATATCATATCATATCATATCATATCATATCATATCTATCCCCTCAATTACAAATCGAACCTAGGATGCATCCATACGCCCCCAAACAAATTATATTGGCCATAACAAATATAAAGTGCGCATATCATAATCAAAATGGGACGGTGTGGAACATCACTCAACCACACTAGAGTCATGCCATTGGTGCATTAATGACACGGCCATGTTACCTTCATGGCTAGGAAACAAATTGGCTCGGGTATCAAACTGAAGGGTTCAAATATCAAAGTCAAATGTCTAAGTCATCAAGGAGTCGTAATCAAAGTCCAAATGTCAAAGGTTCATATCAAAGGTTCAAAGCAAAGGTTCATATCAAAGTTCAAATATCAAAGGTTCACAAATCTAAGGGTGCATAGCAAAGGTTCAACTAGAGCATAAGTCAAAGGAAGCCATACTGGGAAGGCTCAGATCAAAGGTATCATAATCAAAACTAATATCAAAAAGATGTGTACAAATCATGAGAAACCTTAAGAGATAAGGTCAGAATATCTGTACCTTAGCAAAATAAAATGAAAGTGAACTAGAACATGAATACAAGGAAGCAACGTCACGCCTTCTTCAACGAATCTACACGAGTTAGGTTTAATGTTACTTATAAGCTCATTTAATGACACAACGGATTCTTAATTACTTATCGGTATTCATTAATGTGATTAGGGTTTCGTTATTGTAATTATGTTAATATGTGACCAACAATATCATAATTAATGTTTAAGTGCATTTTAGTGGTTTATACTTATTAATGAATCTTTAAATGATGTAATACATACATGTCCTACAAATGACTGGTTTTATAACAAAATTAAGTCCAGTTTACGGATTTTACGACCACACCAGAAGTCAAAATAAAAATTCACCAAAATTCTCACAGAAGCTATAATGTCCTAGGAGTCTACTTGAATTTTTACATATTTTATTATTGAGTGGAATTCCCTTTAAAAAATCGTTTATGCAAACATGTTTAGATTCGGATCTGCATATACACACAGAAAGTTTGCCTATAACTAACCCATTTTAACACTTTATAAAAATTCACAAAAATTCCAGGAAGTCCCAAATAACCCAAATATTACCCATGTAAAAGTAGAGCTCCTAAATCCTTATGGTTTGAACTTGAAAAATCATAAACCACGACTGAAATTAAATTCTGCAAACACAGTTTTGACATATCGTCTCATAAAATTCAAAAACATGCCCAAACCAACTCCAATTCACTCCAAACCAATTGGAGAACTTCATTAAGACCTTAAAATGAGTTTACAAACAAAAATACTGAATTAAACATTAATAGAATTCGTTTGGTGATGCATACATATTCGCTTATCAAAGCTGTCCAAATCAGTTAATTCATTTAAACCCTAATTCATCCAATTCTTTTTAATCCATTTAATTATATGATAATAACACATCATATATCATATACGGTTCGAATCATAATTAAACAAGGATCGATTATGGTTTACGTTTTGATAATTAACGATTACAATTACAAGATCATGAAAACTCCACAAAACTAAACACCCTTCTTCTTCCTTCTTCTTGAATCGAATAGGTGAACCACCAAGAGGGTTTTGCAGCCTTTTCTTGGGTATGAGGATACGTATGAATGAAGAGTAGGGAGAAAATTATGGTACGTTTCATTGATAATAGGTAATACCGTGTTCTACATTTTTGGAATCCTTTTTAATACCGAATATTTTGTTATAATATGGAAAATATATACATCCTTATCTTCTTATGCATAAATTCGGTTTTAATAGGAGAGAAGGGAGGGATATATACCGAATATATGTAGTGTATTAAGATTAGGAAACCTATTTTGTAGTATTTTATTTATTTACCATGTATAATTATATCCTATGTATTTTTTATTGTATTTTGCAATTTGTATGCATATTAAATCAAATATAATATCATAATTACTAATCATATAGTTTAGGGTAATTACATAATTAGTACATAACTTTAGAAAATTTTAAATTAGTCGTAAAAATATAAAACGCGAATTTAGGGTTTTACAACTCTTCCCCTCTCAAAAGAAAATTTTCGTCCTTGAAAATTGAAGTCGCAAAGGTTCGATGGAGATGTAGCAGTTCACAAAAGAATGACACGATTAACCTCACGCTCGGGGAGGGTCTTCGAACAAAATGGTTTCTCATGACTCGATCTTGTCGATCTAAAATAGCTTTAGGTTCCTTAGAAAGAGACATATCAGGTTGAATCTGATCAAACGGATAAGATGTCACATGTAACGGATGATAATTGTATCCCCTCAGAAGGGATACATGGAAGACGTAGGATTGACGGATATTTCGTCCGTGGAATAGAAATAGACAAATCAGATGAGAACGTACCGAATTGTAGTAAACATGAGAGTAATATATGTGTTTAACTCTTCAGATTCTCAAATACTCTCGTCTACAGTATAACCTTTCAAAGGTGTTCTCATAAACAAACAGGTCTTGTTCCTCGAAATCCAAAGTCTCATATCTACTCATAGCAGATCATAATGAAACATATTCAACGGATGCGAAACGTACATATAGCAAAATGTAGGTGTACTCCTTCATAGCAACAGATTGAATCTATACTTACGAGAAAAAAAACAGATTGTTTGATAACATCAAACGGCAGAAAGCTCTACAATAGAACCTAAGATTTTTTTTATCAGAAGCACATAGGTCAACAACCGCATGTCGAGTATCCAGACGTATCAAGTCGCATATCGATGAAGGAAGATTAAGCGTATAGGTAGAATGAACCTAAAGTCTCACTAAGCACAAATACTCTCAATCAAATGCCAGAATTTCTAAAGTTTCTAAGGCACTCCTCGAAATACCCTATGATCACAATGAGGGTATGTCATATGACGTAAGTATTATCACGTTAGCTACTCGTCATAATACTAGCATCATATGAATATACCTTCATGATGGGCATACTTTATCTCAATTCGTGAATAAGCATCTGTCAAACACCTAACAGTCCATTCTACATCCTAGGGTTGGCCCAAATCAAATCATCACTACGGATTCGAAATCAGAGAAACAGAACGTACAAATAACGTAATGGAATTTGGTAAGCAACATCAAATGAAGCACTTCGTCAAAAGTGTCAGGTCTTCCACAATTCATCACAATTCTCCTATCAAAACCATCATCCAACATACGCAGGAAGAACACAAAATGGAAATACTAATAGAGAACCCGAATCATTCAAATGATCTTATCATCAGGTAACGGAAGCTTAAGTGGGTTAAGCAGAAGTGAATACGTCATCAATAACTTCATCCTTCACAGAATCAACTCATCCAAACAAAAATGTTTGTTCCAAAATCGTCCACTCAAATATATGATTTCAAAATTTCTTCCAAGTCCGAGTAGTCTGTCTACGCTTGTCCAACTGATCATAGGGTGAAAAGGAATTATAAACTTGAGTCTGGTCCCTCAAGCCTTCGGCACCTCTTCTTGAAACTGTGGTGTAGTAACGTGAATCTCTGACATGATCACTGTGCATCCCTCCATCTGCAAATCTGCTTCTGCTATCCATTCATCTTAGTAAAACTAAAATGAATAGAGAAGCAAGTCTGCGCGTCTTCGACAGGTTGATTCGCGAGAATCAACACATAAATATTTCCAAGGAAACACAAGTGAAGTATGTGTAACCCCGGGTCGTTATCCCCAACGAAGGATTGAATGGAATTTCGTGAATTCAAGTCGTGATTGTGTGATGAATAGTGAAAAGGGATATTTTGGATTTTTACGCTAAAATATGTGAACATAAATTAAAAGCGACTTATGAAGCAAGTTAAACGAAATTCTAAAGCACGCGTAATTAAAAACGTAAAGGAAATCTTAAAACGTGAACTAAGTATTTAAACTAAAAAATGATAAAAAGGAATGAGATTAAGACCCGGTGATTTATACGAGAGAATAACCACCCGATCTTATAAACTAAATAAATGATTAACGTTGTAAACTTTATTAACTTTAATTTTACTAATTTGTTAATAAAGTTGAAAGCTTTGTTAACTAAATAGCTTAATAAAAGTTATTAAAGTTGTAAACTTTAATGATTTTTATGCTTATAAGACCCTTAAGCTCCACGCCTTAGGTCGCGAAAGATAAGAGATCAAAGAAAAAACAAGAACTTTATTAAAGGTTAGCAATAATAAACAATAATAAGCAATACTATTATATGAAATAAGTTAAAGGTAGTCTAAAAGGCAAAAAGATTAAAACTTTATAGCTAAAAACTACTAGATCTAAGTCCACCCGAAGCTAAGTTGCCCACTCCGAAGAATAGACACGAATCGGGTATGTTTAAGGACTAGATCTAAATGAAAAAGCTATTAAATAGCTTATTGTTCAAGAAAAAAACAAGAAAAATATATAAACTTTTATAAAAAGTAAAAGTGTAAAAGAGTGTGTGTGACCAATGTGTAAAACAAGATTTTACACCTACACCATCATAAGAGATCTTTTATCACAAACAGAAATTAAATGCTAAACATAAAGTTAATACATAATATAAATTGAAAGTAATAACTGTTGCAGAAAATTAAACTGAAGAGTGAGTACTATTATTCTAATTCAAAGAAGTACAAATGAAAAATAATGTAGAGAAAATTAAAAGATACTTGAATACATAAAGAACTGAACTGAGTGAAATAAATGTCAAAAGAGAATTATAAGCTAAAGACTGCTACTGAAAAATAAAAATACTGAAGAGAAAAAAAATAAAAGCTACGGAGTATCTAAAAAAAAACTAACTACTCTCCAAACTACTCCGGATCATCCTCTATTTATAGCAATTGGAGTCGGTTATTTTTTTAAAGCCATGCCACGTGTCAGCTTGTGATTTGCTGAGGAAATTGATAGTGGGGCGAGAGTGGGTGTGGCAGCAGCTCCACTCGCCTGTTGGAATTAATTTAGAGAAGTGAGCTACAAACGCTTTGTCTTCACGTGGGTAGCTGCTCCATATCTTCTTTTTTTTTTCTTTTTTTTTCTTTTTTTTTTCTTTGTTGAATTTAATGAGGGTGGAGAGCTGCTTCTCTTCATTTGTTTTCTCTTCTTTTTTCTTTTTCTTTTTGTCTTCACATGCCATGCCACCATTTATTTTCTTTTTCTTTTTCTTTTTTTTTCTTCTTTGTTGAATTTAATGAGGAAGCACCTCATTCCTAACATTGTATTTTTTTTTTTGTCGCGATGCTCCAAATAAAATTATCGTTGGTCTCGCAATTCCGTGCTCTTTCTAATCTCGTGCTCGGTTTTTGTCTATTTTATCTTTCTTTTTGTCATTTTATCATATTCGTACCTGAACATGTACAAACACCAAAACAAGCATATATATGGCATTTTTTATATGTTTTTGGTCTTTTTAGTCCGTTTTATCGGGTAAAAGATATGTGTAATTTAACACATATCAAAATCCCCCAGACTAAGATATTGCCGTGTCCTTACGCAATGTTATCAACTCATGCTTTTGAAACCAAAAATTTCAAACATCTTTTTACTAACTTTGAAAAGTACCAAAATGTTCTAAAGAGATTTAAGAAATCAAAAGTTCTAAAAACGCCCAATTTTTTTTTTAATTTTCTTCACACTTATTCTATTTTGTATTTTTATCTTTTTCTTGTGACGGGATGTTGACTTTCATTATTTCACAATAACTTTTAGGATCACTGAGTAGGAAACACAACTCAGAAAGAAGTGACCATACGGATAAAATTCATCTTCCCTGATTTTTCACAAGTCCCCAAACCAAGCTTAAAAACGAAATCATTGTTATTTACAAGTTAAGATGCTAACGCTACTTATAAATGTAAGTTGTAAATTTTTCACTCCCCAATTATTCTATACGTTTGGTAAGTGTGCTTGTTTTCAAAAGTTTTATCAAAGAAATCGACATCATTATGGTTATTACTTGTTTAAGTCAAATATTAATTCACCGGGAATCTTGAAATCTAAGGATCAAAAGAGCCTTTTCCATGTAGCGGCTTTCTTCTCGGCACATCCCAAACCAATTGGTTTTAGGTGACCAGGCTTTTGACACCCCACAGAGAATAGTACCGGAATCAGCGGGATTTCGATTTCAAAGATTTCTAAAATTCCCGCTAAGTTAATATTAAATACTTAAATAGACAATAACCAACGATCATTTGGAGATTAAAGACGCAAAGATGAGATCACTCCATGTAGTGACTTTCTTCTCAGCTTGTCCTTTTAGCAGAGCTTAGGAGGCTAGGTTTTTACACCCTCGAGAATAGTATCGGAGCTTTCGGGGTCTTTCGAAATCAATAATCTACCAAATTCCCGTTAAACTTTTAACACAAAATTAACGAATACTAGTTCAACTTCCGATTTAAATTTAAGAAAAAGCAAGTTTCATGCATTTTTTCATAAGCAACATTTTTATTCACATAACACATATTTTTTTTTTCTTTTTTCATTTTTCACTTTTTTCATCATCATTTTTTTTTTTTTTTTTTTTTTTTTTTTTTTTTTTGTAAGTAACACATATACATACTTGCATTATACTTGTGATTTTACTCACTTGCTTTTGCAACATTATTCCGGTTTTAAGAAAGTATGCTTGTTCGAAAATTTAAATAAAAATTTAAACTTGTACTCTATATCAAAGTTGTATAAAAGTTTGTAATAAAACAATTTCTAAGTTTAAAAATTTGAAAACAGCACTAATTGAGCTTCTGGGAGAAAAAAAAACTACAAATTCCACTGATGAACTTTTAAGATAACTAACTAATCCTTGCTTAGCATCACAACTTATAATTAACTCTATCATTTCTCGTTCTTCGCAAATTTAAAATCTTTAATAAAAAGATCCGCGAATGCTTAATCAAAATGGTTAAGGAGACAAGCTAGGGCTCAACACGCCCGGTCAAGTCAAAATTTTATTCCTACTCTAACCAACGGAAAATCAAAAATGTGTCAAAACACTTATGATGTTTTTGCAAATTTTTTTAAAATTTTCTCATTTTTTTGGATTTTTGGTGGAAAAACAAGGTTGCGAGGGTATACGACACAATGCAAGGTACAATCAAATCGAAAGATCACCCCTCATAGTAAAACGAAACATTGTCCTCAATGTTTTAAAAGGTAAGGGTCATCCTACGCAAATCTAAGGCCGTTTATGAATTATGCCAAATAGATAAGGTTAGTCGATAAGATTAAGGATACCAGATCTCCTGAGACTTGAGTGATAGACAAAACCATGAACGCGAGAGTCTTCACACGTCGGGAAAATCCTGCACAAGACAACAGACACAAAACATAAGAAATGGAAAAGATAGGACTCTTCACGTCACATTTATTAGAAAGAAAATAGAAAGAAGATAGAAAGATAAGCATGGGGTGCCTCCCACGAAGCGCTTGTTTTTGTTCGAGTCGTATAGCTTAACTCACCCCAAATTTAATTGTTCTTGGGGGAACATGTGGAAAAGATAATCTCCATCGGACTTTCGTTCAAGAGGTTTGGATAAACACTGAAACATATGAAAGTTCCACGTCGACGAGATACCCACGGTTTTAAGAAATAGCAACCATAAATGGTGATACCGGGGTCAAAGACAGTATCTTCACTCCTGAATGAGTGAAGGAGAGGAGAAATCACATCATATGTGAGAAAAGGAAGAAAGATTTTAATTACAATTAAGATCCATTCTTCATCCTCAAAGGAAAATTTTTCATTTTCCTTATTTTGAATTTCAACATTAAAGATCTTTGGTTCAAAAGTCATCTCGGGAGGGAGGGTCGGGATTTTGTCATCAATAAGCAATCTCTTATGATAGAGAACATCTCCCCCCAGACTAAGATCTTCCTCAAGATCAAAATAGAAATGATCATTCTCCGGTGGAGATATGATGTGAGTGAGTTCACCGGAGAACTCCTCAAAGATAAACGAATCATACTCGGGAAGAGAGATATGAGAATGAGAAGTGGTACTGCCACTACTCGTCTCTTCAGTATGATCGATATCAAGACGGAATGCTTCATATTCCGGAAGAGAATAATCGGAAAAAGCCTCAAGCTCAGGAAATGTTTCGGGCTTTTCCAAGATAAAGTCACTATCCTCAACGGGGATAGGAGATGAAGTTGGTTTATCATTTAATGCCTCGATCTTAGAAATCATAAGATTGATATTCAATAATTTATCACGAAGTGCATCGTCCTTGATTTGAAGAATATCAGTGTCAATCTCTCCATCATTTGGATCAAAATCCTTTTCTTCCTCTAGGCTGACGAGCTCAGAAGGTAATTCCTTAACATAATCGATGTCTCTACAAGATAAAGAATCATCATCACTCGAAGTACAATCATCGTTAGAATCGGAAAACATCTCAACATGATCATTTGAAATGTCAAGAGGAGGCAAATCACACATTTTGTCAGAAATACCCTCGGACTTACTTTGGATTGGGACAAGGTCCTCAACACTAGACTTTATTACTTCGTTCGATTCCTTTTCAGGAATAGTGCTAAGAGGCTCATCCCCCATAATGAGAGAGTCCTCGGAGTCCAAGGTAGGTAAGATGGATGTGGTTGCAATGGACTGAGGGAGTTGAAAAATGGTATTATTCGTAAGAATAGCACTCTCCTCGTCGTCCTCATCTTCGTCATCGAGCATGGCAGCCTTATTAAATAAGGAACGCATTTGTGCTGCTCGTTCTACGGCGAGTAAATCTTCCATAGATTTACCATGATGATCTTCTTGGGTATGTTTAACAGCCAAATTATTCAGTGCATTCCTCACATCTTGAAATTTTTGGAATACATCTTTGAAAGATTCTTGAAGAGATAGCTGAGGCTGAGTCTGAATCGTTTCATACTGTGGAAGTTGGTCATGATAAGAATAGTCATAATTGTTACAAGGATCGTGCTCATTGACAAGCGGGTTCCTCATTTGACAATCAGAGCTATAATGCGGACCTCCACAGTATTCACAACAATATGACTGTTGTGGTTGATTCAGAGAAGTACATGGATATTGGTCATAACCAAAATTTTGATTGTTACACGAAACCTGCTCATAGACAAGCATATTACTTGCTTGACAATCAAAACTTTGGTGAGGACCTCCACAATTTGCACAAAGATCATTTGGTGCATTTTGAAATGATGTGTCATTGAAGTTTTGATAGTACGGTTCTTGCCCAAATGAATTCTGAGGAGGGTAGTTGAAATCGTTTTGAAAATTTGGATAAGTAAATGTATTTCCGATTTCAGAAGTGCAACATGTACAAAGTCCATGAGTAAACCCACATCCTTTGCAAAAACATTGTTCACAAAGTGAATTATTTCCCAACAGATCTCCACAATTAAAACAATTTTGCTGATTGATTGGGGATGGCTGGGATTGTGGAGGGTAGTCGGAAGATTCTTGGGAATCATTGAGGGAAGTTGGATTTGTATTAATGGGTAATTAACACCAATTACAAAATCCATTGCTACAATTACCTCCACACCGCTCACACAAACACTTGTAACAACGATGATCATCACCCACTGTAATTTTACAATGAAAACAGCGATAGTCGAGTGACGACATAAGAATTAAACGGATAAAAGGGATGAGAAGATTATTTTGGGTTTTTATAATTTAAAAACATTTTGAAAAACACAAAGGGAAAAAAGAAATTAAATTTTGAAAAGAAAATCTTTTTGGGTTTTTTATAAGAAAATATTTACGAAGAAAACGATACCTTCTCGGGAGAAGGGACTTCAAAACACGCATCGACAAACGAGAATCGAGAAAATTCACTTCAAGCCTTCCCCGGCAGCGGCGCCAAAAATTGATTCGCGAGAATCAACACATAAATATTTTCAAGGAAACACAAGTGAAGTATGTGTAACCCCGGGTCGTTATCCCCAACGAAGGATTGAATGGAATTTCGTGAATTCAAGTCGTGATTGTGTGATGAATAGTGAAAAGGGATATTATGGATTTTTACGCTAAAATATGTGAACATAAATTAAAAGTGACTTATGAAGCAAGTTAAAAGAAATTCTAAAGCACGCGTAATTAAAAACGTAAAGGAAATCTTAAAACGTGAACTAAGTATTTAAACTAAAAAATGATAAAAAGGAATGAGATTAAGACCCGGTGATTTATACGAGAGAATAACCACCCGATCTTATAAACTAAATAAATGATTAAAGTTGTAAACTTTATTAACTTTAATTTTACTAATTTGTTAATAAAGTTGAAAGCTTTGTTAACTAAATAGCTTAATAAAAGTTATTAAAGTTGTAAACTTTTATGATTTTTATGCTTATAAGACCCTTAAGCTCCACGCCTTAGGTCGCGAAAGATAAGAGATCAAAAAAAAAACAAGAACTTTATTAAAGGTTAGCAATAATAAACAATAATAAGCAATACTATTATATGAAATAAGCTAAAAGTAGTCTAAAAGGCAAAAAGATTAAAACTTTATAACTAAAAACTATTAGATCTAAGTCCACCCGAAGCTAAGTTGCCCACTCCGAAGAATAGACGCGAATCGGGTATGTTTAAGGACTAGATCTAAATGAACAAGCTATTAAATAGCTTATTGTTCAAGAAAAAAACAAAAAAAAATATATAAACTTTTATAAAAAGTAAAAGTGTAAAAGAGTGTGTGTGACCAATGTGTAAAACAAGATTTTACACCTACACCATCATAAGAGCTCTTTTATCACAAACAGAAATTAAATGCTAAACATAAAGTTAAAACATAATATAAATTGAAAGTAATAACTGTTGCAGAAAATTAAACTGAAGAGTGACTACTGTTATTCTAATTCAAAGATGTACAAATGAAAAATAATGAAGAGAAAATTAAAAGATACTTGAATACATAAAGAACTGAACTATGTAAAATAAATGTCAAAAGAGAATTATAAGTTAAAGACTGCTACTGAAAAATAAAAATACTGAAGAGAAAAAAAATAAAAGCTACGGAGTATCTAAAAAAAACTAACTACTCTCCAAACTACTCCGGATCATCCTCTATTTATAGCAATTGGAGTCGGTTATTTCTTTAAAGCCATGCCACGTGTCAGCTTGTGATTTGCTGAGGAAATTGATAGTGGGGCGAGAGTGGGTGTGGCAGCAGCTCCACTCGCCTATTGGAATTAATTTAGAGAAGTGAGCTACAAACGCTTTGTCTTTACTGGGTAGCTGCTCCATATCATCTTTCTTCTTTTTTTTTTCTTCTTTGTTGAATTTAATGAGGGTGGAGAGCTGCTTCTCTTCATTTGTTTTCTCTTTTTTTTTTTTTTTTTTTTTTTTTTGTCTTCACATGCCATGCCACCATTTATTTTTTTTTTCTCATATTTGTACCTGCACATGTACAAAACAGATTTAAGTGGTTGAGAGCCAAAACAAGCATATATATGGCATTTTTTATATGTTTTTGGTCTTTTTAGTCCGTTTTATCAGGTAAAAGATATGTGTAATTTAACACATATCACTGGTCTTCTAGCACAGTTCGAAATTCGCCAACTCGATTTCATTCTCCTTCTATGTTCGCCACCATGTTTGTCTTGCAAGCATTGTCTTCCAGGCTTTAAGGTAAACACCGTTGCTATCGACTCCAGGTTATGTGTTGAATAGTTCGTCCCCTACGATCTGATTGTCCTGATGCCCAACTGAAATCTCTACGTGCTGTATGAAATATAATCGAGTCCTTTCTCAGTTTCTCTCTTCTTTTTATATGCTTCTTCCACGATAACACCTATCGCGAACATCTCCTACTACTCTTCTACAAGGTTTCTAGCTCCGATAACTGTCTTTAATCTTGGTCCTTTTGTGGGAAACTCTGTCTTTGCAGGACACATGACAGTACTGTCTGCTACAATCTCTGAACGCCAATCAAATCTACTCTTTCAGAACAAAGGGTGATTCTACTTAATACGAAAATGATCTACATGTTCCTCTTTCGTCTCTGAATACAAACACACTGTCATACTATGACAATTTATCCAAATACTCGCGAAAGACATGATTTCATCAGATGCGTAAAAATAGTTGATATATTAGCCAATACCATATGCGTGATTAAAGCTCATAACGAGTACAAAAGCAGCTTCAGGAATCATCTTAGGAAAACTTCACATCAATTTCACTTCACCCTCCTTCTTGTTCATGAATACAGCTGAAATACTTCACGGAGGTCACTTACAGTTAGATAACCCCCTTCTTATAAATTCTTATGGTTGCTTCCTCAGTCCTTCAAATCTAAGTGAGGCCATCAGATACGGAGTTTCAAAGGTAGACCAAATCAATCATTGATACGCGGAAATGGATAATGATTACGGATAGTGATACGGTTAAGTTCACGATAGTCGATACGCCGCCGCATACTTCCCTCTTTCTTCTTTATAAACCAACAGGAGCATCCCCAAGGGAAACACTAGGGTGAACAAAATCATATTCCTTCAGTTCCTTCAACTTCTATGACACCATGGTTTCGTCAACTGAGATCAGTTCAATGTCAACTCTACTTCCCAAGCTGGAGGGAATACCAAGAGGTTCATCAGAGAACATCGAAAAATTTTCGTACAACAAAATACTTCCAGTGTCAGAGCTTCCAAGGGTGGATACTAATAGGTGTCAGGAGAAACTTGACAATTAAATGAGATCGGAGTCTGTACTTCCATAGCAAACATTAATCTTAACAGATTTAAGTGGTTGAGAGCCATCATAACAAAGTAGGATGAAGTAGATTGCTAAAGGTCACATATCAGATACGGTAGTCTATGGTAGCTTTATAAGGAGCCAGCCATTCCATAACCAAAAGACCTCAAAATTAAATATATCAAAAGTAAACGGATTCGTAGAACGAATACGGTCGTCAAGCCAGACGGATAGTTCATATATCAAGGTCAAGTACATGGTTCATCATAGTGTTGAGATAGATAAGCGAACAGTTCAAGGTGTTGGAATTCTGTTTAGCTTCTTAGCATAAGTGGCAGGTAGGGTGTGTATCATCGGTAATACGAACATCGTATAACTGTCAAAAGTGAGATGTATGGAATATCAGTTATCAGCATCATTATGCTCAGTTAACAAATCCGTACTGAGATAGTATTTACATCATATCCTTCCAAAGGAACTGGTTGGCGGACAAGGTTCATCATTCAAAGGGAGGGAACAAAACTTCCTATATCCGTGGTTAATAATTACCAGAGTTCTCATAGGAGTAGTAATGGATTATGTAGAGTTAAGTAGTATCAGATGATACATTTATATCCAGCATAAGTAATGAATTCACAGAATGTGTCAATCACATTATGGTCGAATGACCTTCGGGATGGTCGGAAAGGTATCAAACTGTTTATCAAACAGATCGGAATTGGAGATCAAAATCAGAAGGTGAAGCTTAAATGGTGTAAGGTGTCCATGTAGTTCTCAAGGCATTCCAATCTTACTTGGTAACAGAACTTAGGTTGTGCATAACTTTCTAATCTCTGAAACAAATGCTCTTATAAGGCTTAACGAAGGGCAGAGGCACGAATCAGAATGATGCGAAAGCAATGCTACTTACATAGATGTCCTAGTCTACCCATTCCTCACCGGCAATAACTTAAGTTCCTATGGGGAGATCTTAAAGCAAATCCTCAAAGGTTGTCTTATGAACGCCTACAGTGGAAACTTAAGGGCCCAAACATTACAGGTTAAGGTTTAGTGTACTAGAAATCGCAACCTGGGCTCTGATACCATAATTGTAACACCCCAACCCGATAAGGGTAGAATTATTACATTATGCTGACATATCAAGGAAAACACAAGCATACAATTAGTAATACAAAGGAATCTCAAAGGTTACAAAGGAAAAATCTGAAGTACAAGGTTACAGATGGGAACAACAATAAAATACTGAGGCTGAAAATGTAAACACTTCTAGTCATCTCTAATCCAGAATAGCTATCAAAGTGTAGTCTTCAAAGTCCAAAAGTACTCTCCACTCATAACCCAGCTTCCTACTAAAACCTGCCGCAGGAAAAGAAATGCGGCTGAGCTTAAAAAGCCCAGTGAACAGATATATATAAATGAAGCAAAAGATAAGGGACAAGGAATATAATATGGTGCATTGGGGAAAACATAAGGCATAAACGAATGAATGTCAAAGTGTAATGGAAAAACCAGTAATC
Source organism: Artemisia tridentata subsp. tridentata (assembly GCA_021014915.2). Taxonomy (NCBI): domain Eukaryota; kingdom Viridiplantae; phylum Streptophyta; class Magnoliopsida; order Asterales; family Asteraceae; genus Artemisia; species Artemisia tridentata. The sequence goes on from CP139504.1 coordinate 199,102,290, forward strand.
AAACCCGAGCCCAAACAAATCATATCATATCATATCTTCATAGCATAAGTAACCATCGTATTCGGAGGGGTGACCTCGAAATACCAAAAGTAATTGGAGGGGAGTCCTCAAGTAACCAATGGAGTGATCAGCTCCCGAACATGTGAAAGACGTGGATTGCACCCATGCATCAGTCACCGAACATATCATATCATATCATATCTATCCACTCAATTACAAATCGAACCTAGGATGCATCCATACGCCCCCGAACAAATTATATTGGTCATAACAAATATAAAGTGCTCATATCATAATCAAAATGGGACGGTGTGGAACATCACTCAACCACACTAGAGTCATGCCATTGGTGCATCAATGACACGGCCATGTTACCTTCATGGCTAGGAAACAAATTGGCTCGGGTATCAAACTGAAGGGTTCAAATATCAAAGTCAAATGTCTAAGTCATCAAGGAGTCATAATCAAAGTCCAAATGTCAAAGGTTCATATCAAAGGTTCAAAGCAAAGGTTCATATCAAAGTTCAAATGCCAAAGATTCACAAATCTAAGGGTGCATAGCAAAGGTTCAACTAGAGCATAAGTCAAAGGAAGCCATACTGGGAAGGCTCAGATCAAAGGTATCGTAATCAAAACTAATATCAAAAAGATGTGTACGAATCATGAGAAACCTTAAGAGATAAGGTCAGAATATCTATACCTTATCAAAATGAAATGAAAGTGAACTAGAACATGAATACAAGGAAGCAACGTCACGCCTTCTTCAACGAATCTACACGAGTTAGGTTTAATGTTACTTATAAGCTCATTTAATGACACAACGGATTCTTAATTACTTATCGGTATTCATTAATGTGATTAGGGTTTCGTTATTGGAATTATGTTAATATGTGACCAAAAATATCATAATTAATGTTTAAGTGCATTTTAGGGGTTTATACTTATTAATGAATCTTTAAATGATGTAATACATACATGTTCTACAAATGACTGGTTTTATAACAAAATTAAGTCCAGTTTACGGATTTTACGACCACACCAGAATTCAAAATAAAAATTCACCAAAATTCTCACAGAAGCTATAATGTCCTAGGAGTCTACTTGAATTTTTACATATTTTATTATTGAGTGGAATCCCCTTTAAAAAATCGTTTATGCAAACATGTTTAGATTCGGATCTGCATATACACACAGAAAGTTTGCCTATAACTAACCCATTTTAACACTTTATAAAAATTCACAAAAATTCCAGGAAGTCCCAAATAACCCAAATATTACCCATGTAAAAGTAGAGCTCCTAAATCCTTATGGTTTGAACTTGAAAAATCATAAACCACGACTGAAATTAAATTCTGCAAACACAGTTTTGACATATCGTCTCATAAAATTCAAAAACATGCCCAAACCAACTCCAATTCACTCCAAACCAATTGGAGAACTTCATTAAGACCTTAAAATGAGTTTACAAACAAAAATACCAAATTAAAAATTAATAGAATTCGTTTGGTGATGCATACATATTCGATTATCAAAGCTGTCCAAATCAGTTAATTCATTTAAACCCTAATTCATCCAATTCTTTTTAATCCATTTAATTATATGATAATAACACATCATATATCATATACGGTTCGAATCATAATTAAACAAGGATCGATTATGGTTTACGTTTTGATAATTAACGATTACAATTACAAGATCACGAAAACTCCACAAAACTAAACACCCTTCTTCTTCCTTCTTCTTGAATCGAATAGGTGAACCACCAAGAGAGTTTTGCAGCCTTTTCTTGGGTATGAGGATACGTATGAATGAAGAGTAGGGAGAAAATTATGGTACGTTTCATTGATAATAGGTAATACCGTGTTCTACAATTTTGGAATCCTTTTTAATACCGAATATTTTGTTATAATATGGAAAATATATACATCCTTATCTTCTTATGCATAAATTCGGTTTTAATAGGAGAGGAGGGAGGGATATATATCGAATATATGTAGTGTATTAAGATTAGGAAATCTATTTTGTAGTATTTTATTTACTTACCATGTATATTTATATCCTATGTATTTATTTATTGTATTTTGCAATTTGTATGCATATTAAATCAAATGTAATATCATAATTACTTATCATATAGTTTAGGGTAATTACATAGTTAGTACATAACTTTAGAAAATTTTAAATTAGTCGTAAAAATATAAAACGCGAATTTAGGGTTTTACAATAAGATCTAAGACCTTCCCCACAACCAGAGTATCACCAATAATAGTGTCATCGTTCAGATACCACACTTGGAGGGAAAGATTAAAGGAGTCTCTAATTTTGCGTACCAGAGGGTGTAACACTAGGGCAAAAAGTAGAGGTCCGAGTGGGTCTCCTTGTTGCACCCCTTGGTGCGACCACAAGATGTGTTCCCCATAATAAAGTCTAGCTGGGCTGGAGTAGCAGAATTCCACCCAGCGTGAAATAGCAGGGCAACGAAGGCGAACCTTCTGTAACATAAACTCCCGTTCCACCAAATTAAAGGCGTTTTTGAAATCCACCAGCAACATCGAAAGACCCACCTTATCCCCACAGTCTTCAAGGAACCGATTCATAGCGTGAAGAATAGCCTCCCCTCCTCCAGACACCCCAATGCCGAACTGTAGATCGTTCAAATAACCATCTAAAGAATTACCAATCAAGGAAGCACCAATCTTGGATACTAAGCGCCTCCAGATGGTCCCCACAGCGATGGGACGGATACCACCTCCTGGCTTGATCAGCGGTGTGAGGGGAGCACTAGCAATGTATTCACCCAACGCCCTGGGGCATTGGCCACCGAGAAACAGATTCACTACTTGGGAGATAGAGGCAATTAACTCATCCGAAACAGCCACATCAGCACCACTCAAACAGTCCAAAAGGTGTTGGGCACGCAAACCATCTCGACCGCAAGAGGTACCACGGGGGAAACTCTTAATCATATCAAGAACCACATCAGGAGATGCAATGAGGTTATGATGATCAATCGGTATATCCGGCCGAGCAGGAGCAGACTTGAAGGGATGTTTAGCTTTAAAGTCCTCGAGAGTGGAATCATTATAAGGAGCAACAACTGAAGAGGAAAGAACTCTGACAGCCGCAGAATATTGACCATCACAAATCTTCCTCTTACATTGCTTGACATTACGCTCACCTAGATCCAAGGAACCCTCATCAATATTAGACCATGCAGGGGAGGGTTCGGTTAAAACCTCTCTAACAAGCTGCAAACTACCCCCAGACGTACCCCAAGAGCGAATGGCATTAGCGATGTATTCTTCTTGGCGTTGGCGTTTAACAACAGACCTGCACTCCATGTTACTCCTCGGGCAAAAGGTTTTAAGGAGACAGATAGGCAGGACTAACAAGCTAACCCAATAAGAAATGTCCTAAGGTGTGCAGATCACCTTATCGAGGGCTCCTTTCAATACGCGAGAGAATCCCAACCGACACTTAGGAGGGATGGATTTGACCGTGTGCAACCCTTTAGAGAGCAAGGTGTCCAGTAAGTGTAGATCAAAACCATCATGCTCCGCCAATACCGAATCCTCACCACGAGCAATTTAAACCGAAGAAGGGACTTGTGGTTTGGCAAGATCAAACAACACAAACCTAACGACACCATCGCCACAATCAGGGGGTGGCACAAAATCAGGTCCATGCCGAAATTTCGACCGAAGAGTATGCGTCTTAAAACAATTTCCACATAACCAAAGTCCCATACGTTTCAACGTGACCTCAGCCGCCTCAAAAACGGCAAGGTTAGTAGCCAAGGAAAGTTTGGTGGTGGCCAACGCATCCTCACTGAAATGACGATCCCGAAGATGAGTGATCAACGAGGTTTTGGTGAGTCCATTTCCATTACCATCCTGACAACCACTTAAACCCGCGAAAGGACAATGAAATCGTATGATTGCCATAGAAAAGGTTATCCCTTTTTTTTTTTTTTTTTTGCCCCCAAAATGCAGTCAAAACGCAGTGTGCCTCAAACCCCAACCAAATGAGTCAAACCGCAAAGCCCAAAAACAAAACGCAAGGCCCCACTCACTTGTTTAAATCAAAATGCAAACCACAGGCAAATGAGACAAATCGCAAAGCAAAAAACAAAACGCAAAGCCCCACTTCACTTGTTTAAAAGTAAGGTCCACGAAGCAAACAACACGCAAAGCCTTATCAACTCTGAAAAGCAACCAGACATGGGGCCCCTGAAGAAAATAGCAAGAAGGGTGGGGCCCACTGATCAAAATGCAACCCGGATTTATCCAGCGGACAAAACACCAGGTCGTACAAATCTAGGTCAAATTGCAACCAAGAGAAACAACAACCTTCGCAAGATGATGTCCAAGGGGTTAAAAAACGAGCCCGCAACCAAGCCAACAGCAAAAAAAAGGGAAAGAGAAGAGAAGGGTTTCAAGGTAGAAACCCCAAAATTCCGAACCCAAGTGAAGAAAGAAAAGAAGCCCAACTAAGATGTTGGGTAAATGATGTAATAGGGGTGTTAGATCATATCGTTGGTGTTGCCATGTGAAAAGACGAACAGGGAGACGGTGATCCGAGGAAGACGATGAACAGCTTGTTCATCACCAATTTGCCCACACAAACTCACCAATTATTATTATTATTATTATTATTATTATTTTTATTTTTTATTTTTTATATTAACATCACTTTATTAGGAACAAATAGGATTTATAAGAAGTTAGTAGGGAGCCGAGATACTAATTGGGCTCCCACTCCTCTAGCTATAGAAAAGCTAATACTATTAAAAATATGGGCAGCAGCACGTGCTCCAATGTATTGAGTCATCGAAAACTTTCGAATACGCTTCAATAGAGTCATAGCGTCCTTATCAAGTTCCCCAAAAGAAGAGAAAGAGAAGGGGAGGAACCCATATCCCATACATGCGCAATTGGCCTCATACTTGACGCGTTTACGTTGTGCCGCCTCAATCACCGCACGACCCGGCACGAAATCAACCATACCAGTTTGCGTCATGGGCGATGATCCAGTCAAATCAACGCATACATCAAGTCCTCCATCCCACGAGTAGAGCAACACATCAGCAGGACGTAAAGATTTGTCCCGTTCACCACAAAGTCCAATGTCAACCTCTTTACGAGCCGAAACCCCAGATCGAGAACATATGTCAGCAAGAACATCACGAACCATGTTATGCCGATGTTTATTATTATTATTATTATTATTATTATTATTATTATTATTATATATTATTATTATTATTATTATAGTTATTATTGTTATTGTTATTGTTATTGTTATTGTTATTATTATTATTGTTATTGTTATTGTTATTATTGTTATTGTTAATATTGTTATTGTTATTGTTATTGTTATTGTTATTATTATTGTTATTATTATTATTGTTATTGTTATTATTATTATTATTATTATTATTATTATTGTTTTTGTTATTATTATTATTATTATTGTTGTTGTTGTTGTTGTTGTTGTTGTTGTTGTTGTTATTGTTATTGTTATTGTTATTGTTATTGTTATTGTTGTTATTATTGTTATTGTTATTATTGTTATTGTTATTGTTATTGTTATTGTTATTATTATTGTTATTATTATTATTGTTATTGTTATTATTATTATTATTATTATTATTATTGTTTTTATTATTATTATTATTATTATTATTATTATTATTATTGTTGTTGTTGTTGTTGTTGTTGTTGTTGTTGTTGTTGTTGTTATTGTTATTATTGTTATTGTTATTGTTATTATTGTTATTGTTAATATTGTTATTGTTATTGTTATTGTTATTATTATTGTTATTATTATTATTGTTATTGTTATTATTATTATTATTATTGTTATTATTATTATTGTTATTGTTATTGTTATTGCTTATTATTATTGTTATTATTATTCTTGTTGTTGTTGTTATTGTTATTGTTATTGTTATTGTTATTGTTATTATTGTTATTATTATTATTATTATTATTATTTTTTTATTTTAATAATAATAAAATTTTCATTAAACTTGAAAACTTTTACATAAAGTTGGATGGGAGTCTAGACACACGTTGTGCTCCCATTCCTTTCTGAATACAAAAGCTAACTCTATGAAAGATAAAAACACCACTTTTAACATTATTTGAGTGGCTATTAGCGATAGACTTAATACGTGAAAGGGTGTTCAAAGCCTCTGTATCAAATTCCCCGAACGTGGAAAAGGCAAAGGGTATGAACTTGTATCCATTGTCCTCACATTTGGATGCATACTTTCTATTTTTCTTCTCCACCGCATTGTGCAAGGCTACCCCAGGAGCCCATGAAATCGCCCCAATACCAGTAAATGGAGAGATGACAATCACATCCAAACATGCATCTTTACCTTGAAGCCAACTAAATAATAACAAGTCTGCAGGACGTAGCTCCTTCCCATCCTCCGATAGGAACCCCATAGGAGCTTCCTTTCGCACCATGATCCCAACCTTAGAACAGATATTATTATTATTATTATTATTATTATTATTATTATTATTATTATTATTATTATTATTATTATTATTATTATTATTATTATTATTATTATTATTATTATTATTATTATTATTATTATTTTTTATAAAACCAACTCTATCATTAGAAACATGGAAAATTACATAAAGTTGGAGGGGAGTCTAGACACAATCTGTGCTCCCACTCCTTTCTGAATACAAAAACTAACTCGATGAAAAATAAAAGCACCACTCTTAATATTATTTGAGTGGCTGGTGGCAATAGACTCAATACGAGAAAGTGTATTCAAAGCTTCCACCTCGAATTCCCCAAACGTAGAAAAAGCGAAAGGAACGAACTTGTATCCATTGTTTTCACATTTGGACGCATACTTCTTCTTCTTCTTTTCCACAGCATTACTCAAAGCTACCCCAGGAGCCCATGAAGTCGCCCCAGTACCAGCAAATGGAGAGACCCCAGTCACGTCCACACATGCATCCTTACCTTGGAGCCAATTGAATAATAACAAATCTGCAGGGCGTAATTCCCTCCCTTCCTCTGAAAGAAACCCCATTGGAGCCTCCTTGCGCACCATGATCCCCGCCTTGGAGCATATATCAACAAGGATATCACGCACCAGATTATGCCTGAACTTTACTCCCACTTCACTAGAGCAGTGGACCGCGTGATCTCCCCATCGGTCCATGCGATGCACATTGCAACTAGGGCATAGGCTACCTTTAGAGAACATAGGGACCGTGAGCCTGTAACATAACACAGACCGGAATTGGCGATGATTCATTCTCTGTCCCGACCCGTCAATAGGGATGGTGAAAAGAAAATCTTGTGCATGTGGGGCGCGAATACTACTGAGAATAGCTACCTGTCTTGGACTTAACGAGTACTTGGACACAAGGTCTTTATCAACGACACCAAAGTAGCACTTCGCCAAGGTTTTCATCATTTGGGGGGCAGAAGCGTTATCGATAACGGAGAGAAAGTCTGTGTTGCAAGTATTGTTGAAAGTATCCAGAGCATGCTGAAAAGAAAGGCCTTGGGAGGCAATACCTGTTTTGGACAGTATCTTATCCTGTAGATCGCTCGTTTGCATGCGAGAGGCAAGAAAAGCATATTGGATAATATCTCCCGCGGAAAGGATTCCCAGTCCACCAAGCTTTATTGGGAGAGTAGCCAGCCGCCACTGCCAATCACCAAAGCCCGGCCCTGAAGCAGTCACAATCTTCTCCAAAGTGGCACGTAGCGTCTAATCGAACTGAACTTGGGCCTCCAATAAATACGAGGGGGGGGGGGCATGTCCTCAAAGCGTAAGATAATTTCGCAACTCCTGCACAATTACGCAACAGGAGAAGCTCACATTGAGGATCATTTAGTTTATTAATTGCCTCCATTAAAGATATGGTTTTAGAAACCCTTTTTGAAGCCAAATCCCGACAAAAACTTTCATCCAAGCTAACAGAACCACCCAGAAGTTTGACACCATTAAGCGGGCGAGCGATATTCATAGGAAACACACCCTCTGCTCTGCTTCTAGGATCCTCTACAGGCCAGAAGAGTTCAGTCTTATCAACATTCAAAACCAAACCACGAGCCGGGCCCTCTGTCCTGATAATGTCAAGTGTCTTGGCGACCATGAGGGTATCTCCAACAATATTACCATCATCAAGATACCAAGCCTGGAGGGTAAGCTCGCAAGACTGATTAATAGTGTGAACCAAAGGGTGCAAAGCTAGGGCAAACAATAAAGGGCCTAACGGATCCCCTTGTTGGACCCCTTGACATGACCAAAGGATAGAGTCATCATAATAAAGCCTAGCAGGTCGTGCATAACAAAACTCAACCCAGGGGGCAATGGAAGGGCATCGCACCCTAGCTTCCTGAAGTAAGACACTCCTATCGACAAGATTGAAGGCATTCTTAAAATCCACCAAAAGCATAGAAAGCCCAACCTCGTTACCTTTAGACTTAATGAGCCTATTCACAGAATGGAGAATAGCCTCACAGCCCCTAGGAACGCCAACACCAAATTGAAAGTCCTGTAAATAAGTATTCATAGTGTTACCAACAGACGAAGAAGCAACCTTAGAAACAAGCCTTCTCCATACAGTACCAACAGCAATAGGGCGTATACCACCACCAGGCTTGACTAAGGGAGTCAAGGGGGTACTAGCATTAGAAAATCACAGGATTTACAAGAAATTAGTGGAGAGCCGAGATATTAACTGGGCCCCCACTCCTCTGGCTATAGCAAAACTAATCCTACTGAAATTTTTATAAAACATCACTTCATTAGAAAATCATAGGATTTACAAGAAATTTGTGGGGTGCCAAGATATTAACTGGGCCCCCACTCCTCTGGCTATAGCAAAACTAATCCTACTGAAAATATGATCAGCAGCACGTACTCCAATATCCTGAGTCACCGAGAAACTTCGGATACGTTTTAATAAGGTTACCGCATCCTTCTCGAGTTCTCCCAAGGAAGAGAATGAGAAGGGGAGAAACCCATATCCAATGTCCGCGCATTTAGCCTCATACTTGACACGTTTATATTGTGCGGCATCGACCACAGCAAGACCAGGTACAAAATCAACCATATTAGTTTGCGCCAAGGGAGATGACCTTGTCAAATTGACACATGTGTCCTGCCCGCCGTCCCAAGAATAGAGCAACATATCAGCTGGACGTAAGGTTATGTCCCTTTTCTCCATAGAGCCCAATGTCAACCTCTTTACGAACCGAGATCCCCGACCGAGAACATATATCAACAAGGGTATCACGCACTATGTTATACCGATGTATTATTATTATTATTATTATTATTATTATTATTATTATTATTATTATTATTATTATTATTATTATTATTATTATTATTATTATTATTATTATTATTATTATTATTATTATTTTTTATTATTATTTTTTTTAATAATAATAATAAACATGATAAATTTTACATAAAGTTGGATGGGAGTCTAGACACAAGTTGTGCTCCCACTCCTTTCTGAATACAAAAGCTAACTCTATGAAAGATAAAAACACCACTTTTAGCATTATTTGAGTGACTATTGGCAATAGACTTAATACGTGAAAGTGTGTTCAAAGCCTCTGTATCGAATTCCCCAAACGTAGAAAAGGCAAAAGGTATGAACTTGTATCCATTGTCCTCACATTTGGATGCATACTTTCTATTTTTCTTCTCCACAGCAGTGTGCAAGGCTACCCCAGGAGCCCATGAAGTCGCCCCACTACCAGCAAATGGAGAGATGCCCGTCACATCCAAGCATGCGTCTTTACCTTGAAGCCAATTGAATAATAACAAATCTGCAGGTCGTAGCTCCTTCCCATCCTCCGAAAGGAACCCCATAGGAGCCTCCTTACGCACCATGATCCCAACCTTAGAGCAAATATCCATAAGAATATCACGCACCAGATTATGCCTGAACTTCACACCCACTTCACTGGAGCAATGGACCGCATGATCCCCCATATGTCCATTCGATGCACATTACAACTCAGGCAGAGACTACCTTCAGAGAACATAGGTACGGTAAGCCTATAACACAACACTGATCGGAATTGGCGATGGTTCATCCTCTGACCCAAGCCGTCAATAGGGATGGTGAACAGAAAATCCTGTGCATGTGGGCCACGTATACAACTTAGAACAGCGACCTGTCTTGGACTTAGCGAGTACTTAGAAACAAGGTCTTTCTCAATGACACCAAAATAACACTTTGCCAAGGTTTTCATCATTTGGGGGGCAGAAGTGTCATTGTTGACAGCGAGAGCTTCTATGTTACACGTAGTGTTGAAAGTATCAAGAGCATGTTGGAACGAAGGACCATAGGAGAAATTACCAGAACTATGGAGAAGCTTGTCTTATTATTATTATTATTAGTATTATTATTATTATTATTATTATTATTATTATTATTATTATTATTATTATTATTATTATTATTATTATTATTATTATTATTGAGTCTTAAAATAACGAATTTCGCTTGTTTATATTTTGTTACTTTGAAGAAAATAAGTTGTGTATTAAATAAATATATGGCTGCGTTGGTAAGCCCTGTCGATCAATGGGTTGGAATTAGCCGCAACGAGGAAAGTAGTAAGACGGCCGTACCACCATGATATGGGGGTGTTCTCGTAGAACATATATCTAGTTAATTGTACACATTAGATTCTTAAATTTAACAACATAGAAACAAACTTTATTCATTATGAATAAGATTTCAAGACTATTAAATCGAAAAGGTGGTTCTTCTTCCGATATTGAAGACGAACAGGATCATAGTAATTCATTATAAATATCTATATCTAATATAGAAAATAGTTTACAAAACTGGAGTATACCAAAGCAAAATGTTAAAACTATATATGAAATAGGATCTTTTGATTGTTTTCAAAGTTATTCGATTAAAACAACAGAAAAAACATTATATTTAGTTCAAAATCAACAAAGTATAAGATTATTTTCTGAAAAGGCAATTAGAGAACATAGAAAGAATTATAAATTTTTACATATAGGATTAATTCAAATAGCTATAAAACCTTTAACTAGATTAGGAATTGATGTTCCTACACTTATTGTATTAAGAGATGCTAGACTAGAAAATTTTAAGCAATCATTATTAGCTTTAGCTGAGTCTAATATATGCAATGGTCCAATGTATTTTAATTGTTATCCAAATTATACAGTATCATTGTTTGACAGAAATATTTTAGATGTTTTAACTTTAAATATAAAAACAAATAATTTAGAAATAAAAGAAGGGTCAGATCCATTAGTAGTTATATATAGAGTTCATTATAAAACTATGACTACTACTATAGAACCTAGAGCTAAACTTAAGTCACCAAAAGATGAAACATTAATTTTTGATGCAAATTTCGAAACTTCTAATGTATGTATACCTAAGAGATTAAAATGGAGTGAAATTACACAAAATCAAATATGGAAATTAGAAGAATTAGCTCAACCCAAACCCCTAAAATTAAATAAAGAAGTATCTAATATTATAGAACATACTGATGAAAATATAGAAATAATTTTTGGATCAGGAAGACATTCTACTTATATACCTGAAACCTCTAATTCAGATGAAAAAATATATAACATTAGGAGAACTCAATCTATGAAATTTAAGGGAGTTGATTTTAATAGGTCGATACCTCAACCTTTATATGAAGATGATAATAAAAGCAATGATACATATAATCCAACTAAGTCAGAAGTCGAATATTACAAAGAGGAACAATTATGAGTGATACCAAGTCACAAATTAGAAATAATAAAAATAGAGCAATTATTAATTATCCTAAAGAGTTATATAAAAGAGCAAAAGTGATAAGAATGGAAATAAAATTTGTAGAAAAATGGAAAAAGGAATGACAGTTATATATTAGTTGCGGTACTTTAAGATTTTATGATATAAATTGGAGTATAAAAGTATTAAAAGATAATTTAAAAGTAAATCAAAGTGAGATAAGAGAAGCAAGATCAAAATTAGTTATTTGTTAAAATGAGTTTATATCAATACGAACTAAAAAGAAAAATAAAACATTATCAGGAATCTATTTTAATAAATACGAATAATATAATTTCTCTTAAAGAAGATTTATCAATTAATAATTTTATAAGTCATCTAGCTCATTTAATTTTAATAAAAGAATTCACTAACAACAATATTAAATTAAAGGTAAAGTTAAATAAAGTCAAAAGGTTGATACACTAATCATGGAAACATCAAGTGTTGAATTTAAGATGGAAATAACTTATTTAAAAGATGAGATGTTTAATGACTATAATAATGAAAAATTAGTTTGGTATTATTTAACGTTCGATAAAAGAGAAAGACTATTACATGAAGTTGAATGGCAATTATATATAATCAATAATGAAGAAAATATTATATTTTTCTCATGGTTAGAATTATACTGTATAGAAAACAATATAGAATTTCCTTTTAGAGAAAAAATTGAAGTAACTACAAATATAAATAAAACATATACAAATTTAGAAACAAAAGAAGAAGAAATAGGAATACATCCACCCTACAATGATATAATAATTAAAACGGGAAATAATGAATATGTAGGAATGTCGTTATCTAAAAGAATTGAAGATGGTAAAAAATCATTGTCAAATATAATTAATCAAAATAATTATACTAACGAAATGTTAAATACTATAGGACAACAACTAAATAGAATAGAAAATAATAATGATAATAATAGCAATAAAAGGAGGTAGCTAGTACCTCAAAATCAAATGAAAAGATAGAAGAAAATCCTATATTCATTCCATATAATATAGACGCACCAATAAACTTAGGAAAACAAAATAATATATTAAGAGAAATAGAAGAAAGATTATCTAAATTTCATATAAATGAAAAGATTAGTGTTATAAATAAAGATATATCAGATGATAATATATCAGAAATAGAAGAGCAGTTTAATACAATTGAAGTAAATAAAATAAGGTATAATCCATACACTTCAAATAACACATATACTCCAAGAGTAGAAACAAGAAATTATTATCCTAGACCATCACCACCTGATTTACAATATGAAGAAAGACATACATTAGTACAGTCAAAATATGATGGTACATCATTATATGAATGGAATATTGATGGTTTAACAGAATATCATATATTAAATATACTACAAGAAATGATTATGGCATCTAATGCATATAAATTACATAAAACTTCAGAACATAAAGTAGCTTCTATGATAATATCTGGATTTACAAGTACTTTAAAAGGATGGTGGGACTCTTATATAACAGTACAAGTTAAGTCAACAATATTTAATGCAAAGAAAACTATAGTTAAAACAGAAAATGGTCAACAAATGCAAAGTGAAGTAGATGATATAGTAAACACTTTATTATTTGCTATATTAAAAAGTTTTGTGGGAAATCCAACCGCATATCAAGAAAGAAATTCACTTATATTACTCAATTTAACTTGTAGGAAATTACAAGATTTTAGATGGTATAAAGATGTATTTTTAGCTAAAGTTATGACTAGACCAGATTGTGGTCAAGCATATTGGAAAGAAAGATTTATAGCTGGATTACCAAAATTATTTGCTGAAAGAATAAGAAATAGATTAAGTAATGAATATAATAATATGATACCATGGGGAGAATTAACTTATGGAGAAATACTAATAAATTATGTAAATCAAGAAGGTTTAGTTATATGCTCAGATTTAAAATTAAAAGCTAAAATAAAGAAAGAAGGCATTAATAATATGAAAGAATTAGGAAATTTCTGTGAACATATGGTTATGAACCATTAAAATTACCATCAAACAATTCTAGAAGAAATAAAAAGGAATATAGAGTTAGAAAATATAGAAAACCTAATAGAAAATATAAACAATATGAAAATCAATATGAAAAGAAAAATAAATATAAAAGAAATAAGAGAATTTCATTTAATAAAGAAAATAAATATAAAGATACAATAATATGTTATAAGTGTGCAAAACAAGGTCATACGTCAAAGAATTGTTATACTAAAAAAAAGATAAATGAATTAAATATATCTGACGAAGTTAAAGATCAAATTATTAAAATTATGATTAATGAAGATTCAAGTGATTCTGATATTTCAGATTACGAAGAAAATGATTTAAATATAGTAGAAAATGATTCTTCTGATTCTAGTAGCGAATCTAAGGAATGTGAATGTATAGGAAATTGTACATGTGATTATAAAGAAATAAATACTATAACTAATGAAAGTGAAGAGGTAAAAATATTAATGGAATTAATGAGTAAAATTGAAGATAGATATAAAGAAAGTTTATCTAGATAGATTAAAAGAACAATTAAAAGATAAAAATGCCAAAGAAACTCTAGAGATTGATAATATACAAGAATATAATTTTAACGAAATATGTCAAAGATTTCATAAAGAAACAAAGAAGATAACAATTTCAGAATTACAAGAAGAATTAAATACAGTAAAAACAGAAATAACAATATTAAAACAAAAGGTAAAAAATTTAGAAGAAAATAAAAAAGAAAATAAGAATAAAGGAAAATTAGAAGAAGGAACTTCTAAAGAAAATCCTGATAAAGAATCTACAATAAATCATATACAAAGTATTAGTACTCAAAGATGGTATACAAAATTAAATATTGTTGTAAATGGAGAATTTAAATTATCATTAATAGCTCTACTTGATTCTGGAGCAGATTGAAATTGTATACAAGAAGGATTAATTCCAATAGAGTACTATGAAAAGTCTTCACAAATATTATCTACAGCCAGTGGATCTAAATTGATTATAAGTTATAAATTATCTAATGTACATGTATGTAAAGATACTTATTGTTTCAAAACACCTCTTATATTAGTAAAAAACCTGAGCTCTCAACTTATATTAGGACAACCTTTTATAACCCAGTTATACCCTATTTCTTCTATAAGTGAAAAGGGACTTACTACTAAAATATTGGGCAAAGAAATTACATTCGAATTCATTTCCCCATTAATAACTAGAGAAATAAATTTATTAGAAAATAAAAAGAAACATGTTAAATATTTAGTAAATGAAATAAGTAATAAAAGAGTAGAAGAACAAGTACAAAGTAGTATTATACAAAATAAAATAAAACAATTAGAAGAAAATTTTAAGAATAATGTGTGTGCAACTATACCAAATGCATTCTGGAAAAGAAAACAACATATAGTTGAACTACCATATATTAAAGAATTTAATGAAAAGGATATTCCTACAAAGTCTAAATCTATACATATGTCTCAAGAATTAGAACAACATTGTAAGAAAGAAATACAAGAATTATTAGACAAAAAGCTTATAAGATCCTCTAAATCACCATGGTCTTGTTCGGCCTTTTATGTTATTAATAATGCTGAAATTGAAAGAGGAGCACCAAGGTTAGTTATAAATTATAAGCCTTTAAATAAAGTATTAGAATGAATTAGATATCCTATATCAAATAAAAGAGATTTATTAAAAAAATTATATGATTCAAAAATATTTTCAAAATTTGATATGAAGTCTGGATTTTGGCAAATTCAAATTGAAGAAAAGGATAGATATAAAACAGGATTCAATGTACCTTTTGAGCATTATAAGTAGAATTTAATGCTTTTTGGATTAAAAAATGCACCTTCTGAATTTCAAAATATAATGAATGGTATTATAAATCCTATAAATAACTTTTCTATAGTTTATATAGACGATGTTCTTATATTTTCCAAAAATATAGATCAACACTTTAAGCATTTAAATATATTTTATGACATCATATATAAAAATGGATTAGCAGTCTCTCCTACAAAGATAAGTTTATTTAAAACAGATGTACGATTTTTAGGACATAATATAATTTTGGGAACCATTAAGCCTATAGAAAGAAGCCTAGAATTTTCAAACAAATTTCCAGATGAAATTAAGGATAAAAAACAATTACAAAGATTTTTAGGATGCCTAAACTATATTCATGATTTCTTTAAAGATTTAGGAATTATATGTAAGCCACTATATGATAGATTAAAAAATAATCCTAAACCATGGACTGAGGAACATACAAATATAGTTAAACATATAAAAGAAAAAATAAAACATTTACCATGTTTAAATATACCTCATCCTGAAGCAAGTCTTATAGTTGAAACAGATGCTAGTGATTTAGGTTATGGTGGTATATTAAAGCAAAAATTAAAAGATGACACAAAAGATCAATTAGTTAGATATTTTTCAGGTTCTTGGAATGATACTCAGAAAAATTATTCCACTATTAAAAAAGAAATATTAAGTATAGTTTTAAATATTAAAAAATTTGAAGATGATTTGTATATTAAGCCTTTTTTATTACGAATTGATTGTTTATCGGCAAAATATGTTTTAGAAAAAGATGTAAAAAATTTGATTTCTAAACAAGTTTTCGCCAGATGGCAAGCTATACTATGTAACTTTGATTTTACAATTGAATTTATTAAAGGAGAAAACAACTCCTTGCCAGATTTCTTATCAAGAGAATTTTTACAGGGAATATGAGTTCAAAAAAAAAATCTCTATACCAAAACCAAAAATCCTATCTCCATCCGCTTCTCCATCATCTATATCTCAGAACAGATTTATACTACTCAGTCCTTATTATGCCAGATCAAGACCCACTTATTCAGCCTTGGCTTATTTACAAAACATATCTCCTCAAAGTTCAAAGTCACCATCAACTATATCTTCATCCAATACTTCAAGACCAGAAACCCAAACAAATCCACATAGACAAGTTATAAAGATTCTTGAGCCTATAGAGGAAAAGAAATTAAACCAAAGTTTCAAAGCCTTGATTGAATTTTTATACCCCAAGAACACTCATTTTTATAATAACGATTATCAAACTCGTGATTATTACGAGGAAATTCTTATAGAAAGCAAGTCCATTGATTTACGTCACACTTATAGTACAGAAATTGAAGGTCAAATTGATTTTAGCAAAGTTAGAATTTTAAAGGTTTTATCTCTGGAAGATTGGGGAAACAAACCTTATACTAATAAAGTTTTAGCAAGAAACCCAGAATACCCAGTCTATAATTATTATGATTACCAAGAAGCATGGTCAAAAGCATTTTTATTAAGAAATCATAATCATACTTGGTTTTTCCGATTCACTGAAGAATTCTCAAACAGATATCCAAGATGGTTTGTTAGATGGTTCAAGTATATGGGAAGTATTTCAGAAATCTTTCCTCCAAAAGTTTTAGAAGGTTATAATAAGTATAAATCAATGTCTTCTCAAGAAAGTGCACCTCCTTTTGAGTACACTTTGCAGTTTACAATTATATTCAAAATTCCATGGATTATGTCATTTACTTATAAAAAACAAGAAGCCGAAGGAACATCTCCACCATTATTGATAAGGGAATTTAGTGCTAAATGGTGGAAACAAGTCAATGAAGAGCAAGCTAATATTAAAGCAGTCATAGCATATCACAACAGTCTTATAAAGAAGTCACCAAGTCCATCTATATCAAAAGCTCCTATAACTGATGAAGACGCTATAAAAAGAATCCAGGCTTGCACGTCTAAAGAAGAAATACAAAGAATTTTAAATGAAGTTAAAAGATCTCCAGCTTCAAGTGAAGAAGTGATCCAAGTTTCTCAAGACCCATACGATGACGAATTCTAAAGACTTATATTCAAAAATGTAAAATAAAATGTAAATTTAATACATTGTGGCTTTATAGTAAAGAAGTAATGTAATAATAATAGCGAAGGCCCCTATCAGGGGATATTGTCAAGACATGGCTGCTACCAATTTTCAAAAAGAAACAGTGAAAAAATTATTAAAGGAAGACAGCTCAAAAGTTGAAAAATTATTAGAAGACGACAAGAGATATAGGGACAGCTCAGTCCTCTATAATTGAAGACAGATCAGCATTTTATAATTGAAGATTTTACTGGAAAATGTCCGTTACACAAGAATGGCTACCGGCAATAATCGACTATAAAAAGAAGGCTCATTTCGAGTTCAAGACAGACTTTCTTTTATGAAAAATAAACAGTCTCTTGTATTATCAACTTCTCAATGTTCCAAAACCTTAGATGTCCAAATTGTTATATCTCCAAATTCTATAGTCCAGTCGGATTTTATATAACAAGATCCCTGTATAAATTCAGAAGTTATCAATAAAGGTATTTTATTTTAAAATCTCTTTTCAATGCCATGTTTTTATTTATTATCTTACTTTGCTTCATATATACTGTCATCTTCCATATATTAATTAAAATCTTAAACAAATTAAGATCATATTTTTAAGTAAAGCGATCCTGAAATCAAATGGTATGATCTTAATTTGTTTAAGATTTTAATTAATATATGGAAGATGATAGTATATATGAAGCAAAGTAAGATAATAAATAAAAACATGGTATTGAAAAGAGATTTTAAAATAAAATACCTTTATTGATAACTTCTGAATTTATACAGGGATCTTGTGATATACAATCAGACTGGACTATAGAACTTGGAGATATAACAATTTGGACATCTAAGGTTTTGGAACATTGAGAAGTTGATAATACAAGAGATTCTTTATTTTTCATAAAAGGATGTCTGTCTTGAACTCGAAATGAGCCTTCTTTTTATAGTCGATTTTTGCCGGTAGCCATCTTGTGTAACGGACATTTGCCAATAAAATCTTTAATTATAAAATGCTGAGCTGTCTTCAATTATAGAGGACTGAGTTGTCCCTATATTTCTTGTCGTCTTCTAATAATTCTTCAACTTTTGAGCTGTCTTCCTTTAATAATTTTTTCACTGTTTATTTTTGAAAATTGGTAGCAGCTATGTCTTGACAATATCCCCTGATAGGGGCCTTCGCTATTATTATTACATTACTTCTTTACTATAAAGCTACAATGTATTAAATTTACATTTTATTTTACATTTTTGAATATAAGTCTTTAGAATTCGTCATCGTATGGGTCTTGAGAATCTTGGATCACTTCTTCACTTGAAGCTGAAGATCTTTTAACTTCATTTAAAATTCTCTATATTTCTTCTTTAGACGTGCAAGCCTGGATTCTTTTTATAGCGTCTTCATCAGTTATAGGAGCTTTTGATATAGATGGACTTGGTGACTTCTTTATAAGACTGTTGTAATATGTTGTGACTGCTTTAATATCTGCTTGCTCTTCATTAACTTGTTTCCACCATTTAGCACTAAATTCCCTTATCAATAATGGTGGAGATGTTCCTTCGGCTTCTTGTTTTTTATAAGTAAATGACATAATCCATGGAATTCTGAATATAATTGTAAACTGCAAAGTGTACTCAAAAGGATGTGCACTTTCTTGAGAAAACATTGATTTATACTTATTATAACCTTCTAAAACTTTTGGAGGAAAGATTTCTGGAATACTTCCCATATACTTGAACCATCTAACAAACCATCTTGGATATCTGTTTGAGAATTCTTCAGTGAATCGGAAAAACCAAGTATGATTATGATTTCTTAATAAAAATGCTTTTGACCATGCTTCTTGGTAATCATAATAATTATAGACTGGGTATTCTGGGTTTCTTGCTAAAACTTTATTAGTATAAGGTTTGTTTCCCCAATCTTCCAAAGATAAAACTTTTAAAATTCTAACTTTGCTAAAATCAATTTGACCTTCAATTTCTGTAACTGTGACGTACATCAATGGACTTGCTTTCTATAAGAATTGCCTCGTAATACTCACTAGTTTGATAATCGTTATTATAAAAATGGGTGTTCTTGGGGTATAAAAATTCACTCGGCTATCTCCTATCACGCAGATGGCAGATGTTGTATTTTCACTTGGCTATTTCCTATCACGCGATATATTTTTTACGAGGCTGATGAACCTCTTATCGAATACTTGAATGACGATGGTCAATCTATTGAGCCTAAGTGGTAGTTTATAATCTATGTGTATTTTTATAAGTATATGATATTGTTTGAATTGGTTGTTATAATGATTTGATTTTTTTTTTTTTAAACCGATCATCCCAATGGTTCTGGTAAACGGAAGTGAAGGAACAGGGATTGGATGTAGTTTGTTTATTCCAAATTACAATCCACGAGACATTATTGCTAACCTAAAACGCCTACTGCGTGGTGAAGCAATGATGGCCATGGATCCATGGTATAAAGGATTCACCACAATAGGAAATGTGTACGAAATAGAGGACGAGAAAGCTCTTTCGATCACTGAACTCCCAGTACGGAGGTGGACTCGGGAATACAAGGAATTTTTGAAGGCAGCACAGTATGGGAGGAAGTACCAAACACCTTTCATTAAGGTAAATTAACAAGTTTTAAATAGTTAACACGTATATTGTATTTTTATTTTATTATCATTATATGTTCTTTTTGCAGGCTTACACGGCTCACAATGATAAGACTATTGTGGATTTTAAAATTAGCATGAGTAAATATCAAATGAACACAGCAAAACGAGAGGGGATCTCGAAAAAATTTAAGCTAACAACTACATTAAGCACAGCTAACATCTATCCGTTTGATGCAGATGGTGCAATAAAGAAGTATGACACCCCTAGACAAAGTAAGTACGATATCCAAGAACAAAATTGATCTATACTCTTAATTTGTTCACTGACTGTTCATGTTCTTTCTATGTACACAGTTCTTCAGGAGTTCTTTCTCCTTCGTCTTGAATTTTATAAAGGAAGGATGGTAAGTTTTGGATGTGGCTTCATTTCATTTTGGTGTTTAAGACTGTACTAATCCAAATGTGGTTATGGATAACAGAGCTATCTGCTTGATGAGCTCAAGAAAGTTATATTGCTATTGAAAAACAAAGTGAAGTTTATCGATGAAGTTCTTAAAGGAAATATTGATATCTTAGATAGAGAGGACGATATGATTTGTGCTGATTTAAGGGACAAAGGTTTCACATATTTAACAAAAGAAACAGAACCAACAATTGCAGGAAGGGAAGAATATGGTTACTTTTTGTCTATGCCCGTTGCATTATTCTCAGATAAGAAGATTGAGTAGTTAAAGAAAGAAATGGATGAAAAGAATCAAGAGTTAGATGAGCTCACAAAATTTACTTCTGAGTCTCTATGGCTAAGAGATCTTGAAGCTCTTGAACTCCAACTTGAGGTGAGGAATGAAACCTTGTCTTTGGTAATTTTTTACAGTGACAAGTGATTATATGAACTAATAAAAATATCATTTGCAGGAAGAAAAATCTTCACAGATAGCAGAAGGTAAAACCATTTTTAAAATGATTTATGCATAATATCCGTTTAGTCTTGGCATGTCAAGTTTGTGACTAACATAAGTTGTTAAACAACAGAAGCTCCAAAGAAGAAAGCACCAGCAAAATGAGCTGCAGCCCCATAAAGGGAGGAAGAACAATCTTCACGGATAGCAGAAGGTAAAACCATTTTTAAAATGATTTATGCATAATATATGTTCAGTCTTTAGCATGTCAAGTTTGTGACTAACATAAGTTTTTAAACAATAGAAGCTCCAAAGAAGAAAGCACCAGCAAAACGAGCTGCAGCCGGACTACAAAGGGCGAGCAAGAAGAAACAACAATGTGATTGAGGATCTTGATTTTCAAGATGAAGAGCAGTGATTGAAATATGTGTTTGGTTCTTCTAACTATGAATTTCAAGGTTGGGGATCTACTGCAAAGATGGGTAAAATTAAAAAGTGTAGAAAGCCATTCATAGTGTGACACGTGTCCCCCACTTTAAATTGTACATAAAATCCGCTCAGGGGTAATATGGTCTTTTGACCCATTTTTTCTTTTCCACCTCAAATTTCAAACGCGCATATTTCTTAAATGACAAACTTTTAGAAAAAACCGATCTCACCACAATTTTTAAAATTTGATTCTCTTTAATTTGGTATAAATTTTTTTAATAATTTTGAAACCTTTTTTTTACATATTCATTGGGTCATGATTTTCTTGATGTTTTTGTTATCTTCGACCTTATTTTTTACCTTAAAATTGCCGAATCATAAAATACTTAAAACACAAGTTTTAGATTTTGGCTCACTCTTTACCCAGAATTTTGAATCACTCAAATCCGATATGATATGAGTGAGATATCGCACATTAAAGATGAAGTTTTAGTCATATTTGTTGCGTGTTTGATGAAATGTCTAGCTTGGATTTTTAGTGTTAAAATTACGTTAAATACACTAATTTTTGTACCACAACGCATCATTAATCATTTTATTAATTTAAGATTCAAAAAATGATGTTTTTAATCGTTAATTTTAAAAAAAATGTACATACTGTGTTTTATTGCCTTTTTGACCAATTTAAATTCGAATTAGAAAAATTGTAAAACATAAAAGTTATAGATTTTAGGTCAATCTTTACTCATGTTTTTTATTCACTAAAATCCGATGTTATATGAGTGAGATATCACATGTTTAAAATGACATTTTGTTCATCAGTTACTTTGGTTCATCAATTTTTATTCAGGATTTAGGATTTAAGATTTAGGGTTTTGGGTGATGGGTTGAGGGTTTAGTTCATCAGTTTATAAATAATCAGTTATCAATTGATGATCATTTTTATAGATTATTAGTTCATCAATTGATGAAACAATTTTGTTTAGTTCATCAATTAGTAAGTTTTAGCTATTATGTTATCATAGATTCATCAGTTAGCTTATGCTTTCTTTTTTCTTTTTTTTGTTAATCAACTTTTAGCTATTATGTTATCATAAGTTCATTAGTTTGTTTATTTTAGCTATTATGTTATTATTGGTTCATCAGTTAGTTTTTGTGTGTTATCATAGGTTATAGGTTCATCAGTTAGTTTATGCTTTTTTAGTTGATGACCATTAATTGTTTTTGGTTCATCAGTTATTGACTTTTAGCTATTATGTTATCATATGTTCATCAGTTTATTTATTTTAGCTATTATGTTATCATAGGTTCGTCAGTTAGTTTATTTGTATTATCATAGGTTATAAGTTCATCAGTTAGTTTATGCTTTTTTAGTTAATGAGCATTAGTTGTTTTTGGTTCATCATTGTCCTGTGTTATCTTTCTGGTTCATCAGTTATTGTGCTGTTTTATGTTTTTTGATCATCTAATTGTTACTATTCCCCTCAATTTCTTAACTGATGAACTAAACCCAACACCCAAAACCCTAATCTCAAGAAAAAAAATAAGGAGAAAGTGAAAGTAAATTAAATTAAGAGGGAGTAAAGAAACGGAAAAGATGTAAAGTTGTCTTTCACCCCAAAAGTGGGGTGAAGGTTTTTAATGCAAAATCCTATCACTTTCACTACTTTACTTTCACTTTACTTCCTAACTAAAACTCGAGAACACAACATCACTTTCATTTACTTTGCCTCCTATTACTCAACTTGAGAACACAATGTAAATCCTTAACTGATGTACTAATGAACTAATGTTCATGAATAAAAATTGATGAACAGAGTAACTAATGAACCAACATCATCTTTAACATGTTATATCTCACTTATATGACATCAGATTTTTAGTGAATAAAAAAAATGAGTAAAGATTTACCTAAAATCTACTCCCTCCGTCCCTAAATAAA
This sequence comes from Artemisia tridentata subsp. tridentata, assembly GCA_021014915.2. Lineage (NCBI taxonomy): Eukaryota > Viridiplantae > Streptophyta > Magnoliopsida > Asterales > Asteraceae > Artemisia > Artemisia tridentata. The sequence goes on from CP139504.1 coordinate 199,125,906, forward strand.
TGTCCACTATTAATTTTTTAAGTATTCTCTTTATAACTTTGACCTTAAATTATTTTATTTGTATTATGTAATACTTGATGCAAAATATATGAATAGATTGAGTTTTAAATGTATTTTCATTGATATAATTTTCATCAAGTATTACATAACACAAATAAATTAATTTAAAGAAAAAGTTGAGCAAAAAAGACTTTAAAAGTTAATAGTGGACATTTATTTAGGGACGGAGGGAGTATAATTTTTATGTTTTACAATTTTTTAATTCGAATTTAATATTGGTCAAATTTATGGTCAAAAATGCACTAAAACACAATACGTATATTTTTTTAAAAACATTAACGATTAAAAAATATCACTTTTTGAGTCTTACATTAATAAAATGATTAATGATGCATTTTGGAACAAAAATTAGTGCATTTAGCTCAATTTTAACACTAAAAATCTAAGCTAGACACTTCATCAAACATCTTGTGAGCAACAAATATGAGTAAAACACCATCTTTAATGTGTGATATCTTACTCATATGACATCGAATTTGAGTGATTCAAAAACCTGTGTAAAGAGTGAACAAAAATTTATAACTTTCATGTTTTAAGTTTTTCATAATTCGACATTTATAAGGGTAAAAAATAGGGCCGAAAATGCCAAAAAATAAAGAAAATCAATACTCATTTTATATGTAAAAAATAAAAGTTTGAAATATTTAACAATATTTATACAAAATTAACGATGATTAAATTTTAAAAATTATGGTAAAATCGGTTTTTCGTAAAAGTTTGTCGTTTGAAAGATATTTGCATTTGAAATTTGGGGTGAAATTAAAAAAGGGGTTAAAATGACAAAAATGCCCCTTAACCGAATTTAATAAGAAAAAAGGAGGGAGTGTGTAGGGGACACGTGGCACTAGCTGAATAGCTTTGCAGACCTTTTATTTTTATTCCCTTTCTAGTAGATCGTGACACTGAATTTCAAAAGTGGTGGGAAATATGCTTTGTTATGTGTTGTAATGTTGACTTGCCATTGACTTCATGAATTTCAACTTTGTAGTAGGTATTCTGTAGATTCATTGCTTTTGGACTGCAATTATATCTTCCATTTATTGTCTCTGTTATAGTTTTTTCATTAGTTGTTGTTAACAAAATTTCATAAATAACCTGATTCAACTAAACCTAAAAAATTTCCTCGACTTTGAACAAATTTTATGTATTTATGAAATGAAGTACAAAAAACATAAAATCAAGCTATTCAAGAATAAACGTGTGTGAAGAAAAAGATGTTTTATTTCTTAATTGAATCTTTGAATGTGTTTTAACTTGGGGCAAATTGCACAAAAGTGCATCCAACTTATGCTCAATTTCAATTTAAGGTACTTTACCTTTTTTTTTCTTCAATTTAGTGTACTCAACGTATTTTTTATTGCTATGTAAGACATATAACGGGTTTCCCAATTATTTTATAATGAAAAAATTACATGTTTCGTCCCTATCGTTTATCCCAAATAACATTCGTAGTCCCTATTTCATTTTAATTACGCCAAACATACGTTTTCGTCTGTTTTTATACCTTTTGTCCATTTTTTATATGTTTTCATCAGTTTTTTTACGTTTTCGACCATTTTTACGTTTTCACGTTTTTAAGTTCCGTTTTCGTTTTCGTCCCTTTTATTTTTTTTTTTTTTTTTTTTTACGTTTTCTTTTTCGACGTTGTTTTTCTTCACGTTTTCGTCCTTTTTTAACGTTTTCGTCCCTTTTTTTTGTTTTCGTCTTTTTTTTACGTTTTGTCCTTTTTTTACGTTTTCGTCGTTTTTTACGATTTTCGCCGTCATTCGGTTTTTAACGTTTTCGTCCATTTTTACACTTTCGTTCTTTTTGTTTTATTTTACGTTTTTGTCCCTTTTTTTACGTTTTCGTCTGTTTCTTATTTTCGCTTATTTTACGTTTTGTCCGCTTTTTTTACGATTTCCTCGTTCATTTTTATGCATTTTTATGTTTTGTTGTTTTTTGTTTTTGTTTTTTTTTTTCTTTTTTTTTTGTTTTTTTTAGTTTTTACGTTTTTTCATCTATTTTTAATGTTTTGTTTTTTTTTTTTTTTTTTTTTCCATTTTTGTTCATATAAAAACTGATGAAACCGTATAAAAATGGACTAAAATGTAAAAAAAAAAAAAAAAAAAAGGACGGAAACATAAATAAAGGTCGAAAACACAAGAAAACAGACAAAAAAACAAAAAAATAGACGAAAACGTAAAAAGCGAACGAAAACATAAAAAGCAGACGGAAACGCAAAAAATGGACGAATACGTAAAAAACGAACGGAAATGTAAAAAAATGGCGAATACGTAAAAAACAGACCCAAATGTAAACAACACAGACGAAGACGTAAAAAACAGACAGAAACGTAAAAAAATGAAAAAAAAAGTTAAAAATGCGGGCAAAAATGGAAGAAAACGGGCGATAACGTAAGAAAACGGATGAAAACGTAAAAAAGAACGTACATGTAAAAAAATGGACAAAAACGTTAAAACATGGACGAAAACGTAAAAAGACAGAAGAAAACGTAAAAAATGGACAAAAACGTAAAAAAGACGAAAACTTAAAAAATGGATGAAACGGTAAAAAAGCGAATGAAAACTGAAGAAAACAGGTGAAAACTTAAGAAAATAGACGAAAACGTAAAAAAAGAGATGAAAATGTAAAAAACGATCGAAAACGAAAAAAACTGATGAAAACGTAAAAGAATGGACAAAACGTATGAAAACGTTCAAAAACGGATGAAAATGTATGTCTGACGTAATTAAAATGAAATAGGGACTACGAGTGTTATTTGGGATAAACCATAGGGACGAAACATGTAATTTTTTCGTTATAAAATAACTGAGAAACTCGTTATATGTCTTACATTGCAATAAAAAATAAGTTGAGTACACTAAATTGAAGAAAAAAGGTAGAGTACTTTAAATTGAAATTGAGCATAAGTTGGATACACTTTTGTGCAATTTGCCCTTTAACTTTGAAATCGCTTATTTTTAATGTGGTCCAAACATTCAGCATCAGTGTGTTCATCTATACAAAACAAGCACACACAAATATACAAATAGTTAAAAAGCCTAGGCCAACGCTGGCGAGTGGCTACATGGGTTGTGTGTGTGGTTGTGGAGACGGTAGGGGTGCGTTTAGTTGGGGGGGAAACACATTTGTTTTCTACAAAATGTTTTGTGGAAAACAAGGAAAACAGAGATTGCGTTGAAATCAACGTTTTCCAACAAAATGATTTGCAAAACACAAAATCCCCTATTTCCTAACTTAACAAGGAAAACTACAAAACAAATTTTAGTTGCTTTCCTTGTTTTCCTTTGTAACCCACAACCCTCCTTCCCCTTCTTCAGAATAGAAAATACAAACATAACTAAATGCGTTTTCTATATTTTCAAGTGTTTTGTGGAGATAAATTTCCCTTCCAAATTTTTACAAAACTAGAGATAGAAAACAAGAAATTTTTTTCTCCAACTAAACGCACCCTAGGGGTCCAACGAACATGGTGGTTAAGCAGAGGAAGGTGGTGTTTCAATAGATTGACTGAGAGGGTGTTTGGTTTTGAGCATTTAAGTTTGTATAATCAAACTAAATTGACATATATTTGCATTTATACATGTTTAGATATGTAAATTAGAAGCCACATAGGCAATGACTGATTTAACATAATTATTTGTTCAAAAAAAGATTTAACCTAACTAGACAATAAACAGAAACCCCATACCCCGCCACGGCGGGATTGGGTATGTTGTTGTAGGCAATAAACAGAAACCTAAAAATTCCTGGGAAAGCTCTAAAAAGAAAGGATTCACCCCAATGTTTTGAATACATTAGAGAATGAGAAGATTGAAGAACATGCATCAGAAAGATAGATGAACAACATGTAACAGATTTAAAACCTGAAACTGATGAACGGGTAAGGCGTCAAAGAATTCATGGGCGATAATAATTGTGGGCACTGCATGGAAGAGAAAAAAAAAAAAAAAAAAAAAAAGGGGGGGGGGGGGTCAGAGCAGGAGATAATCAGTAAATGTAATATAAAGAGTTAATTTCATAAATGGTCCCTGTGGTCTGCCGGTTTTAACGGGTTTAGTCCCTAAACTTTTTTTTAACGGATCCAGTCCTTGTGGTTGCGACCCATAACGGGTTTGGTCCCTGAGACTAACTGTCGTTAGTTTTTTCCGTTAGCTAACGACCATTTTCAACAAACATTTGCATCGTTAGTCCTTTATACTAACGACCGTTTATACTTAACTCAATTTTTTTTCCTAAAGAATTTTAAAAAAATGGTTTTCTTATAATTTTTTTTTCTGAATATTTTTAAAATTTATACACTATTTTTATACACGTTTTCAAACACACATTTTTATACACACATTTTTTACACACATGTTTTTATATACATGTTTTTATACATGTTTTTATACACACGTTTTTATATACACGTTTTTATACACACATTTATACACATTTTAATACACATTTTTATACATATGTTTTTTATACACATGTTTTTATACACGTTTTTATACACATTTTTATACACATATTTTTATACATGTTTTTATACACATGTTTTTTATACACATGTTTTTATACACATGCTTTTATACACATGTTTTTATACACACATTTATACGCACATTTATATACACAGTTTTATACACACATTTATATACATATTTTTATACACGTTTTTATACACACATTTATACACACACGTGTGTATAAAAACATGTATAAAAATATGTGTATAAAATATGCGTATAAATGTGTGTATAAAAACTTGTGTATAAAAGTATGTGTATAAAAATATATGTATAAAAAACATGTGTATAAAAACGTGTATAAAAATATGTGTATAAATGTGTGCATAAAAATGAGTATAAAAATGTGTATAAAAACATGTGTATAAAAACGTTTGTATAAAAATGTGTATAAAAACGTGTGTATAAAAGCGTGTATAAAAACATGTATATAAAAACGTGTGTATAAAAAATGTATAAAAATGTGTGTAAGAAAACGTGTATAAAATATGTATAAAAACGTGTATAAATTTTAAAGATATTTAGAAAAAAATATAAGAAAACCATTTTTTTTTTAATTTTTTTAGAAAAAAAAAAAAAAACAATTTTTAAGTTAAGTATAAACGGTCGTTAGTATAAAGGACTAACGATGCAAATTTTTGTTGCAAACGGTCGTTAGCTAACGGAAAAAACTAACGACAGTTAGTCTCAGGCACCAAACCCGTTATGGGTCGCAACCACAGGGACTGGATCTGTTAGAAAAAAAGTATAGGGACTAAACCCGTTAAATCTGACAGACCACAGGGAACATTTATGAAACTAACTCTAATATAAATGACCTGTATCTAGGTCTGAAAGAAACTCGCTAGACTTGTCTATTCATATTTCTTATGAGCCACGATATGTTAATAAAACTAGCAGGGTACCCGCGCGTTGCGGCGGCAGGTACCCTGAAATAATATTTTCCTGTGAATCATGTATTTTAGTTTATTATGTTCTTTTTAATAATAAATTTACAGATATCAAGAATTTCATGTGACGTATTTCAACTCCTTAACTAAGGAATTTATGTCGTCTTTTTGGGTCTTTTTTAAAGTCATTCGTATAACATGAGCCCGTTTGGCCAGTGCCCGTTTAGCCCGTGCCCGTTTGGCCCGTGTCCGTTCGGGTTCTAGCCCGTTTGGCCCGTGCCCATTCGGGCTCTAGCCCGTTTGGCCCGTTGCCCGTTCGTGCTTGAATATTTGTATAATGTGCTTTATTATTTGTATTAGTAACATTTAATGTAGGAATTGTGTTTAAGTTGATTGTACAATATGCTTGATAATTTGTATTTCTTATGTAAGGGGTGTTTTAATAACTAAATTAATTGTATTTATTGACCAATTAATTAATTGACTACATTAAATATTTTGACCAAATTAATAGTGCTTTGTATTTTGTACATTAAGCTTTAAGACTTGTAAGTCTTAAAATTAAGATTGATGAGAAAGATCATTAATAGTGCTTTGTGTATTGTACAATAAGCATTATAGCTTGTAAGTCTTAATTTTAAGACCAAGAGGAGAGAGAGTCATTCATGCTTTATATGTAGTATAGATAATGAATCCTTAGCTGAAAGCAGCTCTAATATTGTCAATTCCAAGTTTGTGTGTTACATGGATACTAACTAATGATTACACGATTAGAACAGATGGTGAAGGCACATATATCAAATTCAATAGTGCTGAACAGGTATGGAGGAAACAGCATATAGCACAAATTTTGGTAATTTTTGCATACCATGGTGATTTCTAAATTCTAGAAAAAAATTGATGAAAGAAAACAAGATGTGTGACTCTGCATACGTTAATCATCAGTGATTTGGGAATTATAAATTTTGAGTGCATCAATATCATTGATGCTCTCTAAAATCTGAAAGGTGGTATGTAAAACATGAGATTTGCAACAAAAAATGCAGCCCATGAGCCCATAGGTCATTGGCAAGGTTAAAGTTAAGAACATCATTGCCAGCATTATCAGCAATACATAAAGCAAAACAGAGAGTGCAGCTTGATTAGCATTCTTACCGTCGGTTGGAACCTCCTCTAGGGTCGAGTGCCATGAAACAGGTGTTCCAGTTAAGGTGCTAGCAGTATCTTCGTCAACATCAGTATCAGCACCATCCTTATTATCACATTTTAATGTTTTCTTTTGGATTTTCTTTAGTGCTGGACTGACTTCAATCATGTGTATGTGCAGGGACTTTGTAAACTTCTCAAACTTTGAAGCACCCTATAATCACATTCACATAGTATCAATCTAGAACTAGTAATATATATGAAAAACCCATAAATAAACAGATATCGAGCATAGAAATATGATACCCGTTGAAGATCAGCCATGAGAGTTCCTCTTCCTGGTCCAAGCTCAACTAGCTTGACCTGATTTGGTTGCCCCATTTGTTCCCACAAACACATTGCCCAAACGCCAACCATCTAGAGAAAAAAGATTACAAAAGATTAATAACCAACAACTTGTACAGCAAACCTTATTAAGCACTCACAAATGTTTGACTGACAGTAACCACGTTGGATTACCTCTCCGAACATTTGGCTAACTTCAGGAGAAGTTATAAAGTCACCTTCGGCACCGAATACATCCCGATTGATATAAAATCCAGCCTTGGGGTTTATCAGAACTTCCTCCATGTACTCAGCAACCGATATTGGACCACCTCTGAACTGAAAAAAACAATCAACCTGATTAATTTAGAGGTGGCAAAATGGACAGGCCGGGCGGGCACGGGCACGAGCACGGGCTAGAATGGGCACGGGCTTAAACGGGCACGGGCTAAACGGGCACATGTTATACAAATCGCTTTATAGAAGACCGAAAATGACGAAATAAATTCCTTAAACGTAATACCTCATTTATGTTTAAAAAATTAAATATATTATATATATAAGTTTTTCTTCAAAAACGATTATAATGTTCTCTTATTCAGAGAAAATATGTGCCCGTTGTGCTCATTTAACTTTTCAATGGGCTAAATGTGCCCATTTCAAGAAATGGATGGGGCTAAATGTGCCCAAATCTTTTACAAAGTAGCCAAAATTAGCCAATTTTTTTCAATTTTTGGCACAAATTGCCACCTCTACTGATTATCAAAATAAAAAGAAAACAAAAAACGCTGAAAGAATATATTAACTAAAAAAAATATCCTAAAAGCTAAATACTGAAATGCATAAAATTGAATTCAACGTCATAGAAAATAACTTCACATTTGACAAAAAAGAAGAAATTCAAGCTTGCATCTTGTTGAATTACGAGGGTTCAAATTGTTTTTAAAAACTGCTAATCTGCTTATTGCATTTTGATACAACGATAAACAGTTCCAAGAGTGTCTAGAATTGCTTCTATCCTATTATTTGTCAGTAAACTTCTCTAAGAGTCAGTTTGTTTCATTAAGATGTTATAGGTCTGAATCTGATTACCACATCTTACCAGTAAGAGGTGGCTAGAAAGTCTAAATCTGAACGAAATAATGTTGTTTGTTTTTTTATAATTGTCCGAATGATTTTAAGTGCTCGTTTCTGCAATTTATTTAAGTAACTTATGTAAATATGAAACAATGTTGGTCCCTTTACACGATTAGAGTTAACTAGAAAGTTAATCTATTTGTGTTTATGACTAATACAATATTTAAAGTTAATTCTAACAGTTATAAAACGTGAATATAAAAACAACAATATTTTTCAACGTTTAAATTCTTATTAGAAATAATTCCAAGAATCTATTACCCAAGTGTTTTGCGGAACAAACACTTGGGATTGAATAGACAAGGGTATGGGGTGTCTCCTATCGAAACTCAAGTTTTGCTTGAGTGGTAACAATATACCCACTGAGCTATCTCAGTGAGTTGTATACTCTTTGTAGGAGAGAAGTTACTTTGTAAAAGTTCTAAGCTTTCAATATACAAAGCACACTTTAACTTCTCTCCTATCTGATCTATTTATAAACAAGTAATCTAAGTATAAGTGATTAAATATAATACAAGTTGTTGAGGTTGCGTGTCTGAAAATTACAAATAGTAATTGTCATTTCCAAGAACCAATAGGAAAGGGCTAATAAGACTTTGGGAGTTGTTGGCTGACACTCCATGACTTTTAGCTGCAATAGGGAAGGTTGGATCTGACAAGAGAAGAGTGTTGGGTTGACACTTTTATCTTCTCAGATCTTTTCCCTATTGTTCCCGCCTTTTCTTCAGGCGTTGGTTCCTCAGTCTTCAATCACTTTGTTTGTTGAGGAGACTGGGGTTCAGTGAGTTCTTGTCCAACACTCACTGAACCATCATCTTCTTCTTTGGCTTAAGTCCTACTCAGGGAGTACCGCCTTCCTGAGTAGTGAATTCTTCTTTTTGAATTCGCCTTAAGCATCCTGAAGATGACTCACTGAGAGGCTGTTCTCTCAGTGACTTGAATTGTTCTCGGTTTAAGTTAACACTTAGTTAATTTGTGTCCAAATCATGTTTGAAGCATTCTTGGGTTTTTCATGACCCAACAATCTCCCCCTATTTGGATATAAATTATTCCTAAGTGTTTTGATCAGTTATGAGTGAGCTAATGACTTCTACTCATATTGAATGTACTAGAATGTAAATAAGGACACTAAAATAATAAAAACATCATCTTATTGATATCATTACAAGTCCTAACAAGCTAAGTACAAAAAGGGATAGTGGGGGTATTCAGGCAGGTCTATCAGTTCAACTTAATACCAAGGGCTTCAAGCTTGGGCTTCTTTGACTGCAGCTCTTGTTGGTCAGGATGCTCATTGATTTTCCTTTTCAGATCTTGACAAAACTTCACATTTTCAGGACTCTTGAGTGGAGAGGCCATCATTAGAAAGCCAAGCATTGCTTTGATCCCTGACAAATCGATGTCACTCCACCTTTCGAAGGCTTTGTCTCCGAACTCATCAATGAAGAACAAACCTCTTTCAGGTTGTTCAATGACCATATTGTTCCTGAAAGGAACACCTTCAGGGAGAGCCGTATTGCACTCAAGACCAGGAATCTTGATCTCAGGCTCAGCTTCTATCTTCTTTCTTTTCCTTGAAGAAGACTGAGAGGGAGCTGGTTGTGCAGATTCAGGAAGAAGAGATGGAGTGCCAAGTTCCTGAGGTGCTGCTGCCAATCTTTCGTACCTCAGACTCAAAGACTTCATCAGATTAGGGACCACAACATTTGATTTCTTTGCTATTAATGGACCCAACTCATCCAATTCTGTGATCCCGAAGTCAGCGAATCTGAAAGGTTTATGAACATCAAAGTTTCTCATGTCAGTACCTCTGCAGACAGTAACAGCAGCAGGATTGGTGTTTCGATGAATATGAACATCAGTGATTGGTTCTGGCTTCAACCTGTCAGTCATATACCACTGATATTTCTTAATCATGTTCTGCTTGATCTCTTCAGCCCTTTTATTCCTTTCCTCTCTTTTCTTCCTGAGAGTGATCATCTCCTCAGACTGAGCTTTCACAAAGGTCATACCACCCTCTCTTCCTGAGAGATCCTTAGCCTCAAGACCAATTTTCTCAGCCTCTTCATGAACAACCTTAATTATAGCAGGCTTGCTCACCTTCTCTTCCTCCTTTAACTTCTTCTTTGCTTCATCTTCCTGAAGATAAGCACTGAGTTCATCAGCTGTGAAGTGGTGAAGAACTCCATCAATTTCATATGGGATCCTGAGTGGTGATTCAGGATTCTTTGCAACCGAGATCGGTGCTGGTTGAGGCTCAGGTTCAGTGAGGATGCCTTTGCCTTTATCTTGATGGGTGGAAGAAGCTTCAGGAATCTCCCCCTCAGTGTGAGAAGGAGGTTGCTGGGTAGTGGAAGCTTGAGGGACTCCAGTGTCTTTCTCCCCCTCAACTGTTGCATGAGCCATGGTGATAGCAAGAGTTGGAGTCACTGGAGCAGCAGGACCCTTGAAGGCCTGATAGATCTTAGTCATCATTGATTTGATGTCCGAGGTATCTTTCTGAAGAGTTGAGATCTGATCCGCCAGAGATGCCTGAGAAGCTTCGATGCCTGACATCCTTGACCCAAGAGACCATGCCAAAGATGTTGAAGATTGTGCCCAAGTACCCAGATGTTTTTCCTGAAGACCCAAGGAAGTCCTGATTGAGTCCAATGAAGAGGTAAGACCCTGAATCTTAGAATCCTTCAGTAAGCTGAGAAGATAACTGATTTCAGCTCATTGCTTCTGATAAGTCTCAGCAGCCTGAAGGACCTTCTTGGTGAGTACGGGGTCATCCTTGACAGCTGTTTGAATAGTTTCAAGGCTGTTGGTGATGCCTTCAAGAGTAAGATTGAACTTCTGGAAATGAAGATCAATAGCTGTCAGGGAGTGATTGGTGTCAGAGTGTATTTCGATCACATCATCATGAAAAGTTTCAACATCTGCCTTCAGGTTGGCATAGTGAACAGCAGCTTCAGTGTGATGATCAAACATCTCTTCAGTGAGACCAGTGAAAAGAGCTCTATTGGTCTTCAGTAGGAACTTGACCAATTTTCTTTCAGTTAGGGGAAGAGAGTCATCATACTTTTGGAGGATGTCCCCAGTATCAGAAGAATCAAAAGATTGAGAACCTGACTCTTCACTTTGGCGTGGAGATGACTGATGTGATTGTTCAGGCTGTTCATCAGTTTCCATATCCTCACCTGCCTCAAACACTTCCTCTTCACTCTCTTCCCTGAGCTCTTCATCAGACTCAATAAAAGCCTGAAAGTCCCCCATGGACTCAATACCCAAAAATTCAACCGGCTCCTCTTTATAAAAAGACTGGCCTTTGGTTTGGTCAGGTCCTGACCCCGTTGTCATAATAACTGAGTGGGTTTGCTCAGCCTGACTAGCCATAATAACTGGGGTAACACCAGCCTGGCTTTTGGGGGCAGTTCCTGAGAGAATTGGACCGCCTGAGGGGTTTATGGGTTCTGTATCAGCGGGTTGTTTCTTTCCCTCTGAGTCTTTGTCCCCCTTAGCACCTTCAACCACTGATGGGTGTTTTCCAGTGGTATCACTAGGTACTGATTGTGAAAGTTTGTGGACCCCCTTCCCATCAGGATTGTGCTGTCCTTCAGGGGATTTAGGATCCTTTTCTCCCTGAGATCCTGAGGGTGATTGCTCAGGAACGTTAGCGGGATGTGAATGTTTGTGGGTCCCCTTCTCAGTAAGGTAGTGCTGCCTTACCGAGGATTTAGAACCCTTTCCTCCCTTGGGAAATGATTGTTTTTTGACAGTTCCTTCATCGGGATGTGAGGGGGGAATGCTTCCTGATCCCTCTGACTTGTTTATGTCAGTTGAACCATGTGGAAGGGGTGTGCCCGAGGTTACTGAGGATGATTGCTCAGTGACCTCCGTTGGCCTTTGTTTTAAGGTCAAGAGGGTCTCAAAAATGGGTGTCTCAGAGGTCTCGGCCTTTTTCAACCTCTTTTTAAGGTTGAGTTGGTTTTGAGGATCAGTCTCAGTGGCGAGTGGCTTGGGTCTAACCACCTGGCTGGACTGACCCTTCTTTGTCTTCTTCACCTTTTTGGTCGGTGAAGGAATTGGAGAGATAGCGTCATTACCCTGAATGACTGATTGCATGTATTCAGTCAGGGCAATATGTGTAACCTCACTGATGCTACTAGTGAAGTTTGACTTGTACAGGACGTCAGGCTTCATACCTTCTGCATCAGTCCTCACATAGTCAGAACCAAGTAGGTCCTGAAGCACACAGGAAACAAATCTAGGGTAGGACATATGCCTTTGCCTATGTTTTCTTGAGAGCTTAGCAACAAGGTCTCGGAAGATTATTCCTCCTATGTCAATTTTTGTACCCTCAAGGAGACTGAACAACATCAATTGTTGTGATGAGTTCAATTGTTCCGTAGAGGATTTATTTCCACCCAGGACCTGAATGACAAATGTCATCAGTATCCTCCAGATAGGATGAACCATGTTTTGACTACTGGAGCCTTCTCCAGTAAGCCCCCAGCAGACGTTGTAGGACGTCTAGGGTCGTGGGGTGCTAGAAAGATCAGTTCATTCTTTATGTCCTGATCAGTAGGGTTGGGTGCAAACTCTTCAGCAAAGTCAAGGCCTGTGGCTTTGATGAAGGTTGAGTAGTCAAAAGAGTGGGTTCTACTCCCATTCATCACTGTGAAGGTGATGATTGACTCTTTGGTGTCTTTGGGGCTGGTAGCCACAGCCATACACCAGAATTCCCTCAAATAGTCATGGTAGATGACTGAGGGGGTGTGGGTGAAAGCCTTTGCAAGAAAACAATTACGAAGAAATTTCATAACGTTCTTGTAGGCTGGGTAGATTTGTGGATACGAGAAATTTCCCACCACATTGTTTTTGGTTAGGTCTACACCCTCCAATGTGAAATCCACATTAGGGGCGTATTTCACAGCTTTAGAAGAAGCCATTTGTGGGTAAGTATGGGTTTGACTAAGGTTTATGGGTTTCTAAAGCTTAAGAATACACACACAATTTGTTTTTGAGAATTAAAAATGGCAGAGTTTTGCTTAAGATTCTATAAAAACATGTGTGTGTTTCTTTTGGTTGGGGTTTTTATAGGAAAGTGGAGATGGGGGTGTTTTGGACATTTGAGCGATCTTAATTTATTCAAAAAGAATTATTGGAAATTATTTTGAATAATATGTTTTGGGATCCGCATTTAATGCCAACACTCCACTTTCCTGGTTTGGCGCAACAGTCAAGGTGAACAGTTGAGCAGTTCTGCAAAAGTGTAATTTGCAGAGATGAGTCATCACATTTCTGTAATGTGATTGGAGAGGCATTTAATGCCAAGTGGACATGTGGTGGCCCAAAGGTGGAAGCCAAAAAGGCAAAAAGAACAAATATTCTTAAATTAAATATTAGTTCAGTTACCAACCTCGGACATTTACTAACTAGATACTTAGAGCATTTAAGTCAGTAATTAATGTCCTTTTCAAGGCCCTGAATGACATTTCATTCAGTGATTTGTTTTTCAGGGACTTGGGATTAGTCACTGATGATTCAGGAATATGAAATGATTCCTGAGCAACAAGGATTCAGGAACTTGGGTTTAGTTCCTGAACCCTCAAGATTTCAGGAACTTGGGTTTAGTTCCTGAGGTTGAGGATTCAGTGAGATGTTTTCACTGATGTATACATTGAGTCAGGGACCTGAGGTTTTAAGAATTTACACTTCAGTTGGAAGGATTCAATCAGTGGACTGATTCTCTATATCCAACATTCCTAATTCAGCTTTCAGCCTTGTGAAAGTTGGTTCATCCAAAGGTTTTGGTGAAGATATCAGCTAACTGATATTCAGTAGGGATGAAGTGTAATTCAATGTCACCATTCATGACATGGTCCCTGATGAAGTGATATCTAATATCAATGTGTTTTGTTCTCTGATGAAGAACAGGGTTGTTTGAGATTGCAATTGCACTTGTGTTATCACAAAAGATGGGTACCATCTTGTACTGAATTCCATAGTCACTGAGTTGACTTTTCATCCAGAGTACATTTGCACAACAACTAGCTGCTGCAACATATTCAGCCTCAGCTGAGGACAAGGCAATTGATTGTTGCTTTTTGGCACTCCAACAGACTAATTTCCCACCAAGTATTTGGCAAGAGCCTGAGGTGCTTTTTCTGTCCATGTTGCATCCAGCATAGGCAGAGTCTGAGTATCCTTTGAGATCAAGTCCAGAGCACTTTGGATAGTATAATCCAAGGTTAGGAGTTCCCTTCAGGTACCTGAATATCCTTTTCACAGCAGTGATATGAGATTCTCTTGGGTCAGATTGATATCTGGTACATAGACATACTGAGAATTGGATATCAGGCCTTGATGCAAGTAGATACATCAGTGATCCTATCAATCCTCTAAAGAGAGTTTGATTTACTGGTTTACCAGTGAGATCAGGACCAAGGTTGTTTGGGGGGATCATGGGAGTTTTGACTAAGGCACAGTCACTGAGATCATACTTCTTCAGTAGATTCTTTACATACTTCTCTTGACTGATAGTGGTTCCTCTATCAGTTTGCTTGATCTGTAGACCAAGGAAGTATGTCAGTTCTCCCATCATGCTCATTTCAAACTTCTTTGCCATTAGTTTTTCAAATTGTTTGCAAAGTTTAAAACTTGTTGAGCCAAAGATGATGTCATCAACATTCACTTGTACTAGTATGACATCATTATTTGTCTTATAGATAAACAATGTGTTGTCTATCTTGCCTCTGACAAATTTGTTTTGGATTAAGAAGGTTGAGAGAGTCTCATACCATGCCTGGGAGCTTGCTTCAGTCCATAAAGGGCTTTGTTAAGCTTACAGACATGATCAGGAGACTCATGGCTTTCAAATCCAGGAGGTTGCTGAACATAAACTTCTTCTTTCAGTGAACCATTTAAGAATGCACTTTTAACATCCATTTGGTACACCTTGAAGTTCATGTATGTAGCAAAAGCAAGGAAGATCCTGATGGCTTCCATCCTGTTGGGAATTATGATTTGATTATTACAAAACAAGAAGGACTGAAGATGACAGATTGTTGGGATCTATGAGAAATAAGAATTTGTCATTGCTGCCGATAGTGTTAAGCTGGTTCCTGCCGATAGCTTTGGTTCCTGCTCAAGCTCATTGCTGCCGACAGTGTTATCTTGTTCCTGCTGTTAGTGTTATTACTGCGGGTATTAGTTATTGTTATCCCGTAAGTTTAGAGTGTTTGTTAGATTTATTTTTAGAAGAGATTGATGTTTATCTCTTTACACGTTTTATTTGTAACAGGCTGTATTAGGAATTAGGGTTTCTTATCTATATAAGAAACACACAGCCATTCATATGGGTGGACTTGAACACTTCAAGAAAAACATTTATCAATAACAGAATTCTGAGTTCATAGTGTGATCCATAGAGGATCATTGTCGTTTAAGAGTCTTTTCTTCTTTATTATACTTGTTGTTTAGTTTCCGCATAAACACTTGTATAGCATACAGAGGTTCTTGTTTATACCAAGCTCAATCAAGCTCGAAGTACTCGATCCTACAAGTGGTATCAGAGCCTGGTGAGGATCTCTGATAAAGAAGAAAAGTTCGATTGGAAGCAGATCTGAAGAAGTACTGTGATCGGTAATATTTTTATTCCAAATCAATCGTTATTATTTTTTTTGGTTGTCGATCTGGTTATTTGATTGAATTAGTGCGCTCATGATCCTCAAAGTAGTGTACTGATTTTATTGGTGGATCGGTGGAATTGAATTTATTGTTTGGTCAAAGGGGGTTTTGTCACTTACTGGTATATTAAACGCGAGTGATAAAGTGAAGAACAATTAATCTCGTACAAACATTGGTCGGTGGCTTTAATATATTTATAAGTGTGGCTTTGTCTCATACGGTTTGTTCAAAACGAATTAATTGGTCAAACGTGAGTGGAAATTACGTGTGTCACGTTGATGTGTGACTACTGTTGTCATCATACTGATTCATTGAAATAAGTTGCTGATCAAGTAAAGTTGTTTGTCGATTATTGATTTAATTTTGGTAAAAGTGTTTGAATTGGTACTTGATTTGTTTGGCTACTTTAACAAAACCTCGTACTACATTTAATTTGGTCAATAGTCAATTCTGTGTAGCATCTATTATTGACTTGAATTGAATTGAATTGGTCAAGTGGGTTTTGTCGCTTGCTATTGAAATTGTGGGATACTGTTCGTGCATTAATTGGTCAAGTGGGTTTTTCTCATTGATTGAAGATATTAATGTTGTGGGACTTGATCATTATATCAATCAGTGGGCATTAATTGTGGTCTCTGAGTAGTTTTGCTGTTAGTGTCGAAGAAGCCTTTTCAAATCATTCTCTTAAACAATAATAAAATGACTGTATCCGGAACTGATGAATATGAGAAATGGGCAAAGAAGATGAAACAGTGGATCTCCAACAAAGATCATAACCTCTGGAATGTTATTCTTAATGGGAACAGCAAGAAAAGTACTGGGAGAGATCAGGAAGGGAAAATTATCATACTTCCACCTGTATCAGCTGAGGAGCAGGTTGCTGTGCAAAGGGAGACCAAAGCAAGAACTCTTTTGCTTCAGGCTCTCCCAGCAGACCACATGAGTGATTTTAAACACTTGGATGATGCTAGGAAGATCTGGCGTGCTGTAAAAACCAGATTTTTAGAGAATGATGAGTTCAAGAAGTCCATGCTCAAGCAAGAGGTCCAGGAGTTCAACATATCAGTGCCTGGAGACTTTGCTTTGATGGGTTTTTCATCTCAGGTACCAAAGTGTCATTTTGGTTGTCATGATAAATATGTTAAACTGAAACAGGAATTTGATGATATAGAGTGTCAATATAAGGATAATTTTATACAACTCAAGGCTCATAAAAATGCTGTTAAAACCTTAGAAAAACAAAAAGTTTGGTACCAAAATAATGAGGTAGCATATGAGGAAAAGATAAGGGTTTTAGAGAGGGACTTGAAAAACACCACTAATGAGCTTAAATATTCTGAATCTCAAAAGGCTAAGATGGTGTTAGAAAAACAGGATGTGCAAACTAAGCTAGACAATACCTTGGCTAGGTTTAATAAATGGAAAGATTCATCTAAAAACCTAAACAAGTTAGTTGATAGTTCTATGTCTACAAAAACTAAAAGAGGTTTAGGGTATGGTAACCTGATAGGGCCAAATCAATTTTATGACCCTAATGAGTATAGTGTCTTTGACCCTGAACCTGTAGACTACCAAAAACCTGTTAAGTATGTGAAAGAAGGTGAATTGCATGTTGTCCCTCCTCCTATAAGAGGAGTGTTTAAGCCTGTTCCTATGCACACAGCCCTTGACCTTGACTCAGATGAATCACACATGACCTATGACAAAAAGTCAAATGACTTTCCTAAACCTGATGACTTTGTCTCTTGTTCTTCCAGTGACAAGTCCTCAGAACCAGAGACCAAAGACTTTGTCTCTTGCTCTTTAAGTGACAAGTCTTCTGAGACCAAGACCAATGACTTTGCCTCTTGTGATTCATATGACAAGTCAACCACACCCAAGTCTGATGACTTCTCACCAAAAGTAGCTAGTGTGGAATTTAATTCAAAGTCAGCTACTTTTAGTCCTATTAAGAACAATTGTGTTTCTGATTCTGTTTGTGAGAAGTCTTTGTGTGATATGCAAGGTCATGATAAGAAAAGTCAGGTTAAGAACAAAAAGGTTAAAAAGAAATCTTGTTTTGTTTGTAGAAGTTATTCTCACCTCATTAAAGATTGTGATTTTTATGAGAATAAATCGGGTATGTGTGCTGAGCAACCTAGGTCAGTATGGAAAAATGTAGAGAACATTCCCCCATTTGTCCCTAGAGCAAATGCATTTCCTTCTGGTAATGCAAAACGACCAGCACATGTTCCTTCTGGTAAGCCAGTTCCAGCTGGTCAAACCAAGTCTACTGGTTGGAAAAGGAATGTTGCTAGACCATTCTACATACCTATTAGCACTTACTTTCGGAATGGTTTTTGGCCTGGTTATTATGACCCAAGGTATATGTGGGGAACAAGATGGGATACTGGTGTTAAGCCCTCAACAGGTTGTTCTTGGACAAATAAAAGGAAAGGTTCGTTCTGGGTACCCAAGAACAATAGTCCTTGTCAGGTGCACTGATTGAGGGGAGGCATAAGCCTAAGGGGAGGCTTATTGTTTGTATATTTTGTGCTAACTAACATTTTTTTTTGTTTGTTTTGTGTTCTCTAACTAAAATAATGCAGCTGTTGATTTTGTTGCTTCCTTTTATTAAATGAGTGATTACTGCTAATAATTAATTGGTTTGATTGCCGCTTATTGGTTGGTCAATGATGCTTTGTCGCATATCAACTCTATCAATCAATTAATTGGTCACTGGAATTACATTTAATTTTTCATATGAATATGAAGAATGGTGCTCATTTGATGGGGCTTGGCATTTTATTCAAATTGTGTCAGTTAAAGCATTAGTACATGGGGACTTTAATTATTCTTGTACCCCTTGATAATGGGTACGTGTGATATGAGTAGACATGTGCTATAGTTTGCTCTAATTCATGTGGTCACGTGGAGGATGATTTATGAAGTGAATTGGTGTTTGATCAAAAGGTTTATGTCTGCTACTATGCTTGAATTGTTTCTGTCGATAGTGATTTTGTTGCTGCTGATTGACTCTTTTGGCTTACAAATTCGAATGACTTATTCGATTGTGGGGTCAACGTTATTCGGTCTTTTATTGAATTATGGGGCTACTCGATTTGGTTGGTCAATCAAATTTTAGTAATACCTGATTTGGTTGTCGCATGTGAAGTGGATATTGGCATCACCTTGTTTTGAGTATTAAACAATTGATCTTTGGTCGGTGTGGGATTTATTCAATTGTGAGGCATAAATTTGGTCAAAGCATGGTACTGACAAAAGGAGAAGTATTGTCTAATTGATAAAGTGAATTGCACGTGTGCAAGTGGCCATCCCATTTTCGTATGTCTGTTTAATCATATGAATTAATTTTGTCAGTGACAAGAATTTATCTCGTATGAATATATTTAATGGGAACTGATTGGTCGGTGGAAAGTCAAATATGTGGAGATGTTTGTGAGTGCTTCTACCATATGTTTGTCTACTGCTATGAAAGTTGACCCTGCTGCTATGCTATTTTGATTCTGCTGCTACACTTGCATCATTCCTGCTGATAGTGCAGATATCATTCCTGCTGACAGTGTTCCCATTGCTGCTGATAACACCATTCCTGCTGCTCGATACCTGCTGTTCGGATTCTGCTGGTAAAGTTACTATTCAAAAAAAAAAAAAATTACATTTTCATTTTCTTTCTTTATTTTTCTTTTTGTTTATTTTATTTTCTTTCTTTCCTTTGTCTTTTATTTTCATTCTAGTTATTTTATTTATTTTATTTTCTTTCATTATTTTCTTTTCTATTTATTTTCTATAGTTAAAAAAAAAATAAAAAAAAAAAAAAAAAATAAATAAAAAAATAAAAAAAAATCTTTTGTATATTTTGTGTGCTAATAAGTGGTTTTGAGCAACACCTTGCAGGTACAGTGTTGGTGTTTACACCTGCACAATAAATGGTGCTCAACTCACCATGTCTTGCAGACAAGAAAGAGTTGACTCACCATGAGGGTACGGCTCTGGTGTGATAATCAAATCCGTTGATAGCTGTAATAGCTTGCTCAAAGCTATAGGGTATTTCAACTCACCCATGGTTCATTCCTGAGAGTTGAAAATGGTTCTCAATTCACCATGGATGTAACCCTTTATGGGATCCAAAGGATTGGCTAGTCCACAAAAGTATGGTTTGTGGTAAAGACACTTGGTATCCATATTTGGTATTCAATTCACCAAGGTTTTGCTGTAACCTAAGAATTGACTAGTCCTGAGCAAACGGCTACAGGTAAAGACAAGTCAAATCCGTTTATAGTTGCTGATTTGCTAATAAATCAGATGGTTATCAATGTACCATGGTCTAACACACCTAAACATTGGCTACTCCAGTAGTGATGGCTATTGGTAAAGAGACATCAAATCCATTAATTTTCAATGATTCACCTCTCACAGGAGTTAACACACCTGGATGTGATGAGAATAGTATGAAACTTAAGTGATTTGATGTACATATTGTCATAGTAGCAGCCAAGTTCAAGTGAATGTCCTGGTGACCAGTATACATGTTTTGAAGAAGATTTCTTATTCCTGCTGAACTATTGAAGTTGCTGCTGGATGCTATAGAGGTTGAAATCTTGCAGGTTATGGATGTTGCTGCTGGTTACTAATTATTGCTGCTGCTAAGTCGCAGTCCTCAAGCCTGAGAAGTTAAAGCTATATCATACAGGAAACTTGAGGTTAACCTAGTTTACCGATCCACTAGGTCAACCACAAGTTTAGGGGAGGAATAATGGTGTGTTGCAGGTTATTATTTATGGTAGCATGTTCAAGGGGAAGCATTGTTCAAGGGGAAGCATTGAAGACAGTTTTGTAATATCAAATAGGGGAAGATTGTTGGGAATTATGATTTGATTATTACAAAACAAGAAGGACTGAAGATGACAGATTGTTGGGATCTATGAGAAATAAGAATTTCTCATTGCTGCCGATAGTGTTAAGCTGGTTCCTGCCGATAGCTTTGGTTCCTGCTCAAGCTCATTGCTGCCGACAGTGTTATCTTGTTCCTGCTGTTAGTGTTATTACTGCGGGTATTAGTTATTATTATCCCGTAAGTTTAGAGTGTTTGTTGGATTTATTTTTAGAAGAGATTGATGTTTATCTCTTTACACGTTTTATTTGTAACTGGCTGTATTAGGAATTAGGGTTTCTTATCTATATAAGAAACACACAGCCATTCATATGGGTGGACTTGAACACTTCAAGAAAAACATTTATCAATAACAGAATTCTGAGTTCATAGTGTGATCCATAGAGGATCATTGTCGTTTAAGAGTCTTTTCTTCTTTATTATACTTGTAGTTTAGTTTCCGCATAAACACTTGTATAGCATACAGAGGTTCTTGTTCATACCAAGCTCAATCTAGCTCGAAGTACTCGATCCTACACATCCTTGCTACTGGTGCAAATGTTTCCTCATAGTCAATGCCTTCTTGTTGATTATAGCCTTTGGCTACAAGTCTGGCTTTGTTTTTAATGACTATGCCATTTTCATCAGTTTTGTTTTTGAATACCCATTTCATGCCAATGACTGAGACATTCTCAGGACATTTGACCAAGGTCATTACCTTGTTTCTGTCAAATTGTTCCAGTTCATCATGCATGGCCTGAACCCAACTTGGATGTGTAAGTGCTTCTAAAACACTTTTGGGTTCAATTGTGGAAATGAAGTCCACAAATAGGCATTCATTGGATGAGGCTGCTCTTAGACTAGCAGCCATGCTCCTGGTGAGCATGCCTTCAGTAGGCTCTCCAATAATATTGACAAGTTCAATGTCCTGAGACCTAGTCCAACTTTCTTGAGGTCCTGGATACTGATTTGAACTTGTAGAGGCCTGATTAGGTAGAGGGGTTGGTTCTGGAGTAGACACATGATCATTGATTGGATCTTGAGTGTCTACCAGCTCACTGAGATTGTTTGGTTCTTGAGTATTTTGAACTGACTGATTGATATCATCAGTGTGTGCATGTGCCTCAACAAACTCAGTGATGGTTGGGTTAGGTAGGTTGTGAGGGATTATGTAATAGGAGAGATTAGCATCATCTTGATACTGAGTAGAAGGATTGTTTCAGAAAGATATTCATCAGGAGGATATCTTGAAGAATTATCAATTCCTATCTCTTCTACTGAGGCAGTTGAGAACCTGATTGAATCAGTGCTCTCATCAAAGGTAACATGAAATGTTTCCTCAGTCTGCTGTCTCCTTGTGTTGAACACTCTGAAGGCTTTTGAGACAAGTGAGTATCCCAGGAAGTATCCATCATCAGCTTTTGCATCAAATTTCCCTAAGTGATCCTTGTGATTATGAATAAACACAGGACACCCAAAGACATGAAAGTAGCTGATGTCAGGGATTCTTCCTTTGAATAACTCATATGGGGTTTTCCCATGTCTCTTGACAATGATGGATCTGTTTTGTGTATAACAGGCAGTTTTGACTGCATCAGTCCAAAAATGGTTGGAAAGGACTGATCCACATAGCATTGTCCTAGCAGCTTCAATGAGTGTTCTATTTTTCCTTTCAGCAACACCATTTTGTTCAGGTGTGTATGGAGAGGAAAAGTTTTGGGAAATACCTTTCTCATCACAGAAACATTCAAGTTCATAATTTTTGAACTCAGTCCCATTGTCAGTTCTAATCTGTTTAACCTTGATGTCATTTTGATTTTCAATGACCTTGATGTCATTTTGATTTTCAATGTTCCTGACAAAGGACATGATTGTTTCAGCTGCCTGACTCTTTTTGATCAGGAAGAACACCCAGGTGTATCTTGAGTATTCATCCACAATGACCAGAGTATACTTCTCATGGTTAGTAGACCTTGGACTGACAGGTCCAAATAGATCCATATGGAGAAGATGTAGGCAGTTCCTGATGGAAAAGTTGGTTTTGGTTTTAAAGGATGCTCTGTGATGTTTACCTTTTTCACAAGCTGAGCATGGTTTATCCTTTGAAAACACAAGTGATGATAAGCCAAGGACCTTGTTTTGTTTTACAAGATTGTTTATGTTTTTAAAGATCAGGTGGGTGAGTCTCTTATGCCAAAGCCAGTTGAGTGTATCAGTGGCTTTAGCAAAGAGACAAGTTCCATCCTGAGTTATAGACTGAACATGTCTAGTACATAAACATCTTGTCTTCTTGGTGCAATGAGGACAATTTCCTTATTTGCATTGAAGATGGTTCCTTGCTTATCATCAAACTGAACTATGTATTTAGCATCACATAGTTGACTGACACTGATCAGATTATACTTAAGACCATTTACATATGATATCCTAGTAAAGACAATACCATTGCAGTTTACTGAACCATAGCCTTCAGTGAGACATGATGAATTATCAGCAAATATCACTTTGGGTCCTGATTCTTCCACATATTTGTGCAGGCATTCCTTAACACCAGTCATGCTCCTTGAACATCCACTATCTAGATGCCAAACAGGATCCCTGGCATGCCTCTGCACAAATAGTAAACTGGGTCAGTTCTTTCTAGGACTCCATTTCATGGAGGGTTTGGTATTGTAGGTCTTTATGAAAGTATTAATTGATTCATGGTCAGAGGTTGAGTGGACTGAGCTACCACATGTTTTGCATTTAATTGCAGGGGTAGCCTCAGTAGTCTGAGAGGATTGTTTATTCTTTCCTCTTTTTGACTGAATGACCTTCTCTTTTCCTGAGGATTTCTGAGTGGTACTTCAACTAGATTCACAGTGTTTGTCATTTTGACAATCCTCAGGATGATGGTCATTGAATCCACACAATGGGCAAGGTGGAAAAGGCTTGGCCTTTTGCTTCTGTTTCTGCTTAGAATCAGAAGGATAGTTCAGGCACTGAGCCTTAAGTCCTGAAAAGTTCGACATGACTGAGCATTTTTTATGATCAGAGGTCCTGTGATCTTCCTTTTTGCAAATCATGCAGTAAAGGAATCTATAGCAGTCATCAGTGAGATGATTTGTATAGTTGCATAGTTCACATCTTTTCAGGGGTTTTGTGGGTTTGGGTTTGGTCTTTGAGGAAGTTGGTTTTTGTTCCTTCTTGGATTGAGAAGGTTTCTCAGAAGATGCAATCTTCTCTTCCAGCTTCCTGACCATTTCAGTCAACTGATCAATTCTTGGATCAGGACTTTGGGTTGCAACTTCAGAAGGGACTGAAGTTGATGAGTCATCAGTATTTACTGAGACTTCAAGGGGTGGTCTTCTCAGGAGGATTCTACCTATTCCTGATCTCTCTTTTGGAGAGTGTGGGGAGTAGACCAAAGGTGGGAGGTCTGAGCTTGGTGCAGCACCCTGAAGGGTATTTAGTGGAGGGAGTGGAGGAGTTGATTTTGATTCAGGCTCACTGATTGGATCGGAAATACTGAGTTGGTCAAAGAGTCCTAGCATACCTTTCAGAGCCTGACTTTCAGGGAGCAAGATGTTTCCAGTCTCAAAGTTTGGTAACTTACTAACTGGGTTGTCCCTGACAATCCAGTCATTTGACTTGGGTTCCATCTCTTGCTCAAAGGTGTAATGATCAAGATACATGTTCAGGAGGTCGGGGATGCTCAAAATAAAGATTAAACATGGTATTATTAGGTTAAAGAATGGGGAGGTGTGTGTGTTTTCTAGAGAGAGAAAGGAGGAGAAAATACACACACCTCAAGAATACAAAGAGACATCCACCCTCCTAGTTATGACTAGGAGGGGTATTTATACTAGTTTACATACAAAACTTTGACCTATTGGCAAGATAAGTCCCTGTACTTAAATACTATGCAATTCCCTAATATAACATTACTTTAAGGCTAACAATATCTCCCCAAAGTGATGTTATACGGGAATTGCTTACAATGTTCCCTACAAGTAAACTATAAGCACATAAGCACAGAGAATGGTCTTCAAACTTCATCACTCCGTTCAGCTTGCAGAATCTTATCAGCTTTCATTTCTTTACTTGCAGAAGAACATGAGCAAATCTAATTAGGGTATAATTCTGGGTGCCCTGAGTGCTCTCCCCTAATTAGTGCTCTCCCCCAAACTGACAACCTTTCTGATTACTGCCCTGAATCTGAAGAAGTCTTTTGATAGTTAAATGCATTCCGTCTTTAGTCTTCTAACAGGCAGCGGATCATGTAGAACAGACTGTAGACTCGACCTTCTTCAAGATTATCCATTCGGGGGAATAGAGTATCAACATCTTCTTCTCACAAAATGCATCCCAGTTATCTTTCCTATGATAAATCAGCCCATAACGTACACATGAAATGATAACATCAAAGTAACAAGTTGAACCACTGATCATCTTGATTTTGTTGCCCGAAATTGGTGAAGGTGTATAAGGTAGAAGTGCGTAGAATAAGATGAGTGGAAGATAAGACATAGAATCAACCAATCTCCGACATAAATCAAATCATTTCATAAATCATTAAGCCCGATCACGTGAACTTGTTGTGCGTCCTTGATGTACACATTTCTCTCCCCTGCTGGTTACGATTAATCGGAATCAGCATAATGATGTGTACGTGAAGTATTAACTGGAAGCACTTTATCATTAAACCAATCAGCCTGTGAGAAGATGTCGATAAACCCAATCTACTAACAATACCATTTAAGATGTCTAACTCTTTATCAACCTCCTGTATCAAAAACAACGGCTTTTTGTAGTAACCACATGAGAAGATAGCCCAAAATGAAGAACTTGAGAATTAAGTAAAATCTCCCAGATTTGTGACTTAATCTTGTACGATCCTTGTTGACTAAGAACGGTGTACAATATACCCTTAACCAAAGTATTAGTACAAAACCTCTTGACGTATCCTAACTACTTTGTGAGTATAGAGAGAAAGAATCACAAAAGTAGCTAGATCCAAGTCTTCGTCATCATTAATATAAGCCCAAACAAGTCATCTTCGCAGGATGGTAGAAAGAAAGAAGATGAAATAAGTACAAGCGTCCATAAAACCTTACTTCAAACCCAAATAAATAAGAACGAATCATCCCCGTAGTCACATTTCATTGTAAACATTAGCCATTGTCTTTTGATAGTGAATCTTGATCAGGATCGTTTAAGCTATACGTGGTGTTTTGAGGATGTTGACCGGTAATATTTTTGTGATTTTGGTGTGGTGCGAGTTTGAGAGATGCCTTATTTTCGATTCTAAACATGCTAGGAAAATTGGAGTTTATGAAATTTTTACGCCAAATTTTGCCCGAAAAAAATTCGAATTTTGACCTAAAAAATTGAATTTTGGGCCAAAATTTTCATCCTTACACCATAATTTGAATTTAGCGTAAAAATTGACCATATAGTCTCTCCTAGAAATTAAATTTACTCAACATTTCTCACAAATTCGATCAAACCTTACAAACTTGATGAAACAGTTCGATCAAAACCCTAGTTCGATCAAAAACCGAACTCGATCAAAAAACTTAGCTCGATCAAAAGATGAAAGCTCGATCAAATAACTTGTTCGACTACTAAAGAAGTTCGATGACATGAGATTCGACTACACACTAGTTCGATTAAACAAGTTGTTCGATCAAAGGTGAACAAACATAGTCTAGTTCGACTATATTGTTCGATCAAGGTAGAAGTTCGATGAAAAAGTTTCTCGATCAAATAAGTTTCTCGGTCAATGTTGTTCGGTCAATTAGAAGCTCGATGAAATCCAAGTTCGATCAAAAAAGAAGTTCGATCAAATCCAAGTTCGATCAAACAAGAAGTTCGAACAAATCCAAGTTCGATCAAACAAGAAGTTCGATCAAATGATAGTTCGATCAAATAGTTCTTCGGTCAAATCCAAGTTCGATCAGAAAAGTTCTTCGATCAAATGAGTTTCTCGATGAAAAAAAAATTCGATCAAAAGAAGTTCGATCATTTCATCTAACTCGATGAAACAACCAGTAATTCGATCGCAGAAGTTCGATTAGTTCATCTAACTCGATGAAACAACCAGTAATTCGATTAAGTGGTAGAAACTCGACTAGAAACTCGATCAAACAATAGAACCTCGACTGATGAACAGTACCGTACCAAAATCACTTTTTCCACCTCAAAACCCCACGATTCGCCCCTGGTTAGCTCTGATACCAATTGTAATGATCAAGATACATGTTCAGGAGGTCGGGGATGCTCAAAATAAAGATTAAACATGGTATTATTAGGTTAAAGAATGGGGAGGTGTGTGTGTTTTCTAGAGAGAGAAAGGAGGAGAAAACACACACACCTCAAGAATACAAAGAGACATCCACCCTCCTAGTTATGACTAGGAGGGGTATTTATACTAGTTTACATACAAAACATTGTCCTATTGGCAAGATAAGTCCCTGTACTTAAATACTATGCAATTCCCTAATATAACATTACTTTAAGGCTAACAAAAGGATATGCCTGCTGGAACAAAGGTCATTTCACTGGGACTCTCACTGGAGGTTTCAGTGAGGTGGTCAATTCCTATAGTTATCTAAGGAATTAAGCCCACAGAATCAAAGACCTTAGGGTTCTTTTTGGTCCAGCTTTCAATGACAGCTTTTTCTTTCTTAAGTTTAGTTTGAAGGGCTTGGTTTTGTTTCAAAATTTTAGTGTTCTGAATTTGTAGAGTAATGGATTCTAGTTTGGCTTGTTTTAATGCAAGCAGTTCATCTCTACATTTATTTAATTCTGACATAATATTGTTATATTTTGAAAACAGATTAAGCCTTTGTTCCTCAACAAACTTTAGATCAACACAGATATAACTCATGTAAGACTGCCAATCAGAATTATCATCCATAGAAAGTAAAGTATTTACCTTTTTCATGGTGATGTTGACCCACTCTCCATTCCTAGCATGGCTTTTTCCCACAGCCACTTGATCCTCTTCAGAAAGTGCCATCAGTGCACTAACTCTTATTTCCTCATCTGAGGAAACCTCTTTTTCATCCCAGTTAAATGCTTCAGCAAATAATACCTTGTTCTTTTTCTGAATAGGTTTAGAAGTTTGAGCATCCTGAGACAATATGGGGTTAGTTTCAAGAAGTGCAAGTTTAGCTTTGATTTTCCTATATTTTGTTTCAAAATCCTTTTGACCCTTGTTTTGAAATTGTTAGGTGGACTGAAACATTTTAGGTTAAAACTTGCAAGTTCCTGAGGAACTATTTCCAGAGAACTTGTAAGAGGGTTCTGAGATAGTTTTAGAATAACAGTCCCTAGCAAAATGACCCTTTTTACCACATTTAAAGCATTCAGTGGTCTCATTTGCTTTTGGTTTTGTAAAGTTGGACTGATTTCTTTTGATGAAACGTCTTGAACTAGCAAGGAGTGCCCTTTCTTGGAATTCCAAGTTCAGATCGTTCAGGTACTCTTCACCAGTCCTTTCATCAATTTCTTCTTCAGAATCCTCTTGAATATCCTGCACAACACCATTAGAATAGAAAGCAGTTGATATAGGTTTGAGGTTAAGGCCTTTTTGGACTCAAGAGCTTTTGAGTCAGGGTATCTCCTTGAGATCAAGTTGTCCTCATAGAAGAAACTTCCCATAAATTTCAGGGAGCTCAAGGTTCTGAATGTGGTTAGCATTCCTCAGGCCTTGTGAGAAGTTGAGCCACTTCTCAGGGAGACTGTTGACAAAGCCAACATTTGTCTCATGCTTAGACAATACAACACCATCATTTGATAATTCATTTATCAAAGTCTTGTATCTGGTGTAGGTCTGTGAGAGACTTTCAGAGTCTTTTGCCCTGAAAGTATTATACTCAAGTTTAGGGTCCATGACCCTATTTTCCTTGGTATCTGAGGGACCCTCAAAGCTGTTTACCAAGTCATCCCAAGTTTGCTTGGCTGTTAGACAGTTGATGACTGATTCCATTATATCGTCAGGAAGACATGATATAAGGATGCTTTTCAGGCGTTGGTCTTGATTGACCACCCTCCTCTCATCAAGGGTTCCATTGGGCCTCATGCTTATTTAGCCCTGCGGCTGTCTTAGGGACAAATGGGCCATCCCTGATACAGGTGATGTAGTAGGGTTCCATACCAGTAAGATAGCAAATCATACGCTTCTTCCATTTGCTAAATTTCCCAGCTTCAAGTCTGGGTGTAACAGCGGAGTAGCTGCCACCCTTTTTGTCGACTAGCTGGGGTACATTGATATCAGCCATAGTAGGATCTTGGTTTTAAAAACCTAGAGCACTCTTGGTTAGTTTAAAAGATTTTATAAACCAGAGGCTCTGATACCACTTGTTGGTCCCTTTACACGATTAGAGTTAACTAGAAAGTTAATCTATTTGTGTTTATGACTAATACAATGTTTAAGGTTAATTCTAACAGTTATAAAACGTGAATATAAAAACAACAATATTTTTCAACGTTTAAATTCTTATTAGAAATAATTCCAAGAATCTATTACCAAAGTGTTTTGCGGAACAAACACTTGGGATTGAATAGACAAGGGTATGGGGTGTCTCCTATCGAAACTCAAGTTTTGCTTGAGTGGTAACAATATACCCACTGAGCCATCTCAGTGAGTTGTATACTCTTTGTAGGAGAGAAGTTACTTTGTAAAAGTTCTAAGCTTTCAATATACAAAGCACACTTTAACTTCTCTCCCATCTGATCTATTTATACACAAGTAATCTAAGTATAAGTGATTAAATATAATACAAGTTGTTGAGGTTGCGTGTCTGACAATTATAAATAGTAATTGTCATTTCCAAGAACCAATAGGAAAGGGCTAATAAGACTTTGGGAGTTGTTGGCTGACACTCCATGACTTTTAGCCGCAATAGGGAAGGTTGGATCTGACAAGAGAAGAGTGTTGGGCTGACACTTTTATCTTCTCAGATCTTTTCCCTATTGTTCCTGCCTTTTCTTCAGGCGTTGGTTCCTCAGTCTTCAATCACTTTGTTTGTTGAGGAGACTGGGGTTCAGTGAGTTCTTGTCCAACACTCACTAAACCATCATCTTCTTTTTTGGCTTAAGTCCTACTCAGGGAGTACCACCTTCCTGAGTAGTGAATTCTTCTTTTTGAATTTGCCTTAAGCATCCTGAAGATGACTCACTGAGAGGCTGTTCTCTCAGTGACTTGAATTGTTCTCGGTTTAAGTTAACACTAGTTAATTTGTGTCCAAATCATGTTTGAAGCATTCTTGGGTTTTTCATGACCCAACTTATGTAAATATGAAACAATATTTTTTATCATAAATATAACATAGTTAATAAACTATCAAATATATTATATTAACACGAGTATTTAATATCTTATCGAGTAAGAGGCAGTAAGACAAGTCCTCCACCTCTTACTGAGTAAGATGTTACATGTCTAACTGAGTCTGACTTAAAAGAAAAAAACAAACAAGCAAAATATCTGACCACCTCTTACTGGTAAGAGTATGAGGGCTAGTAAGATTTTTTTTTTTTTTAAACAAACACACCCTAACACTTCCCTTAAACAGTTTTAAGAGTGTAATATAAATCTAGTAATTAAGTAATAAAAAAAAAAAAAAACCTTGATAATGGATTTAAGATGCTTTACAAGTTCAGAATCAGCAGTCGGTTCATGAGAATGCTCTGCAACAAACTCACATAAACAAACATTCATCACACATCTCAACAAATATTTATAAAAACATGAATATCAGATGATCCAACATATACACTTGATGCCACATTAGCAATCCATGTCATCAAAATACATGTGCACATCATATAGTTTCATGGTGATTTGGCAGACAAAACCAAAATTACACAATAATGGAACAAATATGAAACTTGAGTGGTTTTTCATTAAAAAAAAAAAAAAAAAAAAAAAAAAAAAAAAAAAGAAGCTAACTTTGAGTGACTTTAGTTGAACACTTGTGAAAGTTGGTTACTATTTAGTGGTTTTTTCCCTTTATTTTATTATTATTATTAGTGTAAAACTATCTTTTCTCTATAGGAAATTTAGAATTTCTTTAAGAATTGACAAAGTTCTGTTGGAATTTGAATCACAGCAAATAAATTTAATAAGAACAGATTGACATCTCTTTAAGACTTTTACGTTTTTTATAAGAATGTATCGCTGCAAATGGTCTTATCGAACAAATTAAAGTTATTTTCTTGCCAAAGACTTGATAAAAGATACAACAAGGATTACGTCAACTAACGGAGTACAACAAGAACACAAAAATCAAGCCCTCTAATGTGAAATGCCACACCTATTGTGTAGCAATCTGTAAAATTCCCCAGTAATTTGTACATGCTAATCAAGTATTAAATTACCATTACTGTTCAGTTAACCATTTTTATGCGCAAAATTTGAAAATTTTGTTTATTACATTTCATAATTCAAACACATTGGAACGAACTCACATACGGACCACAACGAATCCATCACACTCATTATAAACCAAACGGATCACATTTACTATTCCTGGCCTAATTTTTGGCCTGGTACTATTCAAAGCCCAACCCAACATTTTATAAGTTTTATAACTTCTTATATTTCACTCGGCTAACACTCAAACACTTAGCCACGATTTCTTTTGATCTCGACACACAAGATATGCAACATTTTACACATTTCGAATCCTCATATACCAAAATAAACGGGATGTCGAGTCTCACTTGCTCATTCGAACGTTTGATACATGAACGAGAACCAAAGCTAATCACTCTCGACACTTGTACAATTTCACTCAATATTTATCCATTATAACCAAGCTCGACACAACTTAATTTCACCTATGTCTTTTCATTTGCTTTGATCAAATATGAGTTTATAAGGTTGTTTCCCACTTTCTTACAAAATTTGACACGTTAAAATAGTTGTTGGATACATTTATATGTCGAACGGGACATATATATACGTGCGACTTGTTATAACCCAAACCATACACAAACCCCCCCCCTCTAAGTATCTAGTACTCAAGTAATATTCTCTTATCCCTGCATACCATCTAATCACACAACTTGTGGCAATATTTAACCATATATTCGATACATATACATGCATATATACACTTGATCACCCCTCATAACTCCTATTCACACCTTAAGCCTTTATCTCATTTTCTCTCTAAGTTTTCCCTTTTTCCGAGACCCTCAAAGAACCAGGAGCATTTCTCTCTAGCCATTCGAGCCACATTCAAGTCAAAAACTCTCCATTCAAAGCATTGGTGATCGTTCTAACAGGTGAAGTGCCTTTTATTCGATTCCTAGATCATTTGAACGTATAACACACCACCTTAAGGTTGTTGTAAGTCCCCTTGAACTCGAATCCTACTCTTATACACGTTTTACATACACCATGCATCGTACATATATTTTATTCGAACGTATTTACTTTCTATACATTTTTCACGTTTCTCGTATTTATTTTTACGCTATATACATATGTCCTCCTTCATGGATGGCTAGTAAATCATGTATTACCTTTACTCGACACTTATATGTTCATTTCATTACATATCGAGACCCATTTTTTTCATATGTTGAATCGTTTAATTCATATCACACGATTACTTGTCATATTTCATTTCTGAACCATGTGATTTACTCGACTAGAAATGGCCATATAATATCGAATTCATACACACAACATCTCATTTTTATTGCTCACCTTGATTCTCAATAAGCTCTTCTAACAAGCTGTTGTAATAAGCTCATATTATAAGCTCATAAAAGTCCATTTAAAACCCCCAACCTATCGCTACTCGAACTGTCCTTTAATATACATAATTATGCGATTGCGCTTTTAAGCCCAATAAGCAGTTTTTAAGCACTATGAATAAGCAGTTGATATAAGCTCAGTGGTTATCTTTTTAAGACCTAAAAATCAGCCCAATGATAAGCCCAAAATGTCCTTAAACTCAACGGATCATAAAACGTTATTGGGCTTTGTTTTTATATCGTTAAAGCCCAATAAGCAAGAAATAAGCTATTTTTGAGAATAAGCAGTTTATTTAGACTCAAATAAGCTTTATAAAAATGTTAAAACTTTCGGAAAACATTTCGCCTTATTTTTGTGATTTTTGGACTTGTTTTGCAAAATATATTACTATTTGGGTTAAAAGTGTCAAGTTTATATAAATATGTTCTAAACTGTTAAATTAGTAACCTGAGGGTAGAAAATAACCCAACAGTAAACAGGAGGCTCAAAATGTCATTTTGGAACTTTTTGGACTAAAAATGTAATATAATTAACCAAGGACTAACTGTGCAAAACTAACTCCGTTAGGGTAGAAAGTGTAAAATCTGTATAAGTTCAAGGACCAAACAATAACTTTATTTCATATTCAATTCTATTTCATATTTTACACTTTCTCATTGAGTCACGTGCATTTTTAACGTTTGTTCAATATATTTAATCACGTAACGTTTATATTTATATAACGAGTTTTTAACGAATAACTTAATGTTTCGTTCAACCACTTTCGAGGAAACGATATTTATGGATTCAATCACATAAAAATAAGATAATATTATATATAATATTATTTTTGAACTTTAAGCATTTTAAGCATATCACTCATTTACATCACACACCAAATCGTTATCCGTTACTCATTTTCACACTCATTGTTCATATTAAGTCAAAACTATCAAATTCTCAGACTTCACTATTATTCAGGTCGTGTGTTGGAGCCGTTCCCATAATTCACTTGATTTCACATTTCACCTTGCCAGTTACACTCAAGGTGAGTCATAGCCCCACTTTTACTCATTTTACAACTTTACACTCTATGGGGGAGATACATGCTACAAACTAGAAGACAAGTATTTTCTGTATGCTTCACCTGATTGATATTGCCTAAGTTACTCTATTGCCAAAAGCCCCTCACATCATGAACCATTAATCACTTGCGAGTGAACGCGAATATAGTGAATAGATCTATTGGAGGCTGACTGCCTATTCCACTAATGTCTGACGGATAGCCTTAGTTGCTAGTCGGATTAGTCGCAATGCACTATATTTGAAGGAATAGGAAGATGGCAATCTCCTATACACGAGGGCCACATTATCACCGGTTACTAACACTGTTAACGTTTGCGTGTCATGAGACTTAGGGCAATATACACAACTGCAATATCACCATTTCAAACATGATTGTAATACACAGGCAATCACAAACTTGTGTTCCAAGCTCATTATTATTACAAACTCTATGATTTCACTCAACAATTTTGTTGACTTTTAGCATGTTTATCTCAGGTAATTAGCGGAGCCGACAAGGCACGGAGTGGGCATTAAAACTCATGGTTTTTGGTGGTGTAAAATAAATTATGTCATTCATTTTCAAACTCCTACACTCTTTTATGGGATTTCACAACTCTGATATTTTCACCTTTGTAACTGAATTATTACTTGAATGACAAATGACTTTCAAAACGCCTCTTTTGAGCCGTTTTCTATGATTATGACAAAGATCCTCCCCGTAATACCCCGATTAGTCTTCCACTATTAACTCATAATTTAGGGGGTGTTACATATTGTCCACATTTAGATTCGAACTCACGACTGGAAGGGCCACTTTGGGTACCATTGGTTAACAAATTGAATCAGATTTCATTTTATGAAATTTCCTCTAACAATATATGTCGTAGCTTGAAATTACCTTAATGTTTTTTAAGCAATTATCTACCAAATGTTCAGAGCAACCGCTTAAAACATTTTCAATTATAAAACATTTATAATTATTCACGCTTACTTTATTGGATTACTTTAACAAAGTTCATTAACTTATAGTTTATTAGTTAGTTAATTTAAGTGAAGTAGGATCGAATTGGATCGAGATCCTACGATCCTATGGTAAAATCGAAATCCTACTTAAGATCCGATGCCTTTTAAGATTCTATGAAAGATCAATCCGTTTTTGCTTAACGGAATCGTAAAATCGAATATTTCAGGAGCTAAATCGAAATCTTTCTATTAACCATTAATAGCCGATGCAGAAATACAAATAAGGGCCGTTTGGTTTGTTAAGGGATTTGGGTATGGATTAAGATTTAGATTTGGATTTGGTGTAAGTTAAAAACAAAAATAGAAGAGATAAAATATATAAATGGTATAATATTTTTATTTTAAAAATATATAAAAGAAAAATAATCAATTTTATTGTTATATAATAAGTTATAAATTAAAGTGAGTGGTTGAAATGAAATACGGACACATTGATTTGGAAAAAAACAAATGATGACAGTAAAATTTTTTGTAAACCTGAGTCGTTGTAATAGATTCATCTATGACAAATAGCATTGAACATTTGAACACAAACATGTGGTCTCATTTTTCATACCAAAGATAAAAGAAAGCAAATTAAACCCAATTACCAGACACCCCATTGTTTCCCCAATATAGTACTTAGTATCATTTAAACACCACCACCTCATCCCAACCAGCAGACACACTGATGAACTCAAATAAGTACATTTTATTACTATCATTTATCCTATTAAATTGACTTGTTTTACTATATTATGTATGAGGATTGATACTTAATCGTTTACTTTTGTAATTCTCAGGTAAAAACAAGCATTTGGTGAAACTTAGCGATTTTGGACTGATTATGGAGCAAAACGTGCATAAAGTGAAGAGTCTACTGAAATGGACAAGATCAAGTCAAATCTGCTCCAGATGCGCCGCATCTCTATCAAGATATCACCAGATACGATCCAAGATACAAGAGGACATGCGCCGCATCTAATCATGGAGTTACGCCGCATCTTCTGGCGGTGTACGAATATTCCTGAATATTATAATCTTGGACCCCACGCGAAGTTAAGTACATGCGCCGCATCTACTCCTTAGATGCGCCGCATCTTCCCTCAGACAGAAACTATAAATACCCCAAGACCAGACGAATTCAAAAGCTTTTGTCACGCATTATATTAGATTCGAAGACCGAACAGGAGAAACCTAGGACGAATTCAGTCAAGGAGGCAGCACAAGACACACCCAAATCAAAGATACAAGAACTGTAAGAAGGTGCTGCATGTGTTTAATTCATTAAGTAGTTTTGTTTTATTGTGTTAGCAAACTTTAATTCATCAGGATTGGTGGCTTGTGTAATGTGACAACGAAAGATTGCACTCCCTTTAATACTTGCTTTCCCATCAATTAAAGTTTATATGTTGATGTCTTTGGTTACTACTTATTAGTGCATTGATAACCTCTGTGTTTATTAGTGGCTTGCGGGCATTTGACTGCGGAAAATAATGTGGCTCCCACGGTTATTACTAAATTGATCACTTAGGAATAACTTTTAGACATAAGTAATCATTAAGGGTTTACTCGCCGATAAGAATAGGACCAACGAGAAAGGGTTAACTACATACACTTCATATAAAGCTATCAATAAAACAAGTGACAATCTACTTAATCATAAGGACAGCCCTCTTATTGTCTCGAGTATTTATCTGTGTACGTGTGTGCTACTTGCTGATTCGTGCCTATTGGTTTATTTTCTTATTTAATTGCAAACAAATCGTGCCAGTCTCTCAGGCTGAAACCCCCTT
Organism: Artemisia tridentata subsp. tridentata; assembly: GCA_021014915.2. Lineage (NCBI taxonomy): Eukaryota > Viridiplantae > Streptophyta > Magnoliopsida > Asterales > Asteraceae > Artemisia > Artemisia tridentata. The sequence continues at coordinate 199,162,127 of CP139504.1, forward strand.
GCGTTAGGATATTAAAATACTGATTAGAATAACGAGATAATACGTTCCACTCTTAGTGATCGACACTCTACTTACCATTATATTCATACTGACCGGGTACACTGCTCGTTAGGTGTGTGTGTTATTGATAAGTCGGCTAAATATAAATTCAAAACTTGATTAGGCATTAAAACTGCCAAAACTTTACTCCAACGCACGCCCCATCAAGTTTTTGGCGCCGCTGCCGGGGAGTGAATTGTTATTATCTGTTAATTTGATTAGTATTTTAATTAGGTTTTTCTTTTTATTAGATTAATTGCATCATGATGAGGTGTTGATGCAGCTATGTTTTGAAGCTTTTCTTCGAGATATTTGTCGATGTGTTCCTTAAGGTTTTCCCGAACTTCAGGCATGAATTGCTTGACATAGTGCTTTGTATTGCCCCGAGTCGCCTTGAGCAAACATTCATTGACATCGTCACTCAGAAACTCATCCATTAACTTCTTTGTTGTATTCAACTCATTTACTTGACCTGACAGATCCTTGACCAAGGTTTTCATCTCATTCAGTTGGTCACTTAGGTGTCTGTCTTTCTTTTCTCGGGCAAGTTTGGCTGCCTTCTTTAACTTCTTTGCAGCTGGAGAGATGACTTCGACCCTTGTGACACGAGCAATCTTTCTTACATTCTTACTTTTTATGACCTTTTTGATTGTTTCTGAAACTGTTGCTTTGCCTTTTGATGGTGATGGTGACTTTGAAGATGATGCAGTGAGTGAAGGAATTGATGATTGTGAGTTGGGAGGTGTTAATTCTTTGTGAGGTGACGGTGGAGGTGTTGGAGTTCTAGGAGGTGACTCTGGAGGCGTTGTGGGTTTTGGAGATGAAACTGTAGGAATCAGAGTCTCTGATTGTGACTCCTGTTGTGGTACATAAACAACCATAGCAAGATGAGGTGGAGTGTTTGATGGTGAACGAATGTAGTTATCGGCCTCTTTTTCTGCCTCTTCATCTTCTTCCTTTTTCTTTGTTTCATCCTCCTCCTTTTTCTTTAAGTCTGCCTCATGTTCTGCTTCAAGCTGTTTGGCAGCTTCTGTGGTTTTATCCCCAATGATTTCACGTTCTTCCTCAGAGTTGTTCCAATCCATAGCATCATCATGTTGTGGTTCTTTCTCCTTGTCACTGTCAAACATTTCATCAGGTATTTCTTCATCAGTAAAGACCTTTTCTTTCTCCTTCTCTGACTGTGTTTGTTCTTCCAAGTCGGGTTGATTAACCGAGCTTGGTTGTGGAGAAATATCATACTCAACCCTCTCGGGCTGATTAACTGTATTGGGCTGAGCTGTGGTGGTAGCAGCTTTAGACCCTCCGGGTTGATTAACCGGATCAGTATGGGTTGAGGCTACTTCTTGGACGGTTCCGGACCCTCCAGCTCCCTTTTTCTCTTCCATCTCCCTCATTAGTTTAACTTTTAGATTAGCCCTTCTTTGCTCATCTTCTTTAAGTGTTTTCATGCTAATTTTCTTTGCATTAAGTGTGTCGATTTCAGTTTGAAAGCTAGCTGTTGCATCATCCATATGGACAGTCACTTCTTCTTCTGATTCTGACTCATCTAATTCAGTTTCTTCTTCATCATGAATGCCAATTTCTTCAACTTTTGACTTTGGATCAGCCTTCACTCGTCTTTTGAGGGTTCTGGGGTGTGGTTTTCTTGGTTGTTTTGAAGCACTAGAGGCACTCCCAGTCCTACTGCTTTTAGAACGAGTTTTTGTAGAACCCGTTCCTTCACGATGCTTAGAGAACCCGACCTGGCCTTTGCTGTATGCATAGTCATAGTCTCTTAAGGCTTTTGTCTCCTTGATTTCCTCGGTCAACAATTCTTCCGGTAGTCTTGTCCCTTGCTTGTGAGTACTATCTTTAGGAAAATAGACTGACTTGATAGGCTTATCCATCCTTATCACATGAAGTTCCCTATATTCAGGTCGAGGAGAGATGTCGGAGTTCTTGTCAATGAGAAAGCTGATCAACATCTTTGTGTAGCGGACGAATGGAATTCTTGTTAATGGTTTCTTACAGGTTCTTATCTGAAACACAAGATCTTCCCATATGAGTGCAGCATAGTCAAGATTTTTCTTGTTAACTATTCCCCATAAGAGTTGAACATGTGAAAATCTTGGGTGCTCATGTCCGCTATCTCTTCCTGAAACCGAGCGAACCAAAATGTAGTAAATGGCTCTCCACGGTTGTGGAATTGATTTAGCATTGATGCTTGAAATTGTTGTGAGTGGAAGATTGGGATTTTCATCATAACCAATGTCGAGAAGAAACTTGAGAATATCTTGTTCTGATGGTGCAGGCCAAAATTTGTTTGATGGTTCAGGTGGATCTGGTAGAGATAATGCTTTGCGTAGGTGTATAGGTGTGACTTTGACTTGTTTTCTGTCCAGAGTGCATGTGAAATATCTGTTGTAGTCATCGAGGTCAATGGTACTCCACATTTGATGAATGTACAATTCTGGGACATTATCTGAATTTTCCAAGATGCTGTTGCATTCATGTCTTCTGAGAATTTCAATGGCTATTTGGCAACTTGGCTCAGCACATTTGATGTTGTCAAAGACCACTCTTGCATTGTTGTTTCCATACTTAGCCTTGTACCCTTGAGGAAACAGTTCTTCCTTAGTGATCATGGGTAGTGGTTGTTGTGCTGGTGCAGACATTGTGAAAAATCTGAAACATCATTTGACACCAATTTGCAGGATACATGTGGGTTAGCATTAGTGTAAACTTAATGATTCACATGAGATCCTTAACTTAGCATGATATTTCAAATTTATGACACAAATTGGAACATGATCATTTCTTTAGAAATGACAAATTTCTATATCATTTGACAAATCCTAAGGGAATTGATAAATTCTTTAGAATCTGATAATTTCGAAGGTAATTGACAATTGCGAAAGAATATGTCAATTGCGTAAGAAATGATCATTTGCGAAAGAATTAGCCAATTGCGGAAAAATTTGTTACATGCGAAAGAATTTGGCATTTGCGAAAGAAACTATCATTTGCGAAAGGTATTGTCAATTGTGAAAGGAATTGTCAATTGCAAAATAAATGGCATTTGCGAAAGCAATTTCGAAAATTTCTTATACAAGAAATTTCGATACCCTTTGAAGACGTACAACTCAGCAGATTTTTCGCATTTCATTTTCATTTGAGTTTTTGTTATCATGCTTGATACAATAGAATCCTATGATGTTTCTAAGCATTCTGACCAAGTTATAACAAATTTTAACCACACAATCCTAAGAATCAAACTGAAAGTGCAAACGTGTTCTTCATAAACCCTTAAAAATCAATTAATCAGATTTGATGTTTCTTGGTTTAATCCAAGGCTACAGATATGTAATTCGAAGCATAACAACAACATTGCAACACATTAATTACACTAAAACACTTGCAATTGATTTTCCCCAATTCGTACGCTTAAACCCTAAATCAATAATATTCACAATGCAAGTTTCTGGGTTCAATTAAGCATGCATACATTGTTTATCATCACATTCTAAGCATAATCGTACCAATAAACACATCATAAATACTAAGAATTGAGTTTCCCCAATTTTACGCAAACCCTAGATCTAAAAACAATTATTTCTGAACAAATCAACCGTTGGATAGTGAAATCCTTTAGAACCATTACTTAAGATCATGTTATAATCGTTAAAACACTCACATTAAGTATGAATCTTTAACCAATTTGCAGATTGAATATGGGTTGTTGATTGAGTTGTTTGATAGTATTTACTGCGTTTGGTTATTATGTCAGAGAAGTGGGTGGGGATATTAACTGCGGTCATAAATTTTTCTTCTTATTTGAATTTTGACTAGTCTTTGCTACTTACACACCTTTAGCCCCTAAACCTTATATTTTTGCAATGAAAGGCCTAACCATCTAACTTAAGTTTTTCACTTAACACATTAGACACACAAATCTTAATCCTTGATAATCATCAAACTTTTCGAAGCAATCAATCATTGAAGAAACAATGCAAGTACAAATTTTGTGTCTCCCCCTCAACACTTCTTCGAAAATAATTAATGACGGTTAAGAAAAATGAACAACGTATTGATAAGGTTTGTACTTGCATTTTTTTTTTAAATAGAATGAAATTAAAAAAAAAATTTTTTTTTTTTTTTTTTTTTTTTTTTTTTTTTTTTTTTTTGTTTTTCAATATGTATTTACAAGGATAGTTTGATGTATGACTCCTTTTAATTTTGAATAAGAAAATTTTCCAAGTTTTCTGGAGTTAAACATCTCATGCCAATCTGGTGAACCAGTTCCACAAATCTTGCATGGGGCAAGGCTTTGGTGAACAAGTCTGCCAACTGGTGTTCAGTACCCACAAAGTATAATTCAACAGTACCCATTTCCACATGTTCCTTGATGAAATGAGAGCGTAGAGCAATATGCTTGGACTTGGAATGTTGGACCGTGTTGTAGGAAATAGCGATGGCACTCTTGGAATCACAGTACATAGGAACCTTGTTGAAGACGTATCCATAGTCCATCAGCTGAGATCGCATCCAAATGACTTGAGCGCAGCATGCTGACATGGCGACGTATTCCTATTCTGTAGACGATAGTGATGTGCAATCTTGCTTCTTTGATTGCCAAGAGACGAGCTTGTCACCCAAAAACTGTACTCCCCCTGATGTACTTTTGCGTGTGTCTAAGCACCCTGCATAGTCAGCGTCAGGCCCTTGGGGCTTGTTTAAGGCCGTAAAGGGCTTTCTTTAGCCGATATATGTGATTCGGATGTTCTTGTTCCACGAAGCATTCTGGTTGAGAAACATACACCTCTTCCCGGAGTTGGCCGTTGAGAAATGCAGTCTTCACATCCATTTGGTAAACAGTTATGTTCTTGTGAGCGGCGTAAGCCAGAAACATGCAAACAGCCTCGAGCCTTGCAACTGGAGCAAATGATTCTTCGAATTTGATTCCTTCTTCTTGGCTGAATCCTTTTGCAACCAGGCGAGACTTGTTACGAATCACAGTACCATCTGTATCTAACTTGTTTTTCCAGATCCACTTCAATCCAACGACATAAACCCCATCTGGTCTCTCTACCAGTTCCCAAACTTCTAACAGCTTGAATTGTTCCAATTCCTCTTGCATGGATTCAATCCAGTTGTCATAGGTAAGGGCTTCCTTAATGTTTTTGGGTTCGGCTTGACAAACGGTGAGTGCATAAATGCAGGTTTCACCGTCTGTATGGAGTCTTTGTCTTGTCATGACTGGGTTTTCTGGATTACCAACGATGTTTACTAAGGGATGGTCTTTTGTCCATTTATGAGTGGATGGATAGTGTTGATAATTATGGTGCAGGTTTGACGGTTCCAAATTGCGTGTAGAAGATTCTGCAATATCAGGAAAGGTTGGTGCAGGTGCAAATGGATTAAAGAATGCATCTCCGTCATAACCTGATGGTGTGGGTACTTCAACAGAGTTGTAGGGGGAATCTTCAGTTGTGGGTGTAGAAGTGGAAGGTGTTTGATCTACTGACGATGATGGTTCTGGTTGAGGTGCTTCGTCAGCGACTGCTGTGGAAGTAGTTGCTGGTGTATCAGATGCTTGATTGTTTACGGTTTGAGCAGCGGAATTGGTGGATACAGCAGAGGCACGATTAACTAGAGAGTCATCGAACAGAGGAGCAAACAAATCTTCTATATCCTTTCTGTTGAACGGTAATGGTTCAGCTGAAGATTCAGGAAAGTTGAGACGGTTGTGTGCGGGTTCTAAGCTGTTTTGCTCAGAAGCCATGTCTGTGAGCTCATCAAAATTAGCATGGATTGTCTCTTGAATTTCCCGAGTACGGCAATTCCAAATTCTGAATCCTTTCGAATTCTCACAATAGCCAACAAATACTCCTATGTCTGCTTTGGCTTTCAGTTTACCAAGATCATCACGATCATTCTTTGGATAACAGAGAGCTCCAAAGACATGAAAGTAATTGATATTTGGTTTTCGACCATGAATAAGCTCATATGGTGTTTTGTCATGGCGTTTGGTGATCATGCATCGGTTCTGGGTATAACAAGCAGTTGAGACAGCTTCAGCCCATAGGTAGTCTGGTAATTGGGCATTAATCAACATAGTTCTTGCTGCCTCCACTAACGTACGGTTGCGTCTTTCGACTACTCCATTTTGTTCAGGGGTGCGAGAAATTGACGTTTGATGAACAATACCATTTTTCTCAGTGAACTCTCGAAGAGTTTGATTCTTGAATTCAGTACCATTGTCTGTTCTGATAATTCTGACGGTGTTACGAACCTGAACTTGAATCTTCGTGAGAAAAGTAATGATCATCGAAGGGGCTTGGTATTTGGTACGAAGAAAGTAGACCCAAGTCCACCTCGAGTAATCATCCACTATTACCAAGATGTACCGTTTCCCGTTGATGGTTTGAACACGCATAGGACCACACAAATCCATATGAAGCAGTTGTAGGACATGATCTGTGCTGTGATATGCTTTTGGAGGAAAGTGGGCACGATGACTCTTTCCTTGTTCGCAAGCAGGACACAAGTGATCTTTGGCATATCGGAATTTGGGAAGACCGTTGACCAACTTTTTTCTAGCAAGATCGGTCATCATCTTGAAGTTCAAATGAGACATTCGTTTGTGCCATAGCCAGGCCTTTGTGGGATGTGCCTTTGAAAGTAAGCATATGGGAGAGGAAGCTGTCATGCCTTCAAAAGAAATGGTATACAGACTGGTGCCACATTTTCCTTTCATCAGATCATTTCCTTGAAGATCCCGAATAAAACAAGTTTTCTCTCTGAATGCCACCTCCAAATCACCATCACAAAATTGTCCTACTGAGAAGAGATTGTGACCTAGGCCTTCAACGTAATAAACCCTGCTAATTTCGATGTTCCCATTTACATAGTCTCCATAACCCATAATAGCAGCGAAGTAATCATTCCCGAATCTGACCGTTCCAATGAACTTTGCAACAAAGTTTACAAAAAGCTTGAGATTGCCGGTCATATGTCGGGAACAGCCGCTATCAACAATCCAGAGAACAATTTGGATCACCTGCATCACCAGAAGTTGACACAGAGGCAAGTTTGGTAATGGTGGAATCCGTTTGGTTAGTAACACATGAGTTAATCATTTTTGGTACCAATTTAAAGCTATGTGTATTTTGTAACCAACGCTGCCACGTCCAACTAGTCTCAGCCATTCTCCTAATAAATGCACTTGGTGATTTGTTTGTCCTAGATGCAGCTATGGGTTTGTCAACAGATTCTTCAGATACTACTAGTGGTGGTTTTCCTAATACGGACTTGGCAGCAGTAGTGATCCTAGAGGAAATGCCACTAGATCGTTTCTTTTTACGAGTCAACAGAGTCTTAGCAACACATTTCTCATGATTTCCATATAAAATACTAGCATGAAGAAATACACAACTAGCATCAACCATAATATCATTCATAACATTTGATAACGCTCAAATTGTGCATGTTTTTAGTAGCGTTATTCGTGTTTTTATGTATGTTATTTGGTTATATTTATATGCTTTTGTTACTAAATCGTACCAAAGTGTGTTTGCAAAGCATATGTGACCAAAAAAAGGAAAAAGGAAGAAAAAGATGAGAAAAAGGAGAAAGAAGGAAATATTTATGAAAGTGCGAAGATTCTTATACCAAGATCCAATCAAAAAGGCATTTCAAAGAATGAAGAACCAAGTATTCATGTCGATTAGCTTCAAAGATGTTGAAAAGATCAAGTTTGGATGAAGAACCAAAGAACCAAAAAGGAAAAATCAAGCCAAGACGACAAAAGTCCAAAATGTTCCAAAACAGCAACCATCCATCCGATCGGAGGCTGCCCGCAACCGATTCGGATGGAGGCAATTCCGAAGACCAACCGATCGGTTGGAAGCTTGCTGATTTACCAAAACTTCATCATTAAGTTTTGTCTTTTCATATATCCGGTTCTAAGGCCTTCTAATAAGGATTCTAGGCTCTTCTAAACTACTTGGAGGACAAGTGAAGCATTAATGAACCAAGACCCTTGGGAGGAGTATTAATAGGATCATTTGTGGAATATTTAGTGTGCTAATTCCTAATCAATAAACAAGTAACCACCCACCACTCATCAAATACTCTCAAATTCATCCTTAAAAGTCCAGGAGCAGTTGGAGAGTCAAGAAGTCATTATTTGGAGGTCAAAACATCAAGAAATCAACACCAATCCTTGGGGTATCATTACTTTATCATTTGTAATCTATTTCCAATCATTGTAAGACTTTTAATTATGGTTTCTAATGTTCAAAGTTCTGAGATCATGTTCATGTTTGCTATGAGTGGCTAGTGCCTTTGTGCACTTGCTTAGATGATGTGTATTACCAATTGATATACGTATGATTGTGATGAAATGTTTTAATTCAATTTCAAGTTGATTCTAAGATCCAATCGTGATTAAGTTTTGTAGTGACATTTGTTGAATCAAGTTTAACTAGTTGCTAATAATTTTAAGGGTCGAAAGAACTATTGTTATTTAACTAGTTATAATCATTTGTCTATGAATGATTGTTTTTACCCATTATTCTTGATTAAACAAAGAAAGTTAATTGTTGTTGTAATGAGAATGCTTTTGTCTATCAAAAATAGGATTGATGGTAAACCATTTCAAGGGTCGAAAGATTAATAGTTTACTCTCAATTGTGACCTTTTGTCTATGATCGGTTACCTTTTGTATTGACCATTTCCTAAGCTATTTGATTAAGCAAAAGATGATTTTTGTGTTTAAGGTACACCACTTATGAACCTTGAATTGATCTTGAATTGAGTGGTTAAACGTAATGCTTGTTTTTATGAACTAAAATCTTGACGAAGGTTTAATTTGTAGAAACAATAGATTAGTTCACCAAACTAATTATCATAACCAACATGTTGTCCAAAGTTATCGCAATCATGCTTATCAATGAGTAGTATGCTAGTCTAAGCAAGTGTAGTTTTTAATCATTTCAATTATTCTATTTTTCATTACTTGTTAAGGAATTTACTTCTAGTAGCTTACAATTCGATTCACTACACAAATCCCTGTGAACGATCCTGACTTACCATCATAATCTTGCTATAACGGACGAGTTCACTTGCTCGTATGTGTTGTTTCTAGATTCGGTAATTTGACCTTTATAAATTTAAAACTTGTACTCACACACGACACATCAACATTCAACGATTTAGAATCCATTACATCATCTATAGAACTAGACTTAGACAAGTGTGATTCTACTTCTGACATATCATGCTTTTTATTCAAACTGCTAACATTAACTACTACTTCTTCAGTCTTAGAGAGTCCATTCTTAAGGCGCCTGATACTAAACTTCCTTTGTCTCTTGGTATTTCTCGATCTGCTATCCTTAGAGTTGGTTCCTAGTCCTGTGGAAGCGGAAGTGTTCACATTAGTGGTTTGATTTGATGCTTGCTTAGTTGGCTTGTCTACTGAGTACATTCCTGGGTCAATTACAGCTTTTCCATTTTCTAAATCAAGCCAAGACGACAAAAGTCCAAAATGTTCCAAAACAGCAACCATCCATCCGATCGGAGGCTGCCCGCAACCGATTCGGATGGAGGCAATTCCGAAGACCAACCGATCGGTTGGAAGCTTGCTGATTTACCAAAACTTCATCATTAAGTTTTGTCTTTTCATATATCCGGTTCTAAGGCCTTCTAATAAGGATTCTAGGTTCTTCTAAACTACTTGGAGGAAAAGTGAAGCATTAATGAACCAAGACCCTTGGGAGGAGTATTAATAGGATCATTTGTGGAATATTTAGTGTGCTAATTCCTAATCAATAAACAAGTAACCACCCACCACTCATCAAATACTCTCAAATTCGTCCTTAAAAGTCCAGGAGCAGTTGGAGAGTCAAGAAGTCATTATTTGGAGGTCAAAACATCAAGAAATCAACACCAATCCTTGAGGTATCATTACTTTATCATTTGTAATCTATTTCCAATCATTGTAAGACTTTCAATTATGGTTTCTAATGTTCAAAGTTCTGAGATCATGTTCATGTTTGCTATGAGTGGCTAGTGCCTTTGTGCACTTGCTTAGATGATGTGTATTACCAATTGATATACGTATGATTGTGATGACATGTTTTAATTCAATTTCAAGTTGATTCTAAGATCCAATCGTGATTAAGTTTTGCAATGACATTTGTTGAATCAAGTTTAACTAGTTGCTAATAATTTTAAGGGTCGAAAGAACTATTGTTATTCAACTAGTTATAATCATTTGTCTATGAATGATTGTTTTTACCCATTATTCTTGATTAAACAAAGAAAGTTAATTGTGGTTGTAATGAGAATGCCTTTGTCTATCAAAAATAGGATTGATGGTAAACCATTTCAAGGGTCGAAAGATTAATAGTTTACTCTCAATTGTGACCTTTTGTCTATGATCGGTTACCTTTTGTATTGACCATTTCCTAAGCTATTTGATTAAGCAAAAGATGATTTTTGTGTTTAAGGTACACCACTTATGAACCTTGAATTGATCTTGAATTGAGTGGTTAAACGTAATGCTTGTTTTTATGAACTAAAATCTTGACGAAGGTTTAATTTGTAGAAACAATAGATTAGTTCACCAAACTAATTATCATAACCAACATGTTGTCCAAAGTTATCGCAATCATGCTTATCAATGAGTAGTATGCTAGTCTAAGCAAGTGTAGTTTTTAATCATTTGAATTATTCTATTTTTCATTACTTGTTAAGGAATTTACTTCTAGTAGCTTACAATTCGATTCACTACACAAATCCCTGCGAACGATCCCGACTTACCATCATAAAATTGCTATAACGGACGAGTTCACTTACTCGTATGTGTTGTTTCTAGATTCGGTAATTCGACCTTTATAAATTTAAAACTTGTACTCACACACGACACATCAAGTTTTTAGCGCCGTTGCCGGGGATTTTGATCGTGTTTCTGTAGGTTTTAGAAGTTCATAGTTCGTTTTCATAAAAAAAAATGTTTTCCGAGCTGATCATCCGATCGGTATTTCATCCATCCGATCAGTTGTCCAATTTTTAATTTTACCGAGAGATTCATCCGATCGGTAGTAACTTCTATCTGATCGGTTTTCACCAAAATCAATTTTACCGAGACAAGTATCCGATCGGTATTTCATCCATCCGATCGGATCACCAAACCTGATTTTTCAAACTGTTTCTATTTTTTAATCGTGTGTTTAAACATTGCCTCGATTCTCTTGGGAATTGTATGAACACTCGATCAACTGGAATAGAACCAATTTCACCTTTTTCAGATCCCGAACGTTTAGTCCGAAGACAAAGAAAGAAAAGAAAACCATTTGTTCCATTAGCCAACCGTGTACCAAGTGTACGAAACCCACCGTTTGAAGATCTTTGTGAAGCTAAAGTCGTTTATAACCCATTCACCGAGCAACCTTTTCCCATGGCTGACGATAGACCCATGTGGGAAGCCAACCGAACCGTAGCACCCACTCCTGGAGCTGCTATTGTTACTGTCAACCTAGGTGACAATTTCACCGTGAAAGGTCACCATCTTTCTATGATCAAAGACCGTCAATTCGATGGCCGTTCGAGGGACGATCCTCACAAGCACATTGCCGAATTCATCGAAATTTGTAGCATGTTCCGATATGGCGTGACACCAATTGTGGATGCCATATAAAACTCAAACTTTTTCCATTATCACTTGTGGAGAACCAAAAGTGTGGTATAATGAATTAACCCCAGGAACTATCAATACTTGGGAGGAGATGAGGCAAGCTTTTGTAAGCCGATTCTTTCCACCTGCCATGTTTGATCGACTCATGGGAGAAATTCGTGCTTTCACACAAAACCCTAACGAATCGCTCGTCGAAGCCTGGCTTCGTATGAAAGACTTGCTTCGTAGTTGTCATGGACATGGTTTAGGACAAGGAACCATTATCCAAATCTTCTACCATGGACTAGATGAAGCATCTCAAGGAATTCTTGATGCTGGAGGAATTTTTCTTTATAAGACTCCAAACCAGGCATACCAATTGCTAGAAGACCGAGTTCTTCTCAAACTCGATTGGTCAAAAGATGCCAAAACCAAACCCTTACGAAAAACCGTTGCTTTTGCTGAAAGTTCCGATACCTCTAAACTCATGGAGAAAATGGAAACATTAACTTCAAAAATCGATTCGCAATACAAAGACCTTAAAGGAGAAATGAAAGAAATGCGAGACGGTTGTAACAACTGTGGAGGTAATCACCCATCATCAGAATGTGACGACCAACCAATGGACCAACCCAAAGAAGGAGAAGCCAATTATGTCCAAGGAGGATACCGCGGAGGCGGTTATCATGGAAATTATTACGGACGAAATTCTGTAAATTGGCAAGATCGTCAACAACGGGATAACAACCGTAATTCTCAACCACGAGTAGACAATCAAACCACACAAACCTCTGACAAAAAAGCGGAAGAATCCGATTTTGAGAAAATGATGAGAGAATTCGTAACTGCTCAAAAGTCAACCAATGAGTTCGTCAAGAACCAATTTTTCAATCTCAAAACCAAAGTTGAGCAAGGTCAGAAAAATCATCAAGCATCGATTCAAGATCTTGAAAACAAATTTGGTAGACTTTCTGATCAAATTTCTTCCCAACCATCTGGTTTGTTGCCAAGTAATACCCAAACCAACCCTAAGCCGACATCATCTGGATTGAACGATAAAACTTATCATCCACCACAGACTCGAAATGAGCATATAAATGTTGTATTCACAAGAAGTGGTCTTTCTTATGATCCACCACCCAATCCAAATGATACCACGATCATCAATGATGATAGTGAGGAGGAAGAAGAAGCGAAAAAGGAAAATACCAAAAAAATACCACCCAAACCCATCCCACCAGTTAAGGCGTATACACCGAAAATTCCATATCCTCAAAGCCTTAAGAAAGAAAGAATGGAAGAACGTTATAAGAAGTTTGTTGAAATAATCAAAGAGGTTAGACTCAATGTTCCCTTCGTTGATGTTTTAGCTGGAATGCCCAATTATGGGAAATTTTTGAAAGAACTTCTTAATAACAAGAACAAGTTGGAGCAAATATCTGCTACCTTTCTGAATGAAGAATGTTCAGCTATTGTTCAAAACAAGATTCCACCGAAACTAGGAGATCCTGGAAGTTTTCTGATTCCGTGCACGTTAGGAAACAACATCACATGCGATGCTTTAGCCGATCTAGGTGCAAGTATCAATTTGATGCCCTATTCGTTATATTCTAAACTTTCCATCAATACCTTGAAACCTACAAGGATGAGTATTCGATTAGCAAATCATTCTTATCAATATCCTGTTGGAATTGTTGAGAATATGCTTGTCCAAGTTGGTAAATTCATTTTTCCTGTGGATATTGTGATCTTAGAAATGGAGGAAGATAGTAGAGTACCTCTTATTTTAGGAAGACCTTTTCTAAACACCGCTGATGCGATCATTAAAGTAAAAGGAAAAGAACTCAATCTTGGAGTTGGAGATGATAGAATTACTTTTTTAATCGATAAAGCAATGCAATATCCATATTCCAGTGATGACACTTGTTTTAACGTTGATGTAATCGATGAAGTCACTGAAGAAGAATTGGATGTATTACTTGACGATTCTGATCCATTCATGACTACTTTAGAAAAAATTAGTGAACAAAATTTGATAAAGAATTCGCTGATTTTATGGAAGTAAAGTTTGAAGAAGAAGAAGAAGAAACAGAAGTTAAAGAAGGAGAAATAGAAGAAGATTTTGAGGAAATCACTTTTAATAATCAATTGAGAATCAAAACATCTCTTCAAGAACCACCAACTGATCTTGAGCTGAAACCACTTCCCGAAAATCTTGAGTATGCTTACTTGGAGGATAATTCACTTCTTCCAGTAGTCATATCTTCGTTGCTCAAAGATAAGGAAAAAGAATGCCTCATTTCTGTTCTCAAGAAGCATAAAAGAGCTTTCACGTGGAAAACATCTGACATCCCAGGAATCAGTCCTGATTTTTGTAAACACAAAATCAATTTCGAAGAAGATGCAAAGCCCGTTGTAGAAAGACAACGTCGACTCAATCCCAACATGAAAGAAGTTGTTAAAAAAGAAATCATCAAACTTCTTGATGTTGGTATCATTTACCCCATCGAGGATAGTCCTTGGGTGAGTCCAGTTCACTGTGTTCCGAAAAAAAGGAGGAATGACTGTTGTGACTAACGAACGGAATGAATTAGTTCCTACTAGAACTGTCACAGGATGGCGAGTATGTATTGATTACATAAAATTAAACAAAGCCACAAGAAAAGATCATTTTCCTTTGCCATTCATGGATCAAATGCTTGAGAGATTAACAGGGAACGAGTACTTTTGTTTCCTTGATGGTTTTTCAAGATATTTCCAAATTCCCATTGATCCTGTTGATCAAGAAAAGACTACATTAACATGTCCCTTTGGAACTTACGCTTATCGGTGTATGCCTTTTGGATTGTGTAATGCACCTGCTACTTTTCAGAGATGTATGATTGCTATATTCCAAGACATGCTTGAAACATCAATGGAAGTTTTCATGGATGACTTTTCAGTTTTTGGAAGCTCATTTGAAGCTTGTCTTTCTAATCTTGACAAAATGCTCAAAAGATGCGAAACTGCACATCTTGTTCTCAACTGGGAAAAATGCCATTTCATGGTGACTGAAGGAATTGTGCTAGGACAAAAAATTTCCAATGCAGGAATGGAGGTTGACAAAGCAAAAATAGATGTTATCACCAAATTACCACCTCCAACAAACGTTAAAGCCGTTAGAAGTTTTCTAGGACATGCCGGTTTTTACCGTTGTTTCATTAAGGATTTTTCCAAAATATCTCGTCCAATGACGAAACTTCTAGAAAAAGATTCTGTTTTTGACTTCAATGCAGATTGCATGAAGGCATTCGAAACATTGAAAACCCAACTGACTAGTGCACCCATTATGGTTTCACCTAATTGGTCACTACCATTCAAGCTCATGTGCGACGCAAGCGATTTTGCGGTTGAAGCTGTATTAGGACAACATGAAGGAAAACATTTTCGTCCTATATACTTCGCCAGCAAAACACTCAATAATGCGCAACAAAACTATACGGTTACGGAGAAAGAATTATTAGCCGTTGTTTTTGCTTTCGACAAATTCAGATCTTATCTTGTGCTTTCAAAAACAATTGTGTTCACTGATCATTCAGCGCTCAAATATCTGTTTGCCAAGCAAGATGCAAAACCGCGTCTTATCCGATGGATTTTGCTACTCCAAGAATTTGACATCGAAATCAAAGATAAGAAAGGAGCAAAAAATCTAGCTGCTGATCATTTGTCTCGTCTTGAGAATCCGAACTTGGAAGAGTTAAAGGAAGACGAGATTGACGATTATTTTCCTGATTAAACTCTCATGATTGTTGACACAGCCGATGAGATAGAAATTCCATGGTTTGCTGATTATGAAAATTACCTCGTTGGAGGGATTCTAAAAAAAGGATTAACTCATGGCCAACGAAGTAAATTCTTTTCAGACCTCAAACATTACTATTGGGAAGAGCCCTATCTTTTCAAGATGTGTCCCGATGGAATGATAAGAAGACGTGTTTTTGGTTCTGAAACAAGAAGAATTCTTGATGAATGCCATCATGGCCCGACTGGGGGACACTATGGTCCTTCCACCACAGCTAAAAACGTTTTTGATGCTGGATTCTATTGGCCAACTATTTTCAAAGAAGCTCATACTCTTGTCCAAAACTGCGATGCTTGCCAAAAATCCGGTAGTCTTTCTCGTAGAGATGAAATGCCTCAAAAGAGCATTCAAGTCTGTGAAATATTCGATATTTGGGGAATCGATTTTATGGGACCATTTCCTAAATCGCACAAATACGAATATATTCTCGTTGCTATTGATTACATTTCCAAATGGGCTGAAGCAGAAGCTCTACCCACAAATGATGCTCGAGTTGTTGTCAATTTTCTCAAAAAGCTTTTCGCTCGTTATGGAATTCCCAAAGCTTTAATAAGTGATCGAGGAACCCATTTCTGTAACAAACAAATGGAGAAAATTATGAAACGATACAGAGTACATCATCGTTTCGCCACAGCTTATCACCCTCAGACCAGTGGTCAAGTCAAAAATACCAACAGAGCCTTAAAAAGGATACTTGAAAAAATGGTTAAAGACAATCCTGCCGTTTGGTCAAGAAAACTCGATGATGCTCTGTGGGCATTTCGTACGGCTTATAACACTCCAATTGGTACAACACCATACAGACTTTTGTATGGAAAAACTTGTCATTTGCCGTTCGAAATCGAACATCGCGCTTACTGGGCACTCAGAAGCTGTAACCCTGATCTCAAAATAGCTGGAGAGAAGAGATTCTTGCAATTGCATGAACTCGATGAACTAAGACTCCAAGCTTACGAGAATTCCAAGCTCCACAAAGCTAGAACCAAAGCGTATCATGACAGAAAGCTTAGAATCCGGAAAGAATTCAAAGCTGGAGACAAAGTTCTACTTTTTAATATGAAATACAAGTTCAAAGCACCTAAGCTAAAACCAAAATGGTTTGGCCCATATATAGTGAAACATGGATTTCCATCTGGGTATGTTGAATTACATGACAAGCAAGGTGGAAGTTTCATTGTTAATGGTCACCGAATTAAATTATATTGTGATAAGGAGCAAATGAACGAGATTTCTATTAAAGAAATTCCACCTGAATCAGACTGTGAAGCAATAACATTCATGGCACCCTTTCCGGCCGATTTCAAGAAAAACACTCCATGGGCCGAGGAATCTGGTTATATCTATGATGTTCTTCCTAGACCTTGGGAAAGAATCAAATTGGAAAACATAGATGAAACTGGAGAAGGAATAGTGATAGGAAACGTGGTGTATGTTCCAAAAGTCTCAAAGAAGAAACCGAAAATTACACCAACGTAGCAAGAAGGAAGTTTGAGTCCGGCTGATGACTCGTTAATAAAACAAGCGCTTCTCGGGAGGCAACCCGTGTGTTTTCTATTTGCAATTTTATTTCTTAGTTTATTTTTCAAAGGTGATTATATCCCAAAGTTTCTCTAATCCCTACTTGAACTTAAGTGTGGGGTGTATCACTAACTTTTAATAAAACGTAGACATATTTCGTGTGTTTCTTTTTGTCTTAAGATTACTGCAGGTAATGATTACAAAGTATGGTCTTGGATCAAAGAATCTTCTGAAGCAAGAAAATATGGTTTATTCTCTTATTTCCCTATTTTCATTTTTTTCGTATATCACATTGAGGACAATGCTTAACTTAAGTGTGGGGGGTGAATAGGAAAATAAGGATAAATTGTAAGTTCTGAGCTAAATTTTAAATTTTGTTTGCCCTTATGATCTAGTTCTTTGTCATTTAAAGGATTATATATTAAAGTAACTGGATCTATCCACTGGTAAAACCTGTAATTTTTGAAAAATTGAGATGTGTCCCGATTAATATTGCAATCCATTCTGGGATCGATAACATTAGCTAGCACATGTTATAGCCCTTTTCACTACAATGTGAGGAATTTAAGCCTGTTTCGTATATAGCATACATCTCTTATGCTTGAATCTTTTGCTATGAGTGTGCCGGTGATTTTATTTATTCTAGAACTTGTGCTTGTAAATCATTACGAGACCGTTGTGAGATCATTTTTCTCAGTGATATAAGTATATATGCGTGATAAGAGGCAACCTTAGGATTTAACCCAAATAAGCCTTCCAAATTGATATTTAGCTAGTTGCATTGACTAGTTAACCACCAGTATAAACCTTTTGTTAGCGTTTATCTTTAGCGCTAGATACCCCTAGTTACACCCTCTGAGCCTATCTTTTTCTTTGATAAAATCCAGAAAAATACAAAAAGATTTTACACCTTTAGCCTAGCCTTACCCTGAGTCAAGTCTTGGTTGGTTGCTAGCTATTTTGCAAGATGGATGTTATGTGGGAAATCATGAAAGTACGAAGAAAGTTGTAAACTCCAAAAGTAGTCATCCAAGTAAAGTCATCACAACTATAAGATGACATGAAAAATAAATAAATAAATAAGTCATCGCAACAATAAGGTGACAAAAATAGCCAATGAGCTATGAAATAAAGTAAAGTGCAATCAAGTGTGGAGTTTTTCAAGAATGCATGATAGCGGTTCGAAATAGCTAGTAACATCTGGGCAGTAGACTTTGACTATTTTGTATATTCATTCCTTTCAACCTTTTCTAAAAATATAATATCCCATGCCTTATTCCTACCCTTTTGACTTTGTGAAATTATCAAGTGTCTGGACATGTAGTGACCATCCGATTTCTTGAAGAATTAAATAACGTTGCTAGCGATCTAGTGTGTATTTTGGTGACCATCCGTTATGCAAGTAACGTTGTCAGCGATCTAAGATATACCCTAGTGACCATCCGTTATTTGGTGATGCGAGAATTCGTTGTTAGCGATCTATTATGTTTTGCATAAGGTAGTTGCACATCAGTCTTGCTTATCCCTCGAAACCTTAAACCCGAATAAAAGCCCTCTTTGATATCAATACTTTGTGCTCACGCCATTTCGGTGTAGTTTTGTTTCTTGTACAAGCTTATGGTAATATTTAAATCATGACTGAGCAAATGAGTGTGATTTCTCTTATATACTCCACCATACAAATGAGTGTTTTGAGTGAATTATATTTCATTTCCCTTCGTGAGGTGTTTAGTAATGTATATCAAGCAAGAAAATCATTTGGGTATTGTCAAACATCTCGATGCTTCAACCATAAAAGCTTAAAATGATGAATCTAACTTGTACCCGTACTTGGTAGATTTGCAACACATCTTTTTAAAAATCCTTGTGTACCATGTGGATAATAGTTTTTATTGCTAGATTTGCTTGAGGGCAAGCAAAGTTCAAGTATGGGGGATTTGATAACACTCAAATTGTGCATTTTTTAGTAGCGTTATTCATGTTTTTATGTATGTTATTTGGTTATATTTATATGCTTTTGTTACTAAATCGTACCAAAGTGTGTTTGCAAAGCATATGTGGCCAAAAACAGGAAAAAGGAAGAAAAAGATGAGAAAAAGGAGAAAGAAGGAAATATTTATGAAAGTGCAAAGATTCTTATACCATGATCCAATCAAAAAGGCATTTCAAAAATGAAGGTCCAAGTATTCATGTCGATTAGCTTCAAAGATGTTGAAAAGATCAAGTTTGGATGAAGAACCAAAGAACCAAAAAGGAAAAATCAAGCCAAGACGACAAAAGTCCAAAATGTTCCAAAACAGCAACCATCCATCCGATCGGAGGCTGCCCGCAACCGATTCAGATGGAGGCAATTCCGAAGACCAACCGATCGGTTGGACATATTACCGATCGGTTGGAAGCTTGCTGATTTACCAAAACTTCATCATTAAGTTTTGTCTTTTCATATATCCGGTTCTAAGGCCTTCTAATAAGGATTCTAGGCTCTTCTAAACTACTTGGAGGATAAGTGAAGCATTAATGAACCAAGACCCTTGGGAGGAGTATTAATAGGATCATTTGTGGAATATTTAGTGTGCTAATTCCTAATCAATAAACAAGTAACCACCCACCACTCATCAAATACTCTCAAATTCGTCCTTAAAAGTCCAGGAGCAGTTGGAGAGTCAAGAAGTCATTATTTGGAGGTCAAAACATCAAGAAATCAACACCAATCCTTGGGGTATCATTACTTTATCATTTGTAATCTATTTCCAATCATTGTAAGACTTTTAATTATGGTTTCTAATGTTCAAAGTTCTGAGATCATGTTCATGTTTGCTATGAGTGGCTAGTGCCTTTGTGCACTTGCTTAGATGATGTGTATTACCAATTGATATACGTATGATTGTGATGAAATGTTTTAATTCAATTTCAAGTTGATTCTAAGATCCAATCGTGATTAAGTTTTGTAGTGACATTTTTTGAATCAAGTTTAACTAGTTGCTAATAATTTTAAGAGTCGAAAGAACTATTGTTATTTAACTAGTTATAATCATTTGTCTATGAATGATTGTTTTTACCCATTATTCTTGATTAAACAAAGAAAGTTAATTGTTGTTGTAATGAGAATGCTTTTGTATATCAAAAATAGGATTGATGGTAAACCATTTCAAGGGTCGAAAGATTAATAGTTTACTCTCAATTGTGACCTTTTGTCTATGATCGGTTACCTTTTGTATTGACCATTTCCTAAGCTATTTGATTAAGCAAAAGATGATTTTTGTGTTTAAGGTACACCACTTATGAACCTTGAATTGATCTTGAATTGAGTGGTTAAACGTAATGCTTGTTTTTATGAACTAAAATCTTGACGAAGGTTTAATTTGTAGAAACAATAGATTAGTTCACCAAACTAATTATCATAACCAACATGTTGTCCAAAGTTATCACAATCATGCTTATCAATGAGTAGTATGCTAGTCTAAGCAAGTGTAGTTTTTAATCATTTGAATTATTCTATTTTTCATTACTTGTTAAGGAATTTACTT
Organism: Artemisia tridentata subsp. tridentata; assembly: GCA_021014915.2. NCBI lineage: Eukaryota > Viridiplantae > Streptophyta > Magnoliopsida > Asterales > Asteraceae > Artemisia > Artemisia tridentata. The sequence goes on from CP139504.1 coordinate 199,182,714, forward strand.
CTAGTAGCTTACAATTCGATTCACTACACAAATCCCTGCGAACGATCCCGACTTACCATCATAATCTTGCTATAATGGACGAGTTCACTTGCTCGTATGTGTTGTTTCTAGATTCGGTAATTTGACCTTTATAAATTTAAAACTTGTACTCACACACGACACATCAACATTCAACGATTTAGAATCCATTACTTCATCTATAGAACTAGACTTAGACAAGTGTGATTCTACTTCTGACATATCATGCTTTTTATTCAAACTGCTAACATTAACTACTACCTCTTCAGTCTTAGAGAGTCCATTCTTAAGGCGCCAGATACTAAACTTCCTTTGTCTCTTGGTATTTCTCGATCTGCTATCCTTAGAGTTGGTTCCTAGTCCTGTGGAAGCGGAAGTGTTCACATTAGTGGTTTGATTTGATGCTTGCTTAGTTGGCTTGTCTACTGAGTACATTCCTGGGTCAATTACAGCTTTTCCATTTTCTAAAACTCTGAGTTTCTTTTTCAAATCAACAATGATGTGTTGGAGTTCTTGATTTTTTGAATCCAAAATTCTGTTTAACCGGACAGTGTCATTTCTGTTTTGAGAAACTTCATCTATGTCTTTTTCATATTCAAACAGTTTATGTCGCAAGACATCAAATTCATTTTTATTCTGACTTTCTGAAGCATGACTGTTTTGGAATGACAAAGACTCTTTTAGATTTTTGTACTTTAACTCAAACTCAGCACTTTGACTTTGACACCATTCCAGTCTTTTGTTAAATTTGAAAATTTCTTTTTCACACTTGTTTTCCACATCAAAGTTGATCTGTCTAAGACTCTCATTCTCTTTTACCAAATTATCAATCTCAATTTGCAACATTTCAACATTCACAGCATGATCATCCACAAGCAAGGCATGACAAGATTCAAAGATAGAATTCATAATTACTGAAATCACATCATCACACAAAACTCGTTCCAAGAGTCGATCAACCTCTTTTTCTAAAGCTTTCTTTTGACACTTTTGTTTTGCAATTTTGTCATCTTTAGCTTTAAAAATACTCATCATTGATCCAATTTCAGTCTGTAGTTCCTGTTCCCACATTGTTGCACAAAGTCTCAGGTGTTTAACATGTGGTAAGAATTGTTTCTGAAAATTTCTCTCTTTTCTTTCTCAGCAGGAGAAAATAAAGAAGAGATTTTGATTTCAAAATTAAATTCTATCACTTGTTCCAAAAGTTTAATGTCATCCATAAATGTCTTAAAATATCAAAGAATTCGACATTGTTGAGGCATTTGTGGATCTACAGTAGCTTTTGGACCCTCGATTTGTGTAACAGCAGTGGTAACAGGAGCAACTTCAGAAGAGAGATTTTTTTTAGTTATAGACAGCGTTTGTTCTGGTTTGTCCTTTGGAGGAACAAAAGATTTACTGATGTGAGGTCTTGCTGAATAATCATATGGAACTCTTGAAAAATCTTTGTCTGACTTTGATCGACTCTCAATCTTATGTTCAAGATATTCAGTTTCTTCATCATTTCTAAACACAACAACACGTTGAAAAGTATCATCAAATAGAAATTCTGCATTGTATAACTTAGGATTATCTTTGAGTGCTTTTTGTAAAAAACGTGGTTGGTCACAGCCAATTACAAATCCAAATCCTTTAGGACTCGGTTTCACAGTTAGTTTTTGAATTTATGTCACTGAATTACCTGTTTTATATACAATATTTTAAAATTCTTTGAGCTTGGATTCCAAGTCTACAATCTCCCCAAGATATGAGTCAACTCGTTTCCTAGTGGCTTGCTTTTCATCAAGAAGATCCTTCTGAGATGTTGAAAGCTCTGATTGAGTTTTTAACAACTCAGAATTTAAAGTGTCAATTTGTTTTTTGAATTCAAATTGCTCCTTTTCTTTTTGAGAAAGCAAATCAGCTTTGGAAACAGTTAGCTCACGAACTTGATGCTCTAAATCCTTGACCTGAACGTATGTCTTTTGGAATGCAACCTCAAAGCCTTTCTCACGTTGTGCTTGTTTTTCATAACTTGAAAGTTGTATTTTATAGCACTCATTGTCCTTTGTTAACATTGCAATTTTGGCTTTTAAGTTCTGGTTAATCTCATTGCATTTGTCAATCTGTGACTTTTGTGCATTCAATTGTGATTGGGTGGTCAGCAATAAGGTCATAAGCTCTGGATCTTGATCAGGCATAAGATCATGTTGTTCAAGATGATCATGATTATCATCATCAATAGGATCATCAAATGAAACATTGGTGTTATCATCATCGAATGAAACAACAGTGTTTATTTGATCATCTTCTTGAGACGGGAATGATGAATCATTTTGAACAAGATTTTCTTGTGAAGATGAAGATGCAGATGGTGAAGCAATCTCATGAATAAGGCATTCTGATTCAAGTACCTGAGATAAGCCATCGGTATCATATACCGGGCCTGTCTCGTTTACATTAATTTCCTGCATGTTGGCCATGAGCATCACTGCAGCATTTGCTTCCAAATCTTCCATCTCATCATCAGATTCAGCATTGGCCATGAAACTTTGTTCTTTCCCAGTCATAGATCCACCGGCCTTTTCATCTTTGAGTGCGAGGAGAAGAGCTTCCTTATGGTATGCACTGCCCATAGTTCTTGGTTTAGGGCAAGCATTTGCCATATGACCATTTCCTCCACAATTGTAACAAGTGATTGACGTGTTTGCAATTCCTCTTCTGTTAGTGCCAACATTCTGAATTCCCCTTTGTGCATTCCCCAGATTATTTCCACTGCCCCCAGCTGTGTTGAACCTCTGACCCCCTGAGTTAAACCTTGTACCATAATTTCCCATGTTTCCAGACCCAAATCTACCAGTAGACCGATTCTGAATCTCAACTCGACCATCATTTACGACTGCTTGGTTCATGGTGTTTGATGAAGAACGAAGACGGTTGTTTGACTTGTTAGAGAACTTGTTGAATGCTCTTGCAATTAATGCAAATCCTTCATTGAGAGAGTTAAACACATAATCTTCTTCATCATAATCAGCATTGGAATAGAACATGGAGTCGGTATTGTTGTATGGGACCAGTTGGTGATCAGAATTTTGAGATGGTGCTTCATAAGGAACAATCTGATTGTTTGGTTGTGGTTGGAAACTTGGTTGAGACGGTGTTGGAACAAATTCTTGATTTGAGGGTGGAAAGTGTGACTGAGCTATCAGAGCAAGAGAGTTTGGAGTTGGTGCTGGTGAATAACCTCCTCTTGCTGCAATGTCCTTGTCTACCTCAGATTGATGTTGCTTGAGATAATCATACAACAGACCATAGGTTACTTGATTGATCTTTTTGGCTTGTCTGACAAATGTTACATATTTCTGCCAGTCTGGTCCAAGACAACCGAGAAACTTTGAATTGATAGCAATCTTTGGTAGAGGAATGTTGTGACGTTCCAGATCATTGATGATATTGGTGAAGCGGTGATAGTATGATTCCAAAGATTCCCCAGGTTCAATCATGAAGTTAGTGTATTCCATGTAGAGTTTTGATTCCAAATCCTCTTGGTTCAATTCTGTGCCTTCCATAAGAAGATGTACATGCTCCCACATGTCCTTGGCTGTTTTCTGAGCATCAATACTCCTGAAGATTGGGTTAGGAATTCCCTGGAGTATGTAAGCCATGGCCATCTCATTGGCTTCTTGCTGAAGAGTTTGTTCAGTGGAATATTGAGATACTGGAATGGGAGTTGTAGTGTCATCCCGTGGAGGTATAGCAGTTGGATCACCCGGAACCAATGTTGAAGGAAGTGGATAAGGTCCTTCCATTATGACCTTTTTGAGATATTGACCATGAGGTTTCCTTAGTTCAACAAATCGAAGAAACCGGCTAGACCATTGCACATAGTTTCCAGGAGTCAGCATTGGTGGAGTTTCAAACGATCCTGCTTCATGCCTGGATTGCTGACTACTGATAGCTTCACACATTTTTGTAAACCAATGAGGTTCTCTTGATGAAGGTTGGTAGTTTTGCATCTGCATCTGAGTTTGTGGAAGGATTTGTTGCTGAGGTACTGATTGTTGAGGGAAAAACTGATGTTGTTGCACAAAAGCATGTTGTTGTTGATATTGAGGATGAAATTGTGGTTGTTGTGGATATTGCTGTTGCTGATTGAAGTAGTAATTGTAATGTGGTGGTTGATACATTCTTGTGTTTTTTTTGATCGTTAAGATAATTAAAATGTGTGTTATGAGTTATGAGGTTTGGTTTTGGTTAATTGAGATTTTTTGTCCAATGTCGAAGAAATTTTACTGTTCACTCCAATTGCGAAAAAACACTGTTCACACTGCCAATTGCGAAAAATTCTGCAAATTTCGAAAGAAACGTCCAATTGCGAGAGAAACGTCCAATTGCGAAAGAACTGAGAATTCCGAAAAACTTCAACAATTTGCGAAAGAGAATTGAAAATTGCGATAAACTATCTAATTTGCGAAAGAACTTAGCAATTGCGATAAGTTATCTGAATTGCAATATGAAAAAGCAATTTCGATAAGTTAATCAGAATTGCGAAAGATCAAGCAATTTCGAAAGATTATCAAAATTACAATTTCGATCACTTTCTCAAATCTTATACAAGAGATGAGAATAAATGCCAAGTCGAAGTATTTTCACAAACTTATACAAGCAAGGAAAATACCGAGTACCAATTCCGAAAATTCTTGTGATTTGCGAGAAACCCTTTTCTTATCCAATTGCGAGAAACCCTCTGATCGCCAATTCCGAAAAACCCTCTTTTCACCGACTTTTTTTGAATTTCTTCTAGGACTTTTAATGATGATGATTAGTCGATAATTATGGATTTTAACGAATAAAGCTACGTAAATACTAAGATTTTTTGCAACTTTGAAGGTGAAAAACTAAGATTTGGTGAAGATCTACAATTAGCAACGTTTAGAACACTTGTTTTCAACTCAACTTCGAACAAAAAGCTCAAATATCCAAACGTAAATGACAAAACCAAACGTAATAACGATTTAATCTACTCTTAAACACACACGATAACTATCCTTAGGCGAATGATACCACTTGTAGGTCCTAGTAATTAACGTAAAACACAATCTACTCACTATATTAACCACGACTACAACTACTTATAAGCTACGATATATAGAGATTAAACTAGAAATGAAATACAAAAGATAATATAAGTGTAGAGAAGAGATTAAGAGAAGAAAAGACGGAAGATTAACATTCACTTAATAATTCGACATGGCTTACGCATAGAGAATGAAAACCAACAAAGGAAATGAGCACCCAAGCCTTCTATTTATAGGCACAATATTAGGGCGTCATTTCCATGTGCGCTTCTAGAAGTATTTTACATAAATGACCAGCCCATGGACTCCTAATGGACCGGACCTTAAATACATACATAGATTCCTTTTATGTTGAGCAACATATTTAACGTGTGATGACAAAGACTTGAAATAATATTTGAAACGTGTTCCTAACAAAATTTGTGTCATTAAAACTTTACCTTATAATTAATATGCACCTGATAATTTAATCCTAAAACTAAATATATTAAAACCTAAGCTAACTATGTCCTAATTATGTCCTCCATACGTTTGTTTTTAGGCCCCTAAGTCCCTCATGAACCGAATTCCCTAGCCTATATCTCTTGGCTCGTTTGTTTTGGGATGGATAAGAACAATACACAATATCTCTCACAAACTAAAAGATTGTATGTATCCTTATCATTATTAAAATACACGACATTCCCAAACTAGTTACACGGTTTTCCTTTCTTAATACACCCTCCTATAACAATCGGTTTCTCTCATTCTCCCATACGATATTCAAAAATCAGAAAACTTAGCAAAGTCCAGGCATTTATTTTGCTTTCCATTCCAAGGTTAAAGGGTCGAAAGTGGTTAAGCTTTGGTGATTGGTTTCATTGGTTATTAAGGGTTGCAGCTTGGGTGTATATCGATTGTGGTTGTGGTGTTCATGTTCCCTTTGTTTTTCTCTCATTCCCAGCCTAAGGTACTCACATGACCTCCTCTTGTCACACACAAAACTGTATACGACTAAAACCTAACCATGCACATGTAATACTTTCATTAGTAACTATGCTATTCTAATCTATGTCTCGTGTAATATGAATACATATAAAAGTATACGCCACACAATGATAATAAACTTGTGTAAAATTGCATGTCGACTCTTGTTTATTCTTCTTTGTCGACCTAATCGTTTAAGCCCTAAGTTTATGTCATTAACCTCCATCTAAACATTATTTGAACATTAAAAGTGACTAACTAAAACTGGAAACCCTAAGTGATAAACTAACGAGGGCATTAGAGGGTTTAGGGTTTCGTGGTTTTATGATTTTATGTGTGAGTTTGTATGATGTTTGTCTCGTTATCTGGTGTTGTGTGGGCATGTGTTTAGTGTCGATGTAAGGGTTGTGTACCTAGTTTAGTGTTGTGATGTGTAAGTATGGGTTAAATGGGTTAGAGTATATATCATGTGTCGTTAAAGGCCTAAAACTAATATGTAGATTTTGGTTGCAAATCAGAATAAAGGATTTAAGGTTTATGGTCCCTTGTGGTGTCGTTAAATCTGAGGTTGGTGTTTATGTTTGTGTGTGTGTACATCATGTGTCGAATCATATTAAGACTTGTTTAAAATGGTGCACTTAAAATGGATTAAAAGAATGGGTTGAGAACTTGTTTTCTGTCTCACTGCATGCTGTTCAGAATTTGGGTCGGGTTTAAAGGGGGTCTAATTTGATGATGCCAACGTGTTTTTGCAAGATTTTTGAGTCTAAAACTAAGTTCAGGTTGTGTGCTATCTGTAAATAAAATTTCATAAATTTTGGATGTCGGGTAAGTGACTTTCTGATTTTTAGAACATTAGATGTCAATCCTGAGTTTAGGAGTCTGAACTTTCAGCTGGTGTTTTTGGATTTTAGTTTCCAAACAGTGAGGAATTAGGAGGTCTCATTTTACAGGTAGAATATTTAGGATGTATAGGACCTACTGGGATTTTCGTATATTTTTCTTAAGGGTTCTAATAGGTTAAGAGAATACAAACTTTCGGGGTATACTTGCAGTGCACTTTCTGGGCAGGTTTGGGAAAACGATTTTTGAAATGTTACTATCACTTTGAAATAAAATCTGGGAAAATTACTGTAAGTGCCCAACATGTATTAGTATTCATGATAAATATTTGAGCTCCCCAGTAAACACTTAAGTATGGTATAAAATTCATAAATATCGGGACCAGAATGAGATAAAATTTGAACTATATTATAAGTTAAGGATATAGTGTAACCTAACCCCATTTAATGTGTTTTGACCTAATTACATTTGTAACGTTAATACGGATACTCTTAAACATATGTTAACCTAATTCCAGTAATGAAACCCTAATCACAATTAACGAATAACTATAAGTATTTAAGAATCAGTTATGACAATTAATGACATTTAAAAACGGACTCCTAAACAATAATTGATCCATAATTCATGTAGATTCTATGAAGAAGGAGTGATCTCCGTCCCTGTGTTCATTTCATTTCGTTTCCATTTCATTACTTGCTAAGGTACAGATATTCCGCCCTTTTTCAGTAAGGGTTTTCTCTCATGACTTGTTTTCCTGATTTCTGTTATTCTATTTTGCTCCTTATCCATTTTGCTATGCTTATACTATTCAATTGATTAGATTTCCCTTTCAGTATATGATTAATGATTACCTTTACATTATGTTCATATCATTTTTCTAACTTTGTTGCGCGAGCTATTTAAACTAGTCATGGAGGTACCATAACCATGCCATAGAGGCACCTATGGCATGACACTGTTCTGTGGAGGTGTGATTAGTCCACAGCGTTCCCACTCATGCTATATAGCAACCATGGCCGCCATATTTATTATTATTATACTAACATACGTATGCACAGTCTCGAACTTGTATATGTATATCTGTTTTGCAGGGAGCGTATGGATGCATCCTAGGTACTTTGTTCAGTTCAGGTATTTAGTGAATGGATGGTGTGTGCCATACACCCCATATCACATTTGGTACATCATGAGATGCATATCATGTGTACATTATATTATGCTTTGCTATGATTATGTTTATCTGATTTTGGGTCTATTCATGTATCATGTTTAGACATTTTTGTTTAGGGCTCGTGGGCATTCCTTGTTATTTCTAATTTCCTATTCATTTATTTCTCATGACGTATATATATAGTCCAGCAGATTCCCTTGACTTCGTTTTGTATACTTATTCATATTCAGTTTATTACTTTATTCTTTCGTTTGCTTATTACCTTTCATTATTTATATTTGTTCACTGAGCGTTAGCTCAGCCGCATTTTCTTTTCCCTGCGGCAGGTAATAAGCGGGATGCTGGGCATGAGTAATGAGAGTAGGAGCTTAGAAGACCTACCTTGCTTAGTTTCCCAATGTTAAACTTATGATTATTAGACATATGTTTAGGATATTTTCCTTTGGTTTAGACATCGTTTGGATTTAGTACTTTGGAAGTCTTTGGTTTTTATGACTTTGGTATTTATTAAATAAATCTTCCGCTTGCATTATTTATTATGTTCTGATGTGACACCATAATGTGGCATTTCGACCCTTTTCGGGTTGGGGTGTTACAAACCATGTGTTCTATGGTGTGCCTATAGTTTGGTTCTAAATACAACAAATTGTTCACGTATAAATGCGTTGTTTATTAAGTAACGAAAATATAAACACATAATCAAACGATACATAGACATAACGAATGATTAAAGGGATAACTTATCTTTATTGAAACATGAAGTACAAAGGCTAAGGAAGCCTTAAAGAAGCTGTAAAATTCGTCAACCCAAACCCTAAGAAAGTTGTTCCCCAATGTCTCCCTAAGATGTCACACTTATGAATGAAAACATACGAAAGTATATATATATTTACAATTGTGATGGAGTCACTTTATAAGTGTGACGCCGTCAGCTCGCCGTGTTTAGGGTTTTGTCTTGTGCAAGTCGCCGTTCTGACGGCGTCATGTAGTAGCCTCTGACGCCGTCACCTTCTATCTTGACGCCGTCCTCTTATAAGTGTTCTGGGCCGTCTCTTGTTAGCTTAAAACGTGACTCTCTCCTCCAAATAACACCTGACGCCGTCAAGTGTAAAATCTTCCAAATTCTTTGAAGCGTCACTTGGTGAATTTCCATCCAAAATCCAGCTCGAATAACAAGTGACGGCGTCACGTTGTAGCTTGTGACGCCGTCAGACTCCCTTTTCTGACGGAATTTCGCGACTTCGTCGTTTTCTTCACTTTTGCGTCCAAATTCGTCCAAAAAATACCGTTTTCCATATTTTTTGTCCCAAGTACCTAAAATACAAAAAGAAACGATTTGAGGCAATATTTGATCATATAAATACGATTTTGGGCTTAAATGACCCTTTAAAAAGGTACCAAATAAATCCTTATGATTATACCGAATGTAAACTCCACCATGTTTTGCAAAGAGCTATATCCGAAAAGGGTACAAGATAAATTACTTAACATCATGCTAAAAAGGAAACCAAGACCAATTCACAAAACAAAAAAGTTACCAATCAAATTTGAAAAAGGCCAATGGGTTGTTTATAAACATAATGAAACTAATGGACCAAATATAAAACCCAATTCCCTTATACAAACAGCCCAAACCACAAAATGGGTTTATAATTACATTACAACTCTTTACAATACTCTTTAACAGTCACCTTGAGGCGATTGTTAATTTTGAACCAAATAACATAAAGAGCTACCTTCGGGTGTTTGTCAATGCACTTATTGACAACCCTGCTTTTGATTGGCAAACTATAGAGAACCTGGCGACTACTAATAAGGGCATATTTGGATCAACATGTGCACTCACATTCGAGTTTTTTAAAAGAAGTATGCACTCACATTCGACTACTGATAAGTGGGCTTATGAGCATTTCTATGCTCAAATAAGCTTATAAACTCGGGAAATAAGCTAATCCAACCTAAACCTACATCTTCTTCTAGTTATACTTTTAATAAATAAGGTTAGGTTAGGCAAGTATATAGATTGTGTGTGAAAGGTTAGGCATATTACATGAATGGACGAACTAAAAGTTATTAGCAACATTGTAAGATCACACCTTTGGAATCTATTAAAAACTGATATCTAATATTTACTCAAATGTTGTGATTAAGATGTATGGTATGAAGTTACAAGTTACCATTGTATTAAATGTATGGTATGAGCTTGTTCATACATTGTGTGGACTTTTAGCTTGTTAAACTCATTTCCCCGATCATTACTTGTACCAAGTACATTGTAATTGTTTAAATACTTTTTGAGGTTTGATGTGTTATTATTGCTTGAACAAGTAAATTAGCTTCTCATTTCAGCAATCAACAAATAATGGCATTCTCTGTGAAGGAATCTGAACATCTTCAAATCAAAGAAGATATCAAATCCGCCACCGAAAACTTTAATGACAACAAAGTTATCGAAACTTTATTGCAAGATAAGTGTCTTACTCTAGCGGCTGAAGCCTAGTTGCTTTCAAGCGTCTAGATTGTATATATGGGCAAGGAGCCCCTGAGTTATTTGAATAACTCATGATGCTTTTATGTTAATGTATGAAATCTCAGCTCTCTCATGGGATATTGCAACGAAGAGGGTGACATGATCCTCGTGTACCAGTTTGCATCTCGTGGAAGTATTGATCTCGTATTAGAAGACGCCACTTTCACGTGGACATAGCTTCTCAAGATATGCCTTGATGCTGCGAAGGGACTAAGCTTGCATTAAAGCATATCTTGAGACGTTGTGTCCACATGAGAGTGCCTTCATTTAATAGGCGGTCAAGACTTCCTCGTGATGCATACTCATACACAAGGATCATCTCACCCCTTCGCTGCAAAATACCATGAGAGAGATGAGATTTACGTGCCAGTAACAAGAAAGCAATTTGATTTATTAAAATAACTCAGGGTCTCCTTGCCCATATTTACGATCTAGACGCTTGAAAGCAACAAGACTTTTCCCCATTGACTCTTAGAGTGAGACACTTTTACTGCATATACTTTTCCAAAACTACCGGTTCCTATAACTTTGTTGTCGGTGACCAAGCTTCTTTACTAGGTGATCAAAATATTCACATGATTATAAAGTGAAACTCAATAAGATATTCACATAAACCTGAGGGGCTGATCATATGACTATCTCCAAACCTTTTAGCGAGTCTATCCCTCTCAACGAGATGGCCGGAAATGGTTGTTGGACCCAAAACAACTTTTCTCGGTTGGAAGTCTCTCTCGTACGATCAATGATTGGGTCTTAAGTTCGAATTGTTTGGGTAAATGTCCAACTGGGATGCTTGGGTTCTTCATAAAATCCACGTCTTCATGTGACGGGCAACTCATTATAGGCCACCAAACCCTTCGAACCTTTGAGACGAGAGGTATTTAGCACCTTTATGTCCCCTTTGTCAAAGCGTGGCAGAAATGTACTGCGGTGCATGCTCTTGTCAAGTGTGATCGGTCAAGTAAATCTATTCCTTTCTAAATGTGAAATTCAGGAAAGTGTCGAGGCTTCTTCAAGGCGTTGTTTTGCTATGTGGTAATGTGGAGATGTCGGAACCAAACATCTTTCCCAAACTCCAGAGTTGTTCGTTATTTTGTATTGCAAACAAGATTGACTTGTTTTGTCTAGCTAACATATTTGGATTTCTATATAAGTTTCAGATTGTAAATTTTGTACTGTAACTTTGAAGTTATTATTACTGAAATAAAGTAAAGTGAAGGGACTTTATGTGACGCCATTTAAGTGTACTAGCAGGGTACCCGCGCAATGCGGCGGCGGGTACCCTGTGACTAAATTTGGTGGCGAGCAAATGTTTTTCATTTATATGTTTTTTTTTCTAACAAAAGCTATGTGTATTTTGATTTCCGGTGAATTATGTATTTTAATTTATTACAATTTTTTACAATAAATGAACGGATGTCAAGAATTTCATGTAGCATGTTTCAACTCTTTTACCTTTTGCTCCTTGCCCATATTTACGATCTAGACGATTGAAAGCAACAAGACTTTTCCCCTTTTACTCTTAGAGTGAGACACTTTTACTGCATATACTTTTTCAAAACTACCGGTTCCTATAACTTTTTTTTCGACACTTTTTTTATGTTGTCGTCAATTTTCTTACGTTTTCGTCTGTTTTTTTTAAGTTTTCCCCCGTTTTCTTCTGTTTTCATCCGCTTTTTTACGTTTTCGTCCTTTTTTAACGTTTTTATCTTTTTTCCTTTTTTGTAAGTTTACATAAGTTTTTTTATGTTTTCGTACATGTTTTAATGTTTTCGTCCGTTTTTTTACATTTTCGTCTGTTTTCTTACGTTTCCATCCATTTTCTTACGCTTTTGCCCGTTTTCTTACGTTTTCTCTTGATTTTTTACCTTTTCGTTTATTTTTTTACATTTTCGTCCATATTTTACATTTTCGTATGCTTTTTTACGTTTTTGTATGTTTTTACGTTTTTGTCCATTTTTTTACGTTTTCGTCTGTTTTTTAAATTTTCATCTTTTTCTTAAGTTGTCGCCCGCTTCTTTACGTTCTCGTTCAATTTTTTACCCTCTTTTTTCCCTTTTTTTACGTTTTTCATCTGTTTTTTATGTTTTTGTTTGTTTTTACCCTTTTTGTTCGTATAAAAACTGATGAAAACATATAAAAATGGATTAAAATGTAAAAAAAATGTCAAAAACGTAAAAAGATAGACGAAAACATAAAAAGCAAAAGAAAACATAAAAAATAGACGGAAACGCAAAAAAACGTACGAATACGTAAAAAATGAACGAAAATGTAAAAACAAGGACGAAAACATAAAAAAATAGACAGAAACGTAAAAAAATGAAGAAAAAGTAAAAATGCGGGCGAAAACGTAAGAAAACGGGCGAAAACCTAAGAAAACGTAAAAAACACATGAAATCGTAAAAAAACGGACGAAAACGTTAAAACATTGACGAAAACGTAAAAAACAGACGAAAACGTAAAAAAAGGGACGAAAACGTAAAAACAAATATGAAAACGCAAAAAAACGGATGAAAAAGTAAAAAAGCGGACGAAAACTGAAGAAAACGGGTGAAAACTTAAGAAAATGGACGAAAACGTAAATAAACGGATGAAAACGTAAAAAACGGTTAAAAACGTAAAAAAAAGGTCGAAAACGAAAAAAAAACTAATGAAAACGTATAAAATGGACAAAGCGTATAAAAACGTTTAAAAACGGATGAAAACGTATGTCTGACGTAATTAAAATGAAATAGGGACTACGAGTGTTATTTGGGATAAACCATAGGGACGAAATATGTAATTTTTTAATTATAAAATAACTGAGAAACCCGTTATATGTCTTACATTGCAATCAAAAATAAGTTGAGAACACAAAATTGAAAAAAATTAATAAAAAAAATTTTAAAAAAAATTTTAAAAAAAAAAAGAAAAAAAAAAGTTGTACTTTAAATTGAAATTGAGTATAAATTGGATACATTTTTGTGCAATTTGCCCTTTAACTTAAGTATCTTTCTTGTTATCCTTTGATATTGTTTTCTTAATGATTGAGCATAGGTGCTCTAAAAGTTGAAAGTATATCACAATCAGCAATTCCAGCTACAGCTTAGGCTACATGGACAATATCTACAGCCTTTTGTAAAATGTTTAGGCTACTGCAAAGGTTTCGGCAGTGGCTGGTTGGTGTAATTATTAAGGTTTAATGAATTAGTAGCGTTGGCTTTACGAGTCAAATAAAATAAAAGAAATATATGTACATGACTAAAGGATCAAACCTGTTAATGTAATGAGTTCACTCAGGTTTGTTTGACTTCACTAATGTACAAATTGATGAGGCATTAGTTTTTTATTTTTAAGAATTAGTCCTATAAAGAGTTACGAGGGTCAGAAAACCATTCATCAACTCTTATGGTGAGAGGGGAGCTAATTTGAATTTAAGAGTATAGTGTGAAAAGCTTGCCAGGACCAAGTCCGAGGGATACCTCACTTTGGGTAATCTCCATTTGCTTAGAGTCGTGTATCTTAGCTAAAGATGATTCTTCGATGGTTATATGCTTTTAATGCTAGTTAATGATCCTTAAACTGATGCCAAATCATTGTCAATCAGAACGTTAGTGTTAATGCTAAACGATCATTTCTAGTAAATATTTGAGCGACACATAATAATCTAGTGCATTATATTCTTCCCATTTATGTTGTTATCATGATTGTACCTTAAATGTTAATATAGAAAGTCCCTAATCAACCCTTAGGATTCGTTATGTGTATAGTTATACGCACATATCTGTGTGTAACTGCAAATCTTATAGCTCATGCACCTCGCAGATCCTCAGTTTGCACCTCACGCCCAGGCCAGCGGAAGAACTGTTCCTCACACCTTAAATAACAACAGTAAGAAAAGGTTTGCAATAGCACCCACTAACACATGTGATTTAATGTATGTGTAAATATCAATTGCCTTTAAAATGGGACCTCAATATGGAAGAGCACACACCTTTTTTTTAATCGCATTGTTCTCAATATAAAGATGTAGAACAGTAACCATGTGATCTATGGTGTGCCTATAGTTTGGGTCTAAAGACAACAAATTGTTCACGCGTAAATGCGTTGTTTATCAAGTAATGAAAAGATAAACACATAATCAAACGATACATAGACATAATGAATGATTAAAGGGATAACTTATCTTTATTGAAACAAGAGGTACAAAGGCTAAGGAAGCCTTAAAGAAGCTGTAAAATTCGTCACCCAAACCCTAAGAAAGTTGTTCCCCAATGTATCCCTAAGATGTCACACTTATGAATGAAAACATACGAAAGTATATATAGATTTACAATTGTGACGACGTCACTTTATAAGTTTGACTCCGTCAGATTTCCGTGTTTAGGGTTTCGTCTTGTGCAAGTCGCTGTTCTGACAGCGTCATGTAGTAGCCTCTGACGCCGTCACCTTCTATCTTGATGTCGTCCTCTTATAAGTGTTCTGGGCCGTCTCTTGTTAGCTTAAAACGTGACTCTCTCCTCCAAATAACACCTGACGCCGTCAAGTGTAAAATCTTTCAAATTCTCTGTAGCGTCACTTAGTGAATTTCCATCCAAAATCTCGAATAACAAGTGACGGCGTCACGTTGTAGCTTGTGACGCCGTCAGGCTCCTTTTTCTAACGGAATTTCGCGACTTCATCATTTTCTTCACTTTTGCGTCCAAATTCGTCCAAAAATGCCGTTTTCCATATTTTTCGTCCCAAGTACCTAAAATACAAAAAGAAACGATTTGAGGCAATATTTGATCATATGAATACGATTTTGGGCTTAAATGACCCCTTAAAAAGGTACCAAATAAATCCATATCATTATACCGAATGTAAACTCCACCATGTTTTGCAAAGAGCTATATCTGAAAAGGGTACAAGATAAATTGCTTAACATCATGCTAAAAAGGACACCAAGACAAATTCACAAAACAACAAAGTTACCGATCAAATTTGAAAAAGGCCCATGGGTTATTTACAAACATAATGAAACTAATGGACCAAATATAAAACCCAATTCCCTTATACAAACAGCCCAAACCACAAAACGGGTTTATAATTACATTACAACTCTTTACAATACTCTTTACCGGTCACCTTGAGGCCATTGTTAATTTTGAACCAAATAACATAAAGAGCTACCTTCAGGTGTTTGTCAATGCTCTTATTGACAACCCTGCTTTTGATTCGCAAACTATAGAGAACCTGGCGACTACTAATAAGGGTATATTTGGATCAACGTGTGCACTCACATTCGAGTTTTTGAAGAGAAGTATGGAGAACCACTTATTATTATTATTATTATTATTATTATTATTATTATTATTATTATTATTATTATTATTATTATTATTATTATTATTATTATTATTAAATTATTATTATTATTAATATTATTATTATTATTTTTATTATTTATGAAATTAGTAGGTTTGAGAACTTATGTTATTGTCTTGTTCATGTTTTGCAGTTGCAATGCCGTATTTGGGGAAGAGATTAGTGTTACATGCAGATAATCAAGATAATCAGAATGAAAAACTTAAGAAAACTGATGGTATAAAGAAATGGAAACTCAGTATTCCTATCCTCGAAGATGCTAAAATGGCTGCCACAGATAAATCTCGAGACTGCACTTTGATTTTGACACAAGGAGATTCTGCCAAAGCTTTTGTAGTAAGCTGTCTTGCTTGCTTGTTCTTTTATAGTCGATACGTGTATTCACATAAACAATCTACAATGTTTATTATTGTTTGCAGATGTCTGGATTATCTGTTGTGGGCCAAGATTACTATGGTGTGTTTCCTTTGAAAGGTAAGTTGCTCAATGTGAGGGAAGCAAGTCATCAAGAATTGCAGGAAAACACTGAAATTCAAAAGATTACAAAGTTTCTTGGCCTCCAAGATGGTAAAGTTTATGAAAATGTTGAGGAATTGAGATATGGACACTTGATGATTATGGCTGATGAGGTGTGTGTTAATATGCGTTCAATATCTAGTATCTACCATTTTTTATGCTTATAGAACATTACATGTGTTTTGTAGGATCATGATGGTTCACGCATCAAGGGGCTATTGATCAACTTCCTTCACTTGTTCTGGCCATCTTTACTAAAAGTCCCACGCTTTTAGCGCTCGTTCATTACACCAGTTGTTATGGTCTCTAACAAGAAGGCTAGGGAAGTGAAATGGTTCTATACAATGCAGGAGTATGCGAACTGGAAGGGTAGCTTGGGAAAGGAAGCAAAAAGATACCAAAAAATAGTTTAAGGTTTGTTTATGAAAATTTGAATAGCAACTATACATACATTGTTATTTTTGTAATTTTTAATATGTGTCATTATCTCTAGGGGCTAGGAACTATTGAAGATGAAGGAGCAGAGTATTTTGGTTTTGATCGTCACATTCAGAACTTTGTTTGGTCTGGTAACGAAGATCATGAGGCAATTGAGCTTGCCTTCAGTAAGATGAAGATTGAGGCGAGAATGGACTGGCTTCAACCACCTCAGGTTTGGTCATTACTCCATATATTATTCTAAATGATTGGTGTTCTGTTTGATGTTAAGAATGCCCCAGTTTGACCCCATCTACATGTAAATGGGTTGAAATTGCCTTCTCTACAACATAGTAATGAGGGAGACATGACACGAATTTCATTACAATCATCGTTTCTTGATACAGGCTGGTACTTGTACTTACTCAAAGGAGAAGAGCACCCGATACCACGACTTCATCAACAAAGAGTTTGAGCAATGTTTGGTGGCTGATCTCCGAAGATCAATCCCATCAATGGTGGATGGGTTGATACGTGGTTGATGCGTGGGTTTTGCAACCTTACAACAGGTTTTACCTCTCGAGGGATCTCAAGAGGCTTACAACCCCACCAGGCAGTGTACCTGACCGATGTAGTATAGTGTAGTGGTAAGTACGGGGGATTGATCGTTCTCCACAGGGAATAGTGTTCGTTAGGTATGAAAAACTACTCTAATTAGGTCTAAGGGTGAAGGAAGATTATTTTTTGTATTTTTTTATATTTTATGGAAAGCAAGTAAAAATCTCTGGTTTTGGAAGAATGGGCGGAATTAGTTGCTAGTCAACTAACCCAAAATTACTACGGATGCAAATAAAATAAAATAACAAAAATGAAAATGTGGTGAGAAACTTATGTGTAGGGAAATGTGTTTACTTAGATTTCCTTACTCCCTAACTATCTTTTACCGGTTAATTAGTGTGTATTAGTCGCGTGGATGACGGGTGTATTCCTTAATACCATTCGTGGGGTGGCGTACTTACTTCCCCAACTCTACAAGCTCCTACTTCACTCCTATGTCGAGCCGGCTAGGAAGCTCCTAACATGGGATCACTAGAATTCGCTTGTGCATTAAATACAACCATAAAAACCTTTAGTACGCATTTGGTTCATGTTTCTTAAGACGTTCAAGCAAGTTACCGAATAGGAAGTTAGCCAGTTTTCTTAAGCCTAACATAGATAAACAATCATCCAATACAACTAATAACACACTAACAACCAATAATCAATAGCTAGGTTTCATTAGATCTAAGCAAACACAAGATAAATTTAGCCTAACATGTTAATCAAAAGACAAGAATAAGATAAAATCAAACAACACATAGACATATTGAATGATTAATTGATAACTTATCTTCAATGTAGCATGGAAGATCTCAAGGCAAAAAGCCTTGAAAAAGAAGCTAAATTCGTCCTAGGGTTTTCTCCCAAAATTCCACACACTAAGCTCTCCTTAATGACAAAAAATTAGAAAACTATATATAGACTTTTGGATCTGACGGCGTCACCTTATGGATTGTGACGCCGTCACCTCGCCGCTTCTAGGGTTCCCGGATGACCTTCTTGACGCCGTCCCTCTTTAGCTCTTCAAAAATCCATTCTGGCTTATCAAGGCTTGACGCCGTCAGAACTTGTACATGACGCTGTCCCTCTTTGATTTAAGCCGTGACGCCCTTGATCAAGTTAAAGCGTGACGCCGTCAGAATTCACATGCTATTTTCACTGGCTTATCATGAGTAAATTTCACGTCCAACTTTTCTTGCCAAGGCATGACGCCGTCCAGGGTAAATTGTGACGCCGTCAAAGGTAACTTTTAGCCGATTTTTGAGACTTTGCCGTTTTCTTCACTTTTATGCTCCAAAAACGTCCAAAATGCCTCCTTTTCCAGATTTCTCCTCAAAAGTACCTAAAATGACAAAAGGAACGATTTAGGGCGATATTTGATCAAATAAATACGATTTAGGGCTTAAATGACCCCTTAAAAGCGGTACACTTTTCGCTTCATCAAATACCCTTACACTTGAGATTTGCTTGTCCTCAAGCAAATGCGCTTTTATTCTAATCAAAATACAAGTTAGGGGTCATTTAATGCAAACATAAAAGTAATTACAACAAATAATCGTTCCACTTCAATCATAATAAGCACGGAGATTACATACTAGCACCTCACAAGTAGTGTTTAGATACTCACATCTCTCAAGTGTCATCAAAATAAATCTCATAAATGAAAACGGATAATATCTCTCACTACCTGTCATAGCAAATAGATTACCATAGGCTTGGGAAAGGATCGAAAACCTCCTCCACTAGGCGTAAGCACCTAAGATAAACTATCAAAGAGGGCTTTTAAATGGGTTATAACGTTAGGTGTAGGGAAAAGGAAAACACGGTTTTGTTGGATAAAGGATATTTTACTGGTGGCGAGTTAAAGATCTTGATTAATTACATGTACTATACAATGTTGCTAAGCCAAGACTAGACTCGATCTTAAGCTAGAAACGAAATAACAAAATAACAAAAACATAAAAATAAATATAAAATGAAACGGGATGGTAGTCCGTATGTTTTTTCTATTTTTCATTTTCTCATTTTTTTTTTTGTATTTTTTTTTTTTTTTTTTTTTTTTTTCATACACTTTTGCCCTACCATCCAAAATAATACATCATAGGGGCATTGCATTCCCCTTACACTTGAATTTTTACATAACTTTACAAATACTAATCTAATAACTCGAATTAAGATAATTGAAAAACTTGGAGTACTTTTAAAACATTTAGCACATATGGGGGTAATAAATGATGTTCATCCCCATTACTCCATTACACTAGTACTTTACCCATGAGTCCCAATCGTCCCAAAACAATATGTACAAGGATATGACTCGACTTAGCAACCATGTAATCAACTAGATAATTAACTTGGGTTTAAAAAAATGTTGTAACAATAATGCACTAAAAATGAGTGCATACAAGGTAGGCTAAGGCGATTTGGGTGTACATTTAAGTGGGGTGTAACAAATTCTTCCTTTAAGTAAAATGCTTAAAGGTCGAAACGAAAAGATAGGCTCTGAGGGGTGTACTAGGGGTATCGTGTACTAAAAATGAGTACAACGCAAAGGGTGTGGGAGAATTACTTGACCAATGTAGCCAATGTAATTATAACAAAAACACAGGTGTAAAAACAATGGGTTAATCCTAATGCCTCTTATCATGTAGTAAATCTAACTACACGAATGTAGTCTCACTTGTGGCCTTGGAATGGTCCTAACGCAAGTTCTAGAATCTAAGTGCTACCGGTACACACATCATAGCATAAATGCTTTTCCTACCAATTCTAGGGGCGAACCTCACATATTTGGGGGTGGAAAATTTTTTAGTGGTACGGTTTTTGTGCTAGTCATATAACTCCTATCCGTGAGACGCTCATTAAGATCAAAGTTTCACTCCTACATGTTGTAAAAAATTTTAAATTTGGCACTAAAATTACCTTAACAAGTATTTCTCTCAGTTTTATTACACATCTACTATTAAACAAACAAAAATCAAGCGCAATGGCATTCTCTAAAATCGTACTTTTACCCCCCCCCCCCCCCCTTACACTTAAGATGAACATTGTCCCCAATGTTCAAATAACAAGATGTAAAAGTAAATAAGGTAAAAGAATGAAATCAAATACTCCCCTGATTCGCTCGGTGGATAATGAAATTACACGGTTAGATCTTCCTCCAAAGTAATGTAGAAGCTCCATGACTAATGCATCGCCACAAGCTTGATTCAAAACATTTCCTTGTCCAAAATAACCTGTTAAACCTGAGAAAACAAACACGAAAACCTGCATAACATCGGCGGGATAAAATCTATATATAAGGATATAATGCTTGTGGAATGATAACTTTGCAGATTCCTGGAGATTATAAGTTGGAGATTTTAGTAAAAACTTTTTATGAAAACAAAACTTTCAAAAATTTCTGAAAATTAAATCTGACGCCGTCAGGTTATAAACCCTGACGCCGTCAGAAATGACCTGACAAAAATTTTCATTTTAAGTTTCCGGAAAATTTCAGGAAAAACCTTTACCTTACTTCCTGAAATCCTGCAAAACATCATTATGACTCGATACAAGCATTTGACTCAAACAAATACTAATATGTATGCTATTTTATTATTATTACGATTCATGTTCATTTGTGTTCTAATAAACCGATTTAGATTTCCCTTACACTTAACTTTTGCAAAATACCTTTATATGTAGTTAAGACGAAGTTAAAAACAAAATAAAGCATTTTCACAAATTACTTTTGAACATGAATCAATACTAATAAAAATTAAACACACATACGGAAAATAAAATCAAACAAGCAAATAAATAAACACACAAAGCAAATAAAACAAATAAAGCTTGGGTTGCCTCCCAAGAAGTGCTTTTCTTTATTAACGAGTCTTGTAGCTAGACTCAAAGTCACGTACATTACGTGACTCCATCATCGGTCACGGTTCCTAGGCCATTCTCCTTCCCGGTTTTATATTCCGGTCCTAATTTCAAACAATCCTTGTAGAAACCGAATATCCTTTCCATAACATAGTCTACTCCTTTACTTCTATCCTCATCATTCCTATAGTAGACCGCTTGCTTGAGCTCCTTCTCAACATTTGACAAGTGTTGGAATTGTTCTATCTTATATGGCATTTGGTAGCTTACTTCATCGGTCTCATCCTTAAATCTAACTATCCCTAAGGAAGGTTCATAAGTCATTCTAGAGACCTCAACAAATGGTTTTCCAAAAACCACTTGAGTCAAGGATGCATCGACTATTGGGCGGATATCTTCTACAATTACAAAGTCGGTGACATAGGTGAAGTTTCCTACATAAACCGGTAATCCCTTAACTCTTCCCGTGAAGTTACTCATCCAACCCTTGTCAGGGAACATCCTATACCCAAGTTGATTCTTCATTATCAAGTTGTAGTGGGCTCTAGTCATGATGTTTATGGGCGATCTAAGGTCGATGTAAGCTTTCCACACATGTAGATGTCCAATGTTGCATGGTATGTTGAGATTAGAAGGGTCGCCTATTTCTATGATTGGTCTACCTAGGAAGTATGGTGTCTCGGGGTCATCGAATAAGTTTGTATGATATGCGCGCTCTTCCTTAGTGGGTAGCCTATTGAAGTAGTCCTCATCATCATCTACTTCTTCAATCACACTTGTCCTAACTTCCTTATCAACCTCGACTTTCCTATCCTCATCCTTAGGTTCACTATTATCCTTATTCCTATCAATTGGTTTAATAGTGACAATGTTGACAAAGTGGACGTGTTTGGATGAAGAGGGGTCTTTTACTTGGGGTCCGCTATTTGTGTTCCTAGCGTCCCTATGTGGAGGTGATAACACTTGGTTATGGAGAGCTTTCAACAAGTTGTCAATTTTAGTGGTCATCTCCGTTTGTTGTTGATTGAATTCGGTCTCGAATCTAGCTATCCGAGCTTCTTGAGATGCCATAAATTGGGAAATCAATCCTTCAAAGTTATCGGTACTACCATTGCCGGAAGGATTGTTGTTGAAAGTACGGTTCGAGTTGGAACCGCTTGATTGGAAACGATTAGGTGGGTTGGAAGAATTGGTTTGTTGTGCGTTTTGGTTTTGTTTCCACCTAAGGTTCGGGTGATTTTTCCATGAGGGGTTGTATGAATCACCGTAATGGTTTGGCTCGGGTTTGAAAGTGTACCACTTGTCTCCCGCTCCGTCGGTACGCGAGGATGCGTAGTCCACAAAAGCTTGTTCGGGGAGTTCCATGCAATCACGAGTGTCGTGGGGACCACTACATAATTCACATGAAGAAGTGATTTTGTTCACTTGGCTTGAAGGTTTAGGAGCCTCGTAGGATTTCATGAGAAACTTGACTTGGTCTTCAAGTTCTATGATCCTACAGTCAGAAGTGCTTGAATTGTTCGAAGGCAAAGATATTGCCTTGACCGTTTTATTCAAATCACGGGGATCACTCCAACTTTCGTTGTCATAAAGAGCAAGATCCTCTAGGAGAGCCCATGATTGTTCCGCACTTAGATCACGTAGCTTGCCACCGGCCGATTGGTCAATGGTTTGCCTCGTGGAGAGATTGATATGGTCATAGAAGATTTGGACTTGGAGCCAAAGTTCTATGCCATGGTGAGGGACTTTTTGGAGTAAGTCCTTGAATCGAGTCCATGCCTCGTAGAGAGTTTCGCCTTGACGTTGTTGGAACATCAAGATATCATTCCTTAGCTTGTTAGTTCTTCCCGGTGGGAAAAACTGAGCAAGGAAACGAGTGGTGAGATCATCCCAAGAGGTGATGGATCCTGCGGGTTGACGTTCTAGCCATTGACTAGCTTGGTCCCGCAAAGAGAATTGGAAGAGACGCAATCGGGTCGTCTCTCGAGTGGCAACATCAAGGTCTATAGAATCAACGATTTTGAGAAAGTCCTTGAGATGTTGATTAGGATCTTCAGAACGAAGTCCATGGAATGCGCATCCGCTTTGCACCAACCGGATGGTGTCGGATCGCAAGGGTGTGATATTGGCTCCTTGAGTGAGCTCAATGGTGTTTCGATAGCCATGGTGGCTAGGACGGGAATACTCTCCTAAAGTACGGGCTCTAGGAGGTGGGTGTGGTTGTTGTGGTGGTGGGTTGTGGGGGTTAAGGATATTACCATCTTCCATGATGTCGGATGGTATGGTTACGAACAAAGACACGAAGAAAATAGATAGACTAAAGAAAATCTAGAAAAATAAAATAAAAATCTCACTAGAAAGGAATCTAGTGAGTAGACCTAATAGAAATAAAAATTCAACCTAAACAATAACTATTCCCCGGCAGCGGCGCCAAAAACTTGATGCGTGGGTTTTGCAACCTTACAACAGGTTTTACCTCTCGAGGGATCTCAAGAGGCTTACAACCCCACCAGGCAGTGTACCTGACCGATGTAGTATAGTGTAGTGGTAAGTACGGGGGATTGATCGTTCTCCACAGGGAATAGTGTTCGTTAGGTATGAAAAACTACTCTAATTAGGTCTAAGGGTGAAGGAAGATTATTTTTTGTATTTTTTTATATTTTATGGAAAGCAAGTAAAAATCTCTGGTTTTGGAAGAATGGGCGGAATTAGTTGCTAGTCAACTAACCCAAAATTACTACGGATGCAAATAAAATAAAATAACAAAAATGAAAATGTGGTGAGAAACTTATGTGTAGAGAAATGTGTTTACTTAGATTTCCTTACTCCCTAACTATCTTTTACCGGTTAATTAGTGTGTATTAGTCGCGTGGATGACGGGTGTATTCCTTAATACCATTCGTGGGGTGGCGTACTTACTTCCCCAACTCTACAAGCTCCTACTTCACTCCTATGTCGAGCCGGCTAGGAAGCTCCTAACATGGGATCACTAGAATTCGCTTGTGCATTAAATACAACCATAAAAACCTTTAGTACGCATTTGGTTCATGTTTCTTAAGACTTTCAAGCAAGTTACCGAATAGGAAGTTAGCCAGTTTTCTTAAGCCTAACATAGATAAACAATCATCCAATACAACTAATAACACACTAACAACCAATAATCAATAGCTAGGTTTCATTAGATCTAAGCAAACACAAGATAAATTTAGCCTAACATGTTAATCAAAAGACAAGAATAAGATAAAATCAAACAACACATAGACATATTGAATGATTAATTGATAACTTATCTTCAATGTAGCATGGAAGATCTCAAGGCAAAAAGCCTTGAAAAAGAAGCTAAATTCGTCCTAGGGTTTTCTCCCAAAATTCCACACACTAAGCTCTCCTTAATGACAAAAAATTAGAAAACTATATATAGACTTTTGGATCTGACGGCGTCACCTTATGGATTGTGACGCTGTCACCTCGCCGCTTCTAGGGTTCCCGGATGACCTTCTTGACGCCGTCCCTCTTTAGCTCTTCAAAAATCCATTCTGGCTTATCAAGGCTTGACGCCGTCAGAACTTGTACATGACGCTGTCCCTCTTTGATTTAAGCCGTGACGCCCTTGATCAAGTTAAAGCGTGACGCCGTCAGAATTCACATGCTATTTTCACTGGCTTATCATGAGTAAATTTCACGTCCAACTTTTCTTGCCAAGGCATGACGCCGTCCAGGGTAAATTGTGACGCCGTCAAAGGTAACTTTTAGCCGATTTTTGAGACTTTGCCGTTTTCTTCACTTTTATGCTCCAAAAACGTCCAAAATGCCTCCTTTTCCAGATTTCTCCTCAAAAGTACCTAAAATGACAAAAGGAACGATTTAGGGCGATATTTGATCAAATAAATACGATTTAGGGCTTAAATGACCCCTTAAAAGCGGTACACTTTTCGCTTCATCAATGGTGAATGGGTTGATACGTGGACAAAGAAAGATTCTATTTTATGCTTTCAAGAAGCCCATTATTCAGGAAATTGAAGTTGCTCAATTCAGTCATTATGTGTTTGAGCACTCTGCTTATCATCATGGTGAGGCGAGTCTAGTCGGTACCATTATCGGCATGGCCCAAAATTATGTTGGTAGTAACAACATTAACCTTCTTCAGTCGATTGAGCAATTTGGTACACATTACATGGTGAGAGATACAATTTAAACATTTACTCATTTGTATACATTGCATATTCTAAAGTCTATTATTCCTTTGCAGGGTGGTAAAGATCAAGCAGATGGCTGATGTATTTTCACTCGGCTATCTCCTATCACAAGATATCTTTTTTACGAGGCTGATGAACCTCTTCTCGAATACTTGAATGACGAAGTAGTTTATAATCTATGTGTATTTTTATACGTATATGATATTGTTTGAATTGGTTGTTATAATGATTCGATTTTTTTTTTTTTTTTTTTTTTATTTTTTTTTTATTATTTATTATTTTTTTTTTGAAAAAGGTTTATACCGATCATCCCAATGGTTCTGGTAAACGGAAGTGAAGGAATAGGGATTGGATGTAGTTCATTTATTCCAAATTACAATCCACGAGACATTATTGCTAACCTAAAACGCCTACTGCGTGGTGAAGCAATGATGGCTATGGATCCATGGTATAAAGGATTCGAAGGAGTTATTGAGACAGCATCAAAGACCGAATACACCACAATAGGAAATGTGTACGAAATAGAGGACGAGAAAGCTCTTTCGATCACTGAACTCCCAGTAGGGAGGTGGACTCGGGAATACAAGGAATTTTTGAAGGCAGCACAGTATGGGAGGAAGTACCAAACACCTTTCATTAAGGTAAATTAACAAGTTTTAAATAGTTAACACGTATATTGTATTTTTATTTTATTATCATTATATGTTCTTTTTGCAGGCTTACACGGCTCACAATGATAAGACTATTGTGGATTTTAAAATTAGCATGAGTAAATATCAAATGAACACAGCAAAACGAGAGGGGATCTCGAAGAAGTTTAAGCTAACAACTACATTAAGCACAACTAACATGTATCTGTTTGATGCGGATGGTGCAATAAAGAAGTATGACACCCCTGGACAAAGTAAGTACGATATCCATGAACAAAATTGATCTATACTCTTAATTTGTTCACTGACTGTTCATGTTCTTTCTGTGTACACAGTTCTTCAGGAGTTCTTTCTCCTTCGTCTTGAAATTTATAAAGGAAGGATGGTAAGTTTTGGATGTGGCTTCATTTCATTTCGGTGTTTAAGACTGTACTAATCCAAATGTGGTCATGGATAACAGAGCTATCTGCTTGACGAGCTCAAGAAAGCTATATTGCTACTGAAAAACAAAGTGAAGTTTATCGATGAAGTTCTTAAAGGAAATATTGATATCTTAGATAGAGAGGACGATATGATTTGTGCTGATTTAAGGGACAAAGGTTTCACATATTTAACAAAAGAAACAGAACCAACAATTGCAGGAAGGGAAGAATATGGTTACTTGTTGTCTATGCCCGTTGCATTATTCTCAGATAAGAAGATTGAGCAGTTAAAGAAAGAAATGGATGAAAAGAATCAAGAGTTAGATGAGCTCACAAAATTTACTTCTGAGTCTCTATGGCTAAGAGATCTTGAAGCTCTTGAACTCCAACTTGAGGTGAGAAATGAAACCTTGTCTTTGGTAATTTTTTACAGTGACAAGTGATTATATGAACTAATAAAAATATCGTTTGCAGGAAGAACAATCTTCACGGATAGCAGAAGGTAAAACCATTTTTAAAATGATTTATGCATAATATCCGTTTAGTCTTGGCATGTCAAGTTTGTGACTAACATAAGTTTTTAAACAATAGAAGCTCCAAAGAAGAAAGCACCAGCAAAACGAGCTACAGCCCCACAAAGGGAGGAAGAACAATCTTCACGGATAGCAGAAGGTAAAACCATTTTTAAAATGATTTATGCATAATATCCGTTCAGTCTTTAGCATGTCAAGTTTGTGACTAACATAAGTTTTTAAACAACAGAAGCTCCAAAGAAGAAAGCACCAGCAAAACGAGCTGCAGCCGGACCATAAAGGGCGAGCAACAAGAAACAACGATGCGATTGAGGATTCTGATTTTCAAGATGAAGAGTAGTGATTGAAATATGTGTTTGGTTCTTATAACTATGAATTTCAAAAGTGGTGGGAAATATGCTTTGTTATGTGTTGTAATGTTGACTTGCCATTGACTTCATGAATTTCAACTTTGTAGTAGGTATTTTGTAGATTCATTGCTTTTGGACTGCAATTATGCCTTCCATTTATTGTCTCTGTTATAGTTTTTTCATCAGTTGTTGTTAACAAAATTTCATAAATAACCTGATTCAACTAAACCTAAAAAATTTCCCCGACTATGACCAAATTTTATGAATTTATGAAATGAAGTACAAAAAACATAAAATCAAGCTATTCAACTTATCATTTTTTTCTTCAATTTAGTGTACTCAACGTATTTTTGATTGCAATGTAAGATATATAACATGTTACCCAATTATTTTATAATGAAAAAATTACATGTTTCGTCCCTATGGTTTATCCCAAATAACACTCGTAGTCCCTACTTCATTTTAATTACGCCAGGCATACGTTTTCGTCTGTTTTATTACGTTTTGTCAATTTTTATATGTTTTCATCAGTTTTTTTACGTTTTCGACATAACTTTACGTTTTCAACCCTTTTTTACGTTTTCGTCCGTTTTCGTAAGAGAGTCACGGCCGAGGTGTTTTTGGTTTGTTGAGTCGGATATTGGATTTGGGTTCGACATAGGTTCGACAGTTTCTTACGTTTTCGTCCGTTTTTTAACGTTTCACGTATATTGTTTTACGTTTTCGTCCATGTTTTAATGTTTTTGTCCGTTTTTTACGTTTTCATCTGTTTGTTTACGTTTTCGTCCGTTTTCGCCCGTTTTCTTACGTTTTCGCCCGTTTTTTTACGTTTTCGTTCATTTTTTTACGTTTTCGTCCATCTTTTACATTTTTGTATGCTTTTTTACGTTTTCGTCCTTGTTTTAACATTTTCGTCCGTTTTTTTACGTTTTCATCTGTTTTTTACGTTTTTGTCTTTTTTTTACGTTTTCGCCCGCTTTTTTACGTTCTCGTTTGTTTTTTTACGTTTTTGTTCTTTTTTTTTACGTTTTTCATCTGTTTTTTTATGTTTTTGTTTGCTTTTTCCGTTTTTGTTTGTATAAAAACTGATAAAAACGTATAAAAATAGACTAAAATGTATAAAAAAAAGGACGAAAACGTAAATAAATGTCGAAAACGCAAGAAAACAGACGAAAACATAAAAAATAGACGAAAACGTAAAAAGCGAACGAAAACATAAAAAACGGACGAAAACGCAAAAAATGGATGAATACGTAGAAAACGAACGAAAATGTAAAAAAAAGGACGAAATCGTAATAAAACAGACTAAAACGTAAAAAACAGACGAAAATGTAAACAACACGGACGAAGACGTAAAAAAACAGACGAAAACGTAGAAAATGAACAAAAAAGTAAAAATGCGGGCGAAAACGTAAGAAAACGTATAAAACGTAAAAAAACACACGAAAACGAAAAAAAAAAACAGACGAAAACGTAAAAACACAGACGAAAACGTTAAAAGACTGACGAAAACGTAAAAAAACGGACTAAAACGTAAAAAAAGACGAAAACATAAAAAACGGATGAATAGGTAAAAAGGCGGACGGAAACTGAAGAAAACGGGTGAACACTTAAGAAAATGGACGAAAACGAAAAAAAACGGATGAAAATGTAAAAAACGGTCAAAAACGTTAAAAAACGGTCGAAAACGAAAAAAGAAACTGATGAAAACGTATAAAAATGAACAAAACATATGAAAACGTTTTAAAAAGGATGAAAACGTATGCCTGACGTAATTAAAATGGGGACTACGAGTGTCATTTTGGATAAACCATATGGACGAAACATGTAATTTTTTCATTATAAAATAACTGAGAAACCCGTTATATGTCTTACATTGCAATGAAAAATAAGTTGAGTACACTAAATTGAAAAAAAAAATGTAGAGTACTTTAAATTGAAATTGAGCATAAGTTGGATACACATTTGTTTTCTACAAAATGTTTTGTGAAAAACAAGGAAAACAGAGATCGCGTTGAAATCAACGCTTTTCAACAAAATGTTTTGCAAAACACAAAATCCCCTATTTCCTAACTTAACAAAGAAAAACTACAAAACAAATTTTAGTTGGTTTCCTTGGTTTCCTTTGTAATCCACAACCCTCCTTCCCCTTCTTCAAAATAGAAAACACAAACATAACTAAACGCGATTTCTATATTTTCAAGTGTTCTGTGGAGAAAATTTTCTCTTTCAAATTTTTACAAAACTAGAGATAGAAAACAAGAGATTTTTTTCTCCAACTAAATGCACCCTAGGGGTCCAGCGAAATTTTTTTCTCCAACTAAATGCACCCTAGGGGTCCAGCGAGTGGTTAAGCAGAGGAAGGTGGTGTTTCAATAGATCGACTAAGATGGTGTTTGGTTTTGAGCGTTTAAGTTTGTATAATCAAATTAAATTGACATATATTTGCATTTATACATGTTTAGATATGTAAATTAGAAGCCACATAGGCAATGACTGATTTAACATAATTATTTGTTCAAAAAAAGATTTAACCTAACTAGACAATAAACAGAAACCCCATACCCCGCCACGGCGGGATTTGGTATGTTGTTGTAGGCAATAAACAGAAACATATAGTATGCTGCCTAAATTTTAGAAGTTGTGTATTGAAATCAACCCTCAATCTAAATGGTCCATGAACACCTGGAAAACACATTCAGATACACTAAGCTAAACAAAATGTGTTGTAAATGCTATATATCACCTTGAACCAACAATATGGCTTCAAATTCAATTTCCCTCCAATGGGAACCCGAGCGTTTATGTATTAACTATCATAGCATGTGCCGCAACACCCAGCAAATGCTACTCTTATGCTAACCCGTCCCGCCATAATAAACTTTAGGCAGCTTGCATCTCCAAATGCATATTTTTGCTACTATGATCTTACTGAAAAGGCACAGGAATGCCTTGCTTCTTGTTAACAATAGCCATTGCCAGATACCGACTACCCATCCCTATGGGTGTCTGTTCATCCGGGCCTTCCCAAAATGGGGCTTCACCATCCCCCACCAACCGCCAGTATCCTGTT
Organism: Artemisia tridentata subsp. tridentata; assembly: GCA_021014915.2. NCBI lineage: Eukaryota > Viridiplantae > Streptophyta > Magnoliopsida > Asterales > Asteraceae > Artemisia > Artemisia tridentata. Next base: position 199,213,269 of record CP139504.1, read on the forward strand.
CGCAGAGACTCAGCTTGCTCCTCTGTGCAGTTCTGTAGCAACGCTTCCACGCGAAAATTTATTCCAAGATTACCAAGAAACTGTGACTGAGTGATAGGACCGTACACAGACACATCTTCTGCAAATCATTTGAAATTGTCACTTTCCACTCAACATTTGAAAATGCAAGCATACACTACCACTAAAAGCAACACGGACCTGAAATTTCCTCAGCAGAGTGCCTGATTGCAGGAAAGTCAACATACGCACTTAGATCAGCGGAACCCGGATCATCCAGCATATCAACAAACTTGTGCTTTCGAATTGCCTGCAAAAAAGGAATCCAAGAGATATGTGACAGAAGCCATGCGAGACATGAATGCTGAAGGACAGAAAGCAACAATCTAAGGATGACGAAAACAGAAATATTTCATATTAAGTTGGGTCAAGAAAGAAGGTGTATACGAAGAAAAACAATAACTCAGGGACTGCAATCATTAACCAACTGTTCTACAGGTCACAAGGCAGAGTTATCACAAAGGCGTCAAATAGATAGAAGCTAACAAAATTTGCCAAGTAGGAACAAGTCAAAATAAGTAACAGTTAGAAGTCAACCCAATGTATACTCAAATGTTTACGAACCTCTAAAGTTGCATTACTACATACATGTAAGTTTTGTTTTAAATAGTCTCATGTTGACAATATTAAGTAGTATTACCTAATTATATATTATATAAAGAAAGGGAGGACAAAGATTATTGGCTGATCAGACCAACACAATCTAGACATTTTTTTCACACCCCACCAGCCGACCCGTTGATTTTGTCATCTTTAATAATCACGGCTTAAAAAAAAGCATATCAGCCTGTTGGTCACATATTATCTAGCCTCGTTAGAGAAGTGACATACCTGAAGACTATCGGAGACTATCCCATCTAAGCCATAATCAATTATAAGGGCCCCGCCACCATCACTGCTTATTCTCTTGGCAATAGATTGTGTTAAATCCATTGCTTTGGGGCAAACCTCAACATGTTCCAGTTTTTTCAATTCTTCAGTCTGAGCCCACTTGCAACGCTTTAATAGATAGAGAGTTGCTGGTGTAGGTTGAGGTGAGAGCACAACACGAAACCTGAAGAGTGACAAGCAAAATAAATGATCGATTAAATTAGCAAGATATTAAAGAAATCGCCTCAAAGGAAGATATGATAACAGTCCATCTTTAAAACATACTTCGAATCTTCCGCAACATCAATCATCTTTTCACACCAACCACGGGAAGCTTTCTGGAAAAGATAATTACAGTCAGTATAAATGGCAATAGTAGCATTTACACGAAAATGAACACATACAGAATCTTTTTACTTATTTCCTAAATTTTTTTGTGAACGAAAACATAAAGTATATGCAACACTTCTAATTTTAGGTTCCCCAATTTACTAATGATCAACCATTTTAAGACATTGATGAGGTGATTGTGGTTCCAAAACTTTGCGATCTTGTCTTATAAAGGGTATATAGAATATGATTATTAATCAAATACTTCTAGTCTTCTATTATTACATGATTTTCACTAAGGAGGGGGTATCTAAAGATGACCCAGTCTGCACCAATTCCTGCCCACAAAGAATAATATAGCAAACTTGAATAAGGAGGAATTCTTTAGCGTGGAATGCTGCACTTATTACGAGTACATTACAACTAGACTAGATGTCAATACGAAATAAGGTTTCCTGATCGTGGTCATTTCACTTGGACACAAACTATAAATTCAAGGACCCAAAAATTCCTGGGAAAGCTCTAAAAAGAAAGGATTCACCCCAATGTTTTGAATAAATTAGAGAATGAGAAGATTGAAGAACATGCATCAGAAAGATAGATGAACAGCATGTAACAGAGTTAAAACCTGAAACTGATGAATGGGTAAGGCGTCAAAGAATTCATGGGCGATAATAATTGTGGGCACTGCATGGAAGGAAAAAAAAAAGAGTCAGAGAAGGAGATAATCAGTAAATGCAATATAAATGACCTGTATCTAGGTCTGAAAGTAACTCGCTAGACTTGTCTATTCATATTTCTTATGGGCCACGATATGTTAATAAAATAATGAATCGCTTGCTGAAAGCAGCTCTAATATTGTCAATTCCAAGTTTGTGTGTTGCATGGATACTAACTAATGATTACACGATTAGAACAGATGGTGAAGGCACATATATCAAATTCAATAGTGCTGAACAGGTATGGAGGAAACAGCATATAGCACAAATTTTGGTAATTTTTGCATACCATGGTGATTTCTAAATTCAAGAAAAAAATTGATGAAAGAAAACAAGATGTGTGACTCTGCATACGTTAATCATCAGTGATTTGGGAATTATAACTTTTGAGTGCATCAATATCATTGATGCTCTCTAAAATCTGAAAGATGGTATGTAAAACATGAGATTTGCAACAAAAAATGCAGCCCATGAGCCCATAGATCATTGGCAAGGTTAAACTTAAGAACAGCATTGCCAGCATTATCAGCAATACATAAAGCAAAACAGAGAGTGCAGCTTGAGTAGCATTCTTACCGCCGGTTGGAACCTCCTCTAGGGTCGAGTGCCATGAAACAGGTGTTCCAGTTAAGGTGCTAGCAGTATCTTCGTCAGCATCAGTATCAGCACCATCCTTATTATCACATTTTAATGTTTTTTTTTGGATTTTCTTTAGTGCTGGACTGACTTCAATCATGTGTATGTGCAGGGACTTTGTAAACTTCTCAAACTTTGAAGCACCCTATAATCACATTCACATAGTATCAATCTAGAACTAGTAATATATATGAAAAACCCATAAATAAACAGATATCGAGCATAGAAATATGATACCCGCAGAAGATCAGCCATGAGAGTTCCTCTTCCTGGTCCAAGCTCAACTAGGTTGACCTGATTTGGTTGCCCTATTTGTTCCCACAAACACATTGCCCAAACACCAACCATCTAGAGAAAAAAGATTACAAAAGATTAATAACCAACAACTTGTATAGCAAACCTTATTAAGCACTCACAAATGTTTGACTGACAGTAACCACGTTGGATTACCTCTCCAAACATTTGGCTAACTTCAGGAGAAGTTATAAAGTCACCTTCGGCACCGAATACATCCCGATTGATATAAAATCCAGCCTTGGGGTTTATCAGAACTTCCTCCATGTACTCAGCAACCGATATTGGACCACCTCTGAACTGAAAAAAACAATCAACCTGATTAAGTGATTATCAAAATAAAAAGAAAGCAAAAAACGCTGAAAGAATATATTAACTAAAAAAATATCCTAAAAGCTAAATACTGAAATGCATAAAATTGAATTCAACGTCATAGAGAATAACTTCACAGTTGACAAAAAAGAAGAAATTCAAGCTTGCATCTTGTTGAATTACGAGGGTTCAAATTGTTTTTAAAAACTGCTAATCTGCTTATTGCATTTTGATACAACAGATAAACAGTTCCAAGAGTGTTTAGAATTGCTTCTATCCTATTATTTGTCAGTAAACTTCTCTAACACTTCCCTTAAACAGTTTTAAGAGTGTAACATAAATCTAGAAATAACAGTAGAATTAAGTAATAAAAAAAAAAAACCTTGATAATGGATTTAAGATGCTTTACAAGTTCAGAATCAGCAGTCGGTTCATGAGAATGCTCTGCAACAAACTCACATAAACAAACATTCATCACACATCTCAACTAATATTTATAAAAACATGAATATAACTAATAAGGGTTTAAGAGAAGTTGAACCGGGTGGGTTGTTCAATCCGGACCGGTCTACGGATATCCTGGCGGACGGTTTCGAGCTGTAGTCATCGGTGAACTGAGTTTCCGACGGTGGTTCAACGGAAGGTTCAGCCGGAGCTTGAGACGATGACTTGGCGGAAGAAGAACATGGGCGGCTGATTAAGCAACGACGTCGTTGGGGTAAATTAGAAGAAGCAGCTTGTGATATGAATCTTCGTAGCATTTTGCTGGTGGTGAACGGTTGCAGGTGCTAAACCTTTGTGAACTGAACACACACACATTGATCGGTTAATCAACAGTACTGAAATCAAACTACCTTAACTATTTAACTCTTAACTATTTAACTATTTATCTTATATTACTATTTATCTTATAATACTCATGGTTGCAAAAATCGCGAATCGGTAATCGGGCGGTCGACCACCTTGTAGCTTATAATCGGTCTAGGCGGGATTAATCGGTGATTAATCGGATTAGCATTACTAGACAAATTTTAGTTATTTCCGGCAAGTTTTGTGTATTTCCGGTGAGTTTTAGGTATTTCCGGCAACGTATTTTCTAAAAAAACAACTTGTAATAGACTTAAAAAGTTACTATAAGTGATCAAAATAAGTTTACAGTGAGTTTTGGGTACTTCCGGCAAGATTTATAGGTTTCCGGCAAGTTTAACTACCATTGACCGTCGTTGATCGCCGTTGACCACGGTTGACCTATTTGTTTGACCCAGTTTCATAAATCGGCAAGGTTGGTGGCCTTGTAGCACCTAATCGGCGATTAATCGGCCTTGTAGACCTTTTTTTGCAACACTGATAATACTTGATAAAAAAATATACTAACGGAGTGAGTTTTATAATTTTTATAAAAAATTGTATAACACAAATAAAAATATTTATAGTAAAAGTGGAGAAAGAAAGACAGAAAAAATTAAAAGCGACAATAATTATGGGACGATCCCACGTCTCCACTTCTAAGAATTTCGGTATTTTATGCTTATGTACCACATTTTTATTATCATTATTATTAGTGTAAAACTATCTTTTCTCTATAGGAAATTTAGATTTTCTTTTAGAATTGACAAAGTTCTGTTCGAATTTGAATCACATTAAATAACTTTAATAAAAACAGATTGATATCTCTTTAAGATTTTTACGTTTTTTATAAAAATGTATCGCTGCAAATGGTCTTATCGAACAAATTAAAGTTATTTTCTTGCCAGAGACTTGATAAAAGATACAACAAGGATTACGTCAACTAACGGAGTACAACAAGAACACAAAAATCAAGCCCTCTAATGTGAACTGCCACACCTATTGTCTACATTTGGATTTGAACTCACAACTGGAAGGGCCACTTTGGGTACCATTGGTTAACAAATTGAATTGGTTTTCATTTTATGAAATTTCCTTTCACAATATATGTCGTAGCTAGAAATTACCTTAATGTTTTTAAGCAACTATCTACCAAATTAAGAGCAACCGCTTAAAACATTTTCAATTATAAAACATTTATAATTATTCACGTTTACTTTATTGGATTAATTTAACAAAGTTCATTCACTTATAGTTTATTAGTTAGTTAATTCAAGTGAAGTAGGATCGAATTGAATCGAGATCCTACGATCCTATGGTAAAATCAAAATCCTACTTAAGATCCGATGCCTTTTAAGATTCTATGAAAGATCGATCCGTTTTTGCTTAACGGAATCGTAAAATCGAATATTTTAAGAGCTAAATCGAAATCTTTCTATTAACCATTAATAGCAGATGCAGAAATACAAATAAGGGCCGTTTGGTTTTGTTGATGCAAATAATGTCCTAAAAACGTTATTTATATCTTTCGATAACTCCACGTTTAGATGATAACAAAATATGAAAACACATTACGTCAAAATTAACATAAACAAGTTTTTAGTCAAAATATCTCGTTACTACGTAAATCACTCTAGGTAAGAACAAACAAATTTACAACTTGACAAATAATCAAAGAAGTGAATTTGTGTTTTAAACTTCATATTTTTAATGTGACAAAACATTTTTTTCAAAAATACATTTTACAAATTATTTTTGAATTATAAAGAAATGTTCATTGGAAAAATAAGTTTAAAAATTATAACAGTTATTTTTCCCCCAAATCAGCTCCAAACTTCCCCAAATAAACTTTTACCACTAAAAACAAAAAATAGAGCGTCTTTTTCTGGCACGGTACCACGGTACCACTAAATTTAGTGGTACCGTGTGGTATTTAGTGGTACCGTCCCACTATAACGGGCAGATTTTTTCTGCCTATAAATACCAGTCCAATTCACAGGTTTTGGGCATCCTTTTTCACACACAACTTTCTGAGTTTAAAACTCTTATCACATTTACTCTCCTTTGATCATTTAGTTAATTTTCTTTTGTTTAAAGAGTGATCCTATCATCTAACCAAGTGATCACCTTCATTCCTCTACTAGTGCAAGAGAAGAACACAAAGTATTAAGAAGATACAAGGTGTTGTAGTTATAGTTAGTGCACTTGTAACATTTGTTACATACTTGTTGTATCCTATGTTGTTCCCTTAACACACTTAGAGTTAACTAGAAAGTTAATCTATTTGTGTTTATGACTAATAAAATTTATTGATTAATTCTAACAGTTAATGAAACGTAAATATAAAAACACACAAGTATTTTCAACGTTTAAATTCTTATTAGAAATGAATCAAAGAATCTGTTACCCAAGTGTTTTGCGGAACAAACACTTGGGATTGAATAGACAAGGTATGGTGTCTCCTATCTAAACTCAAGCTATGCTTAAGTGGTAACAATTCGACTCTCTGAGCTATCTCAGGGATACGTTACTCTTTGTAGAAGAAAAGGGGTATTTGTGAAAGTTTAAGTTTTAATTGCACAAGAATACCTAACCTCCTTTTCTCTTATTCGTTTGCTATTTATAGGCAAACATGTTAAGAGTACTAAAGATTAAAACTAGATAAACAAATAGGAAGCGTGTCTGACAACTACAATAGTAGTTGTCATTTTTAAGAACCAATGGGATTGCGCCAAAAAGTCTTCGAGTGTCAGACCTTACACTTCTTCGACTTTTAGCCACTTGAGGGATGGTTTGTCTGACCCAGATAAGACTTGTTCTTATCTTCTTAAAACCTTCTCTCTTTATCTCGCCTTTTATTCAGGCTTTAGGTTCTTCAGACATTTGTCTTCAGTCTTCAGTTATTGTTGTTGAGGAGACTTGGGGTTCAGTGAGCTCTTGTCTAACGCTCACTGATCCATTACCTTCTTCTTCGTCTCAAGTAACACTTCAGTGAGCACCGCCTCACTGTGTGGTGAATCTTTCTTCTTAGACTCGCCCTGAGCATCTTGAAGGTAACTCACTGAGTGACTGTTCACTCAGTGACTTAGAATGTTTTCGGTTTAATTTACACTTAGCTTAATTTGTATTCAAATCTTGTTTTAACGACTCTTGGGTACTGAAGGACCCAACAATCTCCCCCTATTTGGATATAAATTATGCTTAAGTGTTTTTGATCAGTTATGAGTTAGCTAATGACTTCTGCTCATACTGAATGTACTAGAAAGTAAATAAGGACACTTAAATAATAAAAATATCATCTTATTAATATTATTACAAGTCCTAACAAAACTATACATAGTACGAGGATAGTGGTGGTGTTGGCAGATTCATTCAGTCGAACTTATAACCAAGGGCTTCAAGCTTTGGCTTCTTGGATTCTAGCTCATGCTGGCCAGGATGCTCTTGAATCTTTCTTCTCAGGTCTTGGCAGAACCTCACATTCTCAGGAGTCTTGATTGGTGAGGCCATCATGAGGAAACCCAGCATTGCCTTGATTCCTGATTGGTCAATATCACTCCATCTTTGGAAGGCTGGGTCTCCAAACTCATCAGTGAAGAATAAACCTCTTTCAGGTTGTTCAATAACCAAGTTGTTCCTGAATGGAACTCTTTCCAGGAGGGCTCTGTTGCAATCCATACCAGGGACCTTGATCTCAGGCTTAGCTTCAATCTTCTTTCTCTTTCTTGAGGAAGACTGAGAGGGAGCAGGTTGTTCGGCTGAAGCAGGAAGAAGAGAGGAAATACCAAGTTCCTGAGGTGTTGCTGCCAGTTTTTCATACCTCAGACTCAGGGACTTCAACAGACCAGGGACCACAACATTTGACTTTTTCGCTATCATTGGACCCAATTCATCCAATTCAGTGATCCCGAAGTCTGCGAATCTGAAGGGGTTATGAACCTCAAAGATTCTTTTGTCAGCACTCCTGTAGACAGTTACAATGGCAGGCTTGGTGTTTCGGTGAATCTTGACATCAAGGATGGGTTCTGGCTTCAACCTGCTTGTCATGACCCACTGATATCTCTCAATCCTGTTCTGCCTAATCTCTTCAGTCCTCTTTGACCTTTCTTCCCTTTTCTCCCTGAGAGCAATCATCTCAGCAGTCTGAGCTTTCACAAAGGTCTCCCCACCTTTTCTTCCTGAAACAGCTTTTGGAGGCAACCCAATCTTTTTGGCCTCTTCGTTTACCACCTGAATAAGAGCAGCCTTGCTCGCCCTTTCTTCTTCAGCTGCCTTCTTCATTGCCTCCTCTTTCTCCATATGAGCCTGAATTTCCTCATTTGTGAGAAGTTGTATTTTTCCATTTACCTCATAAGGGACTTTGACTGGCTCATCAGGGTCTTTCCTTCTTTCAGAGGAAGCAAGCACCAAGATTGTAGACTCAGGCTCAGTGGTTGTGAGAATGCCCTTGCCTTTGTCTTGGCTGGATGAAGATGGGTTTGTCTCAGGAATCTCCCCCTCAGTGTGAGAAGGAGGTTGTTCTTCAGTGACATTCTCCCCCTCAACTATTGCTTGACCTATGATGAGAGCAAGAGTTGGTGCGCTTACTGAAGTTGAGGGAGCATCCTAACCTTTGAAAGCCTGATAAATCTCAGTCATCATTGACTTGATATCTAAGGTGTCCTTCTGAAGAGTTGAGACCTTAGCCTCAAGAGAAGCCTGAGAAGCCTCTATTGTTGTCATCCTTGGCCCAAGGTTCCAAGCCAAGGAAGAAGAAGATGTAGCCCGAGATGCCAAGTGTGACTCCATAAGACCCAGGGAAGACTTGATGGAGTCCACTATAGAGTTGAGTCCCTGAAGATTGGAGGATTTCAGCATGTTTATCAGCTCATTCAACTGAGTAGACTGATGATGGTAGTCCTCAGAATCCTGAAGAATTTTCTTGTTAAGCTCAGGGTCATCTTTCACTGACTCTTGAATAGTTGCAACGCTCTTGTGTATGTTGGTGAGAGCTTCGTTGAACAGTTTAAGATTCTCATCAAGATTTATCAGGGAGAAGGAGATAGATGATTTGTGCTCATTAACATCATCATGATAGGATTCCACTGATTCCTTCAGGTTGACATAATGAACAGCAGCTTCACAGTGTTGGTCAAAAATTTCTTCAGTTAGCCCAGTAAAGAGAGCATTGTTGGCCTTTTGTAGGAACTTGACCAATTGCCTTTCAGTAAGAGGAAGAATGTTGTCATACTTCCTGAGTTCGGGAGGGCAGGATGATTCAGAATCTGAAGAATGATCAGCCTGAGATTCAGATTCTTCACCATGTGGAGAAGACTGATGCGATTGTTCAGTAGGTTGTGCATCAGTGTCCATATCATCACCTGCCTCAAAAACTTCCTCCTCACTCTCTTCCTTGAGCTCATCTTCAGAATCAAGAAGAGCCTGAATATCCACCATTGACTGAATCTCCAAAAGGTTATCCGGCTCCTCTTCATAAGAAGACTTGCCTTGGTTTTGGCCAGGTCCTGACCCCGCCATAAAAACTGAGTGGGTTTGCTCAGCCTGGCTAACCATAATAACTGAGGGGGTTTTCTCAGCCTGGTTTTTGAGGTCAGTTCCTAAGAGAAGGGATCCGCCTGAGGGGGTTATGGGTTCCGTATCAGCGGGTGGTTTTAATCCCTCTGAGTCTTTGTCCCCCTTAGCGCCTTCAAGTCCTGATGGGTGTTTTTCAGAACTATCACGAGGCACTGTTTGTGATGATTGATAGACCCCCTTCCCATCAGGGTTGTACTGCCCTTTTGGGGATTCAGGGTCCTTGACCCCCTAAGACCCTGAGTGTGATTTCTCAGGGACGTTAACGGGATGTGATTGGGTGTGGGTCCCCTTCCCAGTTAAGTAGTGCTGCTCAACCGAGGATTCAGGACCCTTTTCTCCCTCAGGCCCTGATTGTGATTTGTCAGTGCCTTCATCGGGATGTGAATGAGTGGAGGTTCCTGACTCCAATGACTTGTTTTTGTCAGTGGAATAATGAGGAAAGGGTTTGCCCGAGGATACTGAGGATGATTTCTCAGTGCCCTCCATTGGCGTTTATTTTTGGGTCAAGAGGGTCTCAGTGACGGGTGTCTCAGAGGTCTCGGCCATATTTAACCCTTGTTTAGGGTTGTTTGAGGCATCAGTCTCAGTGGCGAGTGGTTTGGGTCTAACCACCTTACTGGACTGACCCTTCTTTGTCTTCTTCACCTTCTTTGTAGGTGAAGGTACTGGAGAAACAGCGTTCTCCCCCTGATTAACCACCAGCATGTAGTTAGTCAGGGCAATGGGTTGTACCTCAGTAATGCCACTCGTATAATTGGTCTTATGTAGGACGTCAGGTTTTGTACCTTCAATGTCAGACCTAACATAGTCAGGGCCTAATAGGTCCTGAAGCACGCAGGAAATAAACCTAGGATAAGACATAAGTCTTTACCTAGATTTCCCTGAGAGCTTGGCAACGAGGTCACGGAAGATTATTCCTCCGATATCTATTTTTCTACCCTCCAGGAGACTGAACAACATCAATTGTTGTGATGAGTTCAACTGCTCTGTGGAGGATTTATTCCCTCCAAGGACCCGAATGATGAAGGTCATCAAGATCCTCCAGATAGGGTGGAACCAGGTTTTAACTATTGGAGCCTTCTCCAATAAGGCTCATGCGGCCATTTCAGGACGCTTAGGGTCATGAGGTCCTAGAAAAAACAATTCTGCTTTAACCTCTTGGTTAGTAGGGTTGGGCTCAAAGGCCTCAGCAAAATCAAGACCAGTGGCCTTGATGAAGGTTTTGTAATCCAGGGAGAGGGTCCTTCTCCCATTCATCACTGTGAATGTGATGATGGATTCTTTGGTGTCCTCAGAGCTGGTTGCTACTGAAGTACACCAGAATTCCCTCAAATAGTCATGGTAGATGACTGAGGGGGTCTTGGTGAATGCCGTAGCAAGAAAGCAGTTTTGAAGATACTTCACTACATTCTTGTACGCATAGAACTTTTGAGGATAGGCAAAGTTTCCTACCACATTGTTCTTGGTGAGGTCTACACCCTCCAATGTGAATTCCACATTAGGGGCGTATTTGATAGCTTTAGAAGAAGCCATTTGTGTTGGTAGGTCTGGGTTAACAAATGATTCTGGGTTTCTAAAGGCTAAGAACACACACACACAAGATTTAGTTTTTTTGAAAGAAAATGGCAAAATTTTGCTTAAGATTTCTAAAAAATGTGTGTGTGTCTTTTTGTATGGGGGTATTTATAGGGAAGTGAAGTGGAGGGTAATATGGGCATTAAGTGGATTTTATTTATCAAAAAGAATTTTTGAAAATCGTTTTGAATAAAATGTTTTGGGATCCGCATTTAATGCCACCACTCCACTTTCCCTGGTTTGGCGCAACAGTCGAGGTGAACAATTGAGCAATTCTGCAAAAGTGTAATTTGCAGAGTTGAGTCATCACATATCTGTAATGTGATTGGAGAGGTATTTAACGCCAAGTGGGAATGTGGGGGCCCAGAGGTGGAAGCCAGAAAGGCAAAATATCAAATATTCTTATATTAAATAAGAATTCAGTTACCAACCTCGGACATTTACTAACTAGATACTTAGAGCATTTAAGTTAGTATTGAATATATCTTGAGGGCCCTGAATGACTTTACATTCAGTGAACCTGTTTGTCAGGACTTGGGTTTAGTCACTGATGGTTCTAGTGTTCAGGAATTTGGGTTTAATTCCAGAGGTTCAAGGGTTCAGGAACTTGGGTTTAGTTCCTGAGGTTCAAGGGTTCAGGAACTTGGGTTTAGTTCCTGAAGTCCAACATTTCAGGAACTTGGGTTAAGTTCCTGAGGTTTCAGTGATTTTTTCCACTGAAGTACACATTGAGTCAGGGACCTGGGTTTTCAGAATTTACACTTATTTGGATGGAATCAATCAGTGGACTGATTCTCAATATCCAACATTCCAAGTTCAGCTTTCAGTCTAGTGAAAGTTGGTTCATCCAATGGCTTGGTGAATATATCAGCTAGCTGATATTCAGTAGGAATGAAGTGTAATTCTATGTCACCATTCATGATATGGTCCCTGATGAAATGATATCTTATATCAATGTGTTTTGTTCTCTGATGAAGAACAGGGTTGTTTGAGATGGCAATTGCACTTATGTTATCACAAAAGATGGGAACCATCTTGTACTGAATTCCATAGTCACTGAGTTGACTTTTCATCCAGAGTACATTTGCACAACAACTTGCTGCTGCAACATATTCAGCTTCAGCTGAGGACATGGCAACTGATTGTTGCTTCTTGGCACTCCAACCGACTAGTTTTCCACCAAGAATTTGGCAGGAGCCTGAGGTGCTTTTCCTGTCCATGTTGCATCCAGTATAGTCAGAGTCTGAGTATCCTTTAAGATCAAGGCCTGAACATTTTGGATAGTATAATCCAAGGTTTGGAGTACCTTTCAGGTACCTGAATATCCTTTTCACAGCAGTGATATGAGATTCTCTTGGGTCAGATTGATATCTGGCACACAAACAGACTGAGAATTGGATATCAGGCCTTGATGCAAGTAGATACATCAGTGATCCTATCATTCCTCTAAAAAGAGTTTGATTTACTGGTTTTCCAGTTAGATCAGGACCAAGGTTGTTTGGGGGTACCATGGGAGTCTTGACTGAGGCACAATCACTGAGCTCATACTTCTTGATGAAGCGAAAAGTGTACCACTTTTAAGGGGTCATTTAAGCCCTAAATCGTATTTATTTGATCAAATATTGCCCTAAATCGTTCCTTTTGTCATTTTAGGTACTTTTGAGAAGAAATCTGGAAAAGGAAGCATTTTGGACGTTTTTGGAGCATAAAAGTGAAGAAAACGACAAAGTCTCAAAATCGGCTAAAAGTTACCTTAGATGGCGTCAGAAATTACCCTGGACGGCGTCATGGCTTGGCAAGAAAAAGGTGGATATGAAAATTACTCATGATAAGCCAGTGAAATTTGCATGGGAATTCTGACGGCGTCACCCTTTGGAGTGATCAAGGTCGTCACGGCTTAATTTAAAGAGGGACGGCGTCACGCCTAATTCCGACGGCGTCAAGCCTTGATAAGCCAGAACGGATTTTGGAAAGCTAAAGAGGGACGGCGTCAAGAAGGCCATCCGGGAACCCTAAAAGCGGCGAGGTGACGGCGTCACACTCCATAACGTGACGCCGTCAGATCTGAAAGTCTATATATAGTTTTGCAATTTTTTGTCATTAGTGTGGAACTTATTGGGGAACTTTGTGTGTGAAAACCCTAAGACGATTTTAGCAGCTTCTTTAAGGCTTTTTGCCTTGAGATCTTCCATGTTACATTGAAGATAAGTTATCAATTAATCATTCAATATGTCTATGTGTTGTTTGATTCTATCTTGTTCTTGTCTTTTGTTTAACATGTTAGGCTAGATTTATCTTGTGTTTGCTTAGATCTAATGAAACCTAGCTATTGATTATTGGTTATTAGTGTGTTATTAGTTGTATTGGATGATTGTTCATCTATGTTAGGCTTAAGAAAACTGGCTAACTTCCTATTCGGTAACTTGCTTGAACGTCTTAAGAAACATGAACCAATGCGTACTAAAGGTTTTTATGGTTGTATTTAATGCACAAGCGAATTCTAGTGATCCCATGTTAGGAGCTTCCTAGCCGGCTCGACATAGGAGTGAAGTAGGAGCTTGTAGAGTTGGGGAAGTACGTACGCCACCCCACGATTGGTATTAAGGAATACACCCGTCATCCACGCAATTAATACACACTAATCAACCGGTAAAAGATAGTTAGGGAGTAAGGAAATCTAAGTAAACACATTTCTCTCTACATAAGTTCTACCACCTTTTCATTTTCTGTTATTTTATTTTATTTGCATTCGTAGTAATTTGGGTTAGTTGACTAGCAACTAATTCCGCCCACTCTTTCAAACCCGAGATTTTACTTGCTTTCATAAAAAATATAAAAACATAAAAAGAATCTTCTCTCACCCTTAGACCTATTAGAGTAGTTTTTCATACCTAACGAACACTATTCCCTATGGAGAACGATCAATCCCCCGTACTTACCACTACACTATACTACATCGGTCAGGTACACTGCCTGGTGGGGTTGTAAGCCTCTTGAGATCCCTCGAGAGGTAAAACCTGTTGTAAGGTTGCAAAACCACGCATCACTTCTTCAGTAGGCTTCTGACATACTTCTCTTGACTGATAGAGGTTCCTCTATCAGTCTGCTTGATTTGCAGACCAAGGAAGTAAGCCAGTTCCCCCATCATGCTCATTTCAAATTTCTTTGCCATTAGTTTTTCAAATTGTTTGCAAAGTTTAAAACTTGTTGAGCCAAAGATGATGTCATCAACATACACTTGTACTAGTATGACATCATTATTTGTCTTGTAGATAAACAATGTGTTGTCTATCTTGCCTCTGATAAATTTGTTTTGGATCAAGAAGGCTGAAAGAGTTTCATACCATGCCCTGGGAGCTTGTTTCAGTCCATAAAGGGCTTTGTTAAGCTTGCAGACATAGTCAGGAAACTCATGGCTTTCAAATCCAGGAGGTTGCTGAACATAAACTTCTTCTTTCAGTGCACCATTTAAGAATGCACTTTTAATATCCATTTGGTACACCTTGAAGTTCATGTATGTAGCAAAAGAAAGGAAGATCCTGATGGCTTCCATCCTTGCTACTGGTGCAAATGTTTCTTCATAGTCAATGCCTTCTTGTTGATTATAGCCTTTGGCTACAAGTCTGGCTTTGTTTTTAATGACTATGCCATTTTCATCAGATTTGTTTTTGAATACCCATTTCATGCCAATGACTGAAACATATTCAGGACACTTGACCAAGGTCATTACCTTGTTTCTGTCAAATTGTTCCAGTTCATCATGCATGGCCTGAACCCAACTTGGGTGATTAAGTGCTTCCTTGACACTTTTGGGTTCAATTGTGGAGACAAATAGGCATTCATTGTCTGAGGCTGCTCTCAGTTGTGCAGCCATGCTTCTTGTGAGCATGCCTTCAGTAGGCTCGCCAATGATATTGACAAGTTCTATATCCTGAGACCTAGTCCAACTGTCCTGAGGTCTAGGATACTGACTAGAACTTGAGGCCTGATGGGTAGGATCAGGATCAGACACATGATGATCTTCAGCATCTTGAGTGTCTGAGTGGGTAGACTCATCACTGTGATTGTTTGGTTCCTGAGTATTTTGTTCAGTCTGAATGATTTCATCAGTACTTCTTTGTGCTTCAACAAACTCAGTGATGGTTGGGTAAGGAAGGTTGTGGGGAATGATGTAATAGGAGATGTCAGCATTTGCTTGGTACTGAGTGGAAGGACCATTTTCAGGATGATGTTCATCAGGAGGATATCTTGATGATTCATCAATACCTATCTCTTCCACTGAGTTGTTAGAGACACTGATAGCATCAGTGCTCTCATCAAAGGTAACATGAAATGTTTCCTCAGTATGCTGTCTCCTAGCGTTGAACACCCTGAAGGCCTTTGAGACAAGGGAGTATCCAAGGAAGTATCCATCATCAGCTTTGGCATCAAATTTTCCTAAGTGATCCTTGTGATTATGAATAAACACAGGACACCCAAAGACATGAAAGTAGCTGATGTCAGAGATCCTTCCCTTGAATAACTCATAAGGAGTTTTGCTATGTCTCTTAACAATGATGGATCTGTTTTATGTGTAACAGGGAGTCTTTACTGCTTCAGTCTAGAAGTGTTTGGAAAGGACTGATCCATTTAGCATTGTCCTGGCTGCTTCAATGAGGGTTCTATTCTTCCTTTCAGCCACACCATTTTGTTCAGGTGTGTATGGTGAGGAAAAATTTTGGGAAATTCCTTTCTCATCACAGAAACATTCAAGTTCATAATTTTTGAACTCTGTTCCATTGTCAGTCCTAATCTGTTTGACCTTGATGTCATTTTGATTTTCAATGTTCCTGACAAAGGACATTATTGTTTCAGCTGCCTGACTCTTTTAGATCAGGAAGTATACCCAAGTGTATCTTAAGTATTCATCCACAATGACCAGAGTATATTTCTCATGGTTAATGGATCTAGGACTAATTGGTCCAAATAGATCCATATGGAGAAGATGTAGACAGTTCCTGATGGAAAAGTTGGTTTTGGTTTTAAAGAATGCTCTGTGATGTTTACCTTTTTCACAAGCTGAGCATGGTTTATCCTTTGAAAACACAAGAGATGGTAAGCCAAGGACCTTGTTTTGTTTCACAAGGTTGTTTATGTTTTTAAAGTTCAGGTGGGAGAGTCTCTTATGCCAAAGCCAGTTGAGAGTATCAGTGGCCTTGGTAAAGAGACAAGTTCCATTCTGAGTTAGACTGGACATGTCCAACACATAAACATCATGTCTTCTTGGTGCAATAAGGACAATTTCCTTATTAGCATTGAAGATGATTCCTTGTTTATGAACAAACTGGACTATGTATTTAGCATCACATAGTTGACTGACACTAATCAAATTGTATTTAAGACCATTTACATAAGCTATCCTAGTAAAGACTATACCATTGCAGTTTACTGAACCATAACCTTTAGTGAGACATGATGAGTTATCAGCAAATATCACTTTGGGTCCTGATTCATCAACATACTTGTGCAGATACTCCTTCACACCAGTTATGCTCCTTGAACATCCACTATCTAGATGCCAAACAGGATCCCTGGCATGTTTCTGCACAAATAGTAAACTTGGTTAGTTCTTTCTAGGACTCCACTTCTTGGAGGGCTTAGCTTTGGGGGTCTTTTTAACATTTACAATTGATTTATGGTCAGTGGTGAAGTGGACTGAGCTACCACAAATTATGCATTTGATTGCAGATGTAGACTCAGTAGACTGAGAGGCTGACATTGTCATACCTCTTCTGGCCTGAACCTTATCACGTCCTGAGGTGTCATGAGTGGAACTTCCACTATTTTCACAACAATTGTCAATTTGACAATCCTTAGGATGGTGGTCATTGAACCCACAGTAAGGGCAAGGTGCAAAAGGTTTTGCCTTTTGTTTCTGTTTCTGTTTAGAATCAGAAGGGTAGTTTAAAGACTGAGCTTTAAGGCTTGCCATCTTTGATGTGACTGAGTGTGTTTTATGATCAGAGGTCCTGTGATCATCCTTTTTGCAAATCATGCAGTAAAGAATTCTATAGCAATCATCAGTGATATGATTGGTATAGTTACACAGTTCACATCTTTTCAGGGGTTTTGAGGGTTTGGGTTTGGTTCTTGAGGAAGCTGGTTTTTGTTCCTTCTTGGATTGAGAAGGTTTCTCAGAAGATGCAATCTTCTCACCCAGCTTCCTGACCATTTCAGCCAACTGATCAAATTTTGAGTCAGGGCTTTGGGTTATTACTTCAGAAGGGACTGAAGATGATGAGTCATCAGTATTTACTGAGACTTCAAGTGTTGGTCTTTTCAGGATTGTTTTTCCCATTCCTGACCTCTCCTTTGGAGAGTGTTGAGAGTAGACCATTGGTGGGAGGCCTAAGTTGGGTGCAGCACCCTGAAGGGTATTCAGTGGTGGGAGTGGTGGATATGATTCTGATTCAGATTCATTCACTGACTCAGTATTACTGAGTTGTTCAGTGAGTTCAAGCTTACTAAGTTGTTCAGTAAGTCCAAGCATATTTTTAAAGCCTGACTTTCAGGAAGCAAGATCTTTCCAGTCTCAAATTTTGGTAACTTACTGACTGGGTTGTCCCTGACAATCCAGTCATTTGACTTGGGAAGCATTTCTTGCTCAAATGATATGCCAGCTGGAACAAAGGTCAATTCACTGGGACTCACATAGAGGTTAACCATGTGATGGTCAATTCCTATTGTTTTCCTAGGGATTAAACCCACAGTATCAAAGACCTTGGGGTTCTTTTTGGTCCAGCCTTGGATGACAGCCTTTTCTTTGTTAAGTTCAGTTTGTAGGGCTTGGTTTTGTTTCAAAATTTCAGTGTTCTGAATTTGTAGAGTAATTGTTTCTAATTTGGCTTGCTTCAGTACAAGCAATTCATCTCTACATTTATTCAATTCTGACACTATGTTGTTATATTTTGAAAACAGGTTAAGCCTTTGTTCCTCAACAAATTTAAGATCTACACAAATATAATTCATGTAAGACTGCCAATCAGAATCATCATCCATAGAAAGTAAAGTGTTTACCTTCTTCATGGTGATGTTTACCCACTCTCCATTCCTTGCATGGCTTTTCCCAACAGCCACCTGATCACCTTCAGAGAGTGTCATCAGTGCACGCACTCTAATTTCCTCATCAGAGGAGACCTCTTCTTCATCCCAGTCATAAGCTTCAGCTACTAAAACCTTGTTCTTTGCCTGAACAGGTTTAGATGTTTGAGCAGCCTGAGACATAGATGGATTAGTTTCAAGAATTGCAAGCTTAGCCTTAGCTTTCCTATATTTTGCTTCAAAGTCTTTTTGACCCTTGTTTTGAAATTGTTGGGTCGACTGAAACATTCTAGGTTGAAACTTGCTAGTTCCTGAGGAACTATTTTCTGAAAATTTGTAAGAGGGTTCTGAGATGGTTTTAGAATAATAGTCCCTAGCAAAATGACCCTTTTTACCACAATTAAAACATTCAGTGGTTTCATTTGCTTTTCCTTTAGAAAAGTTGGACTAGTTTCTTTTGATAAAACGTTTTGAACTAGCAAGGAGTGCCCTCTCTTGGAATTCCAAGTTTAAATCTTTTAGGTACTCATCACTAGTCCTTTCATCAATTTCATCCTCAGAATCCTCTTGGAAATCCTGCACAACACCATTAGTATAAAAAGCAGTTGATATGGGTGTGGAGGTCAAGGCCTTTTTGGACTCAAGAGCTTTTAAGTCAGGGTATCTCCTTGAGATTAAGTTGTCTTCATAGACAAACTTCCCATAGATCTCAGGGAGCTCAAGGGTCTGAATGTGATTAGCATTCCTCAGGCCTTGTGAGAAGTTTAGCCACTTCTCAGGGAGACTGTTGACAAAGCCAACATTTGTCTCGTGCTTAGACAAAACTACACCATCATTTGATAGTTCGTTTATCAAAGTCTTGTATCTGGTATAAGTCTGAGAGAGACTTTCAGAGTCTTTTGCCCTAAAAGTATTATACTCAAGTTTCAGGTCCATGACCCTGTTTTCCTTGGTATCTGAGGGACCCTCAAAGCTATTGACCAAGTCATCCCAAGTTTGCTTGGCTGTTGAACAGTTGATGACTGATTCCATTATATCGTCAGGAAGACATGATATAATGATGCTTTTCAAGCGTTGGTCTTGATTGCCACCCTCCTCTCATCAATGGTCCATTGAGCCTCAGGCTTGTTTAGCCCTTCAGCAGTCTTTGGGACATAAGGACCATCTTTGACACAAGTGATGTAGTATGGTTCCATACCAGTCAAGTAGCAAAGCATTCGCTTTTTCCACTTGCTAAATTGACCAGCTTCAAGTCGTGGGGCAACAGCTGAAAAGCTTCCACCCTTTTTGTCGACTAGCTGGGGCACATTTGCATCAGTCATAGTAGGATATTGGTTTTAAAAACCTTGAGCACTCTTGGTTAATTTTGAAAGATTTTATAAACCAGAGGCTCTGATACCACTTGTTGTTCCCTTAACACACTTAGAGTTAACTAGAAAGTTAATCTATTTGTGTTTATGACTAATAAAATGTATTGATTAATTCTAACAGTTAATGAAACATAAATATAAAAACACACAAGTATTTTCAACGTTTAAATTCTTATTAGAAATGAATCAAAGAATCTATTACCCAAGTGTTTTGCGGAACAAACACTTGGGATTGAATAGACAAGGTATGGTGTCTCCTATCTAAACTCAAGCTATGCTTAAGTGGTAACAATTCGACCCACAGAGCTATCTCAGGGATACGTTACTCTTTGTAGAAGAAAAGGGGTATTTGTGAAAGTCTAAGCTTTAATTGCACAAGAATACCAAACCTTCTTTCTCCTATTTGTTTGCTATTTATAGGCAAACATGTCAAGAGTACTGAAGATTAAAACTAGATAAACAAATAGGAAGCGTGTCTGACAACTACAACAGTAGTTGTCATTTCCAAGAACCAATGGGATTGCGCCAAAAAGTATTCGAGTGTCAGACCTTACACTTCTTCGACTTTTAGCCACTTGAGGGATGGTTTGTCTGACCCAGATAAGACTTGTTCTTATCTTCTTAAAACCTTCCCTCTTTATCCCGCCTTTTATTCAGGCTTTAGGTTCTTCAGACATTTGTCTTCAGTCTTCAGTTATTGTTGTTGAGGAGACTTGGGGTTCAGTGAGCTCTTGTCTAACGCTCACTGATCCATTACCTTCTTCTTCATCTCAAGTAACAATTCAGTGAGTACCGCCTCACTGTGTGGTGAATCTTTCTTCTTAGACTCGCCCTGAGCATCTTGAAGGTAACTCACTGAGTGACTGTTCACTCAGTAACTTAGAATGTTTTCGGTTTAATTTACACTTAGCTTAATTTGTATTCAAATCTTGTTTTAACGACTCTTGGGTACTGAAGGACCCAACATCCTAGCATACACCAAGTTGGTTTTCTTTTGTGTAGTTTGTGAGTGTGGATCATTGTGATCTTGTTGAGATCTTGGTGATCTCTTGTAGTTTGTGTGCTTGTGTGTTGATCAAGTGGATCAAGGGTTGATCAGGTAGATCGTGTGAAGTGAGTTGATTATGTGATTTAGTAAGGATCGTGTGGATCGTGGTAGATTGATACTAGCTAAGATTATTACTCGACATTTAGCTTAGTGTCGGAAATTGTGATAAGCGACATTGTATGGTTTTCTCCGCATAAAGGGAGCTTTGTTGACATAGTGTTTAGAACTCTCGAGTTGCGTACTCGGGGAGTGGAGTAGGGCGAAGAAGACCTTCATGACTGAACCACTATAGCTTAGTGTTCATATTGGTGTTGATTGATTTCACAAAAGAATTGAATCAAAGTTTTTCACAAGTAAACACTAGTACAAAAATGGGATTTAGTCACACATGCTGTTTTTCGAACAGCCACACAGTCGCCTTTTTATGTGACTAAATGTACCAGAATAAAATAAACAGCCACACTTGATCCGACTTGTGTGACCATTTCGGAATTACATCCGAGGCTATAGCCACACATTTGAATATTTTCGTGACTATACGTATCTGGTAAATTTTTTTTTGATTTTTTAGTCACTTATAATTTGGGACGTGTGACGGATACAAATAAGGTTGAAACATTAGTCACACTATATATATACATATGTGACAAATATATGTCACGCAATTGAAAAGTGTGACCAAAATCCATATATGGTCACACGAAGTAATTGTGTATGTGGCTAAATCATATGCTCAAGTTTGTCACACATTATTTAAGCGTGACTGCTAGTTTTTGTTGAAAATTTAGCCACATATGAATTTGAAATGTGTGACAACTGAAAAGTAAGTTTGAAGCATAGTCACGATATGCATTTAAAAGTGACAAATATATGTCACACACTTGAGATGTGTGACCAAATGTCATATATGGTCACACTAAACCATAGGCATACATGATTAAGTGTGACCAAAATTCGATACAAATAGTCACGTAAGTTAATATGTGTGTCTAAAGTTAAGTGTGTGTTTGCCTGCCAATTCCTAATGTGTATGGTCACATTTAATTGTAGCACAATCATGTGACTATAGGCTATACAATAGTAACACCATACCACAAATGTGCATCTAAATTATGTTTATGGCCACATTATAAGGGTATTATATGTGACCAATACATTGAAAATAGTCACACTGAAATATTCATGTGACTAATATGTATAGCAAAATGTGAACTCAGTTATCATTAACCTTGATATTAGTCACATTGAGTGTTTGTGTGACTAAATTCAAGATGTTACATATGGTCACATGAAGTATTTATTTAGGTGTCTAAATCATAGAGTCATATTTTGAGTTCAGACTGTTAGTCATGACTCTTCATTTAATTTGCCCCATTACAATGCTGGGATTTTATAGTCTATCTAGTTTAATGCAGTAGTATGTAAGTATGTTACTTGCCCCTAGCTGGAACCAGATTACTTGACTTTCTAAAGTCAATTTTCAACTTTATAATGAAGTAACATGTTACTAAGTGCCTGCAAGTGCATATACATGATAAATGGAATGCAAATACATTCTAGCAGTAATAACTATACATTCTAGCAGTAATAACTATACATACTAGCAGTAATAACTATACATGTTTAAGTCAAACTATACATTGTGGCAGTAATAACTATACATTCTATTTCTTGTCCTTGGGTCCTAGATACTCTTCCATCTTCCTGAGCAGTTCATATGCCATGTCATCATAATTAAGCTGAAGCTTGAGTGTTTTCTTCACACGCAACATCTGATGTAGAATGTCTTTGTGAAACTTTAAAGGGTAATCCTTTTCTACAAGCATGTAGATCACCAACTCATTCACAGTTAAAGCATGTACTCCACATCGTTGAAAAATTTTCCATTCTTTAACAGTATTGTGCGTTAGTCTTCTCCAACATTCATCTTCATGATTTGGTTCAAACATTACCTTTAAATAATTCCAGACTTCTCTATCATAATTAGCTTGTTCTGGTGTCTTATTACCAAATCTTTGTTTGAGTAATTTCCATAGAGCTATCATATCTTGTCTATCAAAATCATGAACCATGTGAAGAAAGCTTACATACCTTCTAGAAGAACCATCAGGCCTCTTAATATCGTAATAAACTGTTTCCCCAAAAGATCCAGACTTATAATCAACAATGGGATGTTTGACAGTTAAAGGTTGTGCATCCATGGCTTCTCCTACAGAGTCAACTGCAAGTTCATTGTGAGCTTGCATTTGTTCTTCAGCAACAGCTTGCTCAGTTTGTTCTTGTTTTCTCTTTTTACTGCTTTCTATTTCCAACTGTTCACCTGCTCTCTTTGAACTGTCATTCAAGAAGAGATCATTGTTTCTCTTGGCAATTGCATATAATTCTTCAATTCTTTTATCATCCAAGAATTTCAAATCCTTTAGTTTCCATCTGTCCACATTCTTCAAATACCTGCACATGAGTAGATGTTTATGATATGATGTACATATTGGGTATTGTTGATATTAATATAAATACCTTTGCAAAAAAAAAAAAAAAAAAAAAAAAAAAAAAAAAAAAAAAAACTACCTGCACATGAGATCTCTTCTTTGTTTTTGAGTGGGTGGCTTGTTCTTCTTAGCTGCATATCTTTGTTCTGCATACAACTTCTTTTTTGCATCAAAAAATTCTTTCAGCATCCTGGCTTTTTCATCTACTGAGTACTTATCTTGCTCTTGTTTATGTAGTTTCTTAGCAAGCTCAGAATCAGCTGCAACCTGAGCCCTTTGCTCATCCCATGAAGCTATTAACTCTGCATCTTTTTCTTCTTGTATTCTCCTTTGTTCCAAAATTGTCTGATGTTCTGCATCATACTTTTGTGAGAATTTCATAGCAATTTCAGCATCAACTTTTAATTGCTCTTCTTTTGATAATGGTTTCTCCACAGGCTCTTCAGTAAGAATCCCTTTACCTTTGCCTTGTACCTGTGGAGTTGATTGTTTAGCTTTTGGAGAGGATGATGGCTCTTGTATCACAACACCTTTGGTTACTGGTTTTGCTGTCTTCAGCTCAGCAAGTACACTAACAGCATTTGCAAAAACCTCTGGTGTAGCAGTACTAGCTTTTGTAGTACCAACTGTAATTGGCTCAGTAGCACTATCAGCATTTGTAACCTTGCCCAGACAATGATCAATCACCACTTGATTCCCTTGGTTATCCTCCCCTGAAACTTTGCCTTCATTCCCTCCCTGTTTGGGAGCATCCTTAGAAGCTTCAGAAGATTTAACCTTTTGTTTGGGAATTCTTGATCCTTTGACTCCTTCTAAATACCTAACCCTTCTCTTCAAAGCCTTTATCTCCCCACCTTGAGCTTTGATGACTCCATCTTGGGAAGAAGCTATTGCTCGCAGATCACCAATTTGTGCAGACAGCTTGGCACAGGTATCCTTCAATTCATTCAAAAGTTGCATACTATCCTCACCACTTCGGCTTGTGTTACCTAGCCCGAGAGGTGGATCACTGGAAAAGTTAAGTTCAGTCTCACCCCTAGGATGAACATCCGAACCCCCCATTGTTTCCATGTGACTGGGACCTTCACCTGAATCAGTTCCAGAGGAACTTTCTTCATTAGAAGTTGTCTTGGTTCGGGTCTTAATGATGTTACCACTTTCCTGTGCTGCTGCTAAGCTAGACACAGTAGTGGCAGCCCTTGCCAACATGTCACTCTCCCCCCAGTGACATCCTCATCTGCAACAGTTGGTATAGAACCACTAGCCTGAGGTAGCTCAGTGTTCTTGGTGTTAGTCCTACGTTTATAGGTCTTTTGTTGTTGTTCTGTGGGTGTGTGATGGGTACCAGCTGGGATTGCTGAACCTTCACCCATTTGGGTTTGGGCTAGTGCCAACATTGTTGGAAACAAAGGTGTCACTCTCCCTGAAAAATCTTTTCCAACCCTACTCATATTAGCAAAAACCTTTTTGGTAAGGCAGGGAGTGGGATAAACATTTTTGTGACTTTTCTTTTTTTTAAATTGGTTGTCCAAAAAGAGTTGCAAAAACCTTGGATATAGAAAATATTTAGCCAAAGAACCATCCAAGTTCTTAACCATATTATCAAAAATTAATTTTGAGAAATTAAATCTTTGAGTATTTTCAGCCAAACAAATTATAGCAGAAGCTAAATTACTGCTAAATTCATTCCATGCAGTGGTCTTTGGACTTAGACACACTAAGACAGTATGAATTAAGAATTTCCACTGAGGAGAAAAATTACCTTTTTGGAACTTTAAAGCATCTGTATATCTCTCATAGCCCATCAGTGCAAGTTTTTCAAAGATTGTAGTATTTGGAAGATTCTCAACTCCGTTAGCATCATCTAGGAGAAGATCTCTTCGAATAGACGCCTCTGTAATGATAATCATCTGCCCATCTACAAGGGCATGGATTTGTGCTTCCCCATTAATAGTTTGGACCTTAGCAGACGACCAAAACTGGATAATGTTGGAAGTATATATAGTAGGTTTTACTGTTAATGCAAACTTAATATAGCTTGCATTAAGGAAATCAATGATCTCAGTAAAATCTACAGACTTATTGGATTTTTCTAAAAAGGCAACATTATTATGAGGTTCGGTAAAAGTTAGGTTCGACATTATGATTTGATTTGGGGGTTTTGCAATTTGACAATTAAAATTCGATTAGGGAGTGGAAGAGAGAGATTAATGTGTGCGTGAATGTGATTGTGTGCAGCAATTGGGGGTTTATACCCTTTAAGTAAAAAGTGATACAAACTACCCTGCACTCCCAACCACTGCTAAAAGGATACCCAGCAGTACAACGTTTCGATAGCAGTACAATTGTTTACCTAGCAGTACAATAATAATAGCTGTATTCAAATATCATAAACTTGTACATAATAACTGCATTCATATATTAAACCAAGTCAAAATAAGTTTACATTTACATAGGCAAAATATACATAGGCAAAATATATAAAGAAAAGATACATTAAGACACATATTTACTAGCTTCAATACTTCTGTAAACATCAACTATTTTCTCTCTTTCTTCTTCTATTTTTTTGTTCCTCTCCTCAATTTTCTTCTGATGCTCCTCAATGATCCTCTAAATCTTTCTTGTTCCTTTCTTCATACATATTTATACGCTTGTTGTGAATTTCTAACAATGCGTTTTCAACACCATACGGGCCTTTACTACATTTCTCCCAAATATTTTGGGATATGCCCATTTTTTTATAATTTTCAGGCATTGGTGGAGGAGAATCATCCCTTGGGCGTTTGTTTTTGTTGGAAGAAGGAGTTGAAGAGGAGTCGGCCATTGAAATTTGAAATTTATTTTCTAATGAAAATATCAAAGGAGTTGTATATGGTACGGTTGATTAATTATGAACGGTTTTCCATGTCGAGTTGTACAAATAGGCTAGAGAGGTATACGAACGGTTCCCAATACTTTAGGCGGGAAGAGGGACCATCGAGAGGCGCCAAAAGTAAACAGATGGATAATATTGATCGGATTTGGTTTGTGTTTGGTTTGGATTTGACTAGTGTAGTTGATCTAGAAGTGTGTTTGGTGTTGGATTGACTAATTGACTTTTTCATTAGGGTAATTGATATTTTCTATATTATATTAATGATGTTTAATGTAATTTGTGTGCTAACTTTAATGACTAATTGACTTTTTCATTAGGGTAATTGATATTTTCTAGTACATGTTTAATGTAAATACATGCTTTAATATCTATCGCAGTCTGAATGTGTTTGAGAAGTATGGGTATATTTAGGCCACTTCCAACAATAACTCAGCCTTAACAAATTAAAATTAAAATTCAAATTCAAACGTAAGATAAAGTACAACATATTAACGCTGCGTTAACGCAGGTTAGCCCCAACAATTAAAATTCAAAGTCACGTTAATAAAACGTGTGCATTTGTACCCTATAAATACCAATGCTTCTGAAGCACAAGTCACACAGAAACACATTCCAAACTTCTCAAATACTCAAGATCCAAGCATCTCAAATTCAAGATGTCTTCCAGAAAAGATTTCGGGCAACAATTTCCAAGCCCACCTCGCCAAAAGGATTTTGGCCAACAATTTCCAAGCCCACCTCGCCAAAAGGATTTTGGCCAACAGTTTCCAAGCCCACCTAGCGAAAATGAAAAATTCCATACTCCACCCGAGCATATCTTTCCGGTTTTCCAACCGGAAAATTTTCCGGTGAATAATCAACCTAAAAATGAACCAGTTCCCAACCAAGACCCAAATCCGTTTGGGTTAACTGAGGAACAACTTAGGCAAGAGGAAGCAGATATGCAAGTCCTCCTGAAATGGAAGCACTTGAAAGAGAAGAGGAAGCTGATCGTTTGGAGCGGCAAGCCAGGGAGGATGAAGAACGTAGGCAAAGGTGGGAGTCTGGTTTTTTCACACCTTCCGAATCCTCTGAAGATGGTTACCCAGATTCAGATGATAGTTTTTATTAATCGTCCGTTGTTTATGTTAATCGTATGTTGTTTATGTTAATCAATCATTGTTTATGTTAACGTAGTTTTTATTTGACATTTAATGTATTTCTATTTCATGTTTAATGTATTTCTATTTCATGTTTAATGTATTTGTATTTGATACTTTATTTTCAATTTATAAATTGAATTGAATTTGAATTGAATTGATAAATTTTAAATATATCCCGCCTTTTTGTTTAATTTGAATTTGAAATTTTAAAATTTAAATATCCCGCTCGTTATTAATATGTTGTACTGTTACTTTACGTTTGAATTTGAATAATACTCGTACGGTTACTTTTACTTTCAATCTGATTTTTAAAATAGCCTCCAACGGCTAGTTTAACGGCTTTCCACTATCAAAGCCACTTTCACAACACTTCGTTTTCTCACACAACTTCTTATAAAACTCTCTCGCAAGTATCACTAATTTTAACACAAACATTGTGGCTAACAAATTAACTAGCAGAGGTGCAAAAGGCTATCCTCACCCGATTACACAATGAACAAGAAAAAGAACTCAAATTGATTAACAATTTGCTAGGTGAGATAACTCGTATTATGCTACAGATGCATAATCGTGCTGATCCAGAGGTCGAAAGGTTGCGTGAGTTGCCTCAAGACCATCCAGCTATCAGGGTTGGTCTAGAAATTAAACTCTTTTAAGAAATGATGAAACAGGGTCGAAAGGTTGCGTGAGTTATTGTTGGGTGTGTTGCTCATGTACAAACATATAATCTCGGCTCATTCGTTAAACATCTCGTATACAACCATATCATCTCGGCTCATTCAATTCGTTAAACATCTCGTGTATAACCATATCATCTCGGCTCATTCGTTAAACATCTCGTATACAACCATATCATCTCGGCTCATTCGTTAAACATCTCGTGTACAACCATATCATCTCGGCTCATTCGTTAAACATCTCGTGTATAATCATATCATCTCGGCTCATTCGTTAAACATCTCGTATACAACCATATTATCTCGGCTCATTCGTTAAACATCTCGTATATATACAACCATATCATCTCGGCTCATTCGTTAAACATCTCGTATACAACCATATCATCTCGGCTCATTCGTTAAACATCTTGTGTATAACTAAAGCTCAGTTAATTAAGGGTGAGTGTGTTAAAGCTGACGTGGCATTGTGTTAAAGTTTAAAGCTGAGTTATTGTTGGGAGTGGTTAGAGTATTTTCTTTTGTTTTTTCGGTGGATTTTAGCGTGACTTAATCTTAATACCGCCAATTTTGTCCATATAATATTCAACTATGTATGGATAACTAATACCCGCGGGGAAACCCGAAAAACCGATGGATAATATTAATCGGGTATCCGGTGGGATATGGGGCGGGTACGGGTATATTATAAACGGGTTCGGTTATGGGTATACTAAAACCCGCCCCGAACCCGAACCGTTGCCATCCCTATTTACCGGCTATAGCCGGATTTCACCGCCACCTCATCACCATTAGTTTTTTTTTTTTTTTTTTTTTTTTAAACAAATCTTGCCACGTCAGCTATAGTTAAACCAAACCACAAATTCAATATTCAACCAGCAATTAATCCCTTTACCCGGTCATTTGTAAACACACACAAAAATCAATAAACCCTAATCAACACACACATTCTTATGGCAAACACAAGCACGCAAACAATGAAACCAAATAACAAAAAGGTAATTAGTAATTTGTGTTTTGTAAATGTAATTGGTAAGGGTACAATAACTAGTAGTAATTACGTTTGTACTGTTGATGTGATGGTTGCACAGTATGATACATTATTTGCGATTATTAAGATAGTACTCTATAAAATTTGGAGCCAAAAATTTGATTTTTTCAAGTTTATGCTTTAATTAACAGGTTCAAAGGGAAAATTTTCAAATAATTCAATTGTTAATTTCAAATTACAACTTGGAGGCAAATTTTTGGATCGAAATTTTTTGAATCACAAACGATTCATATTCTTGGTGTATAGCCTCTTTTCTCTCCTTAAAAAAAAGACTGCAAATAAAAAACAAAAATCAAATCTTCTCTCACCATTACTCTCCAAGCTAAGCCATAATCATTTTCTTTTACCCTTTGTTGCTCAAGAGTCATGGAAACTGAACCCATTGTTGATAACCATACTTTGCTTCCTCTTGATCATATTGTACATGATGATAACGCCTTAGAATATGAATCTGAAAAGTCTTCTGATGAAGAAGATATAGATGAGCCTGTAACCAACCAAACACCTGAGATAGTAGCTAAGAGGGGCTCAACCAGGCTAGTAAAGTTTCGCGCGAAGCATGACAAACCTGGTGCAACAAAGCTCAAGGTAACCTTCGATGCACTCCGTAGGGTAACAGGGGAAAACAGAGCAGTGTTTGTGAGTTTTTTAGGAGATGTGGCTCGTGAGCAGATAGGTGTGAAGATTCTACACTGGAAGAAGGTGAATAAAGAAGCAAGAGATAAACTATGGGATGAAATCTTGGTACATATATACTATTTTGTAACCCAATACTACATAAGTTTATGTATGCAGTTACATTATGTGCAACTAATTAACAACATTGTGTTAATCTTTTCAGAAATTTTTTGTTGTTGACGTCCAATACAGAAAATTGATAATGATTAGTCTTGGTAAAATGCTAAGGAATTACAGAAGGAAGCTCAAAGTCAACTACATTTTGCCCAACCTAAATACACCTTCCAAACTGAATGAAGTCCCGGACTTGTATAATACAATAATGAAATCAGAAGACTGGGTCGAGTATGTTAAATACACGACCACTGAAGCATACAAGGTTTTAATTAGTCATCTTTAATTAAGTGTATATGTCATTTTATTATTTTCAGTTTGCAGCATTACCGCATCTAAACGCCTTATGATTTTGTGTTTTTAGGAGAAATCTGAGAAAGGTAAAATGGCGCGTTCCCAAAATATTTATCAGCATAAAATGGGATGAGGTGGATATGCTTATGTCAAAGAGAAAATGGTAAGATTACACAATGTTTGTTTTACCAATTAAGAGACGATCAGTATGAGAAATGAATCTGTTTACATTGCCCAATTTGCACATTTGCATTAATACCCTCATATTTTCGATTATCTTGGTTTAACTGTACATGTGTAAGCATCCTCATATTTTCGTTTATCTTGGTTTAACTTTACATGGGTATGCATTTGATGTTTATTAGATCGAAAATAAAGAGATTGAAGCGGATGAAGAACCCCCCGTGATGTAATGTGGGTGAAAGGAAGGGTAAACAAAGACGGGGAATACCCAAATGATGATATTAAATCAAAGGGAGATGAACTTGTAAGTTTGACTGCTAATTCTATTATTATGCTTATATAGCAGCAACATTTAACTGTGTACTAGCAGTAGTAGCTTGTATACCAGCAGTTACTCTAACAGCATCAAGAAGACTTTTAATCCCAACATTTCCTATATTTTTTGTGCAGAAAGAAGCTGATGACAAGATCAAGGAAGGAACATCGGGTTTTGATGATGGCACTGATGCCATGACATTTGTATTTGGTAAGGAAAAGGGCGGTTATGCCAGAGGAGTGGGAGGTGCAGTAACATACAAAGAGTATTTTGGCCTTCCTCGAAGAAAACAAGAAGCCAATGAAAAAATTGCCTTACTTCAAACTCAACTGGATAATGAGAGACGCGAGCGTGAAGAAAAAGATAAATTGATCAAAAAATTGTCCGCCGAGATGACCGAAAAAGATGTGCAGGTCAATAAATTATCCGGTGAGGTGGAAAACACAAATATAATGCTTTCTCAAATTCTGCAACAGTTGAATGATAAAGGGATGAATATAACTCTGCCAACTCAACCATCGCCAATAGCCTCAGTTGTAAGCCATTTTTTATGTTGTTAACAATTTCATTTTCTAATGCTAACACCACTGATGCTAATGATACTAGGCATTGAACATAAACTGATGAGTGACTGTATTTCTTAATTTATATTGCAGGTGACTCCAATGGCCATTGACAATATTGCAGGTGACTCCAATGGCACTCAGACAAGTGGTGTTGTAAGTCCTAAAGATGCGGGAATTGAGGAGAATTCCAATGGCCTTGAAACTTCTAAAAAGGTAACGGAAACAATGGTAAGTATAGTAATAAAAGATCGCCCTTTGATTTTTGAATTTTACATACATGATCGACTAATGTACCGTGTTTTATATATACGTATAGGAACCTGCTGCTAAAACTGTCAGGCCTAAGCATAACCTTAAGTCACGACGAAACGGGTCTCCAGATTCCCAATCGCTACAAAATGTGTCGTCTCCAACACAACCACTGCCAACAGTATGTATTTCAACATGTTTCTTGTTACTCTTTTGTTTAAATAATGTAACGTGTTTTATATATACATATAGGAACTTGCTAAAACTGTCGGACCCAATAAGCCAAAGCAAAAGAAGCGATGAAACGGGTCTCCAGATTCCCAATCGCAACAAGATGTGTCTCTAACACAAGCACTGCCAACAGTATGTATTTCAACATGTTTCTTGTTATTCTTTTGTTTAAATAATTTCTGATATATACATGCAATTTTTTTTTTTTTTTTGTAGACACTTAAGTGCAAACTCTGGCACACAAAGAAATCAAATATCGTTGCTTTTGGTACCGTATACCAGTCTCATGGAAAGCAAATGCTGCATAACCTACCACTCCCAAATGATTGCTACAGAGTGTCAATTGATTCATCGTTAGTTGATGCAGCATGCATACCGGACGTAGCAAATAATGGGTTCAAAACAGTTAGGGAAGTCGAAGGTAGTTTCGTTGCATGGCCAAAGGATCAAGTTATTTTTGAAGAGGTGGTACGTACATGTGTTTTTTTCAACCTACATATATAATTATTCATATGTAATTCAATGTTTGATAGAAGCGTCTTTTGTTTACTACAGGTTACACCGACAAACCATGTGACTAAATGTGTACCACAGGCACCAACGAAGAAACAATATATATCTGCTAACGACTTAAGGCAAACTGCTAAGGGGGTGAAGGTTCAAAAGTCTTTAGATATTTGATTAATTAAGTACGACATTACAATTGTATATTTTGTCCAGTTATATACATTAGAGTTTAATTCAATTTGAAATTTCTTGTGTTTTTTTAATATTGTTTTATATATAATATATATACACATTCCAGCAGCACTAGCATAGTACTAGCAGCAGTAACTCTGCTTCAGCAGGACTACCTTGGACTACCTTAGTACTGCTAGCAGTAGCAACTCTGCTCCAACATTATTGGTCACTCTTTGTTTAATTCGATGTGTGACTAAATAGTACCAAAGGCCACACAAAATAAAAATTCATGTGACCATTGGAAGAACAATGGTCACGCAAAATACACATTTCTTCACTTTAAACAGCATATGGTCACACTTATTAACAACTTTGGCCACTTTATGCTTAATTGTATGTGACTAAATACCCAAAACAAGCATGCTTTGTGTGACTAAATATTATAAAAGGCCACACAAACATAAAATTCAAGTGGCCATTGGATGATCAATAGTCACACAAAATACAAATTTCTTCACTTTAAACAGCATATGGTCACACTTATCAACACTTTTGGCCACTTAATGCTTAATTGTATGTGACTAAATAACCAAAACAAACATGCTTTGTGTGACTAAATATTACAAAAGGCCACACAAACATAAAATTCATGTGGCCATTGGATGATCAATAGTCACACAAAATACACATTTCTTCACTTAAAACAACATATGGTCACACTTATTAACACTTTTGGCCACTTTATGCTTAATTGTATGTGACTAAATACCCAAAACAAACATGCTTTGTGTGACTAAATATTACAAAAGGCCACACAAACTAAGAATTCATGTGACCATTGGATGATCAATAGTCACACAAAATACACATTTCTTCACTTAAAACAGCATATGGTCACACTTATTAACACTTTTGGCCACTTTATGCTTAATTGTATGTGACTAAATACCTAAAACAAACATGCTTTGTGTGACTAAATATTACAAAAGGCCACACAAACTAAGAATTCATGTGACCATTGGATGATCAATAGTCACACAAAATACACATTTCTTCACTTAAAACAGCATATGGTCACACTTATTAACACTTTTGGCCACTTTATGCTTAATTGTATGTGACTAAATACCCAAAGCAAACATGCTTTGTGTGACTAAATATTACAAAAGGCCACACAAACTAAGAATTCATGTGACCATTGGATGATCAATAGTACACATTTCTTCACTTTAAACAGCATATGGTCACACTTATTAACACTTTTGGCCACTGTTTTTTAAATTGTATGTGACTAACTCGAAAAAAACAACACACGATGTGTGACTAAATCATCACAAACGTCACATTTATTATATTTTCGTGTGGCCATAGGATGGGAAATAGTCACACATACTGATGAATCCAACAAAACTTGTGCCTAATTAGTCACACATATTCGGGTTTTGGTCACTCTTTTTCGATGAAAACGGCCACAAAATAAACAATGTGACCATATGATACCTACGGTGGCGCGACTTTTTGTCACACACACCCAAAAAAACGTGTGTGGACTATATGCATATAGTCACGCATTTCCAGTGTGACGATAGGCAGAATCTGTACCAGTGAAACTTTTATAACTAAGGAAAAACCGGTAAAACTATTCAACCCTCCTTTATAGTTTTTCACAATTGGTAGCAGAGCCACGTCAGACAAGATTTTAAAATAAATTGTTAAAACTTGAATCGATCAATAGATTTCGACAAATATCAAGAAAGGCAATCTATGCAAAGACCACCATTTTTTGAAACCGATTGTTTTATATATTGGAAAACAAGATTCGAAATGCATGTAAAATCAAAAGACATTGATCTTTGACATGTTATTAGCGAGGGTGACTTTCAACTGATTGAAAAGAATCCGGAAACAAAAAGGGATGAAATAGTTCCCTATAATAAACAAAGTGATAACCTTAAAAGAAAACTAGCCAAAAATGATGAGGCTAAAATGATGATTTATAATGCTTTGCCGAAAAAGGAATTTGAAAGAATTTTTATGTGTAACACGGCAAAAGAAATTTGGAAAAATTTGTTAGTCACTCATCAAGGTAATAATCAAAAAAGAGAACAAGATAGATCTTCTTGTGCAACAATATGAACAATTTTCCATTCCGGAAGATGAATCTATTGATAATGTCTTTGCTAGATTTAATACTATTATTACTAGTCTTAAAGATCTTGATGAAGGTTATTCTAGTAAGAACTATGTTAGGAAGTTTCTTAGGGCTCTACATCCCAAATGGAAAGCAAAGGTCACTGCCATTGAAGAGTGAAAGAACTTGGCGACATTATCACTTGATGAACTAATAGGAAACTTGAAAGTTCATAAAATGATAATCAAGAAAGACTCCGACATAGTCAAAGGCAAAAGTGAGAAAGTTAGATCTATAGCATTGTAAGCCAAAAAGGAGTCTAGTGATGAGGAAAGTTCGGATTCCGATAGTGAAGACGAAGAGTATGCATTAGCCGTAGAGATTTTAAGAAGTTCTTTAGGAGAAGAGGTAGATTTGTTAGACAACCTCGTGATGAAAAGAAGTCGTTCCAAAAGAACTGAGATAAGAAGAAAGGAAAGAGTGATAGGAAATGCTTTAGATGCAGAGATCTTAATTATCTCATCGGAGAACGTCCTAAACCACTGAGAACCAACAACCAAAGAGCTTTCGTAGGAGGCTCTTGGAGTGATAGGGATGAAGAAGAAGAGATGAAGCCCAACGACGAAACATGTCTTATGGCTCAAGATTCAAATGAGATATGCTTGGGAATCGACTTGGAGCCCGATGAATGGGTCAAGGATAGTGGATGCACTAATCATATGACGGGTAACCGAAGTCTATTCTCATCATACAAGGCTTACAATGGAGGTAATGTCACTTTCGGTAGCAAACTTAAGGGCAACATCATAGGCAAAGGTACGATTACTCAAGACTCCCTCACTATTAGAAATGTTGAGCATGTAGATAACTTAGGATTTAACTTGCTTAGCATTAGTCAAATGTTTGACAATAAGTTTAGAGCTATATTTTCCGAAGAGGGTAGTGAGATCCTAAGAATGGTAAGACCATAGGCAAAGGAGTTAGGAAGAATGGCTTATTTGTTATGAAAATAGGAAATAAGCCTTAGGATAAGATTTGCCTAGCAACCATAGATGATAATTCCACTCTATGGTATAGGAGACTAGGTCACGCCCAATATGCGTTTAATACAATCATTGGCGTCTAAGGAACTAGTTAGAAACCTACATAAGATTAAGTTTGATAAACACTTTTGTGACGCTTGTAAAGTTGGAAAACAAGCTCATTCCAGTCACAAAGCTAAGAATATGTTCTCGACCTCTAGATGCCTAGAACTCCTTCACATGGACTTATTCGGTCCATTCGCCGTACGGAGCTACGGAGGAAATTACTACACCTTAGTAATTGTAGATGACTACTCCAGATATACTTGGACTAGATTTCTTAAGGATAAGACACAAGCTTTTGAGGAATTCGAAATCTTTAGTAAGAAGGTCCAAAATCAACTAGGGTGTACAATTGTCTCAATTAGGACGGATCATGGTCGGGGATTTGATAATGAAGTGCAATTTGGAGTATATTGTGTTGCTAATGGTATTACATACAATTTCTCGGCTCCACGCACTCCACAATCAAATGGGGTAGTTGAGCGGAAAAATCGTACTCTACAAGAGATGAGTAGAACAATGTTGAATGAACAATCCATTCCGCAAAAGTTTTGGTGTAATGCGGTAGACACCTCAACTTATATACTCAATAGGATCTTGATTAGACCAATCTTAGGAAAAACACCATACAAAATCTTGAAAGGTAGAAAACCTACTCCAGATTACTTTAGAGTGTTTGAAAGCAAGTGCTTCATACTAAACACAAAAGACTACCTCACCAAGTTTGACCCAAAGTTTTACGAAGGTGTTTTCCTAGGTTACTCCCAAAATAGTAAAGCCTATGTTGTCCTAAACAAAGGAACAATGAAAGTCGAAGAATCACTCAACGTGACATTCGATGAAAGTCCTCCACCAACTAAAACATCAGCCTTGGTAGATGATGACTTAGATGAGGAACAAGCCATTAAGGTCAATGGCAAGAAAGCCTTAGAAAATGACATTGAGGATGAAATAGTTGAGGTTGACGAAGCTGTCAACATGAAGGAATCCAAGAACCATCCAATAGAAAATGTCATAGGAAACCTAAACCAAATAACCCTTAGGTCACAAGCACAAAATAAAAGTAATTTCTTTTGTTTTATATCTACCGTAGAACCTAAGAATGTCAGTGAAGCGATAAAGGATGAAAGTTGGGTAGTTGCCATGCAAGAAGAGTTATATCAATTCACCACAAACCAAGTTTGGGATCTAATACCTCCACCTAAGAATCAAACCATCTTAGGAACTAAGTGGGTGTTTAGAAACAAAATCGACGAAAATGGCGTCGTAACTAGGAATAAGGCTAGGTTGGTAGCACAAGGCTATAACCAACAAGAAGGAATACATTATGATGAAACTTATGCACCCGTAGCTAGGTTAGAGTCTATTAGGATACTCCTTGCCTATGCTTGTGCTTTAGACTTTAAACTATACCAAATTGACATGAAAAATGCATTCCTAAATGGTTATATCAACGAGGAGGTATACGTAGCACAACCTCCGGGATTCGTTGATTTCGAAAAACCGAATCATGTTTATAAACTCAAGAAAGCACTCTATGGTCTCAAAAAAGCTCCCAAAGCTTGGTACGATAGAATAAAAGCATTCTTGCTTAAACATAAATATACCATGGGAATGGTTGATAACACACTTTTCACGAAGAAACGAAATTCACACCTTATCATTGTTCAAATATATGTCGACGACATTATATTCGGCTCAACTTGTCCATAACTGTGCGATGATTTTTCAAAGATCATGTATGACGAGTCTGAGATGAGCATGATGGGCGAATTAAATTTCTTCCTTTGTTTACAAATAAAACAAATGGAAGATGGTATCTTCTTTAATCAATCTAAGTATATTAAAGAGATGCTTAAGAAATTTAGTTTAGAAGAGTCTAAGCCCATGAAAACTCCCATGTCCACGGAAACGAAACTCACGAAAGATGAAGAAGGTGTGTCTGTGGATAACACTAAGTATAGGGGTATGATAGGTAGTTTATTATACGTAACGGCAAGTAGGCCCGATATCATGTTTAGTGTCTGCCTTTGTGCTCGCTTCCAAGAGGATCCCAAAACCTCTCATCTTGAAGCGGTTAAGCGTATCTTCCGATACATTAAAGGCACTATACACTTGGGATTGTTCTATCCCAAGGGGACCGGTGTAGAAACTATTGTCTATGCCGACTCTGATCATGCAGGAGATTATGTGGATCAAAAAAGTACGAGTGGCGTTTGTACCTTCATGGGTTGTTGTCTAACTTCTTGGTTCTCCAAGAAACAAACGGCTCTTGCAATCTTCACGACCGAAGCCGAATACGTAAGCGCCGGAAAGGCATGTCAACAAGCACTATGGATGAAACAAGCTCTAATTGACTACGACATCCATCTCGACGACATCCCTATTATGTGCGATAACAAAGGTGCTATTGACTTGAGCAAAAACCCCGTTCAACACTCTCGTACTAAACACATCGAAATTTGTCACCACTTCCTTCGCGATAACGTCCAAAAAGGAAACATTTCTATTGAGAAAGTTCCCTCTCAAGACAATATCGCCGACATCTTGACCAAACCTCTCAAACGAGAATCCTTCAACTATCTTCTTCTATGTCTAGGAATGATGGAACATATCCCGTAAATCTTATGACTATCTAAATATTTCATTGAAAATATTAAAGTCATCCCTCGTATCCCTCTAATGACTACTTACGTATTTCCTCGGAAATATTAAAGTCATCTCTTATCGTCTAGTCTAGTTCTTCTCGTTAAAAGAATTTATTAGGTATAAATTCTCTCATCGTGTCAAAAAGTCTCACTAAAACAGCGAAACTTATTTGTCAAAAATTAAAATGGGACAAAAACTCATCCCAGCAGATCACGGCACCACTAAAGTGGCACGGCACCATTAATTTTACGTGGTACCATGGATCTGACACAGCTCGTATTTCAGTCTTCTTTTCCCACACTATTCACTTTTAAACTTTCCCAACTTCTGCCATTGCTGTCAAAACCGAACCTCACAACCCAAAATTCAATTACAACCTTTCAAGATCATATTCGAGGCATAAATTTTCAAGATTATTAACTACTGCTGCTTTTTCAACATAAATTGTAAGTCATTTGACTCCAATTTTCTTTAATCTTGAGTCTAAGGTTTGTTCATACATGAAAATTGAATTGGGGTTTTTTTTTTTCAATTTCGATTGAGTCTTTATGAAATTAGGACTAGAATTAGACAATGTATAACCTTCATGATTCCCTTAACATAAGATTTGCATAAACCCACCTATATCACACATTTTGGTCCAAACTTTGCTTTTATTACTCAAATTTGATCAAATATGTTTGGGAGGAATCATGTCTAAGATATTTGAAATTGGATTAGGAGTCATTAACACTAAAATTTTTCAAACTTAAAACTCTTGGCGCCAAAACATTGAAGTCGCCAAACACCCCAATTCCATTATTTTCGAAAAATTTCATGAAACTTGGATCATGAAACATTTTTTCGTGCATTGTTGAAACAAACTAAAAATGTTTTCTCATGCATATATGATCTCACGAATATTGATCGAATTACATAACTAATATGTATTTTTCAACATACTCGTTTGAGCAAAAGTGAAGTTAGGAGCGTTTGGGTAATCTCATTATTTTTAGTTTTAGAGTCGAGATTGCCGCACCTCCACATGGTTTGCATATAGGCACACACTAGGTACATATGTTCAAAACAAGTATTCTCAATCTTAAATTTTCTTAAATTTTCCTGTAGGTAACAAAAATGTCTCATGAGTATGATTTTGATCGCGTTCTAACCGACACCTATTCTCCCGAAATTTCTCGTGAACCTACAACACCCGGGAGTCACATTCGTGCCTATGTTAATCTTGAAACCCATCGGTTTCATGAAGGTCGAGTCGTTGATCCATCTTTAGTTTATCATAGGGATATCAACACCTCATTTAGTGCTATAGGCTTCGATTGCTTGCTTCACATTAATGAGCACATTTGTCCTCGTTTTGTGTTAGAATTCTTTTGACAAGTTGAATTCGTACATAACGAGGATCAATCTTTGTCACTTTGGTTTTGGATCCAAAATTTCAAATTTGTCTTAACTCTTGAGCAATTTGCTCAAATTCTCCGAATCACCAATCATAGGCAATGTGCCTATACTAAAGATTGGTGTCTTGAGTCTCTCTTCAACTATTGAGAAGAGTATAGTCCGTATTGTTCCTACATACCCTCTCCAACTGAACTTACCAAACTCATCCGTACTCATAAGTACTTTCCTTACCCAGATCCGACGAAAATTATTTTGGAAGAGGTTCGTTATGAACTAATCTCTTGGGCAGTCATCCTGCGAGAAAATGTTCTCAGTCTAAAAGGAAATCGTGAGCAGCTTCCGGCGTGTTGTGCTCATATGATTTACTGTCTTCATACTCAACAACCGTACAATCTTGCTTACTTTTTCGCTAAGCGAATTGTACATCTCAAGGGTAACAAAAATAAATTGATACCCTATGGGATGTTCCTGACTCGTCTTTATCACCACTTCATGAACTTTCATCCATACCTTCGTGTTCCTCAATACTAACTTTTCAATCCCGTCATGGAACCCCTTAATGAGTCATATATCTCATCCATCGTCATTTCTGAATCTTCCACCAACTATGCACCCTTTGATGATCCGAATCATGAGGAAGAGGTACAAGCTCAAGTCGAGAATGTGATGAAACGGGAGCAAGTTCAAATCATTCTTAAGAAGCCACGTCATGAGTAGTTAGGGAGGGATTAGTACTTCTATCTTATATTAGGATTTATCTATGGTAAATTATATTAGGGCTTAATACTCCTAACTATCTTGCATTCTTGACTTTTGTTCTATCACCTTGCATGATTTTAAATTATATGATTCTTGGATGATAGCTTATTTTATCCTTTTTGATTGCATGCTTATAGCTTATTTTAGATAGTTGCATGTTAATCTTTAATTGCTATGAGTAGCTAAATATGGGATATATTTGGCAAATTAATCTTTAGTGGTTTGAGGCACTAACATTTCCTGCAAATAGTCCCCCTAGAAAACTCCCTTTTAGCTGCCCAAAACTAGGCAACACAGGAAAATTTGTGACTCCCAGGTCATGGTACAGTTAAATTTAACGGTACCGTGTGGTATTTAGTAGTAGTGTGCCCTTGTTTGACGAATTTTCACTGTTTCCTCTAGATTCTTGCATCCCTAACCTTAAACCTGCAATTTTTTACAAACTCTCATGTACCCTAAGATTCCCTCACTACACCATATGACACTTCTACCAACTTTAATTCAAATCCCACAACTCTTGCCTATTTAAAGCCTCACCATTGCAAGCATCTCTTGCATCTCATCTTCAACCTTCCATTACTCATTTACCATGTCTTCCACACAAGGATCAACAACCCACATCTCCAAGAAACCTAGGATCATCGTTAGACCACCATCCAAACCTCTCATAATTGATCTCACCAAAGAAGATGCAGTCACAACACCACCTTCCCAATGCACTCCTAACTCACCATCTCCACCAAATGCTCCTTCCAAAACATCATCTACTAGAACAACATCTTCATCATCTCCCTCTTTCAACACCATGCCATCATCCATGGATTACACACTCTCACCTATTACCCCATTGGATTATGCCATGCCAACCCCATCACCAACATACTCACCACCACCTCCATTTCCAATTATGGGCCAACCCATCCAACCTCATCCGGTTGATATACATAGTGCTAATTGCCTATGTTATTTTCACAACCGCAACCTCATCTTCTATTTGAGAGATGAGCTGCACTTCACGTTCTCCTATGTTGAACATCTCTTGACACCCCACAACCTCCAATCATGTCACCTTCTCCACCTCCCAATAGCCCACTTAACTGATTCGTGTCAATTATAGTTCAAGGAAAACACACAAAGAAATATGTGTTAACCCGAGTCGTTTGTCCCGACGAAGATCGAATGGAATTTGTGTTCCTGGAACGTGATTCGTGTAGTGAATGTGAAAAAGAGTGATTGATTTGATTTTAGACTACGAACAATAAAATATGAAATTAAATCAACTAATTATGCTAATGAAACAATTAGACTAAGCATACGAACTTAAAAACGAAAATTTGAATTTTAAAAAAAACGTTATGCGACGAATTATAAAACGTAAATTAAAAATGATTTTCTAAGATTTAAAACCTAAAAATATAAAAATAATTTTCCTATATTAAAAATGATAAAAGAAAATTTTTGGAAAAAGAAAAATATTTTTTTTGACTTTTTAATTATTTTTAATGAATTAAAAACTAATTTAACTAATTAAAAATCAAAAAGAAAATGCAAATGAAGTGAGAAAAATGCAAATTAAATTTTTAAAATTATAAAATAACTAAAAAGTAATTTTAAAACTAAAAACTAATTTTTTTGGCTTTTTGTGATTTAAATTGAAATTAAAAAAATGATTTGAAATTCTAAAAAAACTATTTAAAAATGAAAAGAAATAGTAAATGATCGAGAAAAATTATGAAATTTTTAGGAGAATTCTAAAATATTATTTGAAATCTAGGAAAAATAAGAAAAATAGAAAAAATAAGCTGAAAAGTGCTTTTTGGCTTAAAAATAGCTTATTACAAGTGCTTATTAATAAGCACTTGCAACAAAACTTAGTAAAACTCTTACAGAATGTTCAAAGAACTCAATTAAAGACAAGCAAACTGAATTCAGATCAATTATTGCACAGACACTCTTAATTGGACAAATAAGCAATTTATGTTAAGCCAAATAATAAGCACATGCAAATTAGAACAAGCCAGGAACTCAGGGAACAAACAAAACACCTAAGCAAGCTCTAAACTAATCAGATATATCAATCAAGCTCAGGTTACAAGTACTTAAACTCAACTGCAGGCCTATATTCCAAACAGCAAACATGTTCTAAACCTCCTACTTTGCAGGCCTGATTAGCAGTCCAAATAAGCTGATAAGTGAAACCTTAATGGGGCAAAGTCTAGACCACCCAGCTGAGATCCTAAAAACCCTAAAAGCCCTATGAGAAACACCCAATTGCTTGCCTAATTGAAGCCTAATTCAGCAATGGAAAACTCAAAGAAGACTGCAGCAAATTAGTGTATGCTGACTTTTTCATTACCCTACATAGTTGACTTATTTGAACTTAATCCTACCCTAATCTGATTAATTTGTTGTTTAAAGCTAATATAACACCAAATTAAACTATTATGACCAATTATTTAACAAACTTAAATGAATGAGCAACTAAGAATGACTATAGTTAACTGATGTGGGGAATTGAAGAACAAGTTGACTTTTTCACAAAGAACTAACTGATTTTCTGCATGATTACCTGTACTATGACCCTATGTGTGATGCCTGAACTATCAAACTACACTGAATCACATGTTAACACAATAAAGTTCCTTGTGCCAAACACTAGTATTCCAACTGGATAACACTACATCTGTTGTTTCTAGGCTTCAATCCACCATCAATATGCTCAAACTCAATCTCCTAACACTAA
Source organism: Artemisia tridentata subsp. tridentata (assembly GCA_021014915.2). Classification (NCBI taxonomy): domain Eukaryota; kingdom Viridiplantae; phylum Streptophyta; class Magnoliopsida; order Asterales; family Asteraceae; genus Artemisia; species Artemisia tridentata. Next base: position 199,256,294 of record CP139504.1, read on the forward strand.
CTGAATTCAAAGCAGCAATAAACAATAGCTATAATACACTATTACTCAGAATCTCAAAATCACAGCAATGCTAGAATGGACAGATTCAAATGAGCACATAAACAAATATGATGAAACTAGTAACAATTAAGGTATAACTAATCAAATAAGCTCTAACATGCATAAAACAAACTAATGGAACAGTAACAACTAATAAGAGTAGATCTATACTATTCAAATCATAAGATGCATTCTAAAGTGAAAATGGAAAGTGAGAACTTACAAGCTTAACTCTCAGCTGAACAGAGAGAACATTTGAACATAGCCTATCTTTGGATAGGCTCCATAAACACTAGAAACATTGAATCTACCACTAATCTTAACCAGAATCATCATCATCTTCCTCCTTTGACTTTCGTTGACTATTTGGATTTTTGCAATTAAATCAGTAATTAACTAAATGATACTCACTAAAGCTATGGAACAAGCTTATATGAGTTTCATGTAGCAGTAATGAAATTTATAAAATCCAACAAACAATTCATTCAAAGCCTAAAATACGATTCGACAAGAGATTAATATTTAAACTGAATTTGCATTAAGATAAAAGATTACACTATTGAAAACAGAAGTACAAGCTGATTTTTAAAAGCTGAACTACACTAGAGATTTAAATTGACGAGAGCTTGACTAAAATTCTACACTAAAGATTACATTACTCCTAAACTAACTCTAAGCTAACCTACTAACTAGCTAACCCTTGAATCCGTGAATGAGAGGGGTATAAATAGCCTTCAGTAGAATCTTCCAGGTCATGCCAGGTCACCAATCCGCGTGCTCCCTGAAGCAATCCAGGCCATCAATCCAAAGCTTGCTCCCTACGCCATGATCTCAGCCGTTTGATCAAGTATATGAGGTGGCTTGTCCAATGGAAGGCTCCCACGTGTCATTCTGTTGCTGTCAGTCCTTCTAGAAACACTTAATCATTGGGTAATTATAATGGGATGAGGTAATTTTAAGGTACGGTAATTTAGGGTTCTATAACAGTGATTTTTGGGGATATTTTTAGGCGCGCGTGTAAGGGAGGGTGAGTGTGTAGTCTTTTATATTATAACTTGACTTATTTGTTTTGACCGGGGAAATGATTTTGGATCGGGTCACGGGTTTTAGCATTGGGCTGGGTTTTATCTTTTGGTGGGCTGGGTTGTGTAGTAAATAAATGGGTTGGGTAGTATAAGGTTTTGGATTTAAGGGTGTAAGGTTTGAAGAGTGTAAAGTTCAAGGGACCTTTCTTGTAAATTCTGAATTTTAAGGGACTAATATTGCCATTCTTCAAAACTAAATCAAAGGGCTGAATTTGACAATTTCTGATAATATGAGGACCTCGGTTGACTTTTTGACCATATTTTCTTCCCGGCTTCAGCTTTTAGCACTCTTCCAAATCCCGTGCTCGTTTTCCCGATTTTCTTGTGTCTTTTGTCGTTTTTCACGATATCCGTGCCTGCATATATAAAAACACAAAAACACAATATATTTGGCATTTTGGTCGGGTTTTTGGTCTATTTGGGTCCGGTTTTGGTCAAGAAAAGGTATGTGTTTAAGCACATACCAAATTCCCCCAGACTAAGCTATTGCAATGTCCTCATGCAATGTTATAAAAACACATTTTCGAAACCGAAAATTTCCAATCTCTTTTTACTAACTTTGAGAAGTAGCAAAATTTTCAAAAGAGATCAAGAAATCTTAAGTTCTAAAAACTCCCCGATTTTCCTTTTATTCTATTTTTGTATTTTTATATTTTTCTCATTATTCATGTGACGGCTTTTGTTGACAATCATTATCTTTCGATAACTTTTAGGATCTTCGAGCAGGAAACACGACTCATAAAGAAGTGACCATACGGATAAAATTCGTCGTCCCTGATTTTTCACGAGCCCCCAAACTAAGCTTAAAAACGAAATCATTGCTATTTACAAGTTAGATTGCCAACACTACTCAGAAAGCTAATTGTGGACTTTTTGTTCCCAAACTCCTATTTTCCTCTATTTATTTTATTTTTGGTGAGAAATGAATTTCTTCGAATTCTCGTTTCGATAATTTTTAAGCCGATAAAGATACCTAGTTTAGACGCTAAGTAGTTTCCAAATCTTCCCTCGAAAACCGTTGCATACAAAAATGAGGTCCACATCAAGGTCTCTGATTTAACACGATTTTGAGAATATCCCTTTTATTTGCGACCGAAACAACTCATCTACGAGTCCAGAGACAGAAGCCTTTATTAGGATACCTCGGAGTCGAAGTTTGGCATTTTTAACATTATTAAGCACATATTATTATTGATCCTTGGCCCTTTATAACAATCACAACATCGGCTGCGAACCGGCAAGATGTGATAGTCTATTATGACCTTGGAAATTTTCCTCTGCCTTTATTAGAAGTCTACAACATCGGCTGCGAACCGGCAAGATGCAGAAAAACTTTTTATGGCTTTGGATTATTATTATTATGCATTATTCATTATATATTTTGCCAAATCCCGAGTCCTACGGCTTTTATAACAATCCCAACATCGGTTGTGAGCCGGCAAGATGGAATAGTCTATTACACCGTAACACTGACAGTACCTTGATGTGTACCCAACTTTCATAAGCAAGGATTCTCTAAGGAAGAAATAAAAACTAATTATCGCCAAAACTAAAATAGCTTTAATTATTCCTAGATTACTATTTTTGAGTGAAACAAGCTTATGGGAACAAAAAGCCACAAATAACTTTGATGAGCTCTAAAGAGATCCAACTACTCCACGTTTAGCAATCTAACTTATAAACGACTCTATCATTTCTCGTTCTTCGCAAATTTAAAATCTTAAATAATAAGATCTGCGAATGCTTAGCCAAATAATCAAGCCATGCCTATATAAAGTCAATTACGGGAACTTGCAAATTCTTAAAAAGAATTAGCATTTTCTAGCTCCTTATGTAAAAGACTAGCACGAGCTTATAGATTATAAACGGTTAAGGAGACAAGCTAGGGCTCAACACGCCCGGTCAAGTCAGAATTTTATTCCTACTCTCTCCAGCGGAAAGTCAACAAAAATGTCAAAATTTATTATATTTTTGTAAAATTTTTTAAAATTTTTCTCATTTTTTTGGATTTTTCAATTTTTGGAGGAAAAACGGGGTTGCATGAGAAAACGGCAAAAATTGCAAGGCAAAAATCAAATCGACAGATTACCCCCCCAGACTAAAACGAGACATTGTCCTCAATGTCTTAAAGGTAAGGGTTCTCCTACATAAACCTAAGGCCGTTTATTAATTATGCCAAAAGATAGATGTAAAACGATAAGATGTTAGGATATCGATGAGCAACGAATGATGAAACTCGAGTAGCGTGAAGGAAACTACGAGCACGAGAGTCTTCATCATCGGGAATTCCTGGATATACCACAGAAAACACGAAACACAAGATACGGAAGAGGAAGCCCTCCTCACTCACTTTATTAGAAAATAGATAAGAAGATAGAAGGATAAGCATGGGGTGCCTCCCACGAAGCGCTTGTTTTTGGTAACCGAGTCACATGAGCTTGACTCGACCCCGAATTTACTTGTCCTTGGGGGAGCAAGAGGAACGGACACCCGGCACGAAGAACGGAGATGCCGAGGTCGAAGACGGTATCCTCACTCCCGGAGGAGTGGAAAGATGGAGAAATGAGGGGGTAAGAAAAGAAAGGGTGAAACACTCGGATGGTGAAAGCATAAACATCATTGGAATCACGGGTGGGTTGGGTGGGTAAAATATCAAGCACGGGATCATCAATATCATAAGTCTCGTCCACCACTCCATCAATTACTTCATTCACACCGGATCCAAGATCTACATCCGGTGGTTTCGCGGGTGGACGAGAAGACGGTAAATCAAAGATAAATGAATCAGCCTCAGAAAGTAAATTATCATCATTAATTTCTTCAATAAGTACGTTTCTTTGAAAACCATTCTCGCCATTCTCAATACCCGGTGGTATCGAGTCATCCGAAGCAAGAAATCGATCGACATCCTCTAAAAGAGGATCACGTGACGGATTATCGGAAATAGGTTCGGAATCAATTTCAAAATGAAAGCACTCATAATCCGGAAAAGAGATATCAGCATGAATAGTGGGACTGCCACTACTCGTCTCTTCAAATCGAAAAATTTCAAGCTCGGGTAAGAAATCACTATCCATATCGGGGATAGGAGTAGAAGAAGTCGGAGGATCATGTAATTCCTCGATCCTAGAAATGAGAAGATTGATATTTAATAATTTCTCGCGAAGAGCATCATCTTGGATTTCAGTTTCTTCATCATTCTCTTCTTCTAAGCTGACGAACTCAGAAGGTACCTCATCAACATAATCGATGTCTCCACAAGATAACGAATCGTCATTGTCGGAATCGGAGTACATCTCATCATCGTTCTTCTCAACATGAATATCATCACACGGCTCAACATTCGTATCAACGAGATTATCAAAACGATCATTTTTAACAAAATCACAATCACCGTTAGAATTTTCCCCGGACTCACTTTGGATTGGGACGAGGTTCTCAACACTAGACTTTTCGAATTCGTTTGATTCCGTTGCCGGAATAGTGTTTAGATGCTCGTCCCCCATTTTTAGAGAGTCCTCGGGTTCTACGAGAGGAAGGGAAAGTTCATTAAAAACATGATTCTCAAAATTCGGCTCAACAAAATTATTATTCAAAGAATCAACAAAATCAACATGACTTTCAAGTCGCGAAGAACATCTCGAAGAATCCGGAGGTTGGACAAGTGGTGTGCTCTGAGAGCTAGGAATTTCCACCACTTCCGTTATGGACTCCGGTTCTTGTTCTTGATTAGGCAAATTTCTCCTTTTAAGCTCAGCACGTAAACTTGACACACTCTTAACCGTAATTTGTGAAAGACTCGGATCAAATCTTGACGGTTTAGGAGGAACCATTGATTCTTGGACAACCGTAGGTTGGACGTATTTAGTACTTCCATTGTTAGTGGAAAGTACCGGGTCCTTTGTCACCTCGGCTTCTCGTTCCATTTCCTCACCGGAGAGGGAGTAGGAATCGATGGTCCATCAACACGACATTTCGAAATTTTTGACAAGGCGTAAAGTTGTTCCATTTTTATCTTAAAAGCCCTAAGTTTAAAGAAATCGTCGTCAAGAGATGCCATAGCAAAATTTTCATCATTTAAAGGTTCACAAGACGGAGTGGGATTGCCACTCAAAGAATTAATTTCGTTTTCTTCTTTCAAAGATTCGTCTTCACCGCTTTCTTCATAGTTTTGTGACGGATTCGGCGCATAATAAATATTCTCAAACGTTTCCTCACAATATTCAAAAGTTGATGAATCATTATTGAAACACGGTTCTTGTTCATAAAAATTTTGAGGGGGAAGATCAAAATCGTTTTGAGGATAATTATCAAAGCTTGTATCATAAGCGTAAGACATTTCATTACCTGGGGCGTAACACATACAATTGGTGTATCCACATTGATTACAAAAACACTGTCCACAAGGTACTCCTTCTTCGGAGGGATTTCCACAATTAAAACAAGTGAATGGAGGCGGCGGTGGAGGGTAATCGGGAACGTTTGAAAGATTGTTGAACGACCTTTGAACATACGTGTTAGAATTACAATTCCAACAAACTCCGTCATGAATATCACCACCACATTGTTCGCACGTACACCAAACACACAACCCTCCGAAGAAGGGTTCTCCACACTTAAAACAAATAGGATCCATAAGAATTAAACATAAGAGGGAGTGAGAAGAAGAATCAAACTTTAGAGGGTAAGAAGATCAAGAATCAAACGGTATAGAGGGTAAAAGAAGAGAATCAAACATGAAGAGGATAACGGAGATTCTTTTTGGTTTTTCAAACATAAAAACAAAAATTAAATTGAAAAAGAAAATATTTTTGGGTTTTTATTTTTAATAAAAAATTAGATTTATTATCTTTTTGGTGATCGTTAATCAACCGTACTCGTTTCTTTCAAAACTACGCGCAGCGTGGCGGGAGAGAAGAATGGATCTCTCTTCGGTCTGCAATTTAATGTCAAGACCTCCTTAAACCCCGTGTATAGGTTGTAGCAAAGAAATAATCCAAGAAACGTTTAACTTCACGATCTCTTTTGTTGTTATTTGGAATGGTTTACAACCGCCCTCCTTCAACGGAAGACCGAGGATGTATTATTAATGGTGAAAACACTTTAGGAAAAGTGTTTTTTTTTATTTATTTATTTTCTTTTTGTATTTTTATTTTTTATAAAAACGATAACTTCCGAAGAAGGGTCTTCAAAACACGATTCGACGAACGGAATCACACACTCACTTCAACCTTCCCCGGCAGCGGCGCCAAAAATTGATTCGTGTCAATTATAGTTCAAGGAAAACACACAAAGAAATATGTGTTAACCCGAGTCGTTTGTCCCGACGAAGATCGAATGGAATTTGTGTTCCCGGAACGTGATTCGTGTAGTGAATGTGAAAAAGAGTGATTGATTTGATTTTATACTACGAACAATAAAATATGAAATTAAAACAACTAATTATGCTAATGAAACAATTAGACTAAGCATACGAACTTAAAAACGAAAATTTGAATTTAAAAAAAAACGTTATGCGACGAATTATAAAACGTAAATTAAAAATGATTTTCTAAGATTTAAAACCTAAAAATATAAAAATAATTTTCCTATATTAAAAATGATAAAAGAAAATTTTTGGAAAAAGAAAAATATTTTTTTTGACTTTTTAATTATTTTTAATGAATTAAAAACTAATTTAACTAATTAAAAATCAAAAAGAAAATGCAAATGAAGTGAGAAAAATGCAAATTAAATTTTTAAAATTATAAAATAACTAAAAAGTAATTTTAATACTAAAAACTAATTTTTTTGGCTTTTTGTGATTTAAATTGAAATTAAAAAAATGATTTGAAATTTTAAAAAACTATTTAAAAATGAAAAGAAATAGTAAATGATCGAGAAAAATTATGAAATTTTTAGGAGAATTCTAAAATATTATTTGAAATCTAGGAAAAATAAGAAAAATAGAAAAAAAAGCTGAAAAGTGCTTTTTGGCTTAAAAACAGCTTATTACAAGTGCTTATTAATAAGCACTTGCAACAAAACTTAGTAAAACTCTTACAGAATGTTCAAAGAACTCAATTAAAGACAAGCAAACTAAATTCAGATCAATTATTGCACAGACACTCTTAATTGGACAAATAAGCAATTTATGTTAAGCCAAATAATAAGCACATGCAAATTAGAACAAGCCAGGAACTCAGGGAACAAACAAAACACCTAAGCAAGCTCTAAACTAATCAGATATATCAATCAAGCTCAGGTTACAAGTACTTAAACTCAACTGCAGGCCTATATTCCAAACAGCAAACATGTTCTAAACCTCCTACTTTGCAGGCCTGATTAGCAGTCCAAATAAGCTGATAAGTGAAACCTTAATGGGGCAAAGTCTAGACCACCCAGCTGAGATCCTAAAAACCCTAAAAGCCCTATGAGAAACACCCAATTGCTTGCCTAATTGAAGCCTAATTCAGCAATGGAAAACTCAAAGAAGACTGCAGCAAATTAGTGTATGCTGACTTTTTCATTACCCTACATAGTTGACTTATTTGAACTTAATCCTACCCTAATCTGATTAATTTGTTGTTTAAAGCTAATATAACACCGAATTAAACTATTATGACCAATTATTTAACAAACTTAAATTGAATGAGCAACTAAGAATGACTATAGTTAACTGATGTGGGGAATTGAAGAACAAGTTGACTTTTTCACAAAGAACTAACTGATTTTCTGCATGATTACCTGTACTATGACCCTATGTGTGATGCCTGAACTATCAAACTACACTGAATCACATGTTAACACAATAAAGTTCCTTGTGCCAAACACTAGTATTCCAATCTGGATAACACTACATCTGTTGTTTCTAGGCTTCAATCCACCATCAATATGCTCAAACTCAATCTCCTAACACTAACTGAATTCAAAGCAGCAATAAACAATAGCTATAATACACTATTACTCAGAATCTCAAAATCACAGCAATGCTAGAATGGACAGATTCAAATGAGCACATAAACAAATATGATGAAACTAGTAACAATTAAGGTATAACTAATCAAATAAGCTCTAACATGCATAAAACAAACTAATGGAACAGTAACAACTAATAAGAGTAGATCTATACTATTCAAATCATAAGATGCATTCTAAAGTGAAAATGGAAAGTGAGAACTTACAAGCTTAACTCTCAGCTGAACAGAGAGAACATTTGAACATAGCCTATCTTTGGATAGGCTCCATAAACACTAGAAACATTGAATCTACCACTAATCTTAACCAGAATCATCATCATCTTCCTCCTTTGACTTTCGTTGACTATTTGGATTTTTGCAATTAAATCAGTAATTAACTAAATGATACTCACTAAAGCTATGGAACAAGCTTATATGAGTTTCATGTAGCAGTAATGAAATTTATAAAATCCAACAAACAATTCATTCAAAGCCTAAAATACGATTCGACAAGAGATTAATATTTAAACTGAATTTGCATTAAGATAAAAGATTACACTATTGAAAAAAGAAGTACAAGCTGATTTTTAAAAGCTGAACTACACTAGAGATTTAAATTGACGAGAGCTTGACTAAAATTCTACACTAAAGATTACATTACTCCTAAACTAACTCTAAGCTAACCTACTAACTAGCTAACCCTTGAATCCGTGAATGAGAGGGGTATAAATAGCCTTCAGTAGAATCTTCCAGGTCATGCCAGGTCACCAATCCGCATGCTCCCTGAAGCAATCCAGGCCATCAATCCAAAACTTGCTCCCTACGCCATGATCTCAGCCGTTTGATCAAGTATATGAGGTGGCTTGTCCAATGGAAGGCTCCCACGTGTCATTCTGTTGCTGTCAGTCCTTCTAGAAACACTTAATCATTGGGTAATTATAATTGGATGAGGTAATTTTAAGGTACGGTAATTTAGGGTTCTATAACAGTGATTTTTGGGGATATTTTTAGGCGCGCGTGTAAGGGAGGGTGAGTGTGTAGTCTTTTATATTATAACTTGACTTATTTGTTTTGACCGGGGAAATGATTTTGGATCGGGTCACGGGTTTTAGCATTGGGCTGGGTTTTATCTTTTGGTGGGCTGGGTTGTGTAGTAAATAAATGGGTTGGGTAGTATAAGGTTTTGGATTTAAGGGTGTAAGGTTTGAAGAGTGTAAAGTTCAAGGACCTTTCTTGTAAATTCTGAATTTTAAGGGACTAATATTGCCATTCTTCAAAACTAAATCAAAGGGCTGAATTTGACAATTTCTGATAATATGAGGACCTCGGTTGACTTTTTGACCATATTTTCTTCCCGGCTTCAGCTTTTAGCACTCTTCCAAATCCCGTGCTCGTTTTCCCGATTTTCTTGTGTCTTTTGTCGTTTTTCACGATATCCGTGCCTGCATAATTATAAACACAAAAACACAATATATTTGGCATTTTGGTCGGGTTTTTGGTCTATTTGGGTCCGGTTTTGGTCAAGAAAAGTATGTGTTTAAGCACATACCACCCACTTAACTAAACATATTGATGTTTAGTTTTTAAAAATAAATGGTTAGGATCCCTTTTGGACTAGAAGCAAATCTTAGGGCCTCTCAAGTCACTAAAGATTTATGTGTGCTTCTTTTAGTTTATCTTCATGTTTGTATTGTAGTCACACTTTATGTATGACATTTTCATTATGAATGCATGGTTGTGTTATCTTTTATAGTTTTTGGCTTCTTAGCTCTTTTCTTAGTTTATGGTTTGATATTTGTCTTGGTTGCTACATGTTAGATATTGTATATGTGTCATTTAACCTTGTTTTGTAGCAAGTACCATTGCTTGATTCCTTGGTGTCCTCCAAACGAGGGGGAGTATACATCAAGGGGGAGCCCTAGAGATCTTTTTGCTTCGAAAAAAAGGGAGAAAAATGGGATATAAACTCATGCTAAAAACTTGTTAAAGTTAATCTTTCACTTAAAATGAGTTTATATCTTGTCATCATCCAAAAGGGGGAGATTGTTGATGCAAATAATGTCCTAAAAATGTTATTTATATCTTTCGATAATTCCACGTTTTGATGATAACAAAATATGAAAACACTTTACGTCAAAATTAACATAAACAAGTTTTTAGTCAAAATATCTCGTTTCTACGTAAATCACTCTAGGTAAGAACAAACAAATTTACAACTTGACAAATGATCAAAGAAGTGAATTTGTGTTTTAAACTTCACATTTTTATTGTGACAACATTTTTTTCAAAAATACATTTTACAAATTATTTTTGAATTATAAAGAAATGTTTTATTGGAAAAATAAGTTTAAAAATCATAACAGCTATTTTCCCCCCCAAATCAGCTCCAAACTTCCCCAAATAAACTTTCACCACTAAAAACAAAAAATAGAGCGTCTTTGTCTAGCACGGTACCACTAAATTTAGTGGTACCGTGTGGTATTTAGTGGTACCGTCCCACTATAACGGGCAGATTTTTTCTGCCTATAAATACCAGTCCAATTCACAGTTTTTGGGCATCCTTTTTCACACACAACTTTCTGAGTTTAAAACTCTTATCACATTTACTCTCCTTTGATAAGCGACGTTGTATGGTTTTCTCCGCCTGAAGGGAGCTTTGTTGACATAGTGCTTAGAACTCTCAAGTTGGGTACTCGGGGAGTGGAGTAGGGCGAAGAAGAGCTTCATGATCGAACCACTATAAATCTCGTTGTCTCGGTTTGATATTTCCATCTCATTTCTTTATACTTATTATTTATGTTAGATAGTATAGCTTAGTGTTCATATTGGTGTTGATTGATTTCACAAAAGAATTGAATCAAAGTTTTTCACAAGTAAACTTTTATAACTAACGAAAAATCGGTAAAACTATTCAACTCCCTTCTAGTTTTTCACAGGTTTGTTAAGGGGTTTGGGTGTGGATTAAGATTTAGATTTGGATTTGATGTAAGTTAAAAAAATAAAAAAAATAGAAGAGATAAAATATACAAATGGTATAATATTTTTATTTTAAAAATATATAAAAGAATAATAATCAATTTTATTGTTATATAATAAGCTATAAATTAAAATGCGTGGTTGAAATGAAATACGGGCACATTGATTTGGAAAAAAACAAATGATGACAGTTGATCCGTGTGTGAGTATATATAAATAATTATAGTATCGTGCACACGTGATGCTTTGGGAAATGACAAGTCAAACTTAAGGAAAATCAAACTTGCAAAACCCGTGGATGTGATGTGTGTGATACCGGGCAAGTGATTACCCGGGTCGTGTCCCAACGAGATGTGAATGGGCTCTTGTGAGAAGCTTTGGATTAAAGTGATTGATGATTTAGATTGCTTTTGATTTTGCTTTGTTTAACAATTCTAAAAATCAAATTAAAAACAGATATCCACGACAAAATTAAACGCGAAGCAATTAAATTAAAAATGCGCAACGAAAAATCTAAAAAAGACTAAAAAGTAAAATTTATGAAATTTAAAACCTAAAAATGTAAAATTACTAAAAACTTATTTTAAAACTTAAATTCTAATTTTCTACACTTTTTATTTAATTATTCCTAATTATTAATTATTTAAATGCTAATTAAACTAATTTAAATTCTAAAAAATACTAAATGAGCTAAGAAAATTATAAAATTGAAATTTACTTAATTAAAATTTAAAAAGATAAATTCTATTAAATAGAAGCTATCACTAAATGTCTATTTCGTTTAATCTAAAATACGTTAAAAACGCGAGTCGAAAACTAATTAAAATGCGTACACTAATGAGATATATGAAATACTAGTCCTATGGGTACAAATCTATTTTAAAAACTGAATTTATAGCAGAAAATAAAATTCTACAAAAGCTTAGGGGCAAAAAATGTAAAAATTAAACTTTTAAAAATATTAAAACAACTGCAGGACTGAATTGTACTTATTCGAAACTTATTATTAACTAAAAACGGATTATAAGAAAGACAAGGTCTGATTTGGATAAAAATGAAACTCGAAGGACTGATTTGAAAAACGGAAAACTTTAAAAACGAATTAATACTCAAACAGATCCCAGGTTCGAACCTGGGCAACTCCAACTCTTCGAAACTATTTTTATTTTTATTTTTTCTTTGGAAGAACTGATTAACAACTTATTAAACAAGCTTATGCAACTAATGTTAGCTTTTTCGAGTACGAATTAAGCTCAAAAATAAGCTCTAAATGAGCCAAGACCCACAAAGGTCTGCTGCTACACTTCGATGAGCAGGGCAAAAGGGGCCAACTTCAAGCCTTCGATAAGCTATCTATAAGCTCCTCTAAAATCCTAGGAAAAATTTACCAAACACACAAGCTGGTGAACTATTCGAATCCAAAAGACCAAGTTATTTCAACTAAAAATGAATGCACTAAAAATTCGTGAAAGTCTGCAATAATCCGAAAATACCAAATATGAGATTTGACTTTTGAAGACTTGTGATTATTTTGACTTATTCGAACTTTGATCCTACTCTAACGATTGGAAAGGTGATTACAAGCTATAGCACGACTAGAATAAGCAGTAACAACAGTTATAGAACCGATATGAAAGATTTCAACTCTTAACTTCTTAACAGTCAACCACAAATTGGATTAAACTACGACTTTGACTTTTAACCAAAAGGGGCTAGTATTTTATGCCTTTACTAACCTAAATAGGCCTGCTATGATCTACCCATGCCAAACAAACCGCGAAATAACCACAAGGGTATACCAAATGGTCCTGATCCAAACACCCTCTTAAAACTGTGAGATTACAAGTAGATTTGACTTTTTAACAAAAGGGTACTGGATTTTATGTTAGAACTGAGCTAATACCATCTAATGTGACATGACTGAACCACAATTAACAACAAAAAGCAACCAGAACTAAGTTGACCATGCAAATCCAAACACTACCTTATGTGACAGATAAACTAGGAAATGATGCAATCTACTTCTAATATTCAAACTGATGATCCAAATACTTATTCTAATGCTACAGGAAACTAAAAATGAACAATTAATGGTACTAGTAATCAACAGATAACAAAAGAGAAGGAAATTTAAATAGCAACTTACAATTGCCTTCCAAGCCTGCCAAACTTATGAACCAAAGAACCACAAACCATTACCTAACATCCCCCATGGGATTCTAACCCAGGGCAATCCATTATGCACCCTGCTCCAGCTGTGATCATGCTTGAACCACCAGTTTGACTTTTGTTGACCTTTTTTGGTATTTTTGATTTTTTACTACTAAACTGCTTTTAATAGTTACTAATAGCTTTTATAAGCTATCTAGGAGCTTAAGTGTCCCTAAGAGTCCAATAGATTACACAGCATCAACTAATGAGTAATTGAAATTTTGGAAACTAAGCTAAAATATGCATAAGATTGAAAAGCTATGAAAACTTGAAATTGATTTATTAAAAACAGTTACAATACATTAAGAAAAGATAAAACACTGCTTAAAAGCTTGAAATTACACTAGAATTCAAAATTGCATAAAAACGACATACATAAATCTAAATTACACTAGATGATCTTCTTCACTGCTTCTTTTTCCTTTTATAGGGACCTTCTAGGGTTTCTTGAGGTCTCTGAGTAAATCCCACTTCATTTCAGAACCGTTGGATGAGTTAAATTCAATCTTGGCCTTTAAAATGGTTTTGGCGCTCAAATATAGTGGATTGCCAGCGTGGCAATTGGGTCTGCTGTTGTTGGGGTTGACTTTGGTTATGGGAGTGGTTTGGTGGGTGTTGGGAATTGGAGGGGACAAAGTTGTTGGAGTAGCAGAGGTGAAGATTTCTGGGGAAGTGTTTTGGCGGCAAACTTGGGAAGAAGGATAAAGGTTGACTTTGTTGACTCTGCCTTTTTTATTTCTTTTGTTTCCGTGGCCTGGTCACAAAGGGGAAGGGTCATTTGGGTTTGGCTGGGGTTCAAACAAGGAATGGAAGGGTTCAATGGGATGGTTTGTTATTTTATCACAAGGACCATTCTTTGTATTCTTTGGATTTTTAGGGATAAAATTGTAAGTTTCCAAAAATTATCAAAAGGATCATTTTAGACAATTTTCCATTTTTGAAAATCAAGGACTACTTTTGACAATTTAAAAACTCTAGGGACTAGACTTGCCATTTATGCAAATTTTGCTTATTTTCACTTGTTTTTGATCCTTTTGCATTTGAAACATATAAAAACACGATCCAATGATATTTTCTTGATTTTGAAGCATAACTGCATGTTTTTAAATGTTTTTGTAGTCAAAATGTGAAAGAAATGATGAGTATTTAGACACTCATCAATCCCCCACACTAAACTATTGCTAGTCCCTAGCAATCTTTTATGAAGTTTTAATGGATTTTTCTCTTTACCAGATATCCATCATTTCTGGAGTAGCCAAATGTTTCAGTTCAAGTAAGAACCATGGTACACCGATAACCATGTGATTTTGAGCAAACCACCAGCTGCCAACGGTTTTGATTAGTCTTTACCAGAAGCCGTTTGCTTCTGGACTAGCCAACTCTTGATGGACCTAGTCAACATCTTGGTGAGCTGATTACCAATCATGGTTTTTCCACTTGCCTTTACCACAAGCCATAATCTTGCGGGCTAGCCAACTCTTCATCTTTTTAGGATATGGTGAGTCGAATACCATACAATTTTGGGCAAATTGCAAGCCGTCAACGGATTTGAGATATCTTTACCCAGAGCCGTTTGCTCCGGGATTAGCCAATCCTTTTGTGGGTTAGACATGGTGGACTGATAACCATTTTATTTCGTTCTAAGTAAAAAAAAAAATTTAAATTTTGGCTAAAATGGGGGTGCTAGATGGTACATTTGATTAAATTCGCTAGAATTCCCCCCCACACTTAGAACTGAATATTGCCCTCAATATTCAAAGTACTGGTTGTTAAACCAACACTTAGAACGTGAAAGGGAAATATGAATAGCCATTTTATTTTATATACACCTTTTCTTTTCTTTTTATTATTATTTTTTTTTTTTTTTTTTTTTTTTTTTTTTTTTTTTTTTTTTGAAAATTTTCCATATATACAACATGTGGGGCATCTCCCCCACACTTAGGTGGTAGAAAATAGAAAGAAGTCAGAAATATGGGTGAAAACCCATATGGTGCTTGAGTTTTTGATCACCGAGTCACTAGCTTGACTCGACCCCGAATTGAGTTGATTTCTCCCGAACAGTCAGGTTTGTCACGCAAGCTAACCGCTTGTGAACGGCCAACTGTAACAAAGGGTTCCTGAACAGCCCGGGAGAAAAATCAATTTAAAAGTCTATGGGGAAGTAAGTGGAAGAGACCATCTCCCCCACACTGTTTTGCTAATGTTTTTGATCACCGAGTCACTAGCTTGACTCGATCCCCGCATTCATTGGTTCTTGGGGAAAGTTTGAAGATCCGGGACAACCATGGGTGGTATGTCCTCTCCAAAGTAATGTTTCAACCGATGGCCATTCACTTTAAAGTTAGGTCCGTCAGCTTGAGATAACTCAACGGTACCATATGGATAAACTTTTGTGATAGTGAATGGACCAGACCAACGGGATTTGAGTTTACCCGAGAAAATCTTCAATCTTGAATTGAAAAGAAGGACTCGGTCACCAACGTTAAAAACGCGGTTCTTAATTTTTGAGTCATGGAGCTTCTTTGTTTTTTCCTTGTAGATCAAAGAGTTTTCATAGGCTTGATCACGAAGTTCATTCAATTCATTTATTTGAACTTTCCGGTGATCACCCGCTGTCTGAAGGTCAAAGTTTGCATGCTTGAGGGCCCAGTAGGCTTTGTGCTCAAGCTCAATCGGCAGATGACACGCCTTCCCGTACACAAGCTTGTATGGAGTACACCCGATGGGTGTTTTGTAAGCTGTACGAAAGGCCCAGAGTGCGTCCTCTAGCTTATCCGACCAAGATGCACGATTTTCTCCTACGGTCCTTTCTAAGATTCTTTTAATTCCTCGATTGGTAACTTCCACTTGCCCACTTGTTTGGGGGTGATATGCGGTAGAAAGACGGTGTGTAACACCATACTTTTGCATGACTTTATCAAACTTGTCATTGCAGAAATGCGTACCACGATCACTGATAATAGCACGTGGAGTTCCAAAACGAGCAAAAAGAGATTTCAAAAATTTCACAACAACTCGGGCATCATTTGTGGGTAAGGCTTTCGCTTCAACCCATTTTGACAAATAGTCAACAGCCACGAGTATGTATTTGTTTCCTCGAGATGATGGAAATGGCCCCATAAAGTCAATGCCCCATATGTCAAAGATTTCACAAACTTGAATGACATTTTGTGGCATTTCATTTCTTTGTGAAATATTTCCGTGACGTTGACAATCGTCACAAGCTTTGACTATTTCCTGGGCATCCTTGTAAATTGTGGGCCAATAGAAACCGGAATCAAACACCTTTTTGGCGGTGTAGTTGGGATTATGATGTCCCCCAGTAGGTCCAGAATGGCAAGCCTTAAGAATATCGATGGCTTCCTGACCATAAACACACCGCCGGATGACTTGATCCGCACAGATTTTAAACAAGAAGGGGTCGTCCCAGAAATAATGTTTGACATCCTTGAAGAACTTATTCTTCTGTTGGGACGACATCCCTTTCACAACAAAGTTACCCGCATGGTAGTTTGCAAAGTCGGCAAACCATGGGGTAGTAGAATCTCCACGAAAAGCAACCGCACTGAGTGTTTCGAGAGGAAATGTTTCATTGATTTCCTTTTTCTCGAACACATCTTGGTGAGGGTTCTCTAATCGGGATAGATGATCAGCAGCTAGGTTCTCAGCTCCTTTTTTATCACGTATGGTGATATCAAATTCTTGCAGGAGGAGAACCCAACGGAGCAATCTCGGCTTTGCATCTTGTTTTGCAAAGAGATATTTGAGAGCCGAGTGATCTGTATACACCACGCATTTGGTCAAGATTAAGTATGGCCGAAACTTCTCAAAGGCATACACCACAGCCAACAATTCTTTTTCTGTAGTGGTGTAATGAGTTTGAGCTTCAGTCATAGTTTTACTTGCGTAGTGGATAGGCTGAAAATGTTTAGCTTTTCGTTGCCCCAGGACTGCACCGATAGCAAAATCACTTGCATCGCACATGAGTTCAAAAGGCAAGTCCCAGTCGGGGGCAACTAAAATGGGTGCTTCAGTAAGCTTTTTCTTTAGAGTTTGAAAAGCTTCAACGCACTCAGGAGAGAAGATAAAAGGAGCATCCTTTTCAAGGAGATGAGTCATAGGTCGGGCGATTTTAGAAAAATCTTGTATGAATCTACGATAGAATCCGGCATGACCCAAAAAACTCCGAATACCTTTGACGGTAGTGGGATGAGGTAATTTAGCAATGACATCAACCTTAGCTCTGTCGACCTCAATCCCACTCTTGGAAATCTTATGGCCGAGGACAATGCCCTCTTTAACCATAAAGTGACTCTTCTCCCAATTTAGACAAAGATTGGTGTCTTTACACCTTTTCAACATGTTTTCTAAATTGGAGAGACATGCTTGGAACGAATCCCCAATGACCGAGAAGTCATCCATAAAGACCTCCATTGTTTTACCGATCATGTCGGTGAATATGGCCATCATGCACCTTTGGAACGTGCCCGGAGCATTACATAAGCCAAAAGGCATACGTTTATAGGCAAAAGTTCCATAAGGGCATGTAAAGGTAGTCTTTTCTTGATCTTGCGGATCAATGGGAATTTGAAAGTAACCCGAGAAACCGTCAAGGAAACAATAGTACTCGTTTCCCGCTAATCTCTCAAGCATCTGGTCCATGAAGGGTAGAGGAAAATGGTCTTTACGGGTGGCATCATTTAACTTGCGATAGTCAATGCAAACACGCCACCCCGTAACCAATCGAGTTGGAATCAACTCATTTTCTTCATTTGTGACAACAGTAATGCCACCCTTTTTAGGAACGCAATGAGTGGGACTAACCCAAGGACTATCCGAGATAGGGTAAATCAATCCGCATCAAGAAGTTTGAGAACCTCTTGTTTGATAACCTCATGAATTTTAGGATTCACCCTTCTTTGATGTTGAACTGCCGGTTTAAAGTCATCCTCCATTAAAATCTTGTGAGTACAAAATTCAGGGTTGATACCCTTGATGTCGGAGAGCTTCCAAGCAATTGCTTGCTTGTGTGACTTCAAAACTTTTATGAGAGCAGTCTTTTCATCCTCACTCAAATTTTTAGCAATTATGACGGGTAATTTATCATCACCCTCCAAAAATGCATACTCGAGATGAGGCGGTAAGTCTTTGAGTTCGACCTCAGGAAATTCATCGTTTTTCTCAACCGATTTGATTTCCTCATTATGAAGTTTTTGTGGAAGAACAGGAGGAAGAGAGGGATCTTCATTTAACATTTTCTCAATGAGAAGGATATCCCCCTCCAAGTCAATCTCTTGGTTATCAATTCCATCGGGAACCGAATCACTTTTGAGAAAGGCCTCGATTTCCTCTAAGATGAAGTCACTTCCCTCAAACGGAGTGAGAGAAGGAGAAGAATTGGCGATTATAGGTTCAGAAGATGGAGTGGGATCACCACTCGAAGAATTATGAACATAACCAAGAACTTCCTGAGAGTACTCCTCTGAAGCAACATCAATGACGTCTATTCGGTTAACCGATTCAGAGTCATAATTTGAGGAGTACCTCGAAGTTTGATCGAGGTTAAAAGTGACTGCTTCATTATCCACACGAAGAGTTATTTTCTCTTCGAAAACATCAATTAGAGCACGGCCCGTCCTTAGGAATCCTCTTCCAAGAATGAGAGGAACCCTTGGATCAGCATCGAATTCAACAACAACGAAGTCAGCCGGAAAATGGAACTTTCCTACTTTCACAAAGACATCTTCGGCAATGCCGAGTGGACGAGTGATAGAACGATCTGCAAGCTCAAGAGTCATGCAGGTAGGAGTAAGTCCTGGAAGAGAAAGTTTCTTCCATACTGAATTAGGCATCAGGTTAATGCTAGCGCCAAGATCGGCCAAGGCGAAGCATTCACCCATTCCTGGAAAAACACACGGAATGAGAAATTTTCCAGGATCTCCAAGCTTCTCGGGAAGCTTCTTTAAAATTGCTGCAGAGCAATTCTCGTTTAAAGGAGTTTTTGCCATTTCGTACAATTTTTCCTTGTTGCTTAACAAGTTCTTGATCATTGATGCAAATTTGGGCATCATGATGATAGCATCCGCAAGGCTTATGTCAAAGTGCAAATCTTGAAAGATTTGATAGAACTTGTCCATTTGGTGACTAGCCTTTTCACGGAGCTTTTTGCTCATTGAGTCGTGATGGATAAGGTATTGAAGGTTTGGATTTAGGGATCTCAACGGGAGTTTCAGCAGATTCAAAGACAACTCCAGGGTTGAGTTTGGTTTTTGGGATAGCCTGAGGTTGGACGTTTTTGGTACCTCCGTTATTAGTAGGGAGTACATTGTCCTTGGTCACCTCAGGTTCATGTTCCACTACCTTAGGAAGAGAAGAAGCGGTAGTGGGAATCTCGGGTCCATCATAAGCTTTGCCACTGCGTGTGGTGATAGCTTTAAGTTCACCCTTTGGGTTGACCACAGTATTACCCGGGAGACCTCCCGAGGTAGAAGGTGGAGTGAGATGGCTTATGAGACTAGAAAGCATATTCTCGATGTTGCTTTGAGATTGTTCCATTTTGTTGTTTGTAGCCATAAGCTCACTCTTCAGCTCATTACCCTGCTTGGTTATTGTGGATTGTAAATCATTCCTCAAAGTGAAGATTTGATTTTGCATTGCCTTTAGTTTGGAATCATTAACCTTGATATAGTTATTGAGTTCACTTGAAGGCGGTTCTTGGTAATGAGGAGCTGAATACCCTTGATTACCCCTTGGGGGTGGTATTGATTGATCGGGGCATTAAATTGATTTTGCGTGTTTTGCCCTCTTTGTTGATTAGGATTAAACCTATTTGGATTGTTGGGTTGAGAAAATCCGGGTGGTCCATTTTGAGGACGGTAGTTTGGATCCACTTGAGGACGGTATTGGTTACCTCCTTGGTTGGAACTACCGGCTATTGCATTAATTTCAAATGTACCATCTGTGGCAGTACAATTATAATATGCATGTGGGCCACCACAAGTGACACAAACTTCTACCTTTTTGATTTCGGCAGTTTGAGAAGTTTGCGGAGAAGAGGGAGAGGAAACTTTCTGTGTGGTGAGAACTAAGGATTTTATAACCTTCGTGAGTTCGTCGAGTCTAGCATCGGTGCTGGACTGACTCACGGATGAAGAGGTAGAAGGACCAACACTCATTTGGGAAACAACCGGTTTGCTTCGTGGAGTGCGGACCTTAGACTTGTTCTCAATGATTGCTAAAGCATCCCTTGTGGTTCGATTCAAGAAATTACCTCCAGCGGAGGAATTGAGAGATTCTTGATCAGTTGAGCTCACACCATTGTAGAAAGTGTCGAGTTGCATCAACTCAGAGAAACCATGATGTGGACATTTGCGAAGCATTTCTTTATAACGATCCCATGCTTCACTAAATGATTCATCGAATTTTTGTGCAAATTTCATGATTTCGTTTTTTAGACTTGTGGTTTTGGAAGGTGGGAAAAATTCATTCACGAACTTCTTAACCAAATCTTCCCATGTTACAATCGATCGAGGGGGTTGTTTATCAAGCCAAATCCGGGCAGCCCCATCGATGGAAAATGGGAAAAGAAGAAGTTTGATTGCCTCTTCAGGGACGTTTTTGCATTTGATGGTAGACGTGATTTTGTTAAACCATCGAATGTGATCTTGAGGATCGTCCCTTTCAAAACCATAGAATTGACGCGAGGTTACAAGATTTATTAACCCCGTCTTGAGTTCAAAATTCTCGGCCACGATGGCCGGAACAACGATAGCATCTCCGTAACCCTCGATGGGTGCTTGGAGAAGCTCATTCATAGTCGGCTCAGCCGCCATGAGAACAGGAATAGCACGAACTTCGGGTTCGACTATTGAAGAAGAACGTCTACGTCTACGACCTCGTCTTCGAGGTATGTTGACAAGCTCACGTAACGGGCTCGTAGACCTAGAAGAACGCGTGCGCATGCACTAGAACACAACTCTAAGAAGCCTCAGAGTCGATAGAATTATGAAAAAAATTGGAAGATTCTTTTTTATGTTTTTGAAAAGTGAAAATGAAAATAAATCCAATTAAAACAAGACCGAGAGAAAACACAAGTGAACTTAAACCAATAATCAACAAGCGTACGGTAGCTCTCTAAAAGATAAACGCACAGAGTGGCGGAGAAGCAAAGGTGGGCAATTAATGCGCCTTAAAAACCCGCTTCTTTCAGTCCGACAATTTAATGTCAGACTATCCTAGAACCTCCGTTAGAGTTTGTTTATCAATTAAAGGTGAGCCGATATTCGCAAGTGATACAAAGGCAAGTTTTAAATCTTTGGTTTGGGAACTTATTATGGTCGTACCCCCAGTTAGGTAGTACTCTGTCTTGGTTCTCGATGGTAATTTTTTTTTTTTTTTTTTGTTATTTATTATTAACAAAGAAAACAGAAAATGTTTTTGGGTTTTTTAATTTTTATATGATATATATATATATAAAAGAAAAGAAAAATATTTTTGTTTTTTATATTGTTTTTGAGAAATGAGAACTTCTTGAAAGAAGGATCTCGAATCACTAATCGCTTGAACTTAACACAATTGTCGCAGCACACCTCCCCGGCAGCGGCGCCAAAATTTGATCCGTGTGTGAGTATATATAAATAATTATAGTATCGTGCACACGTGATGCTTTGGGAAATGACAAGTCAAACTTAAGGAAAATCAAACTTGCAAAACCCGTGGATGTGATGTGTGTGATACCGGGCAAGTGATTACCCGGGTCGTGTCCCAACGAGATGTGAATGGGCTCTTGTGAGAAGCTTTGGATTAAAGTGATTGATGATTTAGATTGCTTTTGATTTTGCTTTGTTTAACAATTCTAAAAATCAAATTAAAAACAGATATCCACGACAAAATTAAACGCGAAGCAATTAAATTAAAAATGCGCAACGAAAAATCTAAAAAAGACTAAAAAGTAAAATTTATGAAATTTAAAACCTAAAAAAAGTAAAATTACTAAAAACTTATTTTAAAACTTAAATTCTAATTTTCTACACTTTTTATTTAATTATTCCTAATTATTAATTATTTAAATGCTAATTAAACTAATTTAAATTCTAAAAAATACTAAATGAGCTAAGAAAATTATAAAATTGAAATTTACTTAATTAAAATTTAAAAAGATAAATTCTATTAAATAGAAGCTATCACTAAATGTCTATTTCGTTTAATCTAAAATACGTTAAAAACGCGAGTCGAAAACTAATTAAAATGCGTACACTAATGAATATATGAAATACTAGTCCTATGGGTACAAATCTATTTTAAAAACTGAATTTATAGCAGAAAATAAAATTCTACAAAAGCTTAGGGGCAAAAAAATGTAAAAATTAAACTTTTAAAAATATTAAAACAACTGCAGGGACTGAATTGTACTTATTCGAAACTTATTATTAACTAAAAACGGATTATAAGAAAGACAAGGTCTGATTTGGATAAAAATGAAACTCGAAGGACTGATTTGAAAAACGGAAAACTTTAAAAACGAATTAATACTCAAACAGATCCCAGGTTCGAACCTGGGCAACTCCAACTCTTCGAAACTATTTTTATTTTTATTTTTTCTTTGGAAGAACTGATTAACAACTTATTAAACAAGCTTATGCAACTAATGTTAGCTTTTTCGAGTACGAATTAAGCTCAAAAATAAGCTCTAAATGAGCCAAGACCCACAAAGGTCTGCTGCTACACTTCGATGAGCAGGGCAAAAGGGGCCAACTTCAAGCCTTCGATAAGCTATCTATAAGCTCCTCTAAAATCCTAGGAAAAATTTACCAAACACACAAGCTGGTGAACTATTCGAATCCAAAAGACCAAGTTATTTCAACTAAAAATGAATGCACTAAAAATTCGTGAAAGTCTGCAATAATCCGAAAATACCAAATATGAGATTTGACTTTTGAAGACTTGTGATTATTTTGACTTATTCGAACTTTGATCCTACTCTAACGATTGGAAAGGTGATTACAAGCTATAGCACGACTAGAATAAGCAGTAACAACAGTTATAGAACCGATATGAAAGATTTCAACTCTTAACTTCTTAACAGTCAACCAAATTGGATTAAACTACGACTTTGACTTTTAACCAAAAGGGGCTAGTATTTTATGCCTTTACTAACCTAAATAGGCCTGCTATGATCTACCCATGCCAAACAAACCGCGAAATAACCACAAGGGTATACCAAATGGTCCTGATCCAAACACCCTCTTAAAACTGTGAGATTACAAGTAGATTTGACTTTTTAACAAAAGGGTACTGGATTTTATGTTAGAAACTGAGCTAATACCATCTAATGTGACATGACTGAACCACAATTAACAACAAAAAGCAACCAGAACTAAGTTGACCATGCAAATCCAAACACTACCTTATGTGACAGATAAACTAGGAAATGATGCAATATACTTCTGATATTCAAACTGATGATCTAAATACTTATTCTAATGCTACAGGAAACTAAAAATGAACAATTAATGGTACTAGTAATCAACAGATAACAAAAGAGAAGGAAATTTAAATAGCAACTTACAATTGCCTTCCAAGCCTGCCAAACTTATGAACCAAAGAACCACAAACCATTACCTAACATCCCCCATGGGATTCTAACCCAAGGCAATCCATTATGCACCCTGCTCCAGCTGTGATCATGCTTGAACCACCAGTTTGACTTTTGTTGACCTTTTTGGTATTTTTGATTTTTTTACTACTAAACTGCTTTTAATAGTTACTAATAGCTTTTATAAGCTATCTAGGAGCTTAAGTGTCCCTAAGAGTCCAATAGATTACACAGCATCAACTAATGAGTAATTGAAATTTTGGAAACTAAGCTAAAATATGCATAAGATTGAAAAGCTATGAAAACTTGAAATTGATTTATTAAAAACAGTTACAATACATTAAGAAAAGATAAAACACTGCTTAAAAGCTTGAAATTACACTAGAATTCAAAATTGCATAAAAACGACATACATAAATCTAAATTACACTAGATGATCTTCTTCACTGCTTCTTTTTCCTTTTATAGGGACCTTCTAGGGTTTCTTGAGGTCTCTGAGTAAATCCCACTTCATTTCAGAACCGTTGGATGAGTTAAATTCAATCTTGGCCTTTAAAATGGTTTTGGCGCTCAAATATAGTGGATTGCCAGCGTGGCAATTGGGTCTGCTGTTGTTGGGGTTGACTTTGGTTATGGGAGTGGTTTGGTGGGTGTTGGGAATTGGAGGGGACAAAGTTGTTGGAGTAGCAGAGGTGAAGATTTCTGGGGAAGTGTTTTGGCGGCAAACTTGGGAAGAAGGATAAAGGTTGACTTTGTTGACTCTGCCTTTTTTATTTCTTTTGTTTCCGTGGCCTGGTCACAAAGGGGAAGGGTCATTTGGGTTTGGCTGGGGTTCAAACAAGGAATGGAAGGGTTCAATGGGATGGTTTGTTATTTTATCACAAGGACCATTCTTTGTATTCTTTGGATTTTTAGGGATAAAATTGTAAGTTTCCAAAAATTATCAAAAGGATCATTTTAGACAATTTTCCATTTTTGAAAATCAAGGACTACTTTTGACAATTTAAAAACTCTAGGGACTAGACTTGCCATTTATGCAAATTTTGCTTATTTTCACTTGTTTTTGATCCTTTTGCATTTGAAACATATAAAAACACGATCCAATGATATTTTCTTGATTTTGAAGCATAACTGCATGTTTTTAAATGTTTTTGCAGTCAAAATGTGAAAGAAATGATGAGTATTTAGACACTCATCAATCCCCCACACTAAACTATTGCTAGTCCCTAGCAATCTTTTATGAAGTTTTAATGGATTTTTCTCTTTACCAGATATCCATCATTTCTGGAGTAGCCAAATGTTTCAGTTCAAGTAAGAACCATGGTACACCGATAACCATGTGATTTTGAGCAAACCACCAGCTGCCAACGGTTTTGATTAGTCTTTACCAGAAGCCGTTTGCTTCTGGACTAGCCAACTCTTGATGGACCTAGTCAACATCTTGGTGAGCTGATTACCAATCATGGTTTTTCCACTTGCCTTTACCACAAGCCATAATCTTGCGGGCTAGCCAACTCTTCATCTTTTTAGGATATGGTGAGTCGAATACCATACAATTTTGGGCAAATTGCAAGCCGTCAACGGATTTGAGATATCTTTACCCAGAGCCGTTTGCTCCGGGATTAGCCAATCCTTTTGTGGGTTAGACATGGTGGACTGATAACCATTTTATTTCGTTCTAAGTAAAAAAAAAAATTTAAATTTTGGCTAAAATGGGGGTGCTAGATGGTACATTTGATTAAATTCGCTAGAATTCCCCCCCACACTTAGAACTGAATATTGCCCTCAATATTTCAAAGTACTGGTTGTTAAACCAACACTTAGAACGTGAAAGGGAAATATGAATAGCCATTTTATTTTATATACACCTTTTCTTTTCTTTTTATTATTATTTTTTTTTTTTTTTTTTTTTTTTTTTTTTTTTTTTTTTTTTGAAAATTTTCCATATATACAACATGTGGGGCATCTCCCCCACACTTAGGTGGTAGAAAATAGAAAGAAGTCAGAAATATGGGTGAAAACCCATATGGTGCTTGAGTTTTTGATCACCGAGTCACTAGCTTGACTCGACCCCGAATTGAGTTGATTTCTCCCGAACAGTCAGGTTTGTCACTCAAGCTAACCGCTTGTGAACGGCCAACCGTAACAAAGGGTTCCTGAACAGCCCGGGAGAAAAATCAATTTAAAAGTCTATGGGAAGTAAGTGGAAGAGACCATCTCCCCCACACTGTTTTGCTAATGTTTTTGATCACCGAGTCACTAGCTTGACTCGATCCCCGCATTCATTGGTTCTTGGGGAAAGTTTGAAGATCCGGGACAACCATGGGTGGTATGTCCTCTCCAAAGTAATGTTTCAACCGATGGCCATTCACTTTAAAGTTAGGTCCGTCAGCTTGAGATAACTCAACGGTACCATATGGATAAACTTTGGTGATAGTGAATGGACCAGACCAACGGGATTTGAGTTTACCCGAGAAAATCTTCAATCTTGAATTGAAAAGAAGGACTCGATCACCAACGTTAAAAACGCGGTTCTTAATTTTTGAGTCATGGAGCTTCTTTGTTTTTTCCTTGTAGATCAAAGAGTTTTCATAGGCTTGATCACGAAGTTCATTCAATTCATTTATTTGAACTTTCCGGTGATCACCCGCTGTCTGAAGGTCAAAGTTTGCATGCTTGAGGGCCCAGTAGGCTTTGTGCTCAAGCTCAATCGGCAGATGACACGCCTTCCCGTACACAAGCTTGTATGGAGTACACCCGATGGGTGTTTTGTAAGCTGTACGAAAGGCCCAGAGTGCGTCCTCTAGCTTATCCGACCAAGATGCACGATTTTCTCCTACGGTCCTTTCTAAGATTCTTTTAATTCCTCGATTGGTAACTTCCACTTGCCCACTTGTTTGGGGGTGATATGCGGTAGAAAGACGGTGTGTAACACCATACTTTTGCATGACTTTATCAAACTTGTCATTGCAGAAATGCGTACCACGATCACTGATAATAGCACGTGGAGTTCCAAAACGAGCAAAAAGAGATTTCAAAAATTTCACAACAACTCGGGCATCATTGTGGGTAAGGCTTTCGCTTCAACCCATTTTGACAAATAGTCAACAGCCACGAGTATGTATTTGTTTCCTCGAGATGATGGAAATGGCCCCATAAAGTCAATGCCCCATATGTCAAAGATTTCACAAACTTGAATGACATTTTGTGGCATTTCATTTCTTTGTGAAATATTTCCGTGACGTTGACAATCGTCACAAGCTTTGACTATTTCCTGGGCATCCTTGTAAATTGTGGGCCAATAGAAACCGGAATCAAACACCTTTTTGGCGGTGTAGTTGGGATTATGATGTCCCCCAGTAGGTCCAGAATGGCAAGCCTTAAGAATATCGATGGCTTCCTGACCATAAACACACCGCCGGATGACTTGATCCGCACAGATTTTAAACAAGAAGGGGTCGTCCCAGAAATAATGTTTGACATCCTTGAAGAACTTATTCTTCTGTTGGGACGACATCCCTTTCACAACAAAGTTACCCGCATGGTAGTTTGCAAAGTCGGCAAACCATGGGGTAGTAGAATCTCCACGAAAAGCAACCGCACTGAGTGTTTCGAGAGGAAATGTTTCATTGATTTCCTTTTTCTCGAACACATCTTGGTGAGGGTTCTCTAATCGGGATAGATGATCAGCAGCTAGGTTCTCAGCTCCTTTTTTATCACGTATGGTGATATCAAATTCTTGCAGGAGGAGAACCCAACGGAGCAATCTCGGCTTTGCATCTTGTTTTGCAAAGAGATATTTGAGAGCCGAGTGATCTGTATACACCACGCATTTGGTCAAGATTAAGTATGGCCGAAACTTCTCAAAGGCATACACCACAGCCAACAATTCTTTTTCTGTAGTGGTGTAATGAGTTTGAGCTTCAGTCATAGTTTTACTTGCGTAGTGGATAGGCTGAAAATGTTTAGCTTTTCGTTGCCCCAGGACTGCACCGATAGCAAAATCACTTGCATCGCACATGAGTTCAAAAGGCAAGTCCCAGTCGGGGGCAACTAAAATGGGTGCTTCAGTAAGCTTTTTCTTTAGAGTTTGAAAAGCTTCAACGCACTCAGGAGAGAAGATAAAAGGAGCATCCTTTTCAAGGAGATGAGTCATAGGTCGGGCGATTTTAGAAAAATCTTGTATGAATCTACGATAGAATCCGGCATGACCCAAAAAACTCCGAATACCTTTGACGGTAGTGGGATGAGGTAATTTAGCAATGACATCAACCTTAGCTCTGTCGACCTCAATCCCACTCTTGGAAATCTTATGGCCGAGGACAATGCCCTCTTTAACCATAAAGTGACTCTTCTCCCAATTTAGACAAAGATTGGTGTCTTTACACCTTTTCAACATGTTTTCTAAATTGGAGAGACATGCTTGGAACGAATCCCCAATGACCGAGAAGTCATCCATAAAGACCTCCATTGTTTTACCGATCATGTCGGTGAATATGGCCATCATGCACCTTTGGAACGTGCCCGGAGCATTACATAAGCCAAAAGGCATACGTTTATAGGCAAAAGTTCCATAAGGGCATGTAAAGGTAGTCTTTTCTTGATCTTGCGGATCAATGGGAATTTGAAAGTAACCCGAGAAACCGTCAAGGAAACAATAGTACTCGTTTCCCGCTAATCTCTCAAGCATCTGGTCCATGAAGGGTAGAGGAAAATGGTCTTTACGGGTGGCATCATTTAACTTGCGATAGTCAATGCAAACACGCCACCCCGTAACCAATCGAGTTGGAATCAACTCATTTTCTTCATTTGTGACAACAGTAATGCCACCCTTTTTAGGAACGCAATGAGTGGGACTAACCCAAGGACTATCCGAGATAGGGTAAATCAATCCGGCATCAAGAAGTTTGAGAACCTCTTGTTTGATAACCTCATGAATTTTAGGATTCACCCTTCTTTGATGTTGAACTGCCGGTTTAAAGTCATCCTCCATTAAAATCTTGTGAGTACAAAATTCAGGGTTGATACCCTTGATGTCGGAGAGCTTCCAAGCAATTGCTTGCTTGTGTGACTTCAAAACTTTTATGAGAGCAGTCTTTTCATCCTCACTCAAATTTTTAGCAATTATGACGGGTAATTTATCATCACCCTCCAAAAATGCATACTCGAGATGAGGCGGTAAGTCTTTGAGTTCGACCTCAGGAAATTCATCGTTTTTCTCAACCGATTTGATTTCCTCATTATGAAGTTTTTGTGGAAGAACAGGAGGAAGAGAGGGATCTTCATTTAACATTTTCTCAATGAGAAGGATATCCCCCTCCAAGTCAATCTCTTGGTTATCAATTCCATCGGGAACCGAATCACTTTTGAGAAAGGCCTCGATTTCCTCTAAGATGAAGTCACTTCCCTCAAACGGAGTGAGAGAAGGAGAAGAATTGGCGATTATAGGTTCAGAAGATGGAGTGGGATCACCACTCGAAGAATTATGAACATAACCAAGAACTTCCTGAGAGTACTCCTCTGAAGCAACATCAATGACGTCTATTCGGTTAACCGATTCAGAGTCATAATTTGAGGAGTACCTCGAAGTTTGATCGAGGTTAAAAGTGACTGCTTCATTATCCACACGAAGAGTTATTTTCTCTTCGAAAACATCAATTAGAGCACGGCCCGTCCTTAGGAATCCTCTTCCAAGAATGAGAGGAACCCTTGGATCAGCATCGAATTCAACAACAACGAAGTCAGCCGGAAAATGGAACTTTCCTACTTTCACAAAGACATCTTCGGCAATGCCGAGTGGACGAGTGATAGAACGATCTGCAAGCTCAAGAGTCATGCAGGTAGGAGTAAGTCCTGGAAGAGAAAGTTTCTTCCATACTGAATTAGGCATCAGGTTAATGCTAGCGCCAAGATCGGCCAAGGCGAAGCATTCACCCATTCCTGGAAAAACACACGGAATGAGAAATTTTCCAGGATCTCCAAGCTTCTCGGGAAGCTTCTTTAAAATTGCTGCAGAGCAATTCTCGTTTAAAGGAGTTTTTGCCATTTCGTACAATTTTTCCTTGTTGCTTAACAAGTTCTTGATCATTGATGCAAATTTGGGCATCATGATGATAGCATCCGCAAGGCTTATGTCAAAGTGCAAATCTTGAAAGATTTGATAGAACTTGTCCATTTGGTGACTAGCCTTTTCACGGAGCTTTTGCTCATTGAGTCGTGATGGATAAGGTATTGAAGGTTTGGATTTAGGGATCTCAACGGGAGTTTCAGCAGATTCAAAGACAACTCCAGGGTTGAGTTTGGTTTTTGGGATAGCCTGAGGTTGGACGTTTTTGGTACCTCCGTTATTAGTAGGGAGTACATTGTCCTTGGTCACCTCAGGTTCATGTTCCACTACCTTAGGAAGAGAAGAAGCGGTAGTGGGAATCTCGGGTCCATCATAAGCTTTGCCACTGCGTGTGGTGATAGCTTTAAGTTCACCCTTTGGGTTGACCACAGTATTACCCGGGAGACCTCCCGAGGTAGAAGGTGGAGTGAGATGGCTTATGAGACTAGAAAGCATATTCTCGATGTTGCTTTGAGATTGTTCCATTTTGTTGTTTGTAGCCATAAGCTCACTCTTCAGCTCATTACCCTGCTTGGTTATTGTGGATTGTAAATCATTCCTCAAAGTGAAGATTTGATTTTGCATTGCCTTTAGTTTGGAATCATTAACCTTGATATAGTTATTGAGTTCACTTGAAGGCGGTTCTTGGTAATGAGGAGCTGAATACCCTTGATTACCCCTTGGGGGTGGTATTGATTGATCGGGGCATTAAATTGATTTTGCGTGTTTTGCCCTCTTTGTTGATTAGGATTAAACCTATTTGGATTGTTGGGTTGAGAAAATCCGGGTGGTCCATTTTGAGGACGGTAGTTTGGATCCACTTGAGGACGGTATTGGTTACCTCCTTGGTTGGAACTACCGGCTATTGCATTAATTTCAAATGTACCATCTGTGGCAGTACAATTATAATATGCATGTGGGCCACCACAAGTGACACAAACTTCTACCTTTTTGATTTCGGCAGTTTGAGAAGTTTGCGGAGAAGAGGGAGAGGAAACTTTCTGTGTGGTGAGAACTAAGGATTTTATAACCTTCGTGAGTTCGTCGAGTCTAGCATCGGTGCTGGACTGACTCACGGATGAAGAGGTAGAAGGACCAACACTCATTTGGGAAACAACCGGTTTGCTTCGTGGAGTGCGGACCTTAGACTTGTTCTCAATGATTGCTAAAGCATCCCTTGTGGTTCGATTCAAGAAATTACCTCCAGCGGAGGAATTGAGAGATTCTTGATCAGTTGAGCTCACACCATTGTAGAAAGTGTCGAGTTGCATCAACTCAGAGAAACCATGATGTGGACATTTGCGAAGCATTTCTTTATAACGATCCCATGCTTCACTAAATGATTCATCGAATTTTTGTGCAAATTTCATGATTTCGTTTTTTAGACTTGTGGTTTTGGAAGGTGGGAAAAATTCATTCACGAACTTCTTAACCAAATCTTCCCATGTTACAATCGATCGAGGGGGTTGTTTATCAAGCCAAATCCGGGCAGCCCCATCGATGGAAAATGGGAAAAGAAGAAGTTTGATTGCCTCTTCAGGGACGTTTTTGCATTTGATGGTAGACGTGATTTTGTTAAACCATCGAATGTGATCTTGAGGATCGTCCCTTTCAAAACCATAGAATTGACGCGAGGTTACAAGATTTATTAACCCCGTCTTGAGTTCAAAATTCTCGGCCACGATGGCCGGAACAACGATAGCATCTCCGTAACCCTCGATGGGTGCTTGGAGAAGCTCATTCATAGTCGGCTCAGCCGCCATGAGAACAGGAATAGCACGAACTTCGGGTTCGACTATTGAAGAAGAACGTCTACGTCTACGACCTCGTCTTCGAGGTATGTTGACAAGCTCACGTAACGGGCTCGTAGACCTAGAAGAACGCGTGCGCATGCACTAGAACACAACTCTAAGAAGCCTCAGAGTCGATAGAATTATGAAAAAAATTGGAAGATTCTTTTTTATGTTTTTGAAAAGTGAAAATGAAAATAAATCCAATTAAAACAAGACCGAGAGAAAACACAAGTGAACTTAAACCAATAATCAACAAGCGTACGGTAGCTCTCTAAAAGATAAACGCACAGAGTGGCGGAGAAGCAAAGGTGGGCAATTAATGCGCCTTAAAAACCCGCTTCTTTCAGTCCGACAATTTAATGTCAGACTATCCTAGAACCTCCGTTAGAGTTTGTTTATCAATTAAAGGTGAGCCGATATTCGCAATGATACAAAGGCAAGTTTTAAATCTTTGGTTTGGGAACTTATTATGGTCGTACCCCCAGTTAGGTAGTACTCTGTCTTGGTTCTCGATGGTAATTTTTTTTTTTTTTTTTTGTTATTTATTATTAACAAAGAAAACAGAAAATGTTTTTGGGTTTTTTAATTTTTATATGATATATATATAATATAAAAGAAAAGAAAAATATTTTGTTTTTTATATTGTTTTTGAGAAATGAGAACTTCTTGAAAGAAGGATCTCGAATCACTAATCGCTTGAACTTAACACAATTGTCGCAGCACACCTCCCCGGCAGCGGCGCCAAAATTTGATCCGTGTGTGAGTATATATAAATAATTATAGTATCGTGCACACGTGATGCTTTGGGAAATGACAAGTCAAACTTAAGGAAAATCAAACTTGCAAAACCCGTGGATGTGATGTGTGTGATACCGGGCAAGTGATTACCCGGGTCGTGTCCCAACGAGATGTGAATGGGCTCTTGTGAGAAGCTTTGGATTAAAGTGATTGATGATTTAGATTGCTTTTGATTTTGCTTTGTTTAACAATTCTAAAAATCAAATTAAAAACAGATATCCACGACAAAATTAAACGCGAAGCAATTAAATTAAAAATGCGCAACGAAAAATCTAAAAAAGACTAAAAAGTAAAATTTATGAAATTTAAAACCTAAAAAATGTAAAATTACTAAAAAACTTATTTTAAAACTTAAATTCTAATTTTCTACACTTTTTATTTAATTATTCCTAATTATTAATTATTTAAATGCTAATTAAACTAATTTAAATTCTAAAAAATACTAAATGAGCTAAGAAAATTATAAAATTGAAATTTACTTAATTAAAATTTAAAAAGATAAATTCTATTAAATAGAAGCTATCACTAAATGTCTATTTCGTTTAATCTAAAATACGTTAAAAACGCGAGTCGAAAACTAATTAAAATGCGTACACTAATGAGATATATGAAATACTAGTCCTATGGGTACAAATCTATTTTAAAAACTGAATTTATAGCAGAAAATAAAATTCTACAAAAGCTTAGGGGCAAAAAATGTAAAAATTAAACTTTTAAAAATATTAAAACAACTGCAGGGACTGAATTGTACTTATTCGAAACTTATTATTAACTAAAAACGGATTATAAAAAGACAAGGTCTGATTTGGATAAAAATGAAACTCGAAGGACTGATTTGAAAAACGGGAAAACTTTAAAAACGAATTAATACTCAAACAGATCCCAGGTTCGAACCTGGGCAACTCCAACTCTTCGAAACTATTTTTATTTTTATTTTTTCTTTGGAAGAACTGATTAACAACTTATTAAACAAGCTTATGCAACTAATGTTAGCTTTTTCGAGTACGAATTAAGCTCAAAAATAAGCTCTAAATGAGCCAAGACCCACAAAGGTCTGCTGCTACACTTCGATGAGCAGGGCAAAAGGGGCCAACTTCAAGCCTTCGATAAGCTATCTATAAGCTCCTCTAAAATCCTAGGAAAAAATTTACCAAACACACAAGCTGGTGAACTATTCGAATCCAAAAGACCAAGTTATTTCAACTAAAAATGAATGCACTAAAAATTCGTGAAAGTCTGCAATAATCCGAAAATACCAAATATGAGATTTGACTTTTGAAGACTTGTGATTATTTTGACTTATTCGAACTTTGATCCTACTCTAACGATTGGAAAGGTGATTACAAGCTATAGCACGACTAGAATAAGCAGTAACAACAGTTATAGAACCGATATGAAAGATTTCAACTCTTAACTTCTTAACAGTCAACCACAAATTGGATTAAACTACGACTTTGACTTTTAACCAAAAGGGCTAGTATTTTATGCCTTTACTAACCTAAATAGACCTGCTATGATCTACCCATGCCAAACAAACCGCGAAATAACCACAAGGGTATACCAAATGGTCCTGATCCAAACACCCTCTTAAAACTGTGAGATTACAAGTAGATTTGACTTTTTAACAAAAGGGTACTGGATTTTATGTTAGAACTGAGCTAATACCATCTAATGTGACATGACTGAACCACAATTAACAACAAAAAGCAACCAGAACTAAGTTGACCATGCAAATCCAAACACTACCTTATGTGACAGATAAACTAGGAAATGATGCAATCTACTTCTAATATTCAAACTGATGATCCAAATACTTATTCTAATGCTACAGGAAACTAAAAATGAACAATTAATGGTACTAGTAATCAACAGATAACAAAAGAGAAGGAAATTTAAATAGCAACTTACAATTGCCTTCCAAGCCTGCCAAACTTATGAACCAAAGAACCACAAACCATTACCTAACATCCCCCATGGGATTCTAACCCAAGGCAATCCATTATGCACCCTGCTCCAGCTGTGATCATGCTTGAACCACCATTTGACTTTTGTTGACCTTTTTTGGTATTTTTGATTTTTTACTACTAAACTGCTTTTAATAGTTACTAATAGCTTTTATAAGCTATCTAGGAGCTTAAGTGTCCCTAAGAGTCCAATAGATTACACAGCATCAACTAATGAGTAATTGAAATTTTGGAAACTAAGCTAAAATATGCATAAGATTGAAAAGCTATGAAAACTTGAAATTGATTTATTAAAAACAGTTACAATACATTAAGAAAAGATAAAACACTGCTTAAAAAGCTTGAAATTACACTAGAATTCAAAATTGCATAAAAACGACATACATAAATCTAAATTACACTAGATGATCTTCTTCACTGCTTCTTTTTCCTTTTATAGGGACCTTCTAGGGTTTCTTGAGGTCTCTGAGTAAATCCCACTTCATTTCAGAACCGTTGGATGAGTTAAATTCAATCTTGGCCTTTAAAATGGTTTTGGCGCTCAAATATAGTGGATTGCCAGCGTGGCAATTGGGTCTGCTGTTGTTGGGGTTGACTTTGGTTATGGGAGTGGTTTGGTGGGTGTTGGGAATTGGAGGGGACAAAGTTGTTGGAGTAGCAGAGGTGAAGATTTCTGGGGAAGTGTTTTGGCGGCAAACTTGGGAAGAAGGATAAAGGTTGACTTTGTTGACTCTGCCTTTTTTATTTCTTTTGTTTCCGTGGCCTGGTCACAAAGGGGAAGGGTCATTTGGGTTTGGCTGGGGTTCAAACAAGGAATGGAAGGGTTCAATGGGATGGTTTGTTATTTTATCACAAGGACCATTCTTTGTATTCTTTGGATTTTTAGGGATAAAATTGTAAGTTTCCAAAAATTATCAAAAGGATCATTTTAGACAATTTTCCAATTTTGAAAATCAAGGACTACTTTTGACAATTTAAAAACTCTAGGGACTAGACTTGCCATTTATGCAAATTTTGCTTATTTTCACTTGTTTTTGATCCTTTTGCATTTGAAACATATAAAAACACGATCCAATGATATTTTCTTGATTTTGAAGCATAACTGCATGTTTTTAAATGTTTTTGTAGTCAAAATGTGAAAGAAATGATGAGTATTCAGACACTCATCAACAGTAAAACTTTTTGTAAATCTGAGTCCTTGTAATCGATTCATCTATGACAAATATACAGCATTGAACATTTGAACCCAAACATGTGGACTCATTTTTCATACCAAAGATCATGTTAATATCTTTTTAACTAAAAATCCAATAAAAGAGCATTCTAAAAAAAGAAAGCAAATTAAACCCAATTCCCAAACACCCCATTGTTTCCCCAATATAGTACTTCGTATTATTTAAACACCACCACCTCATCCCCACCAACACACACACACACATCTAAAAAAATGTATCCAACAAAAAATATGGCTGCCGGAATATCACAACCAGAAAAATGTAAGCACTTCTTGGAAACCTGTTTATGGCTTTTGTGTTGTAGTGTTATATAAATAGTATTTGGTCTTTTCTCTTTGTTAGATCTAAGGATATATAAGTTTTTTAGTTCATGGCTTTTGTGTTTGTTACATATTTAATCTAGCTTGTTTTAAGGCTGATGATGTTTTTTAGGCTTGGTTGTTTATATTTTGAGGTTGGATCTTGTTAGATCTAAATGCTACTAAGTCAACCTTAATTTTTGTAGTTCACTTTGTTATTTTCAGTTGTAAATTGCTAGTTAATGATTGCACCAAAGAATATACACATTTTGTTATTGTATTTGTGCACTAAGCTATGTGCAGTGGATTTTTTTTTCAACTGCGGAACGTGATTGGAAAAGCAATAAGCTCGACTTGATAAGCTCATAGGACGGAAAACTAAAAGTGGGCTTATGAGCATTTCTATGCTCAAATAAGCTCATAAGCTCGGGAAATAAGCTAATCCAACCTAAACCTACACCTGCTTCTAGTTATACTTTTAATAAATAAGGTTAGGTTAGGCAAGTATATAGATTGTGTGTGAAAGGTTAGGCATGTTACATGAATGGATGAACTAAAAGTTATTAGCAACATTGTAAGATCACACCTTTGGAATCTTTTGAAAACTGAGATCTAATATTTACTCAAATGTTGTGATTAAGATGTATGGTATGAAGTTACAAGTTACCATGGTATTAAATGTATGGTATGAGCTTGTTCATACATTGTGTGGACTTTTAGCTTGTTAAACTCATTTCCACGATCATTATTTGTACCAAGTACATTGTAATTTTTTAAATAATTTTTGAGGTTTGATGTGTTATTATTGCTTGAACAGGCAAATTAGCTTCTCATTTCAGCAATCAATAAATAATGACATTCTTTGTGAAGGAATCTGAACATCTTGAAATCAAAGATGATATCAAATCAACCACCGACAACTTTAATGACAACAAAGTTATCGAAACTTTATTGCAAGATAAGTGTCTTACTCTAGCGGCTGAAGCCTAGTTGCTTTCAAGCGTCTAGATTGTATATATGGGCAAGGAGCCCTTGAGTTATTTGAATAACTCATGATGCTTTTATGTTACAGCATGAAATCTCAGCTCTCTTATGGGATATTGCAACGAAGGGGGTGACATGATCCTCGTGTACCAGTTTTCTGTTAGAATTTAATAATCATGACAAGTTCATATATTAAACAAGTAATCATCATACATATGCGGAAGTGTAGGTTCTATTTTAACACATAAAGAATTAACCGAATAATAAAGTAAACACACCTTTGATTCTAGCTAAACATGAATCAACTTCAATAATCCTTTAATCAAGATCAAGAACCCTAATTAGGGTTTATAATTGAATTAACGAATTACCCCTTACCGTTTTGTAATTCAATCCAAGATATTAAATATAGTGAGTTAATACCACGTTCTTGTACACACGTACTAATACCAAATTAATGTAAATGCTAGTTTAATAAAACACAAAATGATTTTGTTTTTGGAAAAACAAAAGTTGAACACCTCTTGAAGGTTTCGGCCGATTGGGACACAAGGAAAAGAGAAAAACACTTTTAGGGTTTAGTGTGTGTACAAAAGTTACAAAACAATGAACCCTTGTGTTTGTTTATATAGGATGACAAAACTTTGGGAACAAGTTAGGGTTTGGGTTTGGGAAGCCCATTGCCGATCGGATCTCAACCCACAAAGGGGTTCTAGATCTTTCTTGTTCTCTATTTTCCATCTATATTTCTTTCCTTTTATTATTTAACGACCGTTAGTCAATTACCGTTAATTACTTAACGCTCGTTAGTCGTTTTGTGTAATTAATAATTAAATATAACTTTTTTATATTAAATTATTAAACATTAATTCTTCATACGTAAAGTGTGCAATCCCGTGGTCTCGAGTTCGATTCTAGACATACACATATTAAATATTGTCCATAAACTAACAGCTCCCACTTGGACATATCTTAATAGTGTAATGACATTGGTTAGCGTCTAGCAACACGCCAATACCCCCAGTACGACTCGAGTAAGGTCTCCTGAAAAAACCTTTTGATGATTCATCATCATACTTATCCTTTTGTTACTAATACTACGTTAATAAATATATGGATCTTAGTCATTCTTTAATTAACTATTCTGTTTCTCGCTGTTTATGATTGAGCAAGATTACCAAATCGTCTGAACGTATTTCAGATAGATCTTGGGCGTGGCCACGCAACATCTTGTCAACCCTACGAGGGGCCCAGCAGTATTAAACTTCAAAACAAATTTTGAAGGAACAAATTCTCTCTTGACTACGAGCCTAACCCATGAACTTTGTAACATTCCTGAAAAAAATCCTTATGGCTACCAGTAACGTATAGCGGTAAATTGCTTTACAGAAATGCACTACATCCATGACAGTTATCTAGTATCTCAAGTCTAAGGATAACTATATTCATGATTTACTTGATGACAAGATCCATAAAGTAAACTCATGAAGTTGGGATAAGTCCTATATTCAATTCATTGAATATCATGTGAAATTGGTATGTCAACGCATCAATATACTTTCAAGTATATTCTACCAATACTCAGATTTGTCTTAATTTAATGATATTCCCATTTCGTTAATTGATAATGAACAATTTAGAATAACATAAGTTATTCATGGATTTAAACATGCAAATATAGGATACAATCTATTATTAATGAAAACAAATGTATCAAGTACTTTAATTCATTGTAAATAATAATTGCTTAACATCCGTTATCCAAATACTAAATAGATCAATGCATGATAATTCTAGTTAATGAATTATGCCTCAAGTCATGTCAATCATACTTGTTGACAAGACATAAATCAACTAATTTTGATCTATTGGAATTTTGAGAATACTTATTTCAAGAATTCAATTAGTGAAGTTCTTGTATGTGTCCATTCAACTATCTTAATATTGCCACATAATATTTCATAAAATACGTGACATCCTCAACCACCAATTTATGACAATTAAACTATCAAACCTTTTATAGTTTAAAGTATTCTAATTCTTTAATGTATAATGCAACTATGCTCTTAGTTAAGCATAACTAGTACACATGGCCATTAACAAGGATGAAATCCTACTATGACTAGTATTGAGTGTCATCTCAATTTCATTTGTATCATTGTATGCAAACAACAATATGCTCTTTAAAATTTCGTAAACTTTAATATCCATTGTGTAATGTTTGATGCCTTCCAATCTTTCAAGATTTGTCGGCTATAACAATTACGCAACAATTTGCCATATGGTTCATACTTAGAATTTAGGAGCAATTCCAGGCTGAGGATGTAATTCTATATCCAACCATATTCATTACACTTAGTTATCTAATAACTTTCAATTAGATATCAATGTTGTTAAATCATCTTTCATCCAAGCATGATACAACAAACAACATGATGTTCATGAAAAATCCTTGTGTCAAACTTAGATTTCAGTCATGTTATATCTTTTCAAAGATATGTTTCCATTTAGACTTTCTAATAGTATATCATGTTCTATTAGAATCAATTATTTTACCGCTTATGTTTATAACAATAAACATATATTCCAAGGTTGTATGTTTATTTCCTAAATCTTCAAGTGAAGTTCCATTCCAAACTAAGACTTAACATTTAACGTATATGGAATGTTACTTCCTATATGTTATACAACATATATGAAATAAGAAAATAAATATAACACTCCCACTAGCTTTCAGGAATACTAAGGAATTATCTTATTATAATTATAAATCAAAACTTGGATTTAATAATTAAACATAAGTATATCTCCTAGATGCATGCATTAATCCATTCATGAATTATTGCACTTTGTATACTTCCAAAGATTATTTGAATTCAAATACTCCTTTTAATTACTTATCGTCCTCGCACAAGTAATTACTCAAGAAAGAGTTTAGATATTTCATTGTCAATTTCATATTAATGAAACTTAGGATAACAATCATAATCTTTATACATTTAATCTGCCTAGAAAGAATGTTCAATCACAGTTAATTGCTTAAGTGTGATTAATAATCTTGTCATACATTAAATATGTTTACAAAATTTTGTCCATATGATTTCTACTCAAAGATTTAAACCTCTAGGATTTTCATTCCTTTTGAAGAAACTCATCTTCATTCTATAGTCTAACTATAGAGTTTAAGATAAACTAAGTTTCTAAAAACTAATTATCTTTATGGACTGCATTTTAACATTCATAGTATGAGTAATTTGCCAAATTCATTATTTGCAATTCATCTTAATGGTCTACAGGTTTACCATAATCCTGTAACTCATAATCCTCAACATATTATTAAAATATTTTTGAGATATCCTTGTAGATCTATGAATGAGAATTCCATCATCTTGAGATTTAACATTAATATGTTTAATCCTCATCATGACATTTACTAGTGTATTCTTAGAAGATTATGTATCTTGTAATTTTATCTTTTCAAGATAAAAACTCCCACTTGCCTTTTTCAATTTATAGACTATCTATAAATACTTAGCAAGTAGAGCAACACTAAATTGTTCTCTTTTGGAACATTACAAATGCATATTGACAGTTCCTTACATTATTTTGTTAATATCCTACTTCATAAGTTGATTAACAAATTAAGAACTTCAATTTTAAGACTTAATGTGATTCATCACATTCCATAATAAATGGTGTCTTATTAATCTTCTAGGTTGGAGTCTTATTGAGTATATACAACCCATACTCAATTTTCTAACCTTGATAACTTTTGGAAGAAAGGAAGCTATAGTTATCTTTAATCAAACGATACCAATAGAGTTTGATTCTCCTAACTGAACACACCACTAACTAGAGGTATTTTATTAGAACTAATATTGTGAGACAATCAAACAATATGTAAGATAAACTCATACTCCTTTTGGCTTACCTATTTACCAACTAAGTCAACTTAATGGTGAAATAGATTTTTCAAGCCAATTGCATGCTTTATAACACAAGTACTTTTTAACTAAGTCAATTCATGTCCATGTCTCAACAAGAAGACATAGACTGTTATAATCCCACTATACGTTATAAATCATTGATCAACTCAATGACTTCTTGTATATGTCTTAATAAAGAAGACATAACAAGTTAACGTCTTACTTTATATTATAATAATTCTTGCAACAATTTAAAAGACTTCATATTTATAGCTTTACAATAAAGTATAAACATGTATAACTAAAGTAATCATGAACACCACAATTTGGTTTCAATAGTAATTTCAAGTTAATTTATTACTTCATTTATTTATGACATTCAAAGAATACATAAATATTCAAATTTGAAGTAGTATTAGATTACTTCATTTATTTATGTCATTTCAATAATACATAAATATTTAGTTTGAAGTAGTCTCATTATCAAATTGACACTTGTTCTAATAGGTATCTAATTTAGAAATAGTAATTATCCATGTACGGTCTCACGTAATCATGGAATTTCACCTTGTTGTTGTAATCTAGTCAAGGTCTCACTTAAGCTAAATTTCAACAACAAGTGTTTCTTTAATTAGATGTGTATTAGTCATATTTAGAACGTTAGTTTCTTACCTTGCGGTCAAGACAATCCTTTAAATCATATTCCTATATGTTGTACCTTGCACACAATAAAGATTTCTCCCACTTGTGCATGGAACAACATCATGCATCAGATAAACAACACGTCACTCGTTTGTTTATGTGATTAATATGATTGTGTCACAGATATTAGCATAATTAGTAGATATAGAACCACATTGTCTAGTAAGGAAACATACATGACTATCCTTAAAACCACAAGTGTCTACAATTAGAAAGTAATCATCTCAAGACATTCTAGAGATAATCAGGGTTACTACCAAGATGACAAAACTTGTAGCTCCCACTGAATTACAGATCATTACAATAATTCATTATTCAGTAATTTCAACACAATGCTCCCACTGGATTTGACAACATTGTAAGTGTTTCATAACCAGTAAAAGCAAATAGTATGCTATTAACTTTCCTACACCTTTGAGAAGACCCATTCGTAACAATTACTTAGGTATTAAAAAAGAGTGTATTCTACTATGTAGATGATGGACTATCCATCAAAGCAATTAACTTGAAAATTGGGCATGCAATTATTCTTTAATATGTCTATCATCCCCACAATGGTACATAGCATCTTTAAATGGTCAAAGCACAACAACTAGATAAATTATGCTAGTTTTCCTTTTACTAATTTTGCGGTAATTAGTCTAGCTTATAATTTAATAACTCAGAAAATGTGCAATTTTCTTAACTAATAAAGTTTGCTATGAGTTATTTCTTAGAATTTAGACAATTCTAATTTTCCTATCATACCCTTCTCATTCATGAAAAAGAGTAGGATTAAGTCTCACTCTTCTCTCATAGAAAAGAGACTAGGTTTATTCTTTTAGTAAAGTTGACTCTAGCCAAAAAACCCCTATGGGTTTAGATCAATTTACCAATAAAAGAATGTCCCGCGTTTATAGTTTAATGTTGCATTAATACATTTAAAAGAATTTACAAAATTCAATTTTAGTATTTTCGATAATACAATCTTTTCAAGAAAATAAAATACCCAAGGAAATATTCATATAACCATTGAATTTTCTTGAAAAACTAGGATCCAAATTTTCATAGTTTCACTACATCTGTTGATCTGCTAGTAGTGAAAGTATAAAATATGGTAATCTGTCCAACAATAATCGGCAAACAATTTCTGATTCCTAGATCATTATGGGATTTACATTTGCCAAATACAATTTGCAAAGTAATCATGTTTCATCCCATCTCATGCCTTAAGTTTCTAGGTCTCACTAACAACTTAATTAAGTTGTCTAATTTAGAAACTGCAAATTCTCCATATATGGTCCCACGCATTAACGAAATTTACCTTGTCATTGTAATCTAGTAAAGGTCTCACTTAAGCTAAATTACAACTTCAAGTGTTTCTTATAATTAGATGGCATGAACTTAAATTTTAGGGTACTAATTTTGATGTGTCAATCAAAATATGTACGAAGAAGCATGCACACATCTTCGTATCATAAGTTTTCAAAGCCTTTTTATTTACCAATTTTAGGCTAAGATTTAAATCAACAAAGTTTTAATTGAGGTATTGGGTTCACCAATCAAAGAATTACCTACAATTATCGCCCACTATATCCTACTACTGCATGAGTCAAAAGACCCAAGTTATTTAGATAATTACCACAGAGTGGCACATGAAATTGAGGTCAATTCGACCTTAAGATTATTTTGTACATAAAATAGCTTACTTGGCAGCTCCAATTTGATGCACAAAGGAGCGGAGAGACAAACGTCAGCACTAAATGCCAATTAAAAACGCGTCTCTTTCGGTTTGACAATTTAATGTCAATCCTCCTTATACCCCTCTTATAGTTTGTCAAAACTGGGTGAGCCGTTCACACTATTGGTACAAAACTCATCACTCAATTAAAAGTTTATGACTTTAAGTCTTAAAAACATGTTATAAATTATAATCTTGCTAGTCTCACCTGGGAGCAAATTTCCGTGCGAAGCGAACCACTATCGGCACATAAGACTTTGCAAGATCCATAATTTATTACAACAAGTTTCATAGTTATTTAGTCCATTTATTTTCTATTCAAAAATTACCCTTTTTTGCTTACAACGTGTCATACAATTTAAACAAAAAACAAGTAATTAATAAAAATAAACAACTAAATAAGCACACATAATCTTAACAATTAATTTATATATCAATTAGCCACATGCAAACTTGTTTGATAAAACCTATTAATAATCTTTCTATGT
This sequence comes from Artemisia tridentata subsp. tridentata, assembly GCA_021014915.2. Classification (NCBI taxonomy): domain Eukaryota; kingdom Viridiplantae; phylum Streptophyta; class Magnoliopsida; order Asterales; family Asteraceae; genus Artemisia; species Artemisia tridentata. The sequence continues at coordinate 199,300,152 of CP139504.1, forward strand.
TAATTATGCATATATTTAACTAAGACTATCACCTACAATGGTAGGTGAGCCACATGCATCGACGTATTGATTGCGTTAGTCTTAGCAAACATATACCAAATAGCACATAATAGATTCATTAATATAATTAATTGAGGTCTTCTCCAAGTTTAGATCTATCATAATAACATGTGTCAATCAACTTAACAATTAATCAAGCCTAATCCATGATAAACATGCATGTTTCATCATGTATTAATGCAAGTCACAAGGAACGCAACTTTAACCACATAAACATGTTACAATTTTAGGGTTTCGAAACTACAAAACTAATTTTTAATTATAAGGGCATCGCCCCCCCCCCCCAAAAAAAAATTAGGGTTTCAATTTTTTAAACCCTAAAAAATCGACAATAGGAAAACCTAATCCAAGATTCATTTTTTATGTGTTTCGGTAATTTATTACATGTTAAAACGGCTCGTGATGCCACTGTTAGAATTTAATAATCATGACAAGTTCATATATTAAACAAGTAATCATCATACACATGCGGAAGCGTAGGATCTATTTTAACACATAAAGAATTAACCGAATAATAAAGTAAACGTACCTTTGATTCGAGCTAAACAAGAATCAACTTCAATAATCCTTCAATCAAGATCAAGAACCCTAATTTGGGTTTATAATTGGATTAACGAATTACCCCTTACCATTTTGTAATTCAATCCAAGATATTAACTATAGTGAGTTAATACCACGTTCTTGTACACACGTACTAATACCAAATTAATGTAAATGCTAGTTTAATAAAATACAAAACGATTTTGTTTTTGGAAAAACAAAAGTCGAACACCTCTTGAAGGTTTCGGCCGATTGGGACACAAGGAAAAGAGAAAAACACTTTTAGGGTTTAGTGTGTGTACAAAAGTTACAAAACAATGAACCCTTGTGTTTGTTTATATAGGATGACAAAACTTTGGGAACAAGTTTGGGTTTGGGAAGCCCATTGCCGATCGGATCTCAACCCACAAAGGGGTTCTAGATCTTTCTTGTTCTCTATTTTCCATCTATATTTCTTTCCTTTTATTATTTAACGACCGTTAGTCAATTACCGTTAATTACTTAACACTCATTAGTCGTTTTGTGTAATTAATAATTAAATATAACTTTTTATATTAAATTATTAAACATTAATTCTTCATACGTAAAGTGTGCAATCCCGTGGTCTCGAGTTCGATTCTAGACGTACACATATTAAATAATGTCCATAAACTAACATTTGCATCTCGTGGAAGTATTGATCTCGTATTAGAAGACGCCACTTTCACGTAGACATTGCTTCTCAAGATATGCCTTGATGCTGCGAAGGAACTAAGATTGCATTAAAGCATATCTTGAGACGTTGTGTCCACATGAGAGTGCCTTCATTTAATAGGCGGTCAAGACTTCCTCGTGATGCATACTCATACACAAGGATCATCTCACCCCTTCGCTGCAAAATCCCATAGGAGAGATGAGATTTACGTGTCAGTAACAAGAAAGCAAATTGATTTATTAAAATAACTCAGGGTCTCCTTACCTATATTTACGATCTAGACGCTTGAAAGCAACAAGACTTTTCCCCTTTGACTCTTAGAGTGAGACACTTTTACTGCATATACTTTTCCAAAACTACCGGTTCCTATAACTTTGTTTTCGGTGACCAAGCTTCTTTACTAGGTGATCAAAATATTCACATGATTATAAAGTGAAACTCAATAAGATATTCACATAAACCTGAGGGGCTGATCATATGACTATCTCCAAACCTTTTAGCGAGTCTATCCCTCTCAACAAGATGGCTGGAAATGGTTGTTGGAACCAAAACAACTTTTCTCGGTTAGAAGTCTCTCTCGTACGATCAATGATTGGCTCTTAAGTTCGAATTGTTTGGGTAAATGTCCAACTAGGATGCTTGGGTTCTTCATAAAATCCACGTCTTCATGTGACGGGTAACTCATTATAGGCCGCCAAACCCTTCGAACCTTTGAGACGAGAGGTATTTAGCACCTTTATGTCCCCTTTGTCAAAGCGTGGCAGAAATGTACTGCGGAGCATGCTCTTGTCAAGTGTGATTGGTCAAGTAAATCTATTCCTTTCTAATTGTGAAATTCAGGAAAGTGTCGAGGCTTCTTCAAGGCGTTGTTTGCTATGTGGTAATGTGGAGATGGCGGAACCAAACATCTTTCCCAAACTCCAAAGTTCTTCGTTATTTTGGATTGCAAACAAGATTGACTTGTAATGTCTAGCTAACATATTTGGATTTCTATATAAGTTTAAGATTGTAAATTTTGTATTGTAACTTTGAAGTTATTATTAGTGAAATAAAGTAAAGTGAAGGGACTTTATGTGACGCCATTTAAGTGTACTAGCAGGGTACCCGCGCAATGACGCGGCGGGTACCCTGTGACTAAATTTTGTGACGAGCATATGCTTTTCATTTATATGTTTTTTTTTCCCTAACAATAGCTATGTGTATTTTGATTTCCGGTGAACTACGTATTTTAATTTATTACAATTTTTTACAATAAATGTACGGATTTCAAGAATTCATGTCGCATGTTTCAACTCTTTTACCTTTTGCTCCAAAATTAAATATAGAAAGAGATAAAAGCTTGAAGTTCGCAAAATGTTCTAAAGTAAGATTTTAATTTTCAACAAATAAGTTTGAGTTCAAATTTTGAGTTTATATATGTAACTATAATAAAAAATTATTACATAATAATTCAAATGCATTTAACACTCAACACTCGAAATACAAAAATTGGATGTGAAAATGACATATTCTTATATGTGTGATGCAATTTTATAAATTTGATGCGCAATATTTTTATATAAAGTTTAACATCCATTTCATATAAAGAATTAATATATCAAAAATTTCGAATTAAATAGATTAATTATCAAACATTACAACCACAAGTTAAACTACCCTAACTTCACGTATTTATAAGAGCACTTTCAACGTTTAACGCACCTCTGCGTTAAACTTTAACGTGGGTGCGTTAAACTTGCGTTAATCATTGGAAGCTACATGCGTTAACGCAGCGTTAAAAGGATGCGTTAACCATTTAACGCTGCGTTAAGGGCTGTTTAAAAAAAAAAAAAAAAAATCACTTTGGCCCCCTGTAACAGTCCATATATCCGTTGATTAAAAAAAAAAAAAATTAAAAAAAAAAAAAGAAAAAAAAAATCACTTTGGCCCCTTCCAATTTGACCGTTTAGGGGTAACGGCTATATGCAAAAAAAATAAAAATAAATAAATAAATAAAAACAAAAATAAAAAATTCAAAACTGTTTTCACTCCCCTATAAATACCCAATTAACATCATATTTTTTTTCAAACTTCCACAAATCAATCTAATATATCTTATACTTCCATCTTCAAACTTCCACAAAAAAAAAATCTTGTTCATTCACAATGGATCCGAATCAAAATCATGAAGAATTTAGCAACTGGTCAGATGTAGATGACGAAACTGACATTCAGTTTATGACAGCCGCGTACGAATATCAGCAACAATTGGAACAAGCAGCAGCTCAACCTTCGATATCACGTACTCATATCTATCGTGAACGTGAACTTGCTGAACAACGTTTGCGTAGCGACTATTTCGATCACGATTGTAAGTATCCGCTTCGGTATTTTCGAAGAAGATTTCGTATGAGCCGGAAACTATTTCTACAAATAGTCGAAGGTATTGAATCTTATAACTCCGATTTTCTTCTGGATCATTTTAAGTATTTTACTCAATCACCCGATTGTATGGGTCGAATGAGTATAAGTGTTCTTAACGCCAATTGGCGTACGGCACCGCACCCGATGCGTTTGATGAATATTTACAAATGGGTGTGAGTACTTCACATGAATGTCTTGATAATTTTAACAAGTGTGTTATTGATTTGTTTATGCCGGAATATTTAAGAAAACCAACATGGTCCGACATTCAAAGTATTTATGAAAGACATGAGGCGTACCATGGTTTTCCGGGAATGCTTGGTAGCATTGATTGCATGCATTGGGAGTGGAAAAATTGTCCGGTTGCTTGGCAAGGGCAATTTGGTAGGGGTAATAAAAAAATACCCAATGCTTGAAGCAGTTGCTTCGCAAGATTTATGGATTTGGCATGCATTTTTCAGGATGGCAGGGGCGAATAACGATATTAATGTTTTAGATAACTCTCCGTTATTCGACGACATTCTTAATGACGTCGCCCCTGCAGCACCTTATATGGTAAATGGAACGAGGTAAGAAAAGGGCTATTACTTAGCTGACGGAATTTACCCACAGTGGGCTACTTTCGTCAAATCCTTCTTGGCAACAACTGACGAGAAACATGGTTATTTTAAAAGGAAACAAGAAAGTGCATGAAAGGATGTCGAACGTGCTTTTGGTGTGCTTCAAGGACGTTGGGGTATACTACAACAACCGGCACGTCAAATGGAAATTGTCAAGCTACGTAGAATCATGTATTGTTGCATTATTTTGCATAATATGATTTTGAAAGATCAAAAGTTTGCACTACGTGAGTATGGTGAGATGTGGGTGGATCCGTGAGCACGTATGAGGAAAGACAGGTGGGTCTAAAGATGCGATGTCCAACGTCGAAAGGCAAAAGAAATAAGCGACAGAGAAACGCATACTCGACTACAACTAGACCTTATGGATCATCTTTGGCAGAACCATCTTCAACATCAACAACCACAATATTCCGAAGACGATGAATAAGTATTTGTTTCGTATTGTAATGTTTAATATTTAATGTTATGTAATGTTTAATATTCGTATTGTGATGTTTAATATTTAATGTTATGTTAGTTATTAAATGAAGTATTAGTTTAAGTTTAGGGGTTGAGTTTGAAAATATTTGATTTAAAGTTGAGTTAAGGTGAGTTATGATAATGGGTGTTTTTTTGAGTTAAAGGTGAAAAGGTTAAAGGTGATGTGCCCTTGACGTGGCAGTGTGTTAAAGTTTAACCCAGAGTTATGATTGGAAATGCTCTAACACTCATTTTCTTAAACCTAACCTAATGCCACTTTTCTTTACTCACTTATACAGCCACAAAACAAACACAACTCGTCCCTTTCTTCTTTCCTTATGAAACACTTACCTTTAATTTTCTTGTCATTTTTTTCTTGCTTAAACCGAATAGCAAACCACCACAAACCACAAAATGACCCCATTTTTGTTCATTCTCAGTCGAACCACACAAGGACGAGCCTCAAGATCATTTAAAAAATGGTCACAGTAGGTTATGGTTAGGTTGTTTTGCTCTTTTTTTTGTTTAAACCGAACAAAAATAACGGGTATAACAAATTTGTTATATTTCGTTCTTTTCTTTTTCAGTTATTCAAAGAAGTGTAAGCTTCAATAAATCTATGATGGGTTTTTGTTCAAAAGCTTTTTGGCTAAGATCGATGAAGATGTCTATTTTATTTTTGCTTCTAAGAACAAATATGTGAGTATTTAAAAGAGAATCTGAGATTGTGTTTTGTTTGTGGATTCACAATCGGTCGAGAAGCCGAATGATGTGTGAAAAATTGAAAAATGTCGAGAAGCCGAATGATGTGTGAAAAATTGAAATATTGAGCTGAGATATATCGTGTGTGTGTGTTTTTATTTGTTTGGTCATCGGTGTCTAATATGCTTATATATGCAGTAAGACAAAGCATGGTTTTAATGAGATGTTACAAACTATTAATAGACTGTTACAAGTATTGGCTGTGTGAATTTAAGATTGGGTTGTTTCAAGCTTTAAAAGGGCTGCTATAAGACATAACTTTTAGTTATGTGCAAGCTGTTAGAAATTTCTATAATAGTCAATTTAAGAAGTCTGAAATTTAATCCTAGAAAAATATCCTAAATGCATTATAAGATAGTAAAGATAAAGACTGATGCAACTGGTATTACTATTCAAACTCCATCAAATCAATCTATCATACTATCATAATTTATCATCTAAATATATATATATATATATATATATATATAGTGTAACTTTGTTTTTCAGAACCACTTTAAGTGCGAGAACCCATCTATGACCGTTAGATCATTTAATCAGTGGATAAGATGACTTGTGCCATTAATGTAATTAGTTAAAAGATTTGGTTATCATTTGTAAGACACAAAGTGTATTTTAGGAATCATAAATTATATATTTTTTTAATTGTTCCTGGATATCAGTTACTAAACAAAACCCTATTCCTCTCTATCTCACATAACCGCCTCCCTCAACCCTAGATCTATTATTTTTTTCTCTCTGGACAAAAAAGAAACCAACGCCCCACCTCTTGAATTTTTTCTCTCAATCTAATACAATGATGATCGCTGATGATGATGGTAAGGTTCTATTTTTTTTCTTTTTAATTTGTTTGTGTGGTTTTGCTCGTATAAAATATGATATATACTATTTCAATAATAATTTAATAGTTTTGAATGAAATGATATAGGAGGTTTTATGAATTAATAATGAATTTTGGTGACTTTGTCCATTTCCTTTTCATTTATATTTTTTGAATTTATCAGTTGCATTAGAGATAATATACCTACATCATGGAATTTAAATGGGTTATCTAGTAACAGCAGATCCAATGAAGAGTTGAAAAATAATATGAAAATGCTACATAGTATTTGATGATGATGATACTGTTGGCCAGAGTTTTGTTTTTTTTTTCTTTTCTTTTCGATTTGAAATATAATATTTGTTTCGATCTGGAAAGGTTCTATTTGTTTCGATTTGAAATATAATATTTGTTTCGATCTGGATGTAAATCATGGTAAGGTTCTATTTTTTTATTTTCTTTTCGGTTTGAATGTGAAGATCATACTGATGGGTGATCTTCATGTTTGTGTTTTGATCTGGAAACAAAATATGTGTTTTGATATAAAAAAAAGTTTGATTGTGTGGCTGACATTTTCAGATGGGATTAGGATAGGTTGACTGTGTTTGTTGATTGTTATTCGCATATTGATTGTTTGTAAAGATCAGTGATTTTTTGAGATGGGATTAGTATAGGTTGACGTTTGGAATGATTTGTTTAGATTAGTAATAGGTTGATGTTTTTCTTAAAAAAAAATAAAAGATTTGTTGATGTTTTTTCTTATATGTTGACATTTATCTTATAAATATTGAATTGCATAGTTTTGTATAGGTTGACGTTTGGAAATATTTGTTGGGATTAGTATAAAAAAACATATATGTTTTGTGTTTGGATTATAAAACATATATGTTTTGCAAAGATACATATATGTTTACGTATAAAACATATATGTTTTTTGTTTTGGATTATAAAACATATATGTTTTGTGTTTATTATTAAAAAAACATGTTTACATCATTAGTTAAATATACATAAGATTGTGCATATGTGTTATGCTAGTTGTGATTAATTTTAGTTTCTTATTTATTTGTGGTTTAATTGTTTTTGTGCATGTTTGTTTCAGATTGATTGATGAAGATGATGATATCATTTAAGACTGGGAAGTGGATGAACAAAAATATACATAAAGATAATTTGCGACTTTTGGAGATATATGATTATTGCATGTATTTTTGTACTAGTAATCAAGTTAAATCTAACATTTAATTCTATCAATCTTGTTTTTCTTTTTATAATGATTTATGTTCTTTAATTTGTGTTTCAAACTTTCAAAGAAAATAATGATCATAAAAAAAGGGTTAGCTATAAAAAAACATGTATGCACCTTGTCTATTTGGAGAAAAAAACATGTATGTACCTTGATTATTTGGAGAAAAAACATGTATGCACCTTGACTATTTGAAAAAAAACATGTATGCACTTTAGCTAATTGAAAACGTGTATGCACCTGGCTATTTGGGAAAAAAAAATAATAATAATAAAATAAAAAAATAAAAAATGTATGCACTTTTGCCTATTTGAAAAAAAAAATAAAAAAATAAATAAATAAATAAAAATCCGAATTTTAAAATTTATAAAAAACGGGAATTATAAAAAAAAACAAAAATAATATGAAAGTGTCTTTTACTATTATACCCTTTTGAATTAAATAAAAATAACAAAATGTTATGGAGTATTAAATGATGTACATTGGGTATTATTAGTTGTAAAAAGGTGGTTCTTGCAGTTCTCGCACTTAAAGTGGTTCTGAAAAGAAAGTGCCCCTATATATATATATATATATATATATATATATATATATATATATATATATATATATATATATATATATTTTTTTTTTTTTTCCAGATTTTGTAAAGTTTTCACTATCTAACATAGGGTTTTTCAATAGATACATTACTTAATTTTCTAACGTTATTCGTTTTCAAACTTTTTTTTTGTACAAATGGGGTATTGACCTATATGGGTTTGACATTAAGGTTACCAAACTTTGTAAAACACGACATTTATGTTCCCTAACTTACCTAAAAGTATACTTTCAAGTTACTCTGATTACACTGAAAAATATAGAGGTGTATGCTTCCCTAAAGTTCAGTAACCTAAGTAAATAAAATAAAGTTTGTTAACTTAAACGAATAAAGTTGAAAAATAACCTATCTATCTAAAAACCCTCTAACATATCATATGCATTAATTTAATCATCATATATTGTAATTTTTCATATTACTTTATTTCATAATTCTACTGCTTACTAAATTTTATGCAAATCTGTTAGTCGTATTCTTGTTAAGGCCCAAGTTTAATTTGTATGGGCTAAGGCCCGATTATTATTTGTTAGGGTTTGTTTACTATATAATTATATATGTATGATATGGTTCTAATGAATGAGACACGAACACTTTACCATCTTACATGATATTTTCAAGATAAGTTTACTTCATAACTTTATTACATATTTAACATCTTGAATATTTATTTCTCTTAATACCACTTATTTTACACTTAGGGTGTGGATCGAACCAAACCAAAAACCAAGGACAGGAAAACCGTGAACGCGGATCAGACCAAAATGTGTTTGGTCCAGTTCAGGTCGGTTCTTCAATCCATTCCACCAAAGCATATTGGCGAGTTGTCCGCTAGGCTGAACCCCGATTGCACCAAATCGAAGAACGGATGTAAGGAATAGGGTGGACCGATGACCGAATCAAAATATGTTCAATCCAGTTCAAACGCTATTGCAAAATTGATCGATAATTGAGAAAAACAAAGAACAAGTCTTTTGATGTCACTTAATTAACTGCAAAAAATGTACAGAATGTTGTTTTAAGTACTTTTGACCCAAAAAAAAAAAAAAAAAAAAAAAAAAAAAAAAAAAAAAAAAAAAAAAAAAAACTAATATTTGACAACTAGTTGATTGAAAAGTTTAAAACTCATCGGGTCTGGTTGATTCAGTTAGACTGGGAAAACAGGGTGTTGCCGCAAGATGAGACATTTCAACATGTTTAAATAGCTTGTGGCATTTACGTTTTAGTTTGTGGCGTTCTTTCTTCAAACCCATTTTGGTTATAGGAAAATCTTTTCTTTTAGGGATAATACCACCAAAATATAGTGAACTTGTCACCATTTTTAATTCTGTGTAGTGATAATACCTCAGCCTTTCCTTGCCACGTGGATATTATTTAATTTTTTTTTTCAAAAAATTACAAAAAAAATATTTTCGAAAATAATTTCTAAAATTTTTTTTTCGAAAATAAAATTTCTAAAAAAAATTTCTAGAAAAAAATATTTTTCCGAAAAATAATATTTTTTTCTAAAAAAAAATTTAGAAAAAAAATAATTTCTAAAAAATATTTTCGAAAAAATATTTTCGAAAATAATTTCTAAAAAAAAAAATTTTGAAAAAAAAAGTCTAAAAAAATTATTAGAAATTCTAATTTTTTTTTCGAAAATTATTTCGAAAATTATTTGGTTAGAATTATTTCGGGTTTAGGGTTTTCGGTTTTCGATCGAATATAATAATTCTAACCAAAAACCCTAAACCCGAAATAATTCTAACCAAAATAATTTTCGAAATAATTTTTTTTTTTTTAGAATTTATAATAATTTTTTTTTAGAATTTTTTTTTCGAAAATTTTTTTTTTAGAAATTATTTTTTTCTAGAAATTTTTTTTAGAAATTTTTTTTTCGGAATTAAAAAAAAATTTTTTTTTTAGAAATTATTTTCGAAAAAAAAATTTTAGAAATTATTTTCGAAAATATTTTTTTTGTTTTTTCAAAAAAAAAAAATTAAATAATATCCACGTGGCAAGGACAAGCTGAGGTGGACTAAGACACGTGGCACGGGCAAGCCACGTGTCACGGGCAGCATTAGACTACACACAATTGTCGGATTTTGAAAGTTTAGTACTTTTTTTGAAAAAAAAAATAGTTTACTATCCAGAATTGAAAATTGTGACAAGTTCACTACATTTTGGTGGTATTATCCCTTTCTTTTGTAGACAAGTTATTAATACCCTACCTAAAATGATTCTAATATCTTTTACTATTGTTAATTTTTTTATATTTTTTTAACTTTTTAAATTTTGTTTTTATTATAAAATTACGAAACTAAAAATACAAAACAAAAAATATAAAATTTGACAAGACAAAAAATATTAAAAGACTATAAATACGTAGTAATACTTAAAATACGAAACATAAAATGATAAAAAAAAATTGCCTTGTACTATTAATAAGGGGATAAAAACGGAATAGGAATGATACCAATAACATCACCCTTTCGTTTATAATGAGTTGTTTGGTGGTTTTTTTGTGTTTTTTTTGTTTTTTTATAATAAAAAGAAAAATATTAAACATCACATATCCTTTAAGGCTAGTGCCATTCGAGAGGTGAAGGAGTGGCAACAAGGAAGGTGAAGGAGTGAGGCTCACGGCGGCAAGAGAGGGAATGCTCACCGAAAGGTGAGCAACTCACTTCATATGGGTTTGTGCAATTGTTGGCCTCCCTCCTTTGGTTACAGTTTAACATTTAAAAACTAAAAAATTTAAAAAAATCACTCCCTCATTTGTTTTGGATTGTTCGCTTCCACATACAATCGATGAAATCAAAGCTTGTGTTGAGAAACTAATTGAGGAGGATACCGTTCGTTAGCAAGCGATGACCGACTTAGCCGTGCAATTTGAGAAGGCATGTGATGCTAAAGATGATCTGAGGAAAGCATACGAGAAATGCAATGACATTCCACAAGAAAACCGTGATTTGATTGAGACTTTTTTAAATGAAGAATCTTTGAAAGATTACGAGATGAATAATGTTTTGTTTAGAAAGCGGCAAAAATACAAGAACAAATCAAAACTAAATTTGTTTTGCTACATGAAAAATAAAAATATGACGATTGATTTTTAGTTTTTGTATTTGACCGGATCTAAACACACGAGTTATGTTGTAGATACTTTGAGTATATACTTAATAGCACACGGAATTTACTATCAAGTACTTAGAAGAATTCTTGTTTGGTGATTGTATAGATGTAACAGTAAGAACAACACAATATTCACTCAAACGATTAGCTTCAATATAATATGAGAATTACAATACGATCGTGAAGCTATGATAATGATATATGTAAACCTTAACCTAGGATCTCCTTTTATAGGACAAGGAGTCCTTTACAAGTAAAATATCTACCGTATAATTCTAACTTGATAAGATATACATTACATCTTTTCCATATATATCTTCACACGATTTCATCTTAATCTTATAAGCAGTACGAACTTTCTTCATCAGCAGTACTAACTGTTAGTGTGTTCTTTAGAAACTCTTCAGCCATACTAACTTATATAGAACCGTACCAACTGTTTTACCAACTGTTAATTTAATTCCCAACAATCCTCCCCTAAACTTATGATTTCTTGGTAAACCAATAAGTTTCTTGAATTAAATAACACCTTTGACGATGGGGGGATTCTTTCAAACACTTATCTTCAATTCTGAATTACTTCAGCCTTTTCTTCACATGTTTGCTTTTGAGAAATGTAAATAAACAATTCAGTTTCTTGATCAACATCATTCCTCCCTGAGTTTGTTATCCTCCCCTGAATCATATAATCACCTTGACAGCAACTGAACAAATTTGAGTTCCTCCCCTGTTTGGAAGAATCTTCACCATTACTTGAGCTTGATCAGCCTCCATTATGACAATTTGTACAAGTTTCCATCAATTCAATGGTTATTTCAAACTGCTCTCATCACTTCCAGATGTATTACCTTCTGAGAGAGGTGAATCATAGAGCATAAACTTAGTTAAAAACCAAGTCTAAACCATCAGTACAAACTAGTTGAAACTAGCAGTACATACTGTTTGTTAAAAATATTAAGAGTAGGATAAACTCAGTGTGGATTTGAAAACAGTTTTGTCCACTTATAGTTTTTAGTAAACTATCAGCTATCAACGGATTTGATATGTCTTTACCAATAGCCGTTTGCTATGGACTAGCCAACTCTTCACAAGTAGATTTGGTGAGTTGATAACCAACCAGTTTTTGGTAAACTGTCAACCATGAATGGATTTGATTAGTCTTTACCAGAAACCGTTTGATCTGGACTAGTTGATTCTTATGTGTGTTAGACATGGTGAATCAATTACCATTTGTTGTGTGATAAGTTCTCACACTTGACATTCCAAACCACCATACAGTCCAAAGCATAGTCCAAAATAAAACAACACCAATATGCTCTCTGAACCTGTAAATGTTAGTCCAAAACCAAAGAAAAACACAAACAAAGCATTTTCCATTTGAAAAATATCAAAATCATCATCTGGGTGAGCAGTAGTAACTGGTGAATCAAGATGAGGTTGACTTGGTTCAACAACATCAATATTTTGCTCAACAGTATCAACTTGTGGCTGAGCAGTACTAACTCCATTTGTACTGCTCGTTGGAATTTCAGTTTCCTTTCCCTTGAGTCCATTGTTATCATCATTCTTGCCTCCATTAGCATCCTTTGAGGTAGAATCATACAATGGACCATCTTTCAAGATTGGCATGAATATACAATCTTCATCATCTTCAGACCCTGCATGTTCATTAGTATTTGTACCTGTAACAGGCACATAATTCATAGAATCTGAAAGACTGTCAATATCAAAGATCCAATCTGGACCAACACCTGCAACATTTGGCTTATTCTCCAAAAATTCTATGTGCAGATTCTCTTCTATATGCTTGGTGCTTGTATTGTACACCCTAAAAGCCTTACTGTGCAGAGAATAACCAACAAAGAAACCTTCCTCAGATTTTCCATCAAACTTTCCTAGTTGGTCTTTGGTATTAAGGATAGTAACATGACAACCAAAAGGTCTCATGAAGCCTAAAGCAGGAGTTCTACCCCAAAGAAGCTCATAAGCAGTCTTATTGTGAGGTTGCACAACTAAAACCCTATTCAACACATAACAAGCAATGCTAACTGCTTCAGCCCAAAATGAAACTGGTAGCTTAGAGTCAGCTAACATTGTCCTAGCAGCCTCTATAAGAGTCCTATTCTTTCTCTCAGCTACTCCATTTTGCTGCGGGGTTCTAGCTACACTAAACTCCCTTTTAATACCTTTCTCTCTGCAAAACTCATCCATAACCCTATTCTTAAATTCTGTTCCATTATCACACCTGATTATTTTAACTTTCCTATCAACTAGGTTTTCTACTTCAACAATGAAAGACTTAAGGATTTCACTAGTTTCATCCTTAGTTCTCATAAAGAACACCCAAGAAAACCTACTATAATCATCAGTGATAACAAGACAGTATCTCTTAAAATTCAAGCTATTCACAGAAGTAGGACCAAACAAGTCCATATGCAACATATATAAAGCTTGAGAAATAGATTTTTGGGTCTTTGGCTTACAAGAAGCTCTGTGTTGCTTACCCTTAAGGCAAGAAACACAGGTTTGGTCATTCAGAAAAGTTTTATTTGGTAAGCCTCTTACCAAACCAGTTTTAGCAATTTTGTTAATGGTTTTAAAATTAACATGACCAAGCCTTCTGTGCCATAACATTGATTCTTTCAATGTGGCTTTTGCAACAAGACAAGTAAGTCCAACCTTAGGAACTAGTTTATTCATCTCAACACTGTATGTGTTATCCTTTCTAGGGATTTTAAGCAATACTTGACTTTCATCAGGTAGCTTGAAATCAGGAGAAAGAATAAGACAATCAGTATCAGTAAATAAAACTTTGTTCTGTTTATCACAAATTTGTGATACACTAAAAAGATTGTACTTAAGTTCTGGTACATAATACACATTTTCAAAATCAAGATTACCAGTTTTAATTACCCCTTTACCAGTAATCCTTCCTCCAACACCACCACCAAAGACAACTGGTCCTCCATCCATAGCAATAAAGTCTGGAAGGTATGACATGTTGCCAGTCATGTGCCTTGAACATCCACTGTCTGAATATCCTCTATCTTCTTTACCATCTGTAGGATGTTCCTGCACACAAAAGAATGGTTTTAGTGCCTTTTGGGAACCCAAACCATCACTGGCTTGGATCTGCCTTGTGCATCAATATCAGAAAATTTATTGAAGGTCATTGATGCACCATTGGGTTTGGCAAATTTTCTAACCCAATGTGCTGAGGCCTTGACAGCATTGCCCCTTTGACCCTTAACACTCAAGTGCCTAGCAGTAGCATTTGCTGGTCTAACAGTTTGAACTGCTGGTCTAACTTTGGGCACCCATTTTTGATTGGTCATTGCTGTTTTCTTATAAAAATTCCTTTTAACTGTTTGTGCATGATTTGAAAGTTGTTTTGCACTTGTAACAGTTTGTTTGTTCTTAAACCATTTGTTAGGTCTAGCAGTTGGAACTGCTGATTTAACAGTTGAAACTGCTTTGACTCTAGATCTTAACAGAACTATTTTGAGTGACAATTTTTGATTCACAGTAGGGTTAATCTTTCTTTTTGGACTGTTTTTGTTACACCCGTATCCCGATAAGGTACTAGTTATGTAAATAATATGTATTGTATATTATTAGTTTTGTGATATATGTTAGCTAAATAAATAAAGGAGAGTGGCAAGTTAGAAAGAATGAAACTAGAAGGGTTAAGATTGCCAATTGGGCAAAGTCCATTAATTAAATATACTAGTCTAGATTATTTTAGAAATGTCCAGGACTTTCTTTTGGCCATTGTGAAGATCGGCTCATAAGAGAAAAGAGGAGGGAAGCTTATTTGTTATCATTCAAGCTATATTGATCATTGTCAAGTAATTCCAATACTTTAGGAAGCTTTAATTTGCATTTCCCATCAAGTAAGTGTTCTTCCCCAAATTGTAAAATTAGGGTTCATGTTTGATCATAATGATCAAGTGTTGATAAATCATGATTAGCTAGTTAATTAGTCTCTAATTTGAGATGGTTGTGTTATAGGAAGCAAGTAATAAGTGGGGAAGCTATTGTTAGTGTGATTGAGCTTAAGAATCAAGGTAAGTACATTGGTTATAACATGTCTTGTTTAGCTTTATCATATTTTGGTATGATAATGTTTATTGTGTTAGCTTTATCATGTTTGTTTACATGATAATGGTGAAGTATAGGGTATAGGGTGCGTTAGCTAGTATGGATCCATTCTAGATGTAGCTTAGTTAGTCGTTAGGCTAACTATGGGATGAGGTTCAACCTTACGGGTTGATCGTGTTTAGGTCGACTATGTCGATGCGAGGTAAGTGCCCCTATATCGCTAGCTTAACTAGTGGTTAGACTAGTTATGGTTATATATATAATGTTAGCTTGTTATGCCATGTACTTACTAAGCGTTTTGCTTACGTGTTTAGTTGTGATGTTTTTCTTGATGGTGTTGAAGGACCGAGCAAAGGTAAGGAAAAGGTGTAAGTGATTATGTAGTAGAAGACCGTTTTCTTTTGGACCAAGCGTGTTGAAGTTGGAAGCCCCCGACGTGTCTTTTCGTGTTTTGGGTATATTTCCTTTCATATGGTCATTTTGGTAGTCAACGGTCATTTTCTATGTTAGTTCAAGAGTCAAGTTATGTACATGTCAAGAAGTCCATATGCTACATGGTTATAATGGTAGTAAAGAGGGTGATTGGCATTTAGCCAATCTCACCCATTTTGGGAAGTTATGGTCATGTCAATGTACCAACACTCTTTTAATATGTTAGGAATGTTATGTTGTGAAGAAGTCAAATTGGATATCTATAGTTTGTGCATTTATGTATAAAATGTGTTTTTGAAAGATTGTTTAAGGGGATGTTTGGTATAAGCTAGTTCTTACCCATTTTGGTTATTGATCGGGTCATGGACACTTGAGACAGGTTGAGTATGATAAGTTATAGGTTTGGGTTGGATATGGTGGGTAAATGAAGTGGTCTAAGTGGTTTTGGGTGTCAATGGGTCGAAATGAGTTTTATGCATAACCCGTCAAATTTTAAGGTACTATTTTGGGTGGTCAAACGGGTAATGTTTTTGTATGAAAATGATCTTATCGATATACTAAAGAATTCTGGAAAGTTTGGTCAAGTTTCGAGTCCGGGAGGTCGGGTTTCTGACGGGCCTGATGAAACTGCAGTTTTGTTCTTGATGGCCTTCTTGACGCCGTCACCCTTTAAACTCCAAAAAAAATTCGTCTGGCCTATCAAGGCTTGACGCTGTCAGGCTTGGGCTTGACGCTGTCAGAGCCGACTGTGCAGATTTTTGGCAGTTTTCGAAAAATCGTATCTTTTGATCCGTAAGTCAAAACGGGTCGTGTGACCTATCGTTTCGAAGCTAATCGAGTCTACTTTCATCTAAAAATAGCCTCAATGGCTGAATGTGTACCAAATTTTGTCAGTTTGTAAAAGAGTAACCGGATGTCAGTTTCTGGGTGTGTTTTTGCGAAAAATTTTCACGTTTTTGGTCGTTTTTGGTCACGGGGTGTTACAACTTGGTATCAGAGCTTCGGTCTAAGAGATTTAGGATTTCCCCTTAGGATTTCCTAGACTTAGGCCTTGTGTAGACGCGGTTAGTATCGGTGTTTGTTATTTGTGTATTGTTTGGGTGATTTCGGGAACACATATGTTAAGTATTTTTATGACTACGCCTGGCCACCGTAGTGATAAAAATATGACACATATGTGAGATCGAAATCATTTAGGCTATACATGGATGATAAACGCTAGGGTGTTTAGTGTAAGGATAAATATGTTATTCATGCATCAATTATGTACATGATTTTGCTTAATAGTGTGAATTGCTAAATTTCAGTTAGTAGAAAGATGGCGAATATCCGAAATAAGGAGGCGTTGAGAACGACCTCCTCTCGCCATAATGATGATGATGATTCAAATGATGAAGGAGATTCTAGTAGTGTCAGGTCAATATCATTACCGGAGAATTTAGTCCCTAAAAGTTTTACGAAAGCTGAGTTGAAAGAAATGGATGTCTTGGTGACTGATAGAGTGGGGAGGGCTATTGAGAAGGCCATGCCCTATTATGTTAAACAAACAACCGAGAATGTGCAAAAGATGTTTAAAGAGGAGATAGAAAAGCTTAAGAAGAGTGGGGAGTTATTGAATGATCCGAATGCTAGACCCGGGTAGGGAAAGAGAAGTCTACTTATCGTGATTTCACTGCTTGTGCTCCACCCACATTTACGGGGACTCTTGATCCGTTAAAGAGTTCTCGATGGATTACCGATATAGAAGGGGCTTTTCGTACGAGTCGTTGTGTAGAAGAGGATAAGGTGAACTTTGCTACTAATTACCTTCGTGAACGGGCTAAAGTATGGTGGGAAGGCAAGGCAAACGAGAAAGGTAGTGCTTGGAGAGAATCGTGCACGTGGGATCAATTTAAGGAAGTGTTTATGAAAGAGTATGCTCCTGCGGAGGAAATTGATAAAATAAGAGAAGCTTTCCATTCTCTTGTGCAAACTGATGAAACGGTGAATGAGTTGTGGGGAAAGTTTTGTGACATGGTACAATATTGCCCGGAATATCTTAACAATGAAAGGCTTAAAGTTGACAAATTTCAAAGAATGCTCAAGGATGAAATTCGTACGATAGTGTCACCGTTCAAGTGCGCCGACATGGAGGATCTTCTAAGTAGGGCACGTACTCGTGAAGCGGACTTGGATAGAATGAAAAGCAAAGAGAAGAAGGACTTAAAAAGGAAGCATGATCATCCATCAACATTTAGTAAGCGAGGCAGGTTCGATTCGATTTTACAAGAAAGGACAACACGGGAAAGCTACCTCCTAAGTGTAATAGGTGCGGTAAGAATCATGTGGGAGAATGTAAATCCGGGATGAAGGGATGTTATAAGTGTGGGGATACTGGTCATATTAGCAAGGATTGCACCAAGCCTTTGGTAATATGTTACAGGTGCAATGAAGAAGGACATAAGGTAAGTGAATGTCCTAAATCTAATCCTAAGCAAGCGAAGCCGTTCAAGCCGATTAAAGGAGAAAAGGTTGAGGTTCCAAGGCCTACAGCTTGTGTTTATCAGATGAGTACCGAAGAGGCGAAGTCGAGTTCAGATGTTGTCACAGGTATAATTCTTGTTAATTCCAAACCCGCTCGTGTTTTGTACGACTCTGGTGCAAGCGTGTCCTTTGTATCTTATAACTTCAGTAAAGAATTGTCAACCCCGTTAGATAAGCTTCCAATACCTATAGAAGTTGAAATCGCCGATAGTAAAGTTGTGGTAGTGTCAAATGTGTATCGTGATGTAGAAATAGAGATCGATGAGAATGTTTTTAGGATCGAATTAATCCCCATAATGCTTGGAGAGTTTGATATTATTGTTGGCATGGATTGGCTTAGCAAACACAATGCCGCCATTCTATGCAAACAAAAGATCGTTAGAGTTGTGAACCATAGTGGTCGAGAAATGATGATTTACGGTGATAAAAGGAAAGGCGAGTTAAAACTTTGTTCCGTGATGAAAGCTAGAAAATATCTATCACGTGGTTGTCTAGCCTTTATGGCACACGTGGTAGATACGAGTTTTGAAAAGAAAAATATCGACGATGTTCCGATTGTAAATGAATTCCGTGATGTATTCCCGGAAGATTTGCCGGGTATTCCTCCCGATAGACAAGTTGAGTTCCGTATTGATCTTGTTCCGGGTGCTACTCCTATTGCCAAAACTCCTTATCGTCTTGCTCCGTCCGAAATGAAGGAGTTAATGAGTCAACTCCAAGAGTTACTTGACAAGGGTTTTATTCGCCCAAGTAGCTCGCCCTGGGGAGCTCCGATTCTGTTCGTTAAAAAGAAAGACGGTAGTATGCGGATGTGCATTGATTACCGTGAATTGAACAAAGTCACGGTGAAAAATGTATACCCGTTGCCAAGAATAGATGATCTATTTGATCAGCTTCAAGGTGCGAAGTGGTTTTCAAAGATTGATCTCCGTTCGGGTTATCATCAACTGAAGAATCGAGAGGAGGATATTCCTAAGACAGCCTTTAGGACCCGATATGGACATTACGAGTTTACGGTTATGCCTTTTGGTCTCACGAACGCTCCTGCGGTTTTCATGGATCTCATGAACCGTGTATGTAGACCGATGTTGGATAAATTCGTTATAGTGTTCATCGATGATATCCTTATCTATTCTAAGAGTAAGGAAGAACATGAACTTCATCTTCGAGAAATCCTTGAAACGTTGAGAAAAGAAAGATTGTATGCTAAATTCTCGAAATGCGAATTTTGGTTGCAAGAAGTTCAGTTCCTTGGACATGTTATTAATCCCGATGGTATTAAAGTTGATCCATCTAAAGTCGAGGCCGTGATGAATTGGCAAGCGCCGAAGAACGTTGGTGAAATTCAAAGTTTTCTAGGACTCGCGGGTTATTACCGACGGTTTATTCAAGACTTCTCCAAAATTTCATCTTCGTTAACCGAACTCACCAAGAAGAATGTTCCTTTTGTGTGGGGCGAGAAACAAGAAGAAGCCTTCCGTACTTTACGAAAGAGGTTGTGTGAAGCACCGATCTTAGTGTTACCAGAGGGAACCGAAGACATGGTGGTCTATAGTGATGCATCTTATTCCGGTCTTGGATGTGTTCTTATGCAAAGGGGTAAAGTGATCGCTTACGCTTCAAGACAACTAAAGAAGCACGAAGAGAAATATCCGACTCATGATCTGGAATTTGCGGCTGTAGTCTTTGCCTTGAAGATTTGGAGGCATTATCTATACGGTGTGAAGTTCATAATTTACACCGACCATAGAAGTCTTCAGTATTTCCTTGATAAGAAAGATCCGAATATGAGACAACGTAGGTGGTTAGACTTGCTGAAAGATTATGATTGTGAAATTCGCTACCATCCGGGTAAGGCGAATGTTGTAGCGGATGCGCTAAGTCGTCAGGGCCGAAGTGATGTTACACGGATTCACTCCTTGAGAATGATTATTACATCTGACCTTTTCGAAAGAATTAAGTTAGCTCAGGAGGAAGCGTTAAAAGAAGAGAATCAAGAGAAAGAACAAATCACTTCTCACATTCCTCATCTCGATGAAGACAGTCGTGGGATTAAGACACGGTATGGAAGAGTTTACATTCCTTTTCGAAGCAACGTTAAAGAATTACTCATGGAAGAAGCCCATAAGTCGAAGTATTCTATTCATCCAGGAGCTACGAAAATGTACCTTGATTTGAAAAGAAACTATTGGTGGCCGGGTATGAAAAGAGATTGCGTGAAGTATGTGGAAAGATGTTTAACTTGTTTGAAAGTGAAAGCCGAACACCAAAAGCCTTACAGAAAAGTCCAACCTTTAGACATTCCAGTTTGGAAGTGGGAGAAGATTACTATGGATTTTATCACGAAATTGCCAAAGACGAAAAAGAAGAATGATACCATTTGGGTAGTAGTCGATTGTTTGACTAAGAGTGCGCATTTTATTCCAATTAGGGAGAATATGCCTGTTCATAAGTTAGCGAAGGTCTATGTTAATGAGATAGTCACGCGTCATGGGGTACCTATTTCCATAGTTTCTGATAGAGATGGGCGGTTCACTTCAAATTTTTGGCAAGATTTCCAAGAAGAGTTAGGTACGAAACTTCATATGAGCACGGCTTTTCATCCTCAAACCGATGGGCAGAGCGAGAGGACGATTCAAACTTTAGAAGATATGCTTGAGCTTGCATGATTGATTTCGGAGGAAATTGGGACGACCATTTACCCCTAGTTGAATTCGCCTACAATAATAGTTATCATGCTAGTATAGGTATGCCACCCTATGAGATGCTATATGGAAGAAAGTGTAGGACGCCCGTATGTTGGGAAGAAGTGGGAAGGAGAGAATTGGCTAGCACGGATATAGTGTTGGCAACGACGGAAAAGGTTGAGATGATTCGAGCAAGACTTAAGGCGGCACAAGATAGGTGGAAAAGTTATGCCGATAATCGAAGAAGGCCAATAGAATTCGAGGTAGGTGACATGGTTATGCTAAAAGTTTCTCCGTGGAAGGGCGTTTTTAGGTTTAAAAACAAAGGGAAATTAAGTCCACGGTTTATAGGGCCATTTAAAATCTTGAAACGTGTTGGTGAGGTAGCCTATGTGTTAGAATTGCCCGAAGAAATGAGAGGTATTCATAATACCTTCCATGTGTCGTACTTGAGGAAATGTTTAGCAGATGAGGCTAGTGTGGTCACTCTAGATGATATCGAAATTGATCCGGAATTGATTTCCCAAAAGGATGAGCCGGAAGCGATTTTAGGAAGAAAAGTGAGACAACTTCGAAACAAAGAAATTCCATTAGTGAAAGTGCAATGGAGACATCGTAAAGGTAAAAGCATTAGATGGGAGCTAGAGGAGAAGATGAGGAATGAGTATCCTCATTTATTTCAAGCGTAGATTTCGAGGACGAAATCTTATTTTAAGGAGGGGAGAATTGTTACACCCGTATCCCGATAAGGTACTAGTTATGTAAATAATATGTATTGTATATTATTAGTTTTGTGATATATGTTAGCTAAATAAATAAAGGAGAGTGGCAAGTTAGAAAGAATGAAACTAGAAGGGTTAAGATTGCCAATTGGGCAAAGTCCATTAATTAAATATACTAGTCTAGATTATTTTAGAAATGTCCAGGACTTTCTTTTGGCCATTGTGAAGATCGGCTCATAAGAGAAAAGAGGAGGGAAGCTTATTTGTTATCATTCAAGCTATATTGATCATTGTCAAGTAATTCCAATACTTTAGGAAGCTTTAATTTGCATTTCCCATCAAGTAAGTGTTCTTCCCCAAATTGTAAAATTAGGGTTCATGTTTGATCATAATGATCAAGTGTTGATAAATCATGATTAGCTAGTTAATTAGTCTCTAATTTGAGATGGTTGTGTTATAGGAAGCAAGTAATAAGTGGGGAAGCTAATGTTAGTGTGATTGAGCTTAAGAATCAAGGTAAGTACATTGGTTATAACATGTCTTGTTTAGCTTTATCATATTTTGGTATGATAATGTTTATTTTGTTAGCTTTATCATGTTTGTTTACATGATAATGGTGAAGTATAGGGTATAGGGTGCGTTAGCTAGTACGGATCCATTCTAGATGTAGCTTAGTTAGTCGTTAGGCTAACTATGGGATGAGGTTCAACCTTACGGGTTGATCGTGTTTAGGTCGACTATGTCGATGCGAGGTAAGTGCCCCTATATCGCTAGCTTAACTAGTGGTTAGACTAGTTATGGTTATATATATAATGTTAGCTTGTTATGCCATGTACTTACTAAGCGTTTTGCTTACGTGTTTAGTTGTGATGTTTTTCTTGATAGGTGTTGAAGGACAGAGCAAAGGTAAGGAAAAGGTGTAAGTGATTATGTAGTAGAAGACCGTTTTCTTTTGGACCAAGCGTGTTGAAGTTGGAAGCCCCCGACGTGTCTTTTCGTGTTTTGGGTATATTTCCTTTCATATGGTCATTTTGGTAGTCAACGATCATTTTCTATGTTAGTTCAAGAGTCAAGTTATGTACATGTCAAGAAGTCCATATGCTACATGGTTATAATGGTAGTAAAGAGGGTGATTGGCATTTAGCCAATCTCACCCATTTTGGGAAGTTATGGGTCATGTCAATGTACCAACACTCTTTTAATATGTTAGGAATGTTAAGTTGTGAAGAAGTCAAATTGGATATCTATAGTTTGTGCATTTATGTATAAAATGTGTTTTTGAAAGATTGTTTAAGGGGATGTTTGGTATAAGCTAGTTCTTACCCATTTTGGTTATTGATCGGGTCATGGACACTTGAGACAGGTTGAGTATGATAAGTTATAGGTTTGGGTTGGATATGGTGGGCAAATGAAGTGGTCTAAGTGGTTTTGGGTGTCAATGGGTCGAAATGAGTTTTATGCATAACCCGTCAAATTTTAAGGTACTATTTTGGGTGGTCAAATGGGTAATGTTTTTGTATGAAAATGATCTTATCGATATACTAAAGAATTCTGGAAAGTTTGGTCAAGTTTCGAGTCCGGGAGGTCGGGTTTCTGAGCGGGCCTGGTGAAACTGCAGTTTTGTTCTTGATGGCCTTCTTGACGCCATCACCCTTTAAACTCCAAAAAAAATTCGTCTGGCCTATCAAGGCTTGACGCTGTCAGGCTTGGGCTTGACGCTGTCAGAGCCGACTGTGCAGATTTTTGGCAGTTTTTGAAAAATCGTATCTTTTGATCCGTAAGTCGAAACGGGTCGTGTGACCTATCGTTTCGAAGCTAATCGAGTCTACTTTCATATAAAAATAGCCTCAATGGCTGAATGTGTACCAAATTTTGTCAGTTTGTAAAAGAGTAACTGGATGTCAGTTTCTGGGTGTGTTTTTGCGAAAAATTTTCACGTTTTTGGTCGTTTTTGGTCACGGGGTGTTCTTTCTTGTTGGACTGTTTTGAGTTACCCTAGCATTTTTATTCCAATTCACCATTGAATTCCCAAAATCTCTCTTCTTCCATGGGTTAGAATTACAATAAGCAGCAAAATGATCAAAGCTTCCACACACAAAGCATACTTTCTTAATCATAGCAAACTCATCATCCAATTGCTTAGATTTTGAGTGGTTCCAGTTCCCCTGACTACCCTCAGAAACTGGTGATCTGTTCTTAGTCCTATACATCTCAGCATATTTCACATTTTTCCTAACTGGTTTTATGTTTTCAGTCTTAACCACTTTAGGAGTATGTTTAACTTCTGCCTTAACATCACTAGATTTGTCCTCAACCTTGGCATCCTCATCATCAGATGTCCAATCCTCAATGGTTGGTGCATCTGAGTCTCTAGGAGAGGACATCATTTCCTCAGAAAGTGATTTATCACTAGCACTAACATAAGAATCCTCAGCCTTAACAAATTTAACAGGATTCTCACTAATCTTAACACCATATCCAGGAAAATCCATATCCTTAAACTCTTCTAAACCTGTATGAGCTAAATCAATTCCTGGTGGAACAAACATTCCTCTAAGAGGGGGTGCAACTGACTTATACCCTAAACCAGACTTAGCTTTGTTAAGTATTTGATTCTCTACTATTTTCTGAACTCCCTTTGAAGTATGTTCAAGAGTATCTACACTTAACTGGATGTTTTCTTTTTCCTTTTTAAGCTTCTCTAGTTCATATACAAGTCCACTCATTTTATCATCTTTTAGTTGCAAATCCCTCTTTAAAACACCTATCTCATCAGAGAAGTTTGACTCATTCTGTCTATAAAACACAATTTGTTCTTCTAAAACAGCTAGTCCTCTTTTATGATTTGCCAGACTAAAATTTACTTGATTAAATTCTACTCTAAGATCATCATACTGTTTCTTAAGACACTCATAATCTGAGAAAGCCATCAAACCCAAGTTAGCTGGTTCCTCTTCTTCCTCCATGAAGCTCCAATCAAATCCAGCTCCATCAATAGCTACCATAGCCTTGGAAGAAGGCTCTTCTACATTAACTGTTCTCCTTGTTCCTTGCTGATTCTTGAACCCTTGACTCTGGTTGCTTTGTTGTCTTGGACTTCTACATTCCCTGGCAAAGTGCCCCATTTTATGACAATTATAGCACTCCACCTTGGACTTGTCATACCCAGCTACATCTCTTCCATTGAAGGTGATCTTGTTCCCAGTTCTTTGATAATACTTCTTAGCCCTAATACTTATCAAAGCCAACTGCCACTTTAAATCCATAGCTTCCAAATCATCTTCATCAATCTGAAAAAGGTCTTCATTGAAGATTTGGGACCCACCAGATTGTTCTGACACAAATGCATATATGGTCTCATCAGTTAAGCCAGCAGTACTATTTTTTACACTAGCAGTGCTAACTGTTGGGTTAGCAGTACCAACTGCTTCTTCATCTTCATGATTCTAACTGCTGGAAAAAGATAAGAAAGCCATATTCCCTGAACTAGAACTGGTGCTACCACCCTTCTTCACCTTCTGCTCAACAATCTTAAGATTGTTGTAAAGCTCATTCAATGTCATTTTCTCCAATTCTGGTTTATTGCTCCAGACAACCACATATGTGTTCCACTCAGCAGGTAGACTATTTAGAAACTTCATATTGAGATCTTCTTGAGGGATCACAATTTTCAACACAGTAAGTTGACTGATGATCTTTTGAAGCCTATTAAAGATATGGTCCAAAGTTTCATTGCTTGTTGCAGTGAAGTTCTCATAACTTTGTTTAAGTATGGTTTTCTGTGCCTTCTTGGTAGCTTCATTGCCACCAAATCTTTCCACAACTGCTTCAAAAAGAGTTTTAGCAGTCTCGTAATGGCTAAAATTCAGCACTTGATCATTAGGAATTGCCATTAATAACAAATTCCTAGCCTTCTGATCATTCTTCTTTTTGATTCTCTCCTCGTTTATGACTGGCTCAGTGTTAAGCTTTGTGGTCTTGGAACCATCAGCACGTGTTTCTTCAACAGGAATTGGTTTGAAGGAATCACCATTGATAATGATATCCCATAATGCATAGTCTTGCACCATGAAATATTGCTCTATTCTGAGCCGCCATAAATCGTATTCATTCTGTTTCAGCATGGGGAGTTTAGCAAGGATTGAGGTTTGAGGTGTCTCCATGTCTATCTTCTTGGTTGCTAGTGAGTAAATACTTCAGAAACTTCTAAATCAAAGTATCAGTAACCTGGCTCTGATACCACTTGACCGGATCTAAACACACGAGTTGTGTTGGAGATACTTTGAGTATATACTTGACAGCACGCGGAATTTACTATCAAGTACTTAGAAGAATTCTTGTTTGGTGATTGTATAGATGTAACACTAAGAACAACACAATATTCACTCAAATGATTAGCTTCAATATAATATGAGAATTACAATACGATCGTGAAGCTATGATAATGATATACGTAAACCTTAACCTAGGATCTCCTTTTATAGGACAAGGAGTCCTTTACAAGTAAAATATCTACCGTATAATTCTAACTTGATAAGATATACATTACATCTTTTCCATATATATCTTCACACGATTTCATCTTAATCTTATAAGCAGTATGAACTTTCTTCATCAGCAGTACTAACTGTTAGTGTGTTCTTTAGAAGCTCTTCAGCCGTACTAACTTATATAGAACCGTACCAACTGTTTTACCAACTGTTAATTTAATTCCCAACAGTATTGTTCTTTAAATTTTGTATTGTGATTTGTATTTTTATTTAAATGAACGAAAATTTAGTTTGTTTGATTTCGTACGTGTACAATTTCCTTTTTGAATTTGTATTACTCCAAAGGCTACTTTTTTAAATACCGCTTTACCATCATTCATTTTTTCACACACCTTCTTTTTCTCCAAACTATCATTCATTTTTTCACATAACGGATACTATGGCTACTGAACCACATGATGTGAGACAATATATCCTTATGCGACTACGGGAAGAACTTGCTGCTGAGGTCGCATTGGTGAATTAATTGTTGAACGTGTTGACTCGCTATCTTGATCAAATGCGTTGCCGTGGTCTTGAAATAATGAGTGTGGGTTCACTACCTGATCATCCTCTTATCAACTATGGTTTGCACACTCTGAAAAGGACGACTGAAGCCGATATGAGAAACGCAAACAATTTGGTGTTGACTAGGAATGAATTACTGCGTAGCATTGCTGAGAAGGAAGAATTCATTAATAATTACATAGCAATGTAAAATCTCGAAGCATGTATATTTTCGTGTAATGTATTTTAATTACCGTATTATGTATTTAATTTCATATGTTTACGTTTTTAATTTATGTAATGTTTTATTAATTTAATGAATATTTTAGTTTTTAGTAGGAAAAAATAAGTGTTTAAAGGTAAAGTGATGTGAGATGGATGAGAGTGAAAAATGAGAGGGTGGTAAAGGAAAGAGAAAGACAATAAAGTGGAAGGTGAAGTTGTATTACAAGTGGAAATAGTATAAGGTGACATAAGCAAACCGTGAATTAAAGGAAAATAAAATGATTAATAATATAAGCAGTAACATAAATGGGGTATGTTATAAGGACCCCCTTTTTTACAAGTTGTACCCCCGGTTTTTTCAGTTTTTTTATTATGTTTATTTTTATAATAATTTTGTTTATATTATAAAACTATAAACCTGAAAGTACGAAAACAAAAAAATAAAGTTTAATCAGTCAAAAATATTAAACTGACAAAAAGTACATAACAGAAACTGATAAAAAAATGTGTTGTACTATAAACTAAGAGACAAAATGAATTTTTGTACTTTTACCCTCCTTTTCTGGTAGGCCGGGGATACCTATAACATATTTTTCTAAGTCATCTCCTCCCAAGCCGAGCTCTTCAAGAACAAGGACCATTATTCTAGTCGTTCGAACCATTTTCCAAGTCGAAAGCATTGATCTCGATTATTTTGCTATTGTTCTAGTGAGCTACGTACAAACAAATTCGAGTTCTAGTTCATTTTAAAGTGTTTATCACCACCATTTTGGTGTAGTAAGTCCAACGAACCTATTTCTATACTTACTTATGATTTTATTTGATTCATACACATATATATTTCCATTCGATTCATTTACAAGCTTTCCTTTATTTCTTAGAGTTCTCGTATTTAATTTTACATATGCATATGACCTCCTAATTCTATGGATGGCTAGATAACAAGTTCTATATTCATTCGTCTTATATTTCATCATATATATGCTTAACGAGACTCATTTTGAGCTCATATTACATATCGAACGTATATATGTCATTATTTCATTTTGGACCTTTTGATTTTGTCGAGTAGAAAATGTTCTATATAATCATTTCTATACGTACTGTTAGTCCCGTTTCTTGGGTATTAGGACCCCACCCTAAATGAAAATGGATTAAGGCCTTATGTGATTGGCTAATCAATAAATGTAAAGTTATAGTCAACCCGTTAGTCAAGTGATAGTCAAAGTATGTATTGTATAGCTATGGAAAGTATTATGTGGCAAGAATAAAAAGGAAATAAACTTCAAGGGTTAAAGTTGCAATAGACCAAAAGTATTAAGTTATGTAGTGTGGTTGAAATAGAAAGAATGAGACTTGATGAGCCATTCTTGCCAATTGGCTAAAGTTGTCACCTAACTATCCTTATCCAGGATATTATAGATAATTCCCTCCATTATTAGATAAGGTTGCTATGTTCGGTTCATAGTGAGGAGAAAAAGAGAGGGAATAGCCAAATGATGATCTAAGAAGAAGAAGGTGAAGATCAAGTGTTAATAGTCTTCCTTAGTAATGATCTTCACAAGTAAGTATCCATGTCCTTGATATTAATGAAGTTATAGATTATGGATTAAGTGGGTTTTCATCATATGATCAAGATATGATCATATGAAGATGTAGAATGAAAGATAAGTATGTTTATTGGGTTTTGATAACCCTTGTTTATGTATTTTATTGTTATGTTGTTTGGTTTTGGTTAATTGTAAAGATGATGATGATGATGGAAGATTTTGATGATGATGATGATGTTCTTGATATTGTTAGCTTGGATTAAGGTAAGTAAAATGATGGTAACATGTGTTATATGGATTTCTAACATATGTGTTATGTATGTTGTATGTCAAGTATATGGACTTGGAATATGCTCATGTGATGCCATAAAATGGCTTATGTGATGAGTTGATGTTATGGAATATGTTGATGTTATGTGCTAGATGAGACTTGAGTAGTAAGCCATGAAGTAAGTGTTTTATGTATATGATGCTTATGTGGATTGAAGTATAATTGTATGTTATTATCGTTTTACTTACTAAGCATTCGTGCTTACGGTTTAAGTGTTTAATGTTTTGTAGGTTGTATGTGACGAAAATGGTAAGCTTGAGCTAAGGATAAAGGTTTACTAATGTGGAGGATAGAAGGTTTGATATGTGCTAGGAGCTTAGGTAGAATACCGAGCTCAAGTATGAAGTTTGTACCCCCGTTGGTCATTTATTGATTTATAAGGTTAAGTCAAGTGTCAAAATGTATGATAATGAAGTCCTAATGATTTGGTGGCCTAATGATGTGTCAAAGTATGTTTTATGCGTTTTTAGTAAAAGTTAAAGGGATGTTTGGATTATGTGTAAAAGTACCCATTTTGGGTGGTAAACGGGTCAAGCGTCTTTGGAACATGTTTGTTATGATAAGTTAATGAAGTTAGCAAAGTTTGTTATAAAATGGAAGTGGTATAAGTGGGTTATGGTGAAAATGGGTCAAAAGGGGTTTTATGCATAACCCATCAGTCTTGGATCCACCTTTTGGTTCATAATTGTAGACCTTAGTTAAGGTCAGAGAATTTGCATATTGGCGGCTGTGCTGTTATTCCTAAAATTTGCATATTGCAGAATTTGCATATTCTCAGAATTTGCATATTGGCGGTTGGGCAGTGATTTTCAGAATTTGCATATTGGTTCAAAAAATCATATCTTTTAAATCGTAAGTAGTCACGGGTCGTGCCACCCGTCGTTTTGAAGGTAATTGAGTCTACTTTATTTAAAAATAGTTTCAGGGTCTGATTGTGTATGAATTTTTAGAAATGGTCGAAAGAGTGATAGCATATCCGTAAAGTTAAGCGTTTCCGCGTGTAAAGTTTTAAAGTTTTTGGTCAAAGTGGGCATGGGGTGTTACAAATTGGTATCAGAGCTTTGGTTTAAGTGAATTTGGTTTTCTTTAGGATTGCCTAGACTTAAACCACTCGTAGAAGCGTTAGACGTAAGTGTTAGTCGCGCGGAAATTAATTGCTAAGTGTTAGATGGATTATGTTTTATGCTAGTTGAGCCTATTGATGATAGGTGATGTATTTTGTTATAGTATTAATGTATATGAGATATAAGTCCATGAGGACTTGAGATGTTTAAGTGATTAGTTGGCCGAGCACCTCGGTTTGTGCCGATGATTGTATTGCGATTATGTGATGTATGATAGAGTAATAGTTATGGAATACGAGTAGCAATGCTAAGCGGTATTAGGGATGGGTTAGTAAGTAAATTAAAGTGTTATGATGCCTTAGTTATAAGGTAGACTAATGCTTGCGGCTAAGTAGAAAGTTGATGCTTAGACATAGATTACTCGTGTAAATGCGATGTGATATATGAGCCATAGACTTCATGTTTTGATTATGTTTATTAATGTTTTAACACTTGTCAGATAAGTGTTAAGTGTTATGATATGATTGCTTATGTGATGTTAAGTCTATGGTAGTTTATTATATGTTCAAGTTTTATGTGGTGTGCTTGAGAGCATGACTGCGTAGAAGTGTATGAGTTAAGATAGATGCATTTGAATGCATGTTATGTGTTGACCTAGTTGTGGTCGGTAAAGCTAAAAAGAACACATTGATATGCGAAATAATTTAAGAAGCGTGTTAATTGCTTGAAAAAGCATTGATGCATTGGAAGCATAATATAAAGTAAGTAGTGAATAACAAAGTATGTTTGTAGTTTGATGTTTTGAGAGGCATGATTGATATAATAACGATTAGATGCTTGAAGGCACGATTTCAGATAAGAGTAACTAAAATGAGAAAGTAAAGGTTTATGGATAAGATGTGATGAGGTCATGTATCATATAAAACATGATAACTAAAAGGTGTTAATAATAAATGAGTAGAAGTGATGAATGAGATATAGATTGCGCTAGAAGTCATAAGTGACTTGAAGTGTGCTAGAAAGAATTGTAAAACATGAATATAATCATGCTAATATATATATTGAAATGTGTATGATGAGATTTGTGATAGTGTTAAAGAATAAACCTATGTAAGGTTTATATGCATAAAAGTTGAATATACTAAATGAAGTGATAGTATAAGTTGAGAATATGGCCAACAAGGGTTGACGGGTAATAGTAAAAGTGTGTTGTAAGAACACGTAGAGATGTATAAGTTGTGATGGATAAGCATTACATACAAATTGTCTAAATAAAGATGGCACATAGTGAGTGTATGAGTCAACTTGGGGTTGACGAATGAATGATAAGTTGCATTGTGAAAATGCAAAGATAATAAATCGACAAGTGTTATATAGAAATTTGTCTAGATGATATTAAGCGGGATAGAGAATGTCGAAATTGCGTAAGGTAATGAGGATTGAGAAAATGATAGTGTGTGCCTAATTATAAAAGTACATGAAAGATAAAATGAGTAAAGATGATAAGGTAAATATAGCTTGGATCCAATGCTCTAGTATGGTATCCTTCGGGATAGCCATGTGTTATAGTATGGTATCCTTCGGGATGGCCATGTGATATAGTATGGTATCCTTCGGGATGGCCATATGTTATAGTATGGTATCCTTCGGGATGGCCATGTGTTATAGTATGGTATCCTTCGGGATAGCCATGTGATATAGTATGGTATCCTTCGGGATGGCCATGTGTTATAGTATGGTATCCTTCGGGATGGCCATGTGTTATAGTATGGTATCCTTCGGGATAGCCATGTGTTATAGTATGGTATCCTTCGGGATAGCCTAGCTTGCCTTTATGGCATGGATGGAAAGTTAATGAGATTGGATCCAAGGCTAGAAAAGATGAAAAGTAAAGTAAGTACGAATGTTATGTCGGAAGCGTATAAGTAGGATGGTTTATGGTTTCTTGATTTAAATGGATTTGGACGCCTTTTCATTTAAATGAAGAATTATAAATCGCCGAACCATAAGTTTATAATTCCTTACTTACATAGATTGGGACGCCTTTTTATGTAAATAAAGAGTTATAAGTGAGTGGACTTATGTGTAGCCGATATGACGTGAGTACGGATATTGATATGAGAAAGTGAAAATTAAAACACGTTAGACGTCATAAGAAAAGATAGATATGAATAAAACTTTTAGCGGCATTAAGTTCATGTGTGAAACCTTAAGATAGACGTCTAAAATGAATTGTGCATTAAGTTGATAAGTTAATTGGTGAGCATTCCCGAAATTTAATAAGAAAGATTGCTTAAGTGATGTGCGTGAAAGAATTTTGAAAGGTGCCGTTTGTATGGTACATCGTATATTTTGAAATAAGTTGCCGGTTTTTGATATTGATATGTTTTGGTATATTGTGGAATGCGAATTTGGCCGGTATATGATGTTATGTCATGTTAGTGCATGGGCATATGACGCGGATATAGTGTCGAAGTTTGACTTATATAAAGTCAAAATAGCAAATTTTCCATTTGACTAGTCGTCAATCGTGGGAAAATTTAGAAAAGTTTGCGATGAGAAGTATGTTTTAAGTGAATTATGAGTTATGATTTTGTATAGTAAGTTTAGAATTTGCAAGATCACTTAGATCATTGCAAAGTCATGGCTTAGAAAGCATGAGAATAAGGACATGTATATGTCGTGAATTGGTTTTGGATAGTAATAGACGAGAGATTTCAGGGATGAAATCTAAATAAGGGGGTATAATTGTTAGACCCGTTTCCCGGGTATTGGACCCCACCCTAGATGAAAATGGATTAAGGCCTTATGTGATTGGCTAATCAATAAATGTAAAGTTATAGTCAACCCGTTAGTCAAGTGATGGTCAAAGTATGTATTGTATAGCTATGGAAAGTAATATGTGGCAAGAATAGAAAGGAAATAAACTTCAAGGGTTAAAGTTGCAATAGACCAAAAGTATTAAGTTATGTAGTGTGGTTGAAATAGAAAGAATGAGACTTGAGGGGCCATTCTTACCAATTGGCCAAAGTTGTCACCTAACTATCCTTATCCAGGATATTCTAGATAATTCCCTCCATTATTAGATAAGGTTGCTATGTCCGGTTTTTAGTGAGGAGAAAAAGAGAGGGAATAGCTAAATGATGATCTAAGAAGAAGAAGGTGAAGATCAAGTGTTAATAGTCTTCCTTAGTAATGATCTTCACAAGTAAGTATCCATGTCCTTGATATTAATGAAGTTATAGATTATGGATTAAATGGGTTTTCATCATATGATCAAGATATGATCATATAATGATGTAGAATCAAAGATAAGTATGTTTATTGGGTTTTGATAACCCTTGTTTATGTATTTTATTGTTATGTTGTTAGGTTTTGGTTAATTGTAAAGATGATGATGATGATGGAAGATTTTGATGATGATGATGTTCTTGATATTGTTAGCTTGGATTAAGGTAAGTAAAATGATGGTAACATGTGTTATATGGATTTCTAACATATGTGTTATGTATGTTGTATGTCAAGTATATGGACTTGGAATATGCTTATGTGATGCCATAAAATGGCTTATGTGATGAGTTGATGTTATGGAATATGTTGATGTTATGTACTAGATGAGACTTGAGTAGTAAGCCATGAAGTAAGTGTTTTATGTATATGATGCTTATGTGGATTGGAGTATAATTGTATGTTATTATCGTTTAACTTACTAAGCATTCGTGCTTACGGTTTAAGTGTTTAATGTTTTGTAGGTTGTATGTGACGAAAATGGTAAGCTTGAGCTAAGGATAAAGGTTTACTAATGTGGAGGATAGAAGGTTTGATATGTGCTAGGAGCTTAGGTATAATATCGAGCTCAAGTATGAAGTTTGTACCCCCGTTGGACTTTTATTGATTTATAAGGTTAAGTCAAGTGTCAAAATGTATGATAATGAAATCCTAATGATTTGGTGGCCTAATGATGTGTCAAAGTATGTTTTATGCGTTTTTAGTAAAAGTTAAAGGGATGTTTGGATTATGTGTAAAAGTACCCATTTTGGGTGGTAAACGGGTCAAGCGTCTTTGGAACATGTTTGTTATGATAAGTTAATGAAGTTGGCCAAGTTTGTTGTAAAATGGAAGTGGTATAAGTGGGTTATGGTGAAAATGGGTCAAAAGGGGTATTATGCATAACCCGTCTGTCTTGGATCCACCTTTTGGTTCATAATTGTAGACCTTAGTGAAGGTCAGAGAAGTTGCATATTGGCGGCTGGGCTGTTATTCCTAAAATTTGCATATTGCAGAATTTGCATATTCCCAGAATTTGCATATTGGCGGTTAGGCAGTGATTTTCTGAATTTGCATATTGGTTCGAAAAATCATATCTTTTAAACCGTATGTAGTCACGGGTCGTGCCACCCGTCGTTTTGAAGGTAATTTAGTCTACTTTAATTTAAAAATAGTTTCAAGGTCTATTTGTGTATGGATTTTTATAAATGGTCGAAAGAGTGATAGCATGTCCGTAAAGTTAAGCGTTTTCGCGTGTAAAGTTTTAAAGTTTTAAAGTTTTAAAGTTTTAAGCGTTTTCCCCGGCAGCGACGCCAAAAATTTGATTTATGGTCAAAGAAAATCACAAGCCAAAACCTCTCACGAAGAAAAGTCAACCCGCAACGATTTAACACAACAATCAATTGTAATAAACCGGATAAGTGAATACCCGGGTCGTAGTCCCAACGAGGTGTGAAATTGAGGATATCGTCTGAGGTTTGGAATTAAAATGCTTGAAATAACGAGGGTCACTTGGGTTACTAATATCTAATAAAACTAAAATCAAATAACGCAAACCGGAAACTAATAACGAGCATAAACGTCAAATACTATAAAAACTAACCCTTCGGATACCAAAATAATTTTTCTACTTCCTAAATGATAAAAGAAAATTTTAGAAAAAAGAATTATAATTTTTTGACTTTTAAATAATTAAATACGGATTAAAAACTATTTTAAAGAAAATAAATGATTAAAAATACTAAATTAAAAGAGAAAAATCTGAAATTTTTTGTAAAAATACTTTATATAAAACTGAAGCTAGGAAAAATGTAAAGGATGCCCCAGCTTATTTCAATAAGCTGGGAAAAAGCAATAAAGGGCGAATAAGCTTAAAATGAAAAGAGGGTTATAAAATAAATATTGCATGATCTAACTGAAGAAATCCCGAGGGTGCAATGGTAGAGTGGTGTGTGTGTGAACAAGAGGTCTGGGGTTCGACCCCAGTTATGCACATTTTTTTTTTGCAAACATTTTTTTTGACATTTTTTTTGAAACTCATTAAGCTACTTGAAATAAGCTATTTTTAAAACTGAAGATGTTTCTGAAAAACAAAAATAAGCTGAGAATAAGGCATAACAAGGGCTGATCAGTAGGACAACTATGGAAATAAGCAAAAGCAAACTAGAACAAGGGCTGCTAATGTGGGAATAAGCTAAATAGAGATTGAAATAAGCTAAAGCTAACTGAGAACAACTTAATCAAGCTAAAGTAATCAGAAAAGAAAAAAAAAGTAATGCAATTAATACACTAAGGATCCAAATAAGCTAAATGGTCTGATGCAGGCCAATGGTGGCTTAACTAAGCATATTTGAAGCTCAAAAATAAGGGCCTGATAAGCTCAAAATCCCTCAAAACCAACTGTACTTTAAGTTCATACTCCAAACTTATTAAAAACACAAAACTAGATCTAATGGAACTTAATAAGGGCTTAAAAATATGCTAAAAAAAAAAAGCTTTTGAGAGATGGGTCTGCTGAGGTGATCTTGGAGCAGGGCAAAGAGGCCTTTTTCAAGCCCTCAATAAGCTATTAAATAAAAATCTTAAAAATCTAATAAAATTGGTGATGGAAAGATAAGCCACCCAAGAGCTTTTGTGCAAAAATTTAGCTACAAACAACTTGAAATGATGGAATTAAAAATCAACAATTGAGGCTGTAAAATGGAAAATTTCAAAAACTCAGTCTGCTATATAAGTTTGACTGATGTGGGAAATAATTGAACAAGGCTAAAAGGAAATTAAACACTACTAACTATGGCTAATTTAATCCTATGAACACCAAAGATAAGAGCTTAAAATGCTTGAGCTTATAAAAAGCTCATGTGAACAGTCCAAGCCAAATGCTTCAAGCTAACAATTTATATCTATCAAATCCTTCAATATAACTTGAGAACTCCTAAAAACATCTAAACTAGGTGACAATAAACTGGATTAAACTTAACAAAAGCTCATGTGAACAGTGAAGGCCAAATTTAACCTATTTCAACCCATGATCCAAACACTAATTATGGCAGACTGATTTGGCTTGTAAGCTAAGGGAAATCATATAAGCTAAAAACTAATAAGGCAGATGAGTATGAAGCTATAATGAGATTAGATAAGCAATTAAAAACTGATAATGAAGCATGGAGAATAAGCAATAAGCAATAAGCACAGTTGACTAACGTTGACCAAAATATAAAAACAAGAAAACTTAAATTTTCATTAATTAAAATTAAATTACATTACTGGAAATTAACTAAAAGATAAATAACAATAAAAATAAAAAAGGAAAAATACCTAAATTGAGCTAAAATAAAACCTCCCTATCTACTGTTACCACTATCTCTATTTATACTAAAAAAAATAACTAGGGTTTCTCTTGCTTGTGCTTCTTGTGTGAGAGTGTCCCAGTTGCTTTCTCATCTCAAATCTCTGACCCTTGGATGATAACTTGGTGCCCACAACTTCTTATCTCATCCGTAGATGGGATTCCTTGTCCTTGGATTGATGAGGTGGCAGGGAGGGAGGGGACACACATCCATGTGGGTGGTTTTGGAAGGTAGTGAGGTTGAGAGGGACTGGTTTTGTGGTTAAGGGTGATTAGGCGGGAAATCAGATGATAAAGGAGATGAATAGTGTTTAGGGTGAGGGTTTGACCGACTTTGGTGTAATGTTAGCTTTAAGGGTGTGGGTTGGGTTTTTTGGCTTTTTATTGGGCTAATGGTTAAAATGGGTTTGGTTTTGGGTTAAATAATGGGATCCGGTTAGTATGGTTTTAGGATAGATGGGTTTAATTTAATCACAAGGACCAATGTTGTAATTGTTGAAATTATGGGGACCAATCTGTCATTTCTTCAAAGTTAAACCAAGGGCTAATATTGCCAAGTAAGAATAATCCAAGGGCCGTTTTGGAATTTTTCGAGCTTGAATTTAATCCGAATTAATAATCTCTTTTCCGGCTTCGGTTTTCGGCTCTTTTCCATATTATGCCCGGTTTTGTCCAAATTTGCCTCGTTTTCAATCCTTTTGTACCTGAAACACATAAATGACAAACAAAGGATATTTGTAACAATATATGGTCCATTTGGGTGTTTTTGATCATTTTTGTGGGGTTTTTCGGGTATAAAATGATGAGTAAAAGGCCACTCATCAGCGGGCATGGGGTGTTACACGTACAATCTATCGAATAAATTACACCAACTAATTCTCTATAAGCTCATCTCATAAGCAGTAAAAATAAGCTCACTTGATAAGCTCTTAAAAGACCTTTTCAAACCTAAAAGTATATCGCTATCGAAAATAGTTTTAAAACTAAAGGTTTTACCTAGTGGGCTTTAGAGCCCAATAAGCTTAAAATATGCATATCCGAATAAGCAATCCAATAAGCACTTTGATTATATTAATAAGACCATGTATAAGCCCAAAACGTTTTAAAACCCAATGGAACGTTAATTCTTATGGGCCTGTTTTAATTTCGTTAAGGCCCAATAAGCTCAAAATAAGCACTTTTCTAATAATAAGCAGTTTTCTAAACTTAAATAAGCTGTTTGAGACTTGAGGAACTCTCGAAAAATTTAATCTATAAGTTTTGTGAATTTTGGACTTAAAATGCAATTAATTATGCTTATCGGGTATAAATTGTAACTTTCACAAAAACTATTGTCAAACTGCCATTTTTATAACTTACGGGTAGAAATTGAATATAAAGTAAAGAAAAGCCATAAAATGTCATATTGGAACCATTTGGACCAAAAATGTAAATATTAACTAACCAAGGACTAACGATGCAAAAGTTGCACCGTTACGGTTAAAAGGGTAAATTTCGTATAATTTCAAGAACCATTCAGTAACTTTTATTTTATATATATTGCCATTATATGTTTTATACATTTTCATTCAAAAAGGGGCATTTATACATTTCGTACGATATATTTAAATTACGATACGTTTATTTATATTTATATAACGGAAAATTCTAACGAATAACATAACGTATCTTTCACCAACATTCGAGGAAATGATATTATGGATTCAATTAACACAAAAACAAGATAATATTATATATAATATTATTTTTGAACTTTAAGCATTTAAGCATATCATCCATTCTCATCACGAACCAACACGTTATTCGATACTTTTCCACAATCATTATTCGTATTAAACCAAGCCAAAACTATCGTAATCTCATACTTCCCTATTATTCAAGTCGTGTGTTGGAGCCGTTCCCATAATACATTTGATTTCACATTATCTTTGCCACTACATTCAAGGTGAGCTCATAGTCCTACTTTTATCTTTTATATACTTTCAACTCGTAGGGAGATACATGCTAAAAAATAGAACACAAGTATTTTCTGTATGCTATAACTGATTGATATTGCCTAAGTTACCACTATTGCCAAAAGCCCCTCACATCATGAACCATTAATCACTTGCGAGTGAACGTGAATATAGTGAATAGATCTATTGGAGTCTGACTGCCTATTTGAACTAGTGCCGGATGGATAGCCTTAGTTGCTAGCCGGATTAGTCAAATGCACTTTATTTGAAGGAAATAGGAAGATGGCAATCTCCTACACGAGGGCCATAATTCACACCATTAATTTGGTGTGTTCATGCCGTTTGTGCGGTACATGTTAACGTTTGCATGTCATGAGACTTATGACAATATATCGAACTGCAATATTACTATTTCAAATATGATTGTATTTCTATGCGATTATAGACTTGTGTTCAAACTGATTACAATTACAAACACTATGAATTCACATAACAATTTTGTTGACTTTTAGCATGTTTATATCAGGTAATTAACGGAGCATTCAAGGCACGGAGTGGGCAAATAAACTGATGTTTTTTGGTGTTAAATAATTTCTATCATTCATTTCAAACTATCATATCTTTTGTGAGATATCAAACACTGAAATTTCCTTTTTGTATTTGAATTACTAAATGAATGATAATAACTTTCAAAACGCCTCTTTCGAGTCGTTTTCTATGATTATGACTATGATTCTTCCAGTAATACCCCGATTAGTCTTCCGCTGTTAACTTAAAATTTAGGGGGTGTTACAGATTGGCATCAGAGACATGGTTATAGAGAACCAAGTGTATTTTAAACATTGGACTATAACTATGCTTTCAAAATGGACCACTTTTCACCATACCACTTTACGCCCTCCGTGCCTGCAAATTTCACAACACCGTGTTTAGAGTGTTGCTTAACAAGATTATTTCATATCAACTTTTATATACTTGATTTCATATTGATGACTTACATTTACTACTTTCGGGGTTATTACAGTACCATATCTTCATTGTCTTACATTAGCACTTTACCATCTGACGTAGAGTCTGAGGATACTTTATCGTCTATCACCTCACCCGTAGTTCCTAGCACTTCGACTGCTACAGTGTCGAACATCACATCAGACGAAACGTATCCCTTCAAAGAGGGTGAAGTCGTCTGTAACACCCCAACCCGGCAAGGGTCAAAATGTCACATTATGGTGTCAACAGAACAAACGCAAGCGGAAGACTTTTATATTTATTAAGGTTATACAAAGTTCAAAATGAAACCAAGGACATAATAAATCTAAATAATAATAACTATCAAATTGGAATACAAGTCTGAATCAAATCTAAATGGAAAATAATTCCAAGGTCTAATCCAAATGCAAAGGGAATCTATCATCGGAGTAGTCCACTAAGAGCTCCTACGCACTCTTCACTCAAACCCAGCTTCCAACCTAAAACCTGCCGCAGGAAAAGAAATGCGGCTGAGCTTAAAAAAGCCCAGTGAACAGATATATATAACAAACGAATAATCAAACATATATATGTAAGGAAAAAGGAAACACAAGCTCCTGCTGAAACGAATATCATCTGTCAAAAGAATGAGAGATCAAGATCATCTGAACAAATATCATAAGTTGAATGAAATGAAGAAATACAAATCAAACGGATCAAATGCATAAATATAATGAGTCAGAATAGCACTAAGAGTCAAATAAGAAAACGGCAACGAACGCGTCCAAACGAGCCACTCGAACGGACCAAATATACCTAATAAATAGCCATGAGCCCGTCTAAACGAGCCACTCAAATAGACCTGATGAACTCAAATAAGTACATTTTATTACTATCATTTATCCTATTAATTTGACTTGTTTTACTATATTATGTATGAGGATTGATACTTAATCGTTTACTTTTGTAATTCTCAGGTAAAAACAAGCATTTGGTGAAACTTAGCAATTTTGGACTGATTATGGAGCATAACATGCATAAAGTTAAGAGTCTACTGAAATGAAGAAGATCAAGACTAATCTGCTCCAGATGCGCCGCATCTCACTCATGACATGCGCCGCATCTCTATCAAGATATCACCAGATACGATCCAAGATACAAGAGGACATGCGCCGCATCTAATCATGGAGTTACGCCGCATCTTCTGGCGGTGTACGAATATTCCTGAATATTATAATCTTGGACCCCACGCGAAGTTAAGTCAATGCGCCGCATCTACTTACTAGATGCGCCGCATCTTCCCTCAGACAGAAACTATAAATACCCCAAGGCCAGATGAATTTCGGACGCATTATATTAGAACCTAAGACCGAAGACCAGAAACCAAGGACGAATTCAGTCAAGGCAGCAGCACAAGACACACCCAAATCAAAGATACAAGAGCTGTAAGAAGGTGCTGCATGTGTTTAATTCATTAAGTAGTTTTGTTTTATTGTGTTAGCAAACTTTAATTCATCAGGATTGGTGGCTTGTGTAATGTGACAACGAAAGATTGCACTCCCTTTAATACTTGCTTTCCCATCAATTAAAGTTTATATGTTGATGTCTTTGGTTACTACTTATTAGTGCATTGATAACCTCTGTGTTTATTAGTGGCTTGCGGGCATTTGACTGCGGAAAATAATGTGGCTCCCACGGTTATTACTAAATTGATCACTTAGGAATAACTTTTAGACATAAGTAATCATTAAGGGTTTACTCGCCGATAAGAATAGGACCAACGAGAAAGGGTTAACTACATACACTTCATATAAAGCTATCAATAAAACAAGTGACAATCTACTTAATCATAAGGACAGCCCTCTTATTGTCTCGAGTATTTATCTGTGTACGTGTGTGCTACTTGCTGATTCGTGCCTATTGGTTTATTTTATTATTTAATTGCAAACAAATCGTGCCAGTCTCTCAGGCTGAAACCCCCTTGCGTTAGGATATTAAAATACTGATTAGAATAACTAGATAATAGTTCCACTCTTAGTGATCGACACTCTACTTACCATTATCTTCATACTGACCGGGTACACTGCTCGTTAGGTGTGTGTGTTATTGATAAGTCGGCTAAATATAAATTTAAAACTTGATTAGGCATTAAAACTGCCAAAACTTTACTCCAACGCACGCCCCATCAAGTTTTTGGCGCCGTTGCCGGGGAATGAATTGTTATTATCTGTTAATTTGATTAGTATTTTAATTAGGTTTTTCTTTTTATTAGATTAATTGCATCATTGTACTATTTTGCATATTTGTTGTATTGTGTGTTAATTGTTTTCTTTTATTTTTGTGTGTTTATTTTTGTTTGTGTGTTTAATTTTTTTTGTTTTTATTTTTCGTATTTTCTGTTCTGCTATCGTTGTACTGAGCTAAATCGAACGATACGGCGCATCTGATCTCTCAGATACGGCGTATTGCGTTTAATTTTTTTTAATACAACGCGTTTAATTAATTCGATACGACGCATCTTTTCCCCAAGATACGGCGTATCTGTTTTTAATAAGAAATTTTTTTCTAAGCGATAAAGTAATACGACGCATCTGCTTTAGCAGATACGGCGTATCTGTTTTTAAGAATTTTTTTTTCTAAACGTTAACGCCATACGACGCACCTGCTTTAGCAGATACGGCATATCTATTATTTTAATTAAAAACAGTTTGCGAATTATTAAACAGATACGGCGTATCGATCTCTGTCGATACGGCGCATCTTCTGAATCAAAAATCTTGTATTTTTAAACGTAACGAAAATACGGCGCATTAACTTTCGTTAATACGACGTATTTAATTTTAAATAAATATCGATTTTTGATTAATTAATTCGATACGGCGCATTCATAAATTCTAAGCGGCGTATCTATTTTCTGAATAAAGTCTGATTTAATTTTAACATATTAAGATACGGCGTATCCAACTTTTTGGATACGGCGCATCGTCTGCAGATATCAGTAACTTTAATTTTTCGTATTCCGTTTTCGTTATTAATTATCTGATATATTACTTTCTCGAGCATACCCTACTGATGCTTTTGTGATTGATTTCAGGAAGTGCATGACCAGGAGTTCGACTAAGAACTTGATTCAACCTTTCGAAGATCCTGAACGAGCCCTACATTCGCTTAAAAGGCTTTTCAACACAAGAAGCTTTGATCTTTCAAGTTCACTCGAGCTTGATTACTTTTCTGAAGAAAAAGAGGAAGTTGAAACAGAAACAATGGGCGAAAACACTACTATGGAGGAATACATGAACAGTACCCGTGCTGATTACACTTCAGGAGTTGCTAGACCTAAGTTTGATGATAAGTCAAAATTTGAGTTGAAGGGTCAGTTTCTCAAAGAGCTAAGAGAGAATGCTTTCAGTGGGATGGAACATGAGGATGCTAATGAGCATGTTGAAAAGGTCCTGGAGATTGCAGATTTGTTTACTTCAGAAGGAGTCACTGACGATCAGATCATGCTAAGAATCTTTCCAATCTCGCTAAAAGGAGTTGCTAACAAGTGGCTAAGGAATGAACCTGCTAGTTCAATCACTACATGGGGAGATTTGAAGAGCAAATTCCTGAAGAGATATTGTCCACCTGCTAAGACTGCTAAAAAGATGGAGGCTATCAATAGTTTCAAGCAAGAGCCTGATGAAACTCTTTATCAAGCTTGGGAACGATTTAAAGATTTATTAATAAAATGTCCTCAACACTATCTAACCCCTATGCAGGAGATAATATTGTTTTATCAAGGATTGGACGTGCCTACAAGACAGATTTTGGATGCTAAGGGAGCTGTACCTCAAATGAGTGCAACTAATGCTAGGAAAGCAATCCAAGAAGCTGCCGATCATTCTCAAAAATGGCACGATGGGACCTCTACTAGATCTAAGAGCAGCACTAATTTTGACGGGATTGCTGCTATTCAAGCTCAATTGGATAAAATTAGTAGAGAAATGAAGAAGCGTGATGAAAGAGCGTATGCTGCCCAAGTTGGATGTGAAAAGTGCGAAGGACCTCACTACACTAAAGATTGCCCGAACAAGAATGAAAGTGAGACGTTTGAAGAAGCATATTACACCCAATTTGGACAACCATTCCGACCTTCGGGGAGATTTAGGGAAGCTACACCGGGATTCTATCAAAAGAACAACTTCAATCCCGCTTATCAAGAAAGGAGGCAGACTTTAGATGATACTTTAAAGCAAATTATGGCCGATGCTGCTAAAAGACATGAAGAGAATACTGCTATGATCAAAGAAATTCGAGCTTCAACGGACACTACTACAAGAAATCAAGGAGCTTTGATCAAAGCATTGGAACAACAAATTGGTCAAATGAGCAAGGTTCTTCAAGAAAGGGGATATGGAAGTTTACCGAGCTCAACTGAAACCAACCCAAGAGATCATGTCAAGGCCATAAGCACCACTGAAGAAGTCACTCCTAATATACCTAGAAGATCGATGAATGGTAATGATGGTGCAAGACCCGAATTTTTCTTTAATTCTTCAATCAGCTTAAGGAGACTACTAAAAGAGAAGACAAAGATTGAAGAGGAGATCAAGGCAACAATGAAAGAAGAGAGCCCTGCAACCGACTCAAATGCCTTGCCTCATAAAGAAAAAGACCCAGGAAGTTTTACTTTACCTTGTTCTATTAATGATATATCTTT
The DNA here is from genome assembly GCA_021014915.2 of Artemisia tridentata subsp. tridentata. Lineage (NCBI taxonomy): Eukaryota > Viridiplantae > Streptophyta > Magnoliopsida > Asterales > Asteraceae > Artemisia > Artemisia tridentata. Next base: position 199,344,387 of record CP139504.1, read on the forward strand.
CAATAATGTGTTAGCTGACTTAGGAGCTAGTGTTAGTGTTATGCCTCTTAAGACGTTCACTACCCTAGGACTAGGAAAATTAGCACCAACTAAGTTACTTATTGAATTGGCTGATAAAATGGTAAAACGACCTGAAGGGATTGCTAATAATGTGCTAGTTAGGATTGAGAAGTTTATTTTTCCCGTAGACTTTGTTATACTAGACATGCCCGAGGATATTAAGATTCCTTTAATCCTCGGAAGACCTTTCTTGTCTACTGCCCATGCTAAGATTGATGTGTTTAAGAGAAAAATCTCATTAAGGGTAGGGAATAATAAACTAGTCTATAAGTGCCAAGATCCGGTTAAAAGCATAATTAGAGGTGTTTATGTGCTAGGATTAAGAGAGCGTATGGACCTCGATCTTGAAGCTAGACTTATGGGAGAAACATTGATTCAAAACAACTCAACTAATCCTAATCATGAGAACTTTGAGGAATTCATTGACCTTAATGTACCTACCGAACTTAGACGCAATGTTGTTAATGATTCTGATGATGAGTGGTATGATTGTGTAGTAATTAACAAACGTAGGAGAATAGTTGAGAAAACGAATTTGAACAATGATGTGTTTATTGAACTACCACCCCACCTTGCTTATTTGTGCCTATATGATAATAAGAATTTCCCGTCTATCATTTTGTCATCTCTGCCCGAAAGGGACAGGACTTTGTTTATGCAGATATTAAAGAGGAACGGCGTGGAAATTAAGGACGAGCAAGGAGTGTTCAATATTACTGAATTGGCGATGAAGGAGCGCGATGTTTCCGACTCCTTCAATGATCGATACTAAAGAGCTGAACGTGAGTCTAACTTGAAGACTCTGGAATAAAGACAAGTGCTTACCGGGAGACAACCCGGATTTATTTTTTATTACTCTGTTTCTGTGTCGAGTCAGTCAGGCCGCATGAAGATACGGCGCATCTCAATTCTGAGATGCGACGCATCTCCTGCAATGGTCATATCTTATTTTATTTTTCTGCATTTTTTATTTCCGACTTTAAAACTTTTTATCAGTTTATTTTAATGCGGCGCATCCCTGGTTAAGGATGCGGCGCATCTTTATTCTGATCCGTATTAATTCCAGGCTCGATACGGCGTATCTTCTTCCATAAGATACGGCGCATCGACTGACCTGATGATTTTCAGTTTTAATTTTTAAGTTTTATTTTTATCTAACTACTAATGTATTATGCAAGCTTGAACCTTTCTTATCTTAGGTGTGTTTTGAAGTGTTGGTGGTATTATAGTTTCCTGGATTTCCTGTGGATACATCAAGTATGAAGCTTTAACGTTCTCATCCGCAAGAAAGATGATTTTTGCTCTTATACTAATGGAGGATCATACCGAGCAAATCTCAAGGGAGTTTTTCTGTTCTAATTCTTTTATTTTCCAGTTTTTAACCTTTTATACAAACAACGAGGACGTTGTTTAACTTAAGTGGGGGATTGGAGAATTAGAACACTTAACAATTACTTGTCCTAAACTTTTTCAAAAATTATGCTTAAAATGTGCTTAATATATCAAACTTAAAAAATTTTTAGCATGTTTTTGTTTAAGATCTAAGTTGCATAGCTGCACACAAGACGTTATTTTCAAAAATTGTGATTTTTCAAAATTCACAAATCTATGAGTGTGCCGGTGACTTGTAAACTTTAGAACTTGGCTTGTATACTATTTGAGACCACCATAATAAGTATTATATTTATATAATTGGAATGACTTGTCTAAATTGGTAAAATTCTAGGATTACACCCAAATAGCCTATTATATGTTATGTGTTATTAGCTAACTACACTGGTTAGTTAACCCCCGTATAAACCCTTTTGTTACTCTCATTTTTAGAGTAAGATACCCCTAGAAAAACACTCAGAGCCATTCCTTTCATTTCTTACACCTATGTTTAAAATATTTCGTTACACCCTTACACCTTAGCCTACCCTGTAGATTAAAGTCCGTGGTTGGTTAATTGCTATAGGCAAAGTGTGTTTCCTTACATTACCTGTGTTCGTGTGCGTAATTCATTATCTTTGGTTAGGTCGGGAAATTGCACAATGCAATTGGAGTGAAAGTAAATATTGTATATCTTTGAGTTTATTTTTCGTGTGTTTACTACTTTCACTATTACCGTTATTTCTGAAGTGTGAAAAGTATGGAAAAATTATCCAGAATTATCATTATAGTGATGTGGAGAAATTTTACAAATCTATCTTTATGTTTAAAAAAAAAAAAAAAAAAAAAAAAATCGAAAAAATGAGAAAAGAAAAAGAAAAAGGAAAAAAGTTGGATGTTTGTTTTAAACCAACGATGTAAAGTTATGTAAGTGGTCGATATCACCACTAGTTGTTGTATTATATTTATGGATTGAATGGGAATTGGCAGTTATGGGAACGCCAATTGAGGTTTATTCTTTGATTAAGATCTTGTTGAGTATAATTCGTGTCTACCTAAAGCGTGTGTTTCAAGTGTTAAAGCGTGAGTTATTCAATGATATGAGTCTTATTCATGGGATGGTTGGGATAGTGATTAACCACACTTAGGATTTTAATTTATTTGTTTTGTTTATTTTTCATTTTACACCAATTTATATCCCAAATGTTATCCATACCCTATTCTTTATCCAACCAAACCTTTGATTTATTGAGATTAGGGATTTGAGCAATCTTAAGTATCGTAGTCGTGGATTCGGCTATGTATTTATGATTTTGTCGCCCTTTTTGATATATTATTATTGGTGAAGTTTGGACCTATCTTTAGCCTATTCGAGTTAAGGATTTGAGCAATTGCAAGTATCGTGTTCGTGGATTCGATCATGTATTTGTGATTTTGTCGCCTTTTCTGGAATTTGAGATCGATAGTAAAAAAAGAATAATTAACCCTTAAGCCTAAAAACCCTTTTTACCGCTTTAGACTTGTTATTCCTTGGCTTTAGTGGAGGAGATGTGTATACTTGCCAAGCTTATGATAGAATATTCGTCGCGACTGGACAGTTAAACGATTAGATTTGCTTTTATCAAATTATTTTATTATACTTCTAATTCGTTAAGTGTTTAGTTGTGTGATTATGAAATAAACGAATACATGCTTAAATATAAAAATAAATCCTAACATCTTTTAGGATACATTTTCATAAGAGAAATTCTAAGGTTTACTTGGGGACAAGTAAAGTTCAAGTGGGGGGATATTTGATGAACTCAAATAAGTACATTTTATTACTATCATTTATCCTATTAATTTGACTTGTTTTACTATATTATGTATGAGGATTTATACTTAATCGTTTACTTTTGTAATTCTAGGTAAAAACAAGCATTTGGTGAAACTTAGCAATTTTGGACTGATTATGGAGCATAACATGCATAAAGTTAAGAGTCTACTGAAATGAAGAAGATCAAGACTAATCTGCTCCAGATGCGCCGCATCTCACTCATGACATGCGCCGCATCTCTATCAAGATATCACCAGATACGATCCAAGATACAAGAGGACATGCGCCGCATCTAATCATGGAGTTACGCCGCATCTTCTGGCGGTGTACGAATATTCCTGAATATTATAATCTTGGACCCCACGCGAAGTTAAGTCAATGCGCCGCATCTACTTACTAGATGCGCCGCATCTTCCCTCAGACAGAAACTATAAATACCCCAAGGCCAGACGAATTTCGGACGCATTATATTAGAACCTAAGACCGAAGGACCAGAAACCAAGGACGAATTCAGTCAAGGCAGCAGCACAAGACACACCCAAATCAAAGATACAAGAGCTGTAAGAAGGTGCTGCATGTGTTTAATTCATTAAGTAGTTTTGTTTTATTGTGTTAGCAAACTTTAATTCATCAGGATTGGTGGCTTGTGTAATGTGACAACGAAAGATTGCACTCCCTTTAATACTTGCTTTCCCATCAATTAAAGTTTATATGTTGATGTCTTTGGTTACTACTTATTAGTGCATTGATAACCTCTGTGTTTATTAGTGGCTTGCGGGCATTTGACTGCGGAAAATAATGTGGCTCCCACGGTTATTACTAAATTGATCACTTAGGAATAACTTTTAGACATAAGTAATCATTAAGGGTTTACTCGCCGATAAGAATAGGACCAACGAGAAAGGGTTAACTACATACACTTCATATAAAGCTATCAATAAAACAAGTGACAATCTACTTAATCATAAGGACAGCCCTCTTATTGTCTCGAGTATTTATCTTTGTACGTGTGTGCTACTTGCTGATTCGTGCCTATTGGTTTATTTTATTATTTAATTGCAAACAAATCGTGCCAGTCTCTCAGGCTGAAACCCCCTTGCGTTAGGATATTAAAATACTGATTAGAATAACTAGATAATACGTTCCACTCTTAGTGATCGACACTCTACTTACCATTATCTTCATACTGACCGGGTACACTGCTCGTTAGGTGTGTGTGTTATTGATAAGTCGGCTAAATATAAATTTAAAACTTGATTAGGCATTAAAACTGCCAAAACTTTACTCTAACGCACGCCCCATCAAGACCAAATAATCACATAATCTGTCAATTCATATTGTACAAGGAGGGGAGATCTCTCAAGTACCAGAAGTGAGAGGGGTGCATGGCACGCACAAACCAATCACTAAAATCACGTCATAATCATTCCAAATATATACCTAGGATGCATCCATACGCCCCCTGCAAAACAGAATACATATGCAAGTACGAGACTATACATACATATAACAGAATGGCCAGCTGTGCCATAATCATATAATCATAACAGAAGGGAACGCCGTGGATCAATCACCCCTCCGCAGAAAGTGTCCTGCCATTGGTGCCTCAATGACATGGCCATGGTACCTCCATGGCTAGTTAGCTCGGGCAACAGAACATAACAGACAAGAAATCATAATCAAGAAAGGCATATCAACTGAACAGAATCTCAATCAAGGAGATAATAAACAGATCATCATAACAGAATGGATATCAACTGAATCATATCAAGGGGATCATAGAAATGGCTTATATCAAATGAAATCATGGCAAAGTAACAAATCAAAGTCAAGGATCGAGAAGTCATGAGATCAGAACCCTTACTGAGGAAGGGTAGAATATATGTACCTTATGCAAATAGACAAACGGATAAAAGGTGGATCACACAGAAATGGAAGGTCACTCCTTCTTCACCGAACCTATACAATTTTATGATCACGAATTACTAATAAGTTTGTTTTACAAGTTTACCACTTATAGTTATTAAGGTTTCCCATTTATTGTTTCTTTCTATTTTTGGAAACATTCGACTTTTAGTAAATTTCTATTTTTAGTAACTTTCTATTTTTAGTAGGTTTCCAAAATTAGCATATTTTCATATTTGGTAAGTTTCCATAATTAGTAAGTTTCCATAATTAGTAAGTTTCCATAATTAGCAGGTTTACCGAATTAGCAACTTTCCTTATTAAGTAAATTTTAACACGACTTCCCAATTTAGTTGAATTAGGTTTTGGGTTCGGGATTATCAATTTGTTTTAACATACTCACACACAAGTCAATCACGACATTAACAAGACACACCCGATATAGGAACATGCATTAGGGCACCAAACACCAAAGAAATACCTTTAACATCTATGCAATACATGCATACATATTAACTGATTTTATCACAAAATTAAGCCCACTAAATGAATTTCTAAAAAATATATCAGATTCCCAAACTAAAAATCAACAAAATTCTCACAGGAGCCCATAAGTCTTAGGAGTCTACTTGAATTTTTACAGATTTTATTATTGAGTGTACACCCCCTTTTAAAATCGTTTATGCTAACATGTTCAGATTCGGATCTGCAGATACACTTCAAAAGTATGCACTTAAAAACCTAACCATATAACTTCAGAAAATTCTACAAAAATTCCAAGAGGTAGTACACATAATAAATATGATTCTGTTAAATTTGTGACCTCTAATTTGCTACGGTGTGAAAATGAAAAATCATAAATCATGACTGAAATACAATTCTGCTAACACAGTTTAACATATCATCACATTAAATTCAAAAATACGACCAAATCAAACTCAAATCCTTCCAAACCAATTGGAATACTTTACTAAGACCCTAAACTGAGTTTTAGAGCAAAAATCCAGAATTAAACATTTACAAAACTCGTTGTATGATGCATCCAAATTCGACTATCAAAACTGTCCTGATCAAACAACCACATAACCCTAATTTCTTTATCCCTTTTTAATCCAATTGTTATCCATATGTTTATAGGTTTAATTACATGTATATATATATATGTCGAATTGGGCACAAAAACAAAAGATTGGATGGTACCTTGAAGGCAATTAACGAGATAAAAAGGGAACCAAAACAAAACCCACGAACACAATTCAAGAACTACACGATCAAACAACCTCGAACCTTCTTCTTCCTTGATCTTGAGAGCCAAACAAATGGAGTTAGGGTTTTTTTTTTTTTTTTGATATTCGGTGTAGAGAAAAGAAAAAGACCGAATATTTATATATATATATATATATATATATATATATATATATATATATATATATATATATATATATATATATATATATATATATATATATATATTATTTTTTTGTATAAGATGGGTTGGACCAAATTCTAGTTGGGCTTGGGGTGTATGAGCTAGAATGGGCTAGGAAAGTTTTAAAATTTGTAACAAACATTATTATTATATATTACTTAGGTTAGTTATATTAATAACATGTAGTTTAGGTGTTTAATTTTAAATGTGCAAATTTAATTATAAGGTAATGATTTAAATGACATATAGTTACATTCTCATACTTAGGTTAAAATGTATAATGGTCTTGCATAATTTTTTTGTATGCTCTTAAAATTAAATTTTTTTTTTTGAGGGGCAAAATGAGAATTTCAAATGAATAGAAATTTAGGGTTTTACATCGTCCCTACACCACCTATGACACCTGTTTCACCAGGTAACCCAAACTCACCCATATCAGAGGACCCGTACGTACAAGCCAGACGGGCATATATTTCACCACCTCACCCGGAGAATCGTCCAGTTTCTCCTACTTACACATCACTACCAGATGATCAAAATATGCAGACACAGTAGTGGCTGCCTGCAGCTGATTCAGAGACTCCATTACCTACACCACCATCCCCACCTGCACCGGTATTCCGGCACAGACGAGTCAGGATCCTATAACCCTATGAGCCCGAACCGTTTATGACACCATTCCGGAGCCATCCAAATGGTCCTATCCAGATGCACACTCCTCGCAAGAGGGTGCGATTACCAGTAGTTCCGATTATACCACCATCACCACCTCTATCCCCTACATCACCATTAGATATGATCAGGATGACACCACCATTATCTCCTGAGCATACTTTACCACCACTACTATCATCACCCCCTCCACCGTCGGTCAGACCCGACTACTTGTTTAACCTACTTACCCAATCATACCCGTTTGCACCTCACCAACGGGAGCCGACTCCTGAGGAGGATTTACCCTCTAAGAGCCGGGCTCGCATAGCAGGTCCCAGTGATTCATCTTCGTCATCATTACTGTTCCTACCAGGTTTTACCCCTCCAGCCCGAGTCTTCGAGACTGGAGAGAGCTCCAGGGCAGCAGTTACCCGCACACCTACTCCCTCCACCATCATGACGCGACTAGAGCGTCATGAGGAGCAGATTGATACACTTCTGAGCATCGTTGACAGAGCATCACTCGACCGCCCCGAGACGGTCGACGACACTATACATGACCTCGTATTCGAGAGGATGGACCTACAGGATGGTCTGATGAGGATTCAGACGGAGATGTTTGAGACGCGATCTCATATGATAGTCTTACAGTGGGAGAGACAGAGGCAGATTGAAGAAGTTCTACAAGAGCGCCGTAGGGCCGCTACATTAGAGAGCCTCATCGAGGACATGCAGATCCAGCAGCAGACCGATATACAGATACTTCTGGATTAGATTACAGAGCTCACGGGGCACATGGATGAGACTTCTAGTAGTTAGACATATTGTACATCAGTTATAGTTTTGAGGCATCTTAGCCTGCCGCATGTGGCGTTAATAAAGGACCTTTTATCATTTTGTTATGTAACATAACTGATCAAGTTATTAATATATGTTGTTGGTTATGGATTTACTATATATTGGTGTTGATTTATGTTACCGTGGTTGTTTATGTGAATTGTGATTGTATTCAGACATGTCGTGACGTTACTTATGATTGTTATGGTTCTTTGAATGTTATAACTGGACTATAATCACATATTTTAATAAAGAAAATTTCAGAAGAAACTTGATGAATGTAGAGAAAGTTGCTGAACTTCAGCTTTTGTAGATGATGAATCAGTTTGTTCCTTGGCAATCCTATACCAAGAGTTGATCATTTATTTACAATAGTACCCAAACATGTCGTGATTTTATGATTCTCAGTTGGTTGTGATTTCACATTGTGACAGTATTGTTAGGACTTGTATGCAATTACCTTGTTACTCGAATTATTCTAACATGGTCATTATGTGGATTCTAAATCTGTGTTTTCTTGTGGTATTAATAGACTTATGGCTCGCACGAGAAAGGAAACTACGAAACCTGCACCAGCAATGACTCCAGCAGCTATCCAGAAACTGGTAGCCGATAGTGTTGTTGCAGCTCTTGAAACTCAAGTGGCACCATGGCTCGCTCAAGTAGTAACAATAAGGCAACAGTTGAAAGCGAGGCATCTACATCTCGCAAGTGTACCTATAAACATTTCATGAGTTGCAAGCCAACTTACTTCAAAGGTTCAGAAGGAGTAACCAAACTTGCTTAGTGGTTTGAGCATACAGAGACTGTATTCATGAGAAGCAAATGTCCAGACAACTACAAAGTCACCTATGCTACAGGGACTCTTCTGAAAGATGCACTATCATAGTGGAATGCTACCACTCAGACCATGGGTATTGAGGAAGCGTATCAGATTAACTGAGCCGAATTGAAACTTAAAATGCTAAAGAAATATTGCCCGCGTACAGAAATTAGGAAATTGGAAGAGGAATTCCACCAGTTGGTTGTGAGGGGGAACGATATAAGAACCTACAATAGAAGGTTCCAAGAACTGGCTGCACTGTGCCCAACCATCGTGCCGGATCTTGAAAGGACATTGGAGAAGTATATCGAGGGACCGCCTCGAAGCATCGAGGGAAATGTCACCTCTTTAAAACCACCAACTCTGGAAGAAGCCATCACGATTGCACAACGATTACTAGAACGGGAAATCAAACGGAACTCCAAAAACAATGATTATAAACGAAAGTTGGATGATCGTGGAACCACTACTCATAACAACAATAGGAACAACAACAACAACAACAAAAACAACAACAACAACAACAACAACAACAACCGTAACCGTAATTACCAGCAAAACCGCAACAACTACCACCACCAACAAAATCGTAGGCAGGAAACTGCCAGAGCTTATGTGGCTGGACCCACTGAAGGAAGAGGTTATACCGGAACACTACTCTAGTGTAACCGATGTAGAATGAATCACACTGGGCCTTGTCTTTCCATTTGCGGAAAATGCCGAAAAATAGGCCATAAAACTAGTGACTGTAGGGCCACGAGTGCAAATTTACAGCCGGTAGCAATAGTGTGCCACGGGTGTGGTGAGAAAGGGCACTACAGGAACCAATGCCCAAAACAGAATGCTAATCAGAACAACGCTGCTCGTGGGAGAGCGTATGTACTCGGTGACGGAAATGCACCACAGGAACCCGGCGTAGTCAAAGGTACATTCTTACTAAACCAACAAAGTGCTAAAATATTATTTGATTCAGGAGCTGATAAGAGCTTTGTGTCTACTTCATTTGCTTCACTGCTTAACATTACCCCAGTAGAACTAGACACTACGTACAAAATTGAAATAGCTAACGGGAACCTTATGGGCACCAATACGATAATCCAAGGTTGCACCCTAACATTACTAGACAAACCTTTTCCCATCGATCTCATGCCTATTCAACTTGGTAGCTTTGACGTCGTTATTGGCATGGATTGGTTATCCAAGCACCATGCTAGAATCATCTGTGATGAGAAAGTCGTCCAAATTCCACTCAATGGTGAAACTCTTATCGTTCGTGGCGATCAAAGCAGAACTCGACTGAACATTATCTCGTATATCAAGACGGTGAAGTATATGAACAAGGGATGTCACGTGTTTTTGGTTCAGGTGACGGAGAATGAATCAAAAGAGAAACAACTTGAAGAATTGCCAGTTGTCAAGGATTTTTCTGAGGTATTTTCGGAAGATTTTCCGGGTATTCCACCCGTTCATCAAGTAGAATTTCAGATTGATTTAGTGCCTGGGTGGCACCAGTTGCAAAAGCAACTTATCGGTTGGCACCTTCTGAAATGAAAGAATTATCTGAACAGTTGAAAGAGCTATCAGATAAAGGATTCATCCGACCGAGTTCATCACCTTGGGAGCTCCGGTCTTATTTGTCAAAAAGAAAGACGGAACGTTCCGAATGTGTATTGATTATAGGGAGTTGAACAAACTCACCGTGAAGAATCGATATCCATTGCTCAGGATTGATGATTGTTTGATCAGTTGCAAGGATCTAGTGTCTACTCGAAAATTGACCTGAGATCGGGATATCATCAGCTGAGAGTCCGAGAAGAAGACATTCCCAAAACAGCCTTCAGAACGCGGTACGGACATTACGAATTTCAAGTAATGCCATTTGGTCTTACCAATGCACCTGCTGTATTCATGGACTTGATGAACCGAGTATGCAAACCATACTTGGACAAATTCGTGATCGTGTTCATTGACGATATCCTAATCTACTCCTGCAGCAAGGAAGAACATGCTGAACATTTGAGAACCATTTTAGAGTTACTCAAAGAGGAAAAGTTGTACGCTAAGTTCTCCAAATGTGATTTTTGGATTCCAACGGTACAATTTCTTGGTTATGTTATCAACAGTCAAGGTATCCACGTAGAGCCTGCCAAGATTGGCGGTTAAATATTGGGCATCTCCTACAAACCCAACACAGATTCGCCAATTTTTAGGTCTCGTTGGTTACTACAGAAGATTCATAGAAGATTTCTCAAAGATCGCAAAGCCTTTGACAGAACTGACCCAGAAGAACAAGAAGTACAACTGGGAAGAAAAACAAGAGTCAGCTTTCCAACTCTTGAAACAAAAACTCTGTGAAGCACCAATCTTAGCACTACCCGAAGGAAGTGAAGACTTCGTAGTGTATTGTGATGCATCACATCACGGTTTAGGCGCAGTACTGATGCAAAGGAGCAAAGTAATAGCCTATGCTTCTCGAAAACTCAAGAAGAACGAAGAGAACTACACAACACATGATCTGGAATTAGAGGCAGTAGCCTTTGCTCTTAAGATATGGAGACATTATCTGTACGGTACCAAGTGCACGGTTTTCACCGATCACCAAAGTATACAGCACATCCTGGATCAAAAAGAGCTGAACATGAGACACCGCCGATGGTTAGAATTGCTCAACGACTACGATTGTGAAATTCGCTATTACCCCGGGAAAGCGAACGTTGTGGCTGATGCCTTGAGCAGAAAAGAATGAATTAAACCTCTCAGAGTCCGATCTCTGGTAATGACCATTTGTTCACCACTTCCATCACAGATCCTCATAGCTCAATTAGAAGCTCTCAGGGAAGAGAATAGACCCAGTGAAAGAATTCACGGTATGCCAGAGAATGAAAATGGTTTCGTGAAAAGATCAGACGGAATGCTTTGTTTCAAAGAAAGAAGTTGGGTTCCTCTCTACGGAGGTATACGTGATCTCATCATGCATGAATCCCACAAATCCAAGTAGTCCATTCACCCGGGTTCTGACAAGATGTATCAGGATCTCAAGAAGATCTATTGGTGGCCAAACATGAAGGCCGACATCGCCGAGTATGTTGGGAAATGCTTAACCTGTTCAAGAGTCAAGGCAGAATGTCAAAAGCCGTCAGGATTACTTGCACAACCTGAACTTCCAGTGTGGAAATGGGAAAGAATTACTATGGACTTCATCACCAAATTACCAAAGACGTCAACTGAATTGGACACCATCTGGGTCATCATTGATCGTCTCACCAAGTCCGCTCATTTCCTACCTATCAAGGAGACTGACGAGATGAGCACTCTCGCACAGTTGTACCTAAAGGAAATAGTTTCCCGACATGGAGTTGCAATCTCCATTATCTCAGATAGAGATAGCCGATTTACTTCTAGATTTTGGTAGACTCTACAGAAAGCTCTTGGTACACGCTTAGATATGAGCACCGCTTATCACCCTCAGACTGATGGGCAGAGTGAAAGAACAATCCAAACCTTAGAAGACATGCTTCGAGCATTTGTAATCGACTTTGGAAAAGGCTGGGATAAACACTTTCCATTGGCTGAATTTTCCTACAACAACAGCTACCATGCCAGCATCAAAACAGCACCATTCGAAGCACTTTATGGTTGGAAGTGTAGATCGCCTGTTTGTTGGGCTGAAGTGGGTGACGTACAACTCACAGGACCTGAACTGATTCATGAGACGACGGAAAAGATATTTAAGATTAGGCAGCGACTACAAGCTGTACGTGAAAGACAAAAGAGCTACGTCAATGTGAGGCGAAAACCTATAGAATTCCAGGTTGGAGACAGAATTATGTTAAAAGTTTCTCCATGGAAAAGAATGGTACGCTTTGGAAAGCGTGGAAAGTTAAATCCAAGGTACATTGGATCGTTCAAAATCCTGGAAAGGATTGGTCCAGTGGCTTATAAACTTGAGCTCCCAGAGGAACTCAGCAGAGTACACAGCACATTTCATGTATCGAACTTGAACAAATATCTGTCAGATGAAACTCTCGTCATCCCAATGAAAGAAGTCCGACTTGATGACAAACTCATATTTACCGAGGAACCGGTGGAAATAATAGACAGAGAGGTGAAACAACTAAATCAAAATCGTATCCCAATAGTCAAAGTTCGATAGAACTCTAAACGAGGACCAGAGTATACATGGGAACATGAGGACCAAATATGCGACAAATACCCACACCTATTTCCATAGACAACCCTAACAACTACCTTGGACTTAAATTCCGGGACGGAATTCTGTTTGACGAGTAGGTACTGCAGCAACCTGTAAAATTCCCTAGTATTTGTAAATGTTAATAAAGTATTAAATTATCATTTCAGTTCATTTAACCATTTTTACAAGAAAAATTTTAAAATTTTGTTTATTACGTTACAATGATTCAAACACGTTGATACGTGATTCACAATACCTTGGAACGAGCTCACACACAGACCACGAAAAATCCAATTACGAATAATAAACCAAACGGATCCTTATTACTATTTCTCGGCCCAACAGACTATTCTAAGCCTGTTACTATTCAAGCCCAATTCAAATTCATATTTTTCTTTTATTTCACTCGAACTAATACTCGATTACTTAGCCTCAACATTTTGTGATTTTGACACACAATCTATACTACATTTTGCATAGATCGATTCTTCACATTCCAAGGATTCAGGTATGACAAACCTCATTTTCTAGTTCGAACATTTGATCTTAAAACGAGGCTCAAAGCTAATCCAACCCGACACAAGTACAAACTCAATCCAAGAGCAACCAAATTCGACACAACTTATTTTTCCTATGTCTTATGCATTGTTCCTAGCCTAAATAATTTCCATAAACTTTATTACATCTTTTCTAATTCATTTGGTCACGAACATAAGTCGTTTGGACCCTTTACATATCGAATACACATATATACATGCCACTTGACCTTTGGCCGAAACTACACACAAACACCACCCTTAATATCATAATACTTGAGTACTAGCTAGGAGGATTCTCCCAAATCCTTATCTAATCTCTGCTACTATCTAATCAATAGCCAACTTGGGTGTATATTATACTATATACTAAGTATACATGCATATACATATATATGGATAAACACATACATACTCATTCACACTCAAAACTTGTAACACATATTTTTCTAAGTCATCTCCTCCCAAGCTGAGCTCTTCAAGAACAAGGACCATTATTCTAGTCGTTCGAACCATTTTCCAAGTCGAAAGCATTGATCTCGATACTTTTGCTATTGTTCTAGCGAGCTACGTACAAACCATTCGAGTTCTAGTTCATTTTAACGTGTTTCTTACCACCATTTTGGTGTAGTAAATCCAACAAACCTATGTCTATACTTACTTATGATTTCCTTTGATTCATGCACATATATATTTCTATTCGATTCATTTACAAGCTTTCCTTTATTTTTTCGAGTTCTCGTATTTAATTTTACATATGCATATGACCTCCTAATTCTATGGATGGCTAGATAACAAGTTCTATATTCATTCGTCTTATATTTCATCATATTAATGCTTAACAAGACTTATTTTGAGCTCATGTTACATATCGAACGTATATATGTCATTATTTCATTTTGGACCTTTTGATTTTGTCGAGTAGAAAACGTTCTATATGATCATTTCTATACGTACAACCTATCGAATAAATTGCACCAACTAATTCTCTATAAGCTCATCTAATAAGCAGTAAAAATAAGCTCACTTGATAAGCTCTTAAAAGACCTTTTCTAACCTAAAAGTATATTGCTATCGAAAACATTTTTAAAACTAAAGGTTTTACTGAGTGGGCTTTAAAGCCCAATAAGCTTAAAATAAGCATATCCTAATAAGCAGTCCAATAAACACTTTGCTTATATTAATAATACCATGCTATAAGCCCAATACCAAGCCCAAAACGTTTTAAAACCCAATGGATCGTTAATTTTTAATGGGCCTGTTTTAATTTCGTTAAGGCCCAATAAGCTCAAAATAAGCACTTTTCAAATAATAAGCAGTTTTCTAAACTTAAATAAGCTATTTGAGATTTGCGTAACTCTCGGAAAATTTAATCTATAAGTTTTGTGAATTTTGGACTTAAAATGCAATTAATTATGCTTATCGGGTATAAATTGTAACTTTGACAAAAACTATTGTCAAACTGCCATTTTTATAACGTATGGGTAGAAATCGAATATATAGTAAACAAAAGGAATAAAATGTCATATTGGAACCATTTGGACCAAAAATGTAAATATTAACTAACCAAGGACTAACGGCGCAAAAGTTTCACCGTTAGGGTTAAAAGGTTAAATTTCATATAATTTCAAGGACCATTCAGTAACTTTATTTTATGTATATTGCCATTATATGTTTTACACATTTTCATTCAAAAAAGGGCATTTATACATTTCGTACAATATATTTAAATTACAATACGTTTATATATATTTATATAACGGAAAATTCTAACGAATAACATAACGTATCTTTCACCAACATTTGAGGAAACAATATTATGGATTCAATTAACACAAAAAACAAGATAATATTATATTTAATATTATTTTTAAACTTTAAGCTCTTTAAGCATATCATTCATTCTCATCACGAACCAATACGTTATCCGATACTTTTCCACAATCATTATTCATATTAAACCAAGCCAAAACTATCGTAATCTCAGACTTCCCTATTATTCAGGTCGTGTATTGGAGCCGTTCCCATAATACATTTGATTTCACATTATCTTTGCCACTACATTCAAGGTGAGCTCATAGTCCCACTTTTATCTTTTATATACTTTCAATTCGTGGGGATATACATGCTACAAAATAGAACACAAGTATTTTCTGTATGCTATACTTGATTGATATTGCCTAAGTTACCACTATTTCTAAAAGCCACTCACATCATAAACCTTTAATCACTTGCGAGTGAACGCGAATATAGTGAATAGATCTATTGGAGGCTGACTGCCTATTTGAACTAGTGCCGGATGCATAGCCTTAGTTGCTAGCCGGATTAGTCAAATGCACTATATTTGAAGGAAATAAGAAGATGGCAATCTCCTACACAAGGGCCATAACTTACACCATTAATTTGGTGTGTTCATGCCGTTTATGCGGTACATGTTAACGTTTGCATGTCATGAGACTTAGGATAATATATCGAACTGCAATATTACTATTTCAAATATGATTGTATTTCTATGCGATTATAGACTTGTGTTCAAACTGATTACAATTACAAACACTATGAATTCACTCAACAATTTTGTTGACTTTTAGCATGTTTATCTCAGATAATTAACAGAGCATTCAAGGCACGGAGTGGGCAAATAAACTGATGGTTTTTGGTGTTAAACAATTTCTATCATTCATTTCAAACTATCATATCTTTTGTGAGATATCAAACACTGAAATTTCTTTTTTGTATTTGAATTATTAAATGAATGATAATAACTTTCAAAACGTCTCTTTCGAGTCGTTTTCTATGATTATGACTATGATCCTTCCAATAATACCCCGATTAGTCTTCCGCTGTTAACTTAAAATTTAAGGGGTGTTACACCGGCTTTAGTCGAGCAATGTGAAAAAGTTTTCTTGCACACAAACGTGAATTCTAAAGATTTCAAATGTTTTAGAACTTAAATAAAGGAACACATAGAATATATGTCATTCGACATTCTCGGTAACTCATTAAGCAATCAAATCTATTAACAACAACTTATTACAATGACGTGCATCACACGCGTTAGCATGCCTAGTAATTATACAATAATTAAGTAGGAAAAGAAAGCAGTAACACTTAATGCATGCAAGTAGACTTACTAAGGCATCCATAATGGTAGTTTTAAGAATATGTTTAAAACAAACGAAAATGTTTATATTTTGTATTAATCATAATGAGTTTATATTTTATGCCCATGTGGAATGAAGAGTTACAAAATCTTGAAACTCATGCAATTTAATAAACTTGAAAAGTTTTATAAATAGTGCAATAAGGTGTATAAAATTAAGGGAAAATGGCACCGTAATGTATCATACTTGCCATTTGTACCTTCTATATGTATCTAACAAAAAAATTGCATCTATGTGCGTTAAAGTTTCTTTTTTAACATTTTTTGTGTACTTGTGAAATTTGGTGACCTTTTTACCCTTTAGGCTGAATTACATGAATGGTCCATGGATTGGAAAATATTGCATCAACCGTCCCAAAAATTTTAAAGTTCCATTAATCGTCCTTATTTTTGTAAAAAATAACACTTATAGTCCTTTTTATAATCTGCCGTCTATTTTATCGCTCGTTTGATACGTTTTTATACATTTTCGTTCATTTTTACGTGTTCATCCAATTTTCTAACGTCTTCATCCTTGTTTTTCGTACGTTTTCATTCATTTTATACGTATAAAACAAACGAAAACATATAAAACATATGAAAACGTACAAAAAACAAACAAAAACGTATAAAAATGGACGGAACGTATAAAAACGGAAGAAAACGTATAAAAGCAGATGAAAATATATAAAAATGGACGCAAGCATATAAAAACGGACGATAACGTATAGAAACGGATAAAAGTGGATAAAATCGGATAAAAACGTAAGAAAAATGGATGAAAACGTATAAAAATGGGTGAAAATGTATAAAAACGAACGAAAATGTATAAAAATGGACGAAAACGTATAAGAACGGACGAAAATGTATAAAAACGGATGAAAACGTATAAAAACGGACGAAAACATATGAAAACGAAAGAAAAATGGACAAAAACGTAAAAAACAAACGAAAATGTATAAAAACGTATCAAACGGGCGATAAAATAGACGGCAGGTTATAAAAGGGACTATAAGTGTTACTTTTAAAAAAGTAAGGATTATTAATGGAACTTTAAACTTTTTGGGATGGTTGATGCAATATTTGCCAATCTAGGGACCATTCATGTAATTCAGCCTAAAGGGTAAAAATGTCACAAAATTATATGAGTACACAAAAAATGTTAAAAGAGATGCAAATTTTTTTTTTGTTGGATACATTTAAAAGGTGTGTTAGGTCCTATTTCTAGCTTAACACTTGATCTAATCACCACGTTAACAACTACACAATCGTATATATAAAGTAAACAATAAGAGAATAACGTGAGATCAATGAATAAGAGAAATAAGATGAAGAATAGATGGATGATTCATTCATTCATAAGAGTGACACAGGTTCGACTACACAATGAATAAAACCAACAACTTAAATGACTACACATGCCTTCTATTTATGGGCAAAACTAGGGCGACATGTGCTTGTGTGTTTCTAGAAGATTTCTAACATACCACACGGCCCATGGGCTTCTAATGGTGCCGTGTGGTTATAACTAACTTAAAGCCCATTTTAACGAGCGACCTATATAACACAATTGACCAAGACTTGAAATAATATTAAACGTGTTCCCAACAATCTCCCCCTAAGGCTTGGTCATCTAGGTTGCTCGACGTCTTCTTTGCTTTTTTGGCTTTGACGTGTTTAGAATCTTTGTTTTTCATTCTTGTTGTGATATGAGATGGTATTGTCTTGATCTGTCTTCCAACGACGTTCTTTCATCTTGATGTCATTACGTCTTTTCCACCATGCTCATATGTCTTTTGACTTTTGTTCTTCATATATCAAGTAATTCTCACTTCATAAGCTTCATTCATTGACTTGTGAAGGTTGGTTATGCTTGATCTTTGACTTTTCTTTGATTTCTTTGAACTTGTGATGGAAGTGGTGGTGGTGGAACTCTTAGTCTCTATGATTTCCTACTGGTAAATAGTTAGCAATAAATCTTCCGGCACTTACAGATTCAGACTTCGAGATCATCAACAACATAGTGTGATGACTTTCTCTAATCCTTCCCAAGGCCGTCCTGAACCGGATGCCCCCGAAAGAGCTAACACAGATATACCGAAGTGTATCAACGATTCAGTGAGCCGCTGAAGTATTGGTATTGTCCTTGGGTAGATCCCTCCGGCTCTGGCGGATCATAGGACGGTTTCCTAACCTTAGTCACCTTATGTCTCCATGACTATCCTATTGTTGTCATAACCAATTATTTGAAAATCTCTCAAAGTTCTTATGATTGTAAAAACATATTTTGTTAACACTTTGAGAGTTTTGTAATTTTCAGAAATACCCCCCCGTAACATGTTCTCATAAGTATTAAAGGTAAATTTGCACATGTCAAGTAGAGACAACACTTTTGGAATTGATCGATTTCAATGAATATGACCGTTGCGAGACACGTTTACATCACTAGTTAAACTAGCCTGAAATTATTACCCGTCCAGGCCATATTCAAAGAATAATCTCTCGAAATCGGTACATTCTACTCAGACAAGTCCTTTGCGAGACACGTTTACATCACCGGATAAACCGGCTTGAAATTATTACCCGTCCAGGACATGTCTTTTCGATTACTGACTTTTGATATCGTCAATTCGAGGGTTCAATTATGAGTCGAGCTCATACGAGATTTCAACTTTTTATTACCATATTTTAATCACATCTTTATTCTCCCCCTCAAAAATAGCGTATTCATGTTGTTTTTGATAAACTTTTGATTAAAATATGCTTTTTGAGGTTTACGGGAAGAATTTCAAGAACTTTTTTATTATAGAACAAAGATTTTATTTTTCAAGTACTCCCCCTTGACAAGGGAATACTTGTTTTATTGAGCAAAATTTTGAAAAACTTTAAAAAAATTCTAGTTAATTCTAATCAATATTAAGAAGCTTTCGCTCCTTATATGTGGATTGTGGCACTAAAGCGCACCACAGGGTCCTTTCATTACAAGATCGGGTTGTGCACTTTGATCTGTGCACAAACCATTATCAACAATCATATAAGCAAGAATTATCAATCAAAGAATATAACAAACTCTTACATCATCCCAAACTTCTGAATGTAGTGAAGACTGGATCAGGTCTTTGGAAGTTCCTCATTGGGAATGATGGTCGTCCTCCAATGTAAATCTTTAGCCGTCT
The DNA here is from genome assembly GCA_021014915.2 of Artemisia tridentata subsp. tridentata. Classification (NCBI taxonomy): domain Eukaryota; kingdom Viridiplantae; phylum Streptophyta; class Magnoliopsida; order Asterales; family Asteraceae; genus Artemisia; species Artemisia tridentata. The sequence continues at coordinate 199,364,328 of CP139504.1, forward strand.
TATTTGATCTCTGTGAAACAGCATTCTCTTGATCTTTAGCACAAACTGACGGATTTCTCTTAGCTGAGCACCTGTCCACCTTCTTGTCTTGTTCAACTCTTGATCTCGAACTCGGATAGCCAACCCATCACGAACCTTATTTAGCGTGTGATCGCAAAACTTATGAATGTCCTTATACGCCATGAAGCAGTTAATCGTCAGATCGCTCTTATAAACGAATCCGAAGGTTGGCTCCTTCTTCATGGTGTATTGGGCTTCATTGTTGATTTGAGGAAGTGATAGCAGTGGTGTAGTTAGATTCAACTTCCTCTGGTAGCTCTCGACCCCAAGCTGCAGATCTTCTACACGTTCTTGGATGATCTTCCTTCTTATGAAGTGGAGTATGGAAGTGCTGAATGCATATTGAAGATCAGTTGTGAAGTGTTGCAGCTTCCCTTAAACTTTGATAAGGTACATATCTTCAAGGTCATTAAGACTCAGATCTGGGAAATTTGCTTTAAAGAAAGTGCAGAGCTGCTGATCGTGTCTTCTGACTTTGATTTCAGTTAAGAAGGTGTAGTCGTATTTCTTTTCACCTTCTAGACTGACCACAGCAAGAATCCTTAGGTCACTTTTCACTGGTGTAGGAGACTTCTTGGTGAGTTTACTCTTGTACCAAGTCTTTCTCTTCTCGAACCAATGATAAATACCCAAGCGCGCATCCTGGTCATACTGCACTTTGTTGGTGATGAAAATTCTTGTGGCAGTTTCCTCGATGGCTGGTTGATTGTAACTTGTTGTGGGGATCAAAGTTATTGAGGTTGCATACTTTGGTTGACATTTGATTCCGTGTACGAGTAACTCAAGATCATTGTTGAAAAAGAATTGGTATGGAATGGCTGGTTGATCAGATACTCGAATCACCTGTTATGGCTTCCTCCAGTCTGTGATATATGGTTGGTTGGTTCTAGACGTGCTTCCAACCATTATCACATCTGGATTAGTCCAGCTAAACTCACTGGACATTGCTCGGGCAATGTTTTCAAGATGATACTCGAGCTCAGCTACACTAGATGAACTGTCCTTGAGCAGATTGAACGCATCATTCTTGATGCGACAAAGTTTCCCTTTGGTCATTTTCTTGATTCGTTGGTCACGTTTGAGTCTTTGTGTGAACTCAAACGTGCTATCTTCAATTGTTGAATCTTCGTCCATCTGTGTCTGAGCACTTGCTAGCTGATCAAACCATTCATTCCCCTGTGTAGTGTCTTCATCTAGCCAATAATCAATATTTGATCTTCTGGAAGTCTTACTGCTAGATGATGTAGCCTTTTTCTTGGGAGGTGAATGTGGCTGATCATAGTGTTGTTGAAATTCCATTTCAGTGTGCTCGAACTGACGCTCTATTTCTGTAGGACCTGATCCCGAAGCCTTTGGTGGTTGAGTTGCTGTAGTTGTTGATGGACCGATTGGTTCTTTGATTTGTGGACCAGATCTGCTGACTCCCTGTCGTTTCTTAGCATGGGTGTCTGGATCTTGGTCTTCGTCCTCTCTGGGATGTTTTGCCTTATCAGCTTCAACTTTACACGATTCCTTCTCAAGATTGGCTTTTATAGCCTCGGAGAGGGCTATTTCTTCTTTAGTTGGAGAGGACATGCTTACGAGTCTTGTCAGGAGTTGGAGTTCTTCAGTAGTTAATTCCTTAGGCTGAGTTGGTTGGGTTGTGAAGACAAGAGGAACCGAGACTACAATATTCTAGACTTTGTCTTCGATGTTGGAGTCGATATGCTCTTCTATCTGCTGTGACATAACTTTGGGCAAATACTTCTTTACATACATCTTGGTATTACCCTTGACTGTTTTGAGCAACCGATCTTCAACATCGTCTTTAAGAAATTCGTCCATACGAGCTTTCGTTTCTTTCATCTCGTTGACCATATTGGTTAAGTTTTTAACTTGGTCATGGTGCTGGTTGTCTTTCTTTGCCTGTGCCAGCCTTGCAGCCTTTTTCACCTTTTCATATGCTGGTGAGATTATTTCAACCCTTTTCAGCCTAGTTATCTTCTTCGTTTTCTTGCTTTTCATGATTGTATTTCTTTTCTTTTCTTTTGTTGTTGCTTTAGTGGTTGGTGATGGTGGCGGTGGTGAGGGGTGTGACGATGATGCTAGAGGTGTTTGAGCTTTGGGAGGTGATGCATGCTGAGACACTAGTGGTGTATCTTGAGTGACAGGTGGAGAAGATGGAGGTGTAAGAATGTATTTGTCTACTTCTTTTTCCGCCAATTTCTCCTCTTCTTGCTTCTTGTGTTCTGATTCAAGTTCTTCAGTAGCTTTAGTTATCTCCTCCTCATCAGTCAACTTATATGTTTCTTCCCCTTCATCATCATCTTTCATGTGTTCGTCTTTATCCTTCTCTTCATCTGTTGACACCTTTTCAGTTTCTTCCCCTTCATCCACAATAAATTCACTCTCCTGTTCATCTTCTTTCTATTCAGACCTATCGGGCTGATTAACCGAATCAGGCTGAGGTAGAGTAGTGTCTTTAACAGCACCAGACCCTCCGGGTTGATTAATCAGATCAGGGTGAGGTGGTGTTACTTCTTTTACTACCCCAGACCTACCGGGTTGATTAACTGAATCAACATAGGTCTGGGATCCCCCAACATCTCTATTCTGTTGTTCAAATCTCATTTTCTCTTCTAGCCTTAACTGTACCCGTCTTTCCTCATCAGCCTTGAGTGACTTTTGGCTTTCTTCTAGTGCCACCTGAGTATCTAATTCTTCTTTATAGTATAGAGTTTCTTCATCAGTTTTCGTCTCTGAGTCGGATTCCTCATCCGCAACAATCCTTCCTTTCTCAGGTTCTGGCTTAGGAATTGTAACCGGAACTCTTCTTTTGACGATTTTATGTGCAGAAGGTCTGATGTTCTTAGACGCACTAGAGGCACTTTCAGTCTTGCTGCTTCCCTTTGAACGAGTCCTAGTTGATGCAGACTCATCATCATACTTGCAAAACCCGACATGACCTTCTTTGAAAGCTCTATCATACTCTCTGTAAGCTTTTGTTTTCTTCACTTATTTAGTCATCAGAGAATCAGGTAGTCTAATCCCTTGCTTTCGTGTGCTGCTTTTAGGGATGTAGACTGAGCTGATGGTCTTGTCCATCTTGAGTAAATGAATTTCACGGTCTTCAAGTCTTGCGGAGATATCAGCGTTGTCGTCAATTAGATGGGCGATGATAAGCTTGGTGAAACGGACAAATGGGGTTTTGGTTAAGGGATTTAGAGATGTTTCTTTTTGAATTTGATAGACCAAATCATCTCAGATAGGTTGAGCAAAGTCAATCTCTTTTTGATTCACTATTCCCCAGAAGATTTGAAGGTGAGATAGACGGGGGTTCTCGTGACCACTATCTCTTCTTGAAACAGATTTGGTCTTGAGATGTACTTAGCTTCAACCCTTGAGATCTTTATCAATGGTTTTTCAAGTTGTAGATCGTAGCCAATATCTACCAGAAAGTCGAGAACTTCTTCTTCTGTGGGTGTCAGGTAGAATTTGTTTTCTGGTTAAGGAGCTTCTGGAAGTAGCAAGGCCTTGCGAAGATAGTCTTTGTCGACAGTGACTTCCTTACCGTCCAACGTGCATGTGAAATATGTCTCTCTTAAGTCTAGCTTCAAAGTATCCCACATTTGATGGATATAGAATTCTGGAACACTAGCTGACTTCTCCAGCGTACTCCTGCACGAGTGTTGCTTGAGAACCTCGATAGCAATCACACAGGTTGGTTCAGTACACTTGATCTTGTGAAATTCTACCCTTGCTTTGTTTTTGCCAATCCCTGCTTTATAGCCTTGTGGGAAAACTTCAGCCTTTGTGAGCATTGGAAGTGGTTGTTGTTGTGGTACAGCCATTTTGAGATATCTGAAACATCATTCAAACACAGATTTACAGGATACATGAGAGTTAGCAAATAGTTAAACTTGTTGTTGCACATGTGATCCTTTTATTGCTTAGTTTGATTTTTTTCAGGTTTAAACATAACATTTTAATTTCATTTTTTTTTCAAAGAGAAATTTCGACAATTTTCAACTTATTGTGAATTCCGACAGTATAATTATGACAGATATCAAGTTGTGACAGGTTGGCCAATTTCGATAATTTTGACTTTTGATGACATGTGGCCAATTCCGATGAAAAAGATCTCAATTGCGATAAGTCTTGTCCAATTGCGATAACCACCTGAATTGCGATAAGTTATGCCCAATTGCGATAAACCTATGAAATTTCGATAAACTTTTCCAATTGCGATAAACATATGGAATTTCGATAAACTTTCCCAATTGCGACAAAAACTTGTATTTCGACAAGTTTTAGACAATTGCGACAACTTTATCCAATTTCGATAGATTTTGCAATTTCGATAGAGTTTGTCTAATTTCGATAGATATGGCAATTTCGACAGAACTTGACTAATTTCGATAGATATTGCAATTTCGACAGAACTTGACCAATTTCGATAGAAATGGCAATTTCGACAGAACATGACCAATTTCGATATGAATGGCAATTTCGACAGAACTTGTCCAATTTCGATAGATTTGCCAATTTCGATAATTTCTTTTACAAAAAATTTCGATAACTACTGTAGACGTACATGATTCTTTTTTCTTTGTTGAAATTTGGTTTTCCTGTTCAATTAAACCAATTCACAAGTTATTCTATGCTCCTTAAACCTTTTATATCACACTACATCACAACAGCTAACAATTTCGATAAGTCATGCTCATCAGATTATCGAAATTCATCAAGACTTGTTAAAAGTTTGTTTGATTTGTTCCATTAGTTTCACATGATGTTCCTGAGTTCTATGTCCAAGTCTTTAACATTTTTTAACCACAAAATCGACAGATAGCACCATACGAGTCTTCCTTAAACCCTAATTATCTAAATTGCTTTAATTGCGTTTCTGGGTTCGATTCAGTAGTTAAATCACGCAATTAGATGCATATACTCAATATCCCAACAACTTAATTGCACTAAAACACACTTATACAATTTCCCCAAATCACCATATGAACCCTAAATTTGAACATGCATTAATCGCGTTTCTGGGTTCAATTAATCATACTTAACGTGTTAAGGAACTAATTCCGACAAAATCCCACCACACAATTGCATCTATAACACTCAGAATCAAAAAATCTGTTTAAGCATAAACCCTAGAATTTTAAAACTCGATTTTGCAAAATTTAACCGTTGGATCAAGAAATCTTTAAAAACCGTTTCCTATAATCATACAATAAACACATGTTCACTAACAGAATTGAAGAAACTTGAACGGATTTGCAGGTTGATTCTTAGCCGTGGATTGCGTAGGGTGTGTTATTGTAACACCCCCAAAATATTACAGCGGAAGATAGTTCACTGGGGTATTACTTCCTAGCACAAAGTACAAGTTACAAAAAATGACTCTATAAAAGAGACGTTTTTTAAAAGTATTTCACATTTGATACATTAAAAGCTCAGAGTTTGCAAAAGGTCCAAACAGTTTTCATAAAACACAATATTTTCAAAAGATTGCAAGGGTTTTAAACATAACATAAATCTTTAAAATATAGTCTTTTGAAATGTGAAAATATGTGGTATCTTCAAAATATATCCGTGCGACTCCATCCAAGACCTTCATGCCTTCAAACCTGAGATAAAACATGCTAAAAACATCAACACAAAGGTTGAGTCAATCCATAGAGTTTTAGTAATAAGCAGTTGATCACAATATAATTCAGTTCATAAAAACGACTAAGCAACAAATGCAGAGTCTAATTCAGTTATTATTGCCCTAAGCTCGTGACCCCGAAACTACGTATCTGTTGCTAAAAGCATCGAATCAGCCCTTCATACATAGGTAATAGCCACACCTATAATTTGGTACGAATACAATACACACGACTGCCATATAGACACGTTCTTCCAGGTGGGGATTGTTAGTTCCAATAGATCTATTCACTGTATTCGCGCTCACTCGCAAGTGACTAACGGTTCACGATAAAGGGACTTTCGGCTATGGGAAACTTAGGCAATAATAATAACATAATAGCATCCAATTTTCAAAGCATTGTGATCATAAATATTTATAGCATGTATCTCCCCCACGGAGTTTGTAAAAGAGTTGAAGTAAAACTTGGGGCTATGAACTCACCATAAGTAGTGGAGTGAAAGAGCACGAATAAAGACAACCGAAGAACCGAAGCGAAACTAGAAAGGACCTATAACAAGAAACGTGTCTAAGCGAATGCAAATTGAATAAGAGAACGAATGCACATAATTATACTTGATTCACATGGCCAAGGCATCACACTAAGGGTTTTCACAAGTCATATGGTCATGGTTTCCAAAAATAGTAGTTCCCGAGTTGTTTACCCCTCACATTTCCTAGTTTTTACTAGCGGCTGAAAACTTTCCCCGACTTCCAAAAATCACTACTTGCAAACCGTAAGTCGAAAAATTATGTTCTTTATATCCCTAGTTTCCTTTAAGTCCCTAGTATACTGTAAAAATAAGTTTACTCAAAAGTTTACAGGTCTAACCACTTTTTATAAATTTTCTTTACAGATCTGTCCTAAAGATAACTGTGACTAAGTTTTACGTCTTACCGAATCGGCCATAATTTGAAATCTACAGGTCCTATGAAGGTGAGGCCAATTGGAGGTGATAGCTCTATTTGTCTAGTACAGGTTACATATTTAGTTTTCAAAAAGTTATGATTTTTGCCCCGAATGCCAACAGCATACAGAATCTGACCCTTTTTACCATAAAATTCATAGTTTAATCATCGGGTGTCGTCACGGAATTCGCCACCCGGAGAAATGACCACAAGACATAGATCTACAACTACATATTTTTATTTTTGGTCCAAAGTCTACTGATTAGTACAGTTAATTCCATTTATACCAATGGTCTGCAGCAGTCTCAAGTTTTCCTACCAAACACTAATTTTGATGTATTTCCCAAACCGTGATAGCTATTAAAGTGAACCCACTTTGAGAAGTTATATTAAGATCATACTACTGAGATTAGCTTTTTTATCCTACATTCTATAGTATTAACTTGGAGTTTATCTCGTTTTCCAAACAATGTTCCAGATTTGACTAGCAATCATAAAATGGCCATAACTTCCTCATCCGGAGGAGTTGATAACCCATCCAATTCGCCACATCAAGCCTAAGACTTTATCTAACCACCCATGTAATTTGTTCACAGGCTCCAGGCTAAAAATTTGGAGAACTAGCCCCGTTTACCTACTGGTCTCAAAACAGTCCACTAATCCTACCTCTATTTCATCATAAACACTTCCAAACCACAATCACCCTTAACCAATGCTTCTAATGAATCAAGTATAATATGTATATGATTTAGAAAGACCATTTACAGAAGTGAAATCAATATTTCATTGAAAGATAAAAACCCATTTGCATGTAACAAGAATCAAAGAAAACGGTGAGATTAACTTACTAGGAGTGAAAATCACCAATAACCCTTCTAGGGTTTGATTGAAATCGACCCAAATGATACCCAAATCAACAAAAGTCTTCACTTCTAATCTTCAAAACATGATTACCCACTTGATTAACCTAAGCCCTAATCAAGTCTTGAAGAAAAACACAAAGAAAGCCTTCTAAACTTCGAATTAAAGCATCCTCTTTGCAAGGGTCTTCAAGAGGATGATTTGGAGATGATTTTGGGATTAAGAACTTGATGAGATGAGGGTGTTGTGGGCTGAATAGAGTCGATCAAACAAGGGGAGAGCAGATTTTTTTTTTTGATACTTGCATGTAAAATGAGATGGTTGGGTGAGATTGGGAGTTATCTATCTCCTGGAAGTGTTTAGGGAACACTTGTCCACTCTTTGGACAAATGTGTGAGTGAGGTGGGACAATAGGGGCGGCACAAACAAGGAGGGAAAGGTAAGTGTGCAGATTTTTATTAGTTAAATGAGTATTGAGTGTTAAAGAGTGTATTGTGTAGTGTATCTTGTTCCCGGTAATTACTAATGTTAAACCGTTAAATCCTAAAACTTAAAACCGGGCAACATAAAAATAGAATACTTATGAAAATGTTAAAACTTATCAACATACACCAACTAAGTATATTAAAAGTGTGATAAGTCTAATGGAGAACGTATACGTTGATAAAACCTAATAACATAGGTTTGAGCACGCGTATTACGTAAGAAATAAAATGCTCACGTAAAAATGATAAAATGATAGTAGTTCATATTTATTATGACTATTGGTGAGATTTGAGTATTTTAAACACATAGACTTATCCTAGTCTTGTGTCGGTACGCGTGGTGAGATTTTTCACATTTTGCGAGATATCTTCTCGTTAAATAGACAGAGGTGAACGAAAACGTTCAGAGAATAATAATTCAAAAAAGAGTGAATTACTTAACTTGGAAAATTACCGGTTACAGTATTTGCGTTCACATTACGGTAAAAGTCAAATAGTCAAGAAGTAAAAGTCAAAGGGGCAAAATAGTCAGTTTGCCTTATGAAATTTTACGGGTTGTTACAGTCTCCACCGGTTAAGGGAATCATGTCCTCATGATTTAATTCATGTTATGAGTTGACGATGTGTCTCAAAAGAGGTGGGGGTACTTCTGTCGCCTTTCCGGATATGTGAGGAACATCTCAAATGGAGCTACGGTTATTTTTCTATAATTTGTCAAATTCGGTGCAAATTCCTGCACACTATGGTGTCCCATTTTTAAACATATCATAAACGACCCAAAACCGATAATAAGTTATCTCAATCTCTACCAAACTTATATGGCAGCTTATTAGACATGTTTAAGTCGTAATTCTTCAGTCCTTAAGCCAGATTTGCTTATTTAGGTGCTAATTTGAGCTCTAGCCAATCACCCCTTTATTTAATATCAACATTTATCACATCTAGTGAAGGCATAACTTCTTTACCTAATAATGTTTTAGAAAGTTCCTTAATGTATATAGAAGGTATATAAATGTTACTCTCATATTTACTAAAAGTTTTATGGCTCAAACGGACCCAAAATCGCTCGAAATGCCCTTTTTATTTTCCAATCAGCTATGTACCATTTGCAGAAAATTTCAGCATGTAATGACCCATTTAAGTGCTGATGGACAGCACACTGCAGTCCCGCGGCAAGGGCCATATCTTGAGTTCTACAACACTTTAGGACGCGAGGCTTTTTCCTACGTTTAAGTTTATGTCTTAGCTTCATTTTATAAAACTACGACGAGTCCCCGAAACGGCCAGAACTGTCCCGTTTTGTCCAACGAAATCTGCTAGTCAGATTTTGACATGTTTTACCTTTTTGGTTCTAGTTTATTCACCGGGATGAGTTACGAGGTGCGCCACCCGGCGAAACGACCACAAGACAGAGCTCTACCGGCTTATCTTATTGTCTTAACCTCAAGGTTTACTGAGATGATCAGTTTGAACATTCTATGGGGCTGTTCAGAATTTCAGATTCATAAAACATACTTAGGGCTTGTTCTAGTTTATTTTTGTGTTTCAAACCTCAGGTACAACATCAATCAAGTCTTAATACTTATACAACTTGTATAAAATATGAAATATACCAAAAGGAATAAATACATAGATACTAAACATAATCTTATAATGATCTTGGATGAGAACTTACAAGAACCACAACACTAATCAACACTTAATCTCCAATCAACCTTTAACCCTTGTCTTGAATCTTTACCCACTTGATTTCAACCCTATGTAAACCTCATAATAACCCTTTTAATTCCGCCCCTAACCTCTTGATCAAACTCTTGAATAGCTTCTAATTCAACCTTGAAATCAACAAATCAACACTTGGACCTTGTAAGGATCACCTAGATCTTCATCTATATAGCATAAATTGTAATTTCGTTTAATCCACTCACACTGGATATAACAATTCTGGTGTCTCGCAATCCAGTGGATCAAGTTGTGCGAGCTTGGTCTACTTAAGGACCCAACAATAGCAAAATAGAAGGCAAGAGAATGCCAGAGCCTATGATGTCGTTGTCTCAACTGAAAGAAGAGGTTATGTCAAGAATAAACCATTATGTCATTGATGCAAGTTGCATCATATTGGTTCTTCCACTGTTAGGTGTAGAAGTTGCTAGAAGGTAGGCCATATGACCAAAGATTATAAGGGTAAGAATCCCGTTAATGGTGGTAATGCTCAACCAGTGGTAACTTACCTTGGATGTGAGGATATTTCAAGAGGCACTGTTCCCAGAACATGGGCCAACGAGTGATAGGAGCTCGTGGGAGAGCTTATGTGTAGGTGTCCACATACTTAAATAAAGTAGGCATCTCACGCACCCAAGTAAGCAGGTGGAATACGTACTTAGTCTGTTAGTTCGAGATTGAACCAAATCAAGAGTGTAACAAGTCTGTTAACTCAATAAATAGCTCATGATTGTAAGAATTGTAACAAACAAAAGTGATAACTTAGGAATGAACTCAGGCAGTTCAAATGAGATCTTAAGATTTTTGCTGAGTGGTAGAATACTGGTGATTCTCAAGTTCGAGTTCATACTCATGTCTCATCGGATACTAATAAGCCCACTTATTTATAATTCATTATTTACATAGAGAGGCGTCCCAAACAATGTAAACAAGGAAATATAAACTTATGGTTCGGCGATTCACAATTTCTTTATTTAAATAAAAAGGCGTCCCAATCCATTTAAATAAAGATATTATAAATCATCCTACTTAAGAATTCCCGACAAAACACTCATACTTAACCGATGAGTTACAGAGCGGTGTGATACGAGACGTCATAAGTGTTCCGAGAGTACGGAATGAACGTTCACACTCATCATCGAAGACGAGGAGTAAGATAATCAGAAAAAGCCTACATAGCTTTCAAAAGAGTTGGTGAGTTCATAGTTATAAAATAGTTTTCTTACAATGTCTGAGAAGTAAACGAGACCATTGTGCAGCTCACAATGTCTGAAAATTAAACGAGACCATTGTGCAGCTCACAATGTCTGAAAGGTAAACGAGACCATTGTAATCAACTACAATGTCTGAAAAAAAAGTTTCATAGATCACAAGAATGTAAGAGGAGGCAGGGCACACGGAATATGAAAGACAATAATGAGTAAAGTGGGTCTTAATGTAAGATGTAGGTATGTAATCGGGAAAACAGGGTTTGAGCTCAAGTTTCGAAAAAAAGCATAAGAGGTCAAAATCAGTCAAACATTTATATAATTAACCTTTATACAAATAATAGTATATATAAGCATACTTTATATAATACCATTAGTGATGAAATATGAGTAACAACATAGGCAGTCTGGTGGTACACGTGGACGGATATCGGATATGACAATGAGAGACTCTTTAGTGAAAAATAGTTATAGTCTGGGTTTTGAAAACGACCCAGTTCTCTATAATTTGTGCTCTGGTACCAATCTGTAACACCCCCAAAATATCACAGCGAAAGATAGTTCACTGGGGTATTACTTCCTAGCACAAAGTACAAGTTACAGAAAACGACTCTATAAAAGAGACGCTTTTTAAAAGTATTTCACATTTGATACATTAAAAGCTCAGAGTTTGCAAAAGGTTCCAACAGTTTTCATAAAACACAATATTTTCAAAAGATTGCAAGTGTTTTAAACATAACATAAATCTTTAAAATATAGTCTTTTCAAATGTGAAAATATGCGGTATCTTCAAAATATATCCGTGCGACTCCATCCAAGACCTTCATGCCTTCAAACCTGAGATAAAACATGCTAAAAACGTCAACACAAAGGTTGAGTGAATCCATAGAGTTTTAGTAATAAGCAGTTGATCACAATATAATTCAGTTCATAAAAACGACTAAGCAACAAATGCAGAGTCTAATTCAGTTATTATTGCCCTAAGCTCGTGACCCCGAAACTACGTATCTGTTGCTAAAAGCATTGAATCAGCCCTTCATACATAGGTAATAGCCACACCTATAATTTGGTACGAATACAATACACACGACTGCCATATAGACACGTTCTTCCAGGTGGGGATTGTTAGTTCCAATAGATCTATTCACTGTATTCGCGCTCACTCGCAAGTGACTAACGGTTCACGATAAAGGGACTTTCGGCTATGGGAAACTTAGGCAATAATAATAACATAATAGCATCCAATTTTCAAAGCATTGTGATCATAAATATTTATAGCATGTATCTCCCCCACGGAGTTTGTAAAACAGTTGAAGTAAAACTTGGGGCTATGAACTCACCGTAAGTAGTGGAGTGAAAGAGCACGAATAAAGACAACCGAAGAACCGAAGCGAAACTAGAAATGACCTATAACAAGAAACGTGTCTAAGCGAATGCAAATTGAATAAGAGAACGAATGCACATAATTATACTTGATTCACATGGCCAAGGCATCACACTAAGGGTTTTCACAAGTCATATGGTCATGGTTTCCAAAAATAGTAGTTCCCGAGTTGTTTACCCCTCACATTTCCTAGTTTTTACTAGCGGCTGAAAACTTTCCCCGACTTCCAAAAATCACTACTTGCAAACCGTAAGTCGAAAAATTATGTTCTTTATATCCCTAGTTTCCTTTAAGTCCCTAGTATACTGTAAAAATAAGTTTACTCAAAAGTTTACAGGTCTAACCACTTTTTATAAATTTTCTTTACAGATCTGTCCTAAAGATAACTGTGACTAAGTTTTACGTCTTACCGAATCGGCCATAATTTGAAATCTACAGGTCCTATGAAGGTGAGGCCAATTGGAGGTGATAGCTCTATTTGTCTAGTACAGGTTACATATTTAGTTTTCAAAAAGTTATGGATTTTTGCCCCGAATGCCAATAGCATACAGAATCTGACCCTTTTTACCATAAAATTCATAGTTTAATCATCGGGTGTCGTCACGGAATTCGCCACCCGGAGAAATGACCACAAGACATAGATCTACAACTACATATTTTTATTTTTGGTCCAAAGTCTACTGATTAGTACAGTTAATTCCATTTATACCAATGGTCTGCAGCAGTCCCAAGTTTTCCTACCAAACACTAATTTTGATGTATTTCCCAAACCGTGATAGCTATTAAAGTGAACCCACTTTGAGAAGTTATATTAAGATGCATACTACTGAGATTAGCTTTTTTATCCTACATTCTATAGTATTAACTTGGAGTTTATCTCGTTTTCCAAACAATGTTCCAGATTTGACTAGCAATCATAAAATGGCCATAACTTCCTCATCCGGAGGAGTTGATAACCCATCCAATTCGCCACATCAAGCCTAAGACTTTATCTAACCACCCATGTAATTTTTTCATAGGCTCCAGGCTAAAAATTTGGAGAACTAGCCCCGTTTACCTACTGGTCTCAAAACAGTCCACTAATCCTACCTCTATTTCATCATAAACACTTCCAAACCACAATCACCCTTAACCAATGCTTCTAATGAATCAAGTATAATATGTATATGATTTAGAAAGACCATTTACAGAAGTGAAATCAATATTTCATTGAAAGATAAAAACCCATTTGCATGTAACAAGAATCAAAGAAAATGGTGAGATTAACTTACTAGGAGTGAAAATCACCAATAACCCTTCTAGGGTTTGATTGAAATCGACCCAATTGATACCCAAATCAACAAAAGTCTTCACTTCTAATCTTCAAAACATGATTACCCACTTGATTAACCCAAGCCCTAATCAAGTCTTGAAGAAAAACACAAAGAAAGCCTTCTAAACTTCGAATTAAAGCATCCTCTTTGCAAGGGTCTTCAAGAGGATGATTTGGAGATGATTTTGGGATTAAGAACTTGATGAGATGAGGGTGTTGTGGGCTGAATAGAGTCGATCAAACAAGGGGAGAGCAGATTTTTTTTGATACTTGCATGTAAAATGAGAAGGTTGGGTGAGATTGGGAGTTATCTATCTCCTGGAAGTGTTTAGGGAACACTTGTCCACTCTTTGGACAAATGTGTGAGTGAGGTGGGACAATAGGGGCGGCACAAACAAGGAGGGAAAGGTAAGTGTGCAGATTTTTATTAGTTAAATGAGTATTGAGTGTTAAAGAGTGTATTGTGTAGTGTATCTTGCTCCCGGTAATTACTAATGTTAAACCGTTAAATCCTAAAACTTAAAACCGGGCAACATAAAAATAGAATACTTATGAAAATGTCAAAACTTATCAACATACACCAACTAAGTATATTAAAAGTGTGATAAGTCTAATGGAGAACGTATACGTTGATAAAACCTAATAACATAGGTTTGAGCACGCGTATTACGTAAGAAATAAAATGCTCACGTAAAAATGATAAAATGACAATAGTTCTTATTTATTATGACTATTAGTGAGATTTGAGTATTTTAAACAAATAGACTTATCCTAGTCTTGTGTCGGTACGCGTGGTGAGATTTTTCACATTTTGCGAGATATCTTCTCGTTAAATAGATAGAGGTGAACGAAAACGTTCAGAGAATAATAATTCAAAGAAGAGTGAATTACTTAACTTGGAAAATTACCGGCTACAGTATTTCCGTTCACGTTACGGTAAAAGTCAAATAGTCAAGAAGTAAAAGTTAAAGGGGCAAAATAGTTAGTTTCCCTTATGAAATTTTACGGGTTGTTACAGTTATAACTGCGGTTGGTGAAAAATACTGACAGTGGACTAAATGTGCATGCACTATTTCTTTGTTTTGTTAGTCTTTTCACCTTTCCCTCTTAGTCACATTTAGTCCCTAAACTGTGTTATTTTTCAATCAAAGTCTTAACTCACAATTTTAGCTTTAGACTTAACATGTTTTTGGCAATAACAACTTTAATACTCCCCATCGACTTATGAGTATTTGAAAATATTTTTAATATCAAGGAGGGTATTACACAGATGATTTTGCCACCATTCTTTTTGAAGCAACAATTTTTTGAAGAAAATATACGAGTACAAATTTGAACGAAATTTGTAAAATTTGAGTTTCTTTCTCCCCCTCAACACTTGTTCAGAAATAATTGTTAATGTGTTGAAATGAACAAAGTGTTGATGAAGATTTTGTATTTGCATTTTTTTTTAAAATTAAAGATTAATTTTAAAAATCTTTTTATGTTTTTTTTAAAATATTTACAAAGATAGTTTTGATGTTTGACTTGGTTAGTTGTTTTTAAGAAAATTTTCCAAGTCGTTTGGAGTCAAACATCTCATACCAATCTGGTGAAATAATTCCACAAATCTTGCATGAGGCAAGGCTTTGGTGAATAAGTCTGCCAGTTGGTATTCTGTACCCATAAAATAAAATTCAATTGTACCCTGTTCCACGTGCTCTTTGATGAAGTGGTAACGAAGAGCAATATGCTTGGACTTTGAATGCTGAACTGTGTTGCACGATATAGCAATGGCACTCTTGGAGTCGCAGTACATTGGAATCTTGTTGGACGTAACCATAGTCCATCATTTGTGATCTCATCCAGATGACTTGAGCACAACATGCTGACATGGCTACATATTCTGATTCTGTTGATGGCAGTGATGTACAATCCCTGCTTCTTTGACTGCCAAGATACAAGCTTGTCACCTAAGAATTTGTTAGACCCGTTTCCTGGATACAACTAGACCCCACTCTAGATGAGTTGACTGAGGCTTGTTGTGATTGGTTAGTCAATGAAAGTTACGTTGTAGTCAAACCCGATAGCCAAATGTATTGTATAATGTGGTTATGGAGAGTATCATGTGTTATATATTTAATGAAAATACACTTGAGGGACTTAAGATGTTAAGTGTTAAATAGGTTATAAAGTGTGATGTGGCCTAAGTAGAAAGAAATGGATTTGAGGGGCCATTTCTACCAATAGGGAAAACTTGTAACTAACTAAAGTCTAGATATCCTAGAAAATTCCAGACAACTCCATAACTCATATGGAGTTGATATTTTCCTGCGGATGTCGTCAAAACAAGAAAAGAGGGAGAAATCAAGTAGTTCATTGGATCAATTGAAGAGAAAATTGAGGTTCCAATTCAAGTAATGTGTCCCTAACAATCATCCCTACAAGTAAGTGACTTCTAATTAGTGTCTAATTAATGAATTATAAATTAGGGTTCATGTACCTAATTTGGGGAAATTGGGTAAATGATGTTTTTTAGCCAACCAAATGGATTATAGTGTTTATGAGGCTAATGTTATTGAATTAAAGTTAATAATTTTATAGATTAATTATCATATAATCAACATATGATTATATGACGAATTTAAGAATTAAAGAAGTGAACTAATGGTTGTATAAACCATTGTTATAGTTATTATGTTATGTGTTTTAAGTGTTTGTATGATGTTATGACTTAGGGTGTTTATGATGATGATGATAAGGTTGATGATGAGGCCTTGATGTGCTTAGCTTGGAGCTAAGGTAAGTAAAATGATGGTGACATGTGTTATATGGATTGCTAACATATATGTATTATGTATGTTTTGTGTCAAGTATTAAGGACTTGAAATATGCTTAAGTGATGCAATGAATGTGGCCTACGTGATGAATGATGTCGTGGTATAAGTTGATGTTATGTATTAGATGAGACTTGGAGTAGTAAGCCCGTAGAGTAAGTGATTAATGTATATGATGCTTATGTGTTGATTGAAGTATAATAGTATGTTATAATCGTTTTACTTACTAAGCCTTTGTTGCTTACGGTTTAGTTGTCTAACCGTTTTGTAGGTTCATGTGATAGAACGGTGGCTTGGAATAAGGGTTGAGGCGTGATTATGCGGAAGGCTATAGATTATGTAAGTAAGGTAGAGCTTAGTTAGAAATACCGAGCTCGAGTCAACGTTGAGGCCCCCGTGAGTCGTTTAAGGGTTATGTGGTCATAGTCAAGTGTCAAATTCATGATGTAATAGGTCAAGGTCAAGCATGTATAACGGTTCGCGTTGTAAATGAATTTAAGTGTTTATTGTGATAAATAAAGGGGTGTTTGGCATAGTGTGTTTCTAACCCATTTTGGGTTATGAACGGGTCATTTGGTTATAGAACCGATTTGATATGTTATGTTAATGGTTTTTAGTTAGTTTGATGTGTTGGGGAAGTCGTACGAGTCGTATGTCATGAAATGGGTCAAAACGGTTTTTGATATAAAACCTGTCATTTTGTAAAGTACTATTCCGATGGTCAAACGGTAAATGTTTTTGTATGAAAATGAGCCAAATGGTACACTAAGTAAATCTGGAAAGTTTGGTTAATTATCGTGTTCGGGAGGTCGGACTTTCAAGTCGGGATTTTGAAACTGAATCTGGGGGACAGAAGCCTCCAACCGATCGGTTGGAGGTCCACCCGTCTTTTTGAAGGTAATTGAGTCTAGTTTCATTTAAAAATATTCTCAAGGTCTGAATGTTTATGAATTTTTATAAATGGTCGAAAGAGTGACAGGATGTCCGTAAAAGTCAAGTGTTTCCGTGCCAAAAGTTTTATTTTTTGGTCGAGGCGGGCACGGGGTGTAAGAACTTGGAATCAGAGCCAAGGTTAAGTGAATTAGGTTTTCACTTTAGGTTTTCTAGACTTAAACCACTCGTAGACACATTAGATGTAAGTGAAAGTAATGCGACTAGTAGATGCCTTTGTGGTATAATGTAGAAGCGCTTTAGTAACAATGAGATTAGACTACGGCTTAGATGTAAAGCAATCATTGCAATGTGGATCTAGTGGTTATAGAAGTAATGAGTTAGACACGAATTATAGATTGCCTAAACTATGTGATGGAATGCAAGACGTGGTATATGTATTTAAGTCGATAAGTGTGGTATGAGTTTTATGGTGTCAATGTATATGTGACGTAATTCTATTTTGTAAAACATTGTGCTAAGTGTTAAGTAAGCGAATGATAGTTCTTGTGTCGGATAGACTAAAGTTTTAATTACGTGGATCGAGGCCTTAAAGGTTATGAGTTGTAGGTGAAGTTACTAGATAGTGTTTATTGGTAAGGTGGTATTGTGATTAATGGTAAAGGCGAGAAGTTTGTTATAGTATAATACGTAAAAGAGCAAGATTTATTTAGATTGCAATAATAGTGGTTTGACAAATGATTTGTATGTAATGTGCTTAGAAGGATAATGACCTAGTAAGGGTTATAGGATTGGGTAAAACTTGTTTTTATATGAATGTTAAAGATATATAAGTATGTGTATGTGACGAAGATTTAGATGTACGGGTAAAATGTATGGATGAAATGTGTAACTGTAAGATATTAAAGGAATGTGTAGGTAATGAAGGATACATGAAGTAGCCATTACATAAATTGATAAAGTAAAGTAATAACTACCTCAATGATAATAGACAAATGGTATGACATAGACATGCTCAAATGTTTTAAATCATAATTTGATAATAAACTAATGAAGTATAAGTATTTAGTGACGTTTATCTTTTATGGAAAGAATGATCGAATGTGGACTTTAAGTATGAATGAGATTAATTATGTACTAATGTTTTTATCGTTTATATGTAAGGTATTATTTTGTCATAGGCAAGGTGACTATGAATGCGTGTTATAATGTAATGTATAGAATAAGTTGAAAAAGTAATCTGCAAGGGAACCTGAATTAGACGATTCATGACTAGAATTCTTGTCGTGACATGAAGTGTTAGAAGCCGGGTAGATGAACGAGTTTAGATTACAACGTAAGACCAATATATGGCCTAGAAATTAATTTACGTTTAATGTTGGTTTAAGCCATGTCAAGATTAAGGTGAGTCAATCGGGATTGAAATAGATAACATTCAAAGAATGAACATGTGTAAAATGGAGTAAGAGGATAACGTGAAGTTGACAAGAAGACGATAAGTGAAATGTGACAACTCAGATGAAATATAATGTGTATATTCATATGTACGAAAGTATGAAAAAGATGAGTATTACTAAGATAGTGTCAAAGTAATGAAAAGTGATAGGTGAGTAATTAAAATGTGTAAGGCAAAGAGAAAAGAAAACGGAAAAGTGTTAGTCTAAGAAATGCTTGAATAATGAATCACTAGTGAACATAAAATTAGTAAATTACAAGCTACTGATTGGTGATGACACGTAATGAATTGTTTACCATGCACTTCGGTTGGTGCCGGTGATTATTTTGTGATTATATGAATGTATGTTAAAGTAACGGTAATGGAATATGAGTAGGAATGATAAGTGGTATTAGAGATGGGCTAGCAAGTGAATTAAGTGATGACGCTTAAAGTGTGGATTGTAATGATATTAAACGTGCTAAGGTATAGCGTGAAAAGACAAGATGAAACTAACGAATTAATGATTAAGTGTTTAATGACTTAAAGGTTAAGGAATGAGGTTAGGGAATGATGGCACGAAATGTGACCAACATATGGTCTCATCATATTTAGTACCTAAAGAATGTGGATAATGTGGTATATGGACAAACTGACGGTAGGTTAAGGTATATGAGGTCTAATTATGAACATGAATGTATAATAATGACAATGATGTTATGGAAGGTTATGATGAAGGCAAGATTAAATGAGTACCCTGATTGTTTAATATGACGTAAAAGTTATAGGATTAAAGTAAGGTGCGTTGGTAAGGCAATGACGAGATAAATGGTATGGTTTAAACGCTAACGATTGAATGAGACGAGTTAAGTATGTGAGCAAGAATGTAACGAGATATTATGTGGTAAACGTAACGAGCTTATGTAATAGAATGTGTGCGAAGAAAAGGTGACGCTAATGAGTGTGTTATAGTTAATGATCCATGAAGGGTATATACGTAAAAGGCGAGATAGAATAATATTGCTTAAATACATAAATGATTAAAGAAATGAGATAAGGTATGAGAATAAGAATGCGATGAGTTAAGAATGTAAGAGAGAATGAGATGAGTATGTAAGAGGTTAAAGTGTTGTTCGGAAATTATTATATCACGGCTAATGTGCCCCATTAGCGGTGATTATTATGATGAAAGTGTGGAATAATAAAACGTGATGAGTTAAGTGAAAGGATGTGATGTGAAAATTAAACGAGATAAGAATGTGTAAACGACTTAAAATGTGTAAGAAGAATGAATAATGCTAATGAAAGAATGAAATTAACCTATGCAAGGTTTAAAAGTGGAAAGAGTCAGGTAGACTAAAGGATAAAGTAAGAAGGTGAAAATGATTAATGCGGATTTAGAATGCAGGATGATAAACACATAGAAATGTGTAATTATAATAAGTAGGTTCATATGCTCTATGAGTTTACTTTCACTAAAAATAAATAAGTAGGATAATGTGTGCATTACAATGCTATGACTTGGATCCATGATGGAAATGTGAAAGGTTAAAGATGGCATCCTTCGAGATGACCGAGCTAATGATGATGAATGATGGTATCCTTCGGGATAGCCAAGCTAATGATGACGAATGATGGTATCCTTCGGGATGACCGAGCTAATAAATGTTAAAAGATCCTTCGGAATAAAACGTATTGCCTTCATCGGCAATGGGGTTGCCTACATCTTTGGTAATAAAAATATCCCCATAATGAATGTGTTAATGATATGGATCCAAGTCTAAAAAGGAAATGTGAAGTATAAAAAGGATGAGAGAATAAAAGTTAAATTTGGAAATAGGAGTACTTGTGTTGTGTTGGAAATATATATAACCATGAGTTTATATTTCTTGATTTACATCGATTGGGACGCCTTTTCATATAAATGAGGAAGCATGAATGAGTGGCCTTATGTGTTGCCGACATGGCACGAGTAGGGTTAGAGAAGTAGAAAGCGGAAGTCTAGAATTAGTTAGAAATTATAAGGACTAAGATAGGAGGGTTGAAATTAGAGTACGTCTTTTAGTGAGACTTATGAAAAACCTATGTTTTGAGTGTTAAGTATAAGTTGAAGGAATTGAAGAATTGTAATGATGCTTAAAAAAGTTATAATACACAATTGTGGCGTGGTACAAAATGTGAGTAATGGAAATAATTAATGATAAGTGTCATGGGTAATGTGACGGCAAATGTTAAAGTATGACGTTATAAAGTCAATGCATGTAATAATCCTATAAAACTTATAAAGGTAAGCGAAAATGACATGAAGAAAGAAGTAGAAGGAATGAGGTAATATTAGAAAACGTTAAAAAAATGGTTAAGTGGTGTTGATAGAATGTGAAAGTATTAGCCAAGTGTATTTATGTAAAGTCAATTAGTACGATTTTCTCAAGTAACAAGTAGTCAAGGATGAGAATAGAGGATAAAGCAAGTGAGGATGTGATGTAACGGTAATAGAATGGATTAGAATGATAACTAGTTATAGTGAGTATGTCTCGTATTATGTAATAAGCTAAGTAAGAGCTGTATGGTCATAGAAGTAAGCGGGAAGTAATGTGAATTAAGGGCATGTGATATGTTATAGTATGCATAGAGTTGCAAGATCACTTAGATCATTGCAACTAAATAAACTAAGAATCGAAAGTGCTAGGAATGAGGTGTATTATGTGACTAAGGTTTGATTTGAAAAAGACGATAGATTTCGGGGACGAAATCTAAATAAGAGGGGTAGAATTGTTAGACCCGTTTCCCGAATACAACTAGACCCCACTCTAGATAAGTTGAATGAGGCTTTTTGTGATTGGTTAGTCAATGAAAGTTACGTTGTAGTCAAACCCGATAGCCAAAAGTATTGTATAATGTGGTTATGGAGAGTATCATGTGTTATATATTTAATGAAAATACACTTGAGGGACTTAAGATGTTAAGTGTTAAATAGGTTATAAAGTGTGATGTGGCCTAAGTAGAAAGAAATGGACATGAGGGGCAATTTTTGCCAATAGGGAAAACTTGTAACTAACTAAAGTCTAGAAATCCAAGAAAACTCCAGACAACTCCATAACTCATATGGAGTTGATATTTTCCTGTGGATGTCGTCACAACAAGAAAAGAGGGAAAAATCAAGTAGTTCATTTGATCAATTGAAGAGAAAATTGAGGTTCCAATTCAAGTAATGTGTCCCTAACAATCATCCCTACAAGTAAGTGACTTCTAATTAGTGTCTAATTAATGAATTATAAATTAGGGTTCATGTACCTAATTTGGGGAAATTGGGTAAATGATGGTTTTTAGCTAATTAAATGGATTATAGTGTTTATGAGGCTAATGGTATTGAATTAAAGTTAATAATTTTATAGATTAATTATCATATAATCAACATATGATTATATGACGAATTTAAGAATTAAAGAAGTGAACTAATGGTTGTATAAACCATTGTTATAGTTATTATGTTATGTGTTTTAAGTATTTGTATGATGTTATGACTTAGGGTGTTCATGATGATGATGATAAGGTTGATGATGAGGCCTTGATGTGCTTAGCTTGGAGCTAAGGTAAGTAAAATGATGGTAACATGTGTTATAAGGATTGCTAACATATATGTATTATGTATGTTTTGTGTCAAGTATTAAGGACTTGAAATATGCTTAAGTGATGTAATGAATGTGGCCTACGTGATGAATGATGCCATGGTATAAGTTGATTTTATGTATTAGATGAGACTTGGAGCAGTAATCCCGTAGAGTAAGTGTTTAATGTATATGATGCTTATGTGTTGATTGAAGTATAATAGTATGTTATAATTGTTTTACTTACTAAGCCTTTGTGCTTACGGTTTAGTTGTCTAACCATTTTATAGGTTCATGGGATAGAACGGTGGCTTGGAATAAGGGTTGAGGCGTGATTATGTGGAAGGCTATAGATTATGTAAGTAAGCTAGAGATTAGTTAGAAATACCGAGCTCGAGTTGACGTTGAGGCCCCCGTGAGTTGTTTAAGGGTTATGTGGTAATAGTCAAGTGTCAAAGTCATGATGTAATTGGTCAAGGTCAAGCATGTATAATGGTTCGCGTTGTAAATGAATTTAAGTGTTTATTGTGATAAATAAAGGGGTGTTTGGCATACTGTGTTTTTAACCCATTTTGGGTTGTGAACGGGTCATTTGGTTATAGAACATATTTGATATGTTATGTTAATGGTTTTGAGTAAGTTTGATGTGTTGGGGAAGTCGCACGAGTCGTATGTCATGAAATGGGTCAAAACGGGTTTTGGTATAAAACCCGTCATTTCGTAAAGTACTATTCTGATGGTCAAACGGTAAACATTTTTGTATGGAAATGAGCCTAATGGTACACTAAGTAAATCTGGAAATTTTGGTTAATTATCGATTTCAGGAGGTCGAACTTTCAAGTCGGGATTTTGAAACTGAATCTGGGGGACAGAAGCCTCCAACCGATCGGTTGGAGGTCCAGCCGATCGGTTGGAGTGATTTCGGCAGATTTTGGAAATTTTTGAAAAATCATATCTTTTAATCCGTAAGTCGTCACGGGTCGTGCCACCCGTCGTTTTAAAGGTAATTGAGTCTAATTTCATTTAAAAATAGTCTCAAGGTCTGAATGTTTATGGATTTTTATAAATGGTCGAAAGAGTGACAGGATATTCGTAAAAATCAAGCATTTCCGCGCGAAAAGTTTTAATTTTTGGTATAAGCCAGCACGGGGTGTAACATAATTGCACTCTTCCAGATGTACTTTTCCTTGTGTCTAGGCATCCTGCATGATCAGCGTCTGAAAAGGCAATTATTTCAAAGCCAGAATACTTCGGATACCAGATCCCCAAATGAATGGTTCCCTTTATGTATCGAAGGATTCTCTTTACCTCAGAGAGGTGTCTTTCAGTTGGTCTAGACTGATAGCGGGGGCAAAGATATGTGGCAAATTGATAAAACTTATGCACGCCATCATCAAATAAGTTCTTGGACCGTTTTAGACTCTAGGTTGTTTAGACCTTGATCTAGGATAAACAATAAACACATGATAATAATAAGCACAACGGATTAAACAATAAGAATATTATTCTTATCGACAAGGTTCTTCGCCATCATCTCTAACACTAACAATTACAAAACCTAGGCATCCGTTGTAGGAACTCGATGCCTATGCACGCCATCATCAAATAAGCACAACGGATTAGGGTAACAAAGGATATATTCTATAAATAATAAAAGGTCTTCTTCCTTTTATAAAATTTCATCCTTTGTCTCCATAAGTCCCTCATCTTTCATTGCTTTGTCTTTATCAACTCAAATATAATTCCCAACAATCTTCCCCTAGTTGATAATGACAAAACCATGTAAGCACAAACTTCCCCTGAAGTTAATATGTATGAAAGATAAACGAACTTCCCCTTAAGCCATGCATATCATCAAGGATCTTCAAGCTGCAATCTTCAAAATCTTCTTCCCCTTTTTGTCATGATCAATAGGGGACTAAAGTATGCATAACCACTTGTGGGGATCGTTATGCTCGAGGTTTGTTAGACCTCATATCTAGGATAACCACAATAACAATGAATAAATCAATACGCAGCGGAATAAACACAAAACATTCATTATTATTGAACAAAGTTTTCCTCGTCATCATTTCTACTCTAACCAATACAAACAGCCCCAATTCTACCTTGATCAAGGATAGAACGGTTAACACACTAACAGGAATCAAACGATTCTTGAGGCTTAACAAACTACCCTAGGTGTTTTCCCATAAAACACCCGTACATACACACACTTTTCCTCGTGTTACATCTTGACACACCTAAAACGAATTCCCTGTGTTTCTGTATATACTAGAAACACTAGGGTTACAAAGAGATAAACATAAAATAATAAAAGATTTGCTGTAATCTTTTCTTTCTTTGAAGTTCCATCCTTTGTCATCTTTAGTCCTTCATCTTTCATCTTTTGTCCATATCCACTCTAAATTTAATTCCTAACAATCTTTCCCTAGTTGATATGACAAAACCAACGATATGAAAGATGATCTTCCCCTTAATCCATGCATATCATCAAGGCTCTTCAAGCTGCAATCTTCAATATTCTCTTCTTCCCCTTTTTGTCATCATCAAATAGGGAACAAAAATATGCAACTTTGATCTTCACAACCACGAATCAATATTACACGTCCAATCCATCTTTCCAATGTTTTAAATTATCCACCATTAAGTTTTCCGCACTATAAATGAACTTGAAACAGTAGAAGTCAAAACCAGCAGTAGTAATATCAACTAGCAGTAGAAAAACCTTCACCTCGATGTAGTATAACCTCGATGTATTGAAGAAGAAAACTAACCATTACCCATCCGATGCTGAAGTAGAATAACCCAAACTCATGACTTAAATATAACTGCGAACGTATACCCAATACGATGTATAGGGAGATCGCAATCTCTTGACAATGTGAACACTGAGCACAATAACGTAACTCCTTCAAGTGTTCGTCAATTCGTAGATATAATAAGAGCATAAACCCAAATAATTCCACTTCACCTTCAAATAAGTAACAAGTAATCGTCATCACCAATAAATAAGATAAATTCGAGCCATTAAAACCTTTAAGAACAAAAACCAAATCCCTTTGTGTGTGTCAACCAATAACCCATGTGTGTGTCTCAAATCACCAATCAATCATATGTACTTCCCCTCACTGCATGTAAATCATGCAACTATATCAAACCATAAAACTCTTTACGTGTTGCCATAAATCATTTAAACACAGCAGTAGGAATTACAACGAGCATCAGCATTAAAATTCAACTAGCAGCAGAATAAACTCTAATAGCAGCAGTACAAATTTTGCGTAGCAGTAGAAACTCATATGTCGAGCAGTGGAATTAAATATGTACCAGCAGTAGAAAAAATCTAAAGCAGCAGTACTATCACCAATTATCAACACAGCAGCAGAAACTAATATCCTTCGAGCAGCTTTTAATTAGAAGTAGCAGTAGTATCGTTTAAGACAGCATTAAATAACCACAGCAGCAGAATCAGTACACAGGCAATAGTAACTCCAACTGTTGACCCATGTTTGATAATTACTTTGATTCGATCAAAATCAGTCCCACTTGCAAACTTCTATCTTACAATCATCAAATAGTACGAGGTAATTCTTGGAATATACGAGGTAATTCTCATCAAACACTGACTAAATAATACTTCAACTCTGACCAATTAATGCTTCAATGATTGAATCACCAACTTAATAACTCACCGACCCATTAACTCCATATCAGTACGAGATATATCATTAATTAACGAGTATAAATTCAGTATGAGATAATAAATAATACACGTTCTCAATTTGCACAAGACAACAAACTCTTTAATGAACCTTCTACTGACCAATCAAACCTTAATATTTAAACAATTCCACCGTCCCATGATGTAGCAATTTAATAACCAACAGTACAAGGTAATTAATTCAATAACCTTTTGAATCAGTACAAGGTAACCTTTTGATAGCTATGACCGACCCATGATGTCCTTAATTTCAATCCATAATTAATTAAAACAGTACGAGAATTTTACCTGAATAACCTTTTAAGAGTCGATCACAAAAAAATTTCGAACCAGTATCTGTTGACAATAAAACCTTTTCCAAATCTGCTACTCTTCGACAAACCTTGTATAATCCCTAGATCGAGAACCTGTCTCTGATACCACCTGATAGAACTTATGCACGCCATCATCAAATAAGTTCTTGGACCGTTTTGGACTCTAGGTTGTTTAGACCTTGATCTAGGATAAACAATAAATACATGATAATAATAAGCACAACGGATTAAACAATAAGAATATTATTATTATCAACAAGGTTCTTCGCCATCATCTCTAACACTAACAATTACAAAACCTAGGCATCCGTTGTAGGAACTCGAAGCCTAGACACACCTACACCTTTTAGTCGACTACATCTTGACACACACACACACTAAAACATACGCCTCTAATCCTCTTTATATAATAGAGGATTAGGGTTACAAAGGATATATTCTATAAATAATAAAAGATCTTCTTCCTTTTATAAAATTTCATCCTTTGTCTCAATAAGTCCCTCATCTTCATTGTTTTGTCTTTATCAACTCAAATATAATTCCCAACACGAGTACTATATCTGGTCTACTGGCTGTTAGATACATGAGTGACCCAATCATACTACTGTATTTTGTAGGGTCAATTGGAGTCCCATGTAAGTCAGCATCCAGTTTAGGAGATGATACAGACATTGGTGTATTATAGGTGTCACATCTTGTCATGCCATATTTTTTTAAAATCTCTTGAGCATATTTGGACTGGTTTAAGAAAATACCACGGGGTGAATGATGAACTTGTAGTCCTAAGAAGAACTTGAGTTCACCCATCATGGACATCTCAAAGTTTTGTTTCATTAATTTAGCAAAAGCATTTGAGTACTTTTTATGGGTTGAACCAAAAATGATGTCATCCACATAAATTTGTACTATTAAGACGTCCTCCCCGCGTTTTTGTATAAACAAAGTAGGGTGAATAGATCCTTTTGTGAAATGATTGGCAATGAGAAATACAGATAGCTT
Source organism: Artemisia tridentata subsp. tridentata (assembly GCA_021014915.2). Lineage (NCBI taxonomy): Eukaryota > Viridiplantae > Streptophyta > Magnoliopsida > Asterales > Asteraceae > Artemisia > Artemisia tridentata. The sequence goes on from CP139504.1 coordinate 199,391,730, forward strand.
ATCGTACCTTGCCCTCGGGGCTTGTTTAAGGCCATAGAGGGCTTTCTTGAGTCGGTAGACATGATTCGGATGTTCTAGGTCGACGAAGCCCTCTAGTTGTGTGACGTACACCTCTTCACGGAGTTGACCATTCAGAAATGCCGTCTTTACATCCATTTGGTATACAGTGATGTTCTTGTGAGTTGCATACGCCAAAAACATTCGAACGGCCTCAAGTCTTGCCACTGGTGCGAAAGATTCCTCAAAGTCGATACCTTCTTCTTGACTGAATCCTTTAGCAACCAACCGAGATTTGTTACGAATAACCGTGCCATCAGCATCCAACTTGTTCTTCTAGATCCATTTCAGTCCGACAACGTATACTCCATCCGGTCTTTCTACCAATTCCCAAACTTCCAGACGCTTGAATTGATCAAGTTCTTCTTGCATTGACACAATCTAATTGTCATAAGTAAGGGCTTCTTTAATGTTTTTGGGTTCTGCTTGACAAATGGTGAGTGCATAAATGCAAGTTTCACCGTCTGTGTGGAGTCTTTTTCGTGTCATGACCGGGTTGTCTGGATTACCAATCACGTTCACTAAAGGGTGATCCTTAGTCCACTTGTGGGTTGAAGGGTAGTGTTGACAATTTTGGTGCATATTTGACGGATCCAAATTTCTCGTTGACGACTCTGCAATATCTGGAATGGTTGGAGCCGGAGCAACTGAATTGAAGAAAGCATTGCCGTTATAATTTGCGGGTGTGGGTACTTCAGAAGATAGGAGGGGATCTTCAGCTGCAGTCGCAGTATTAGAAGCTATTTGTTCTACTGATGATGATGTTTCTGTTGGAGGTGCATCTTCAGCAACTGCTGTTGTTGTAGTTACTGTTGTATCAGGTGCTTGAATATTGACGGGTTGTGCAGCGAAACTGGAAGATACATCAGAAGCACGACTAATGAGAGAATCATCAAATAGCAGAGCAAACAAATCTTCCAAGTCCTTGCAATTGAGAGAGAGGGGTGCAGCTGAATGATCAGGGAAGTTTAGACGGTTATAATCAGGTCCTAAGCTGTTTTGCTCAGAAGCCATGTCCGTGAGTTCATCAAAATGAGCGTGTATGGTCTTTTGAATTTCTCGGGTTCGACGGTTCCAGATTCGAAATCCTTTAGAATTCTCGCAATATCCAACAAAGATCCCAATATCAGCTTTGGCTTTCAACTTTCCAAGGTCATCACGATCATTATTTGGGTAACAGAGAGCCCCAAATACATGAAAGTAATTTATTTTTGGTTTTCTTCTGTGAACAAGTTCATATGGGGTTTTGTTGTGCCTTTTGGTGATCATACAGCGATTTTGGGTGTAGCAGGTGGTGGAGACAGCTTCAGCCTAGAGGTAATCCGGTAATTGAGAATTTATCAAAATCGTTCTTGCGGCTTCCACTAACATTCGGTTTCATCTTTTGACTACTCCATTTTGTTCAGGGCTGCGTGTAATAGATGTTTGGTGTTCAATCCCTACTTTCTCAAAATACTCCCGAATAGTGTGATTCTTAAATTCGGTTCCGTTATCTGTCCTGACTTTTCGAACTACATTCCGGAGCTGAACCTGAATTTTGGTAAGAAAGGTGATGATCATCGACGGAGCTTGATCTTTGGTGCAAAGAAAGTAGACCCAAGTCCATCTCAAAAAATCATCTACGATTACCAATATATATCGCTTCCCATTGATTGTCTGAACACGCATTGGGCCACAAAGATCCATATGAAGAAGTTGTAGTACATGATCCGTACTGTGCTCGATTTTTGGAGGAAAATTAGCATGAGTACTCTTCCCTTGTTCACACGTTGGACAAAGGTGATCTTTGGCTTACCAGAATCTAGGAAGACCGTCGACTAACTTATGACGGACAAGTTCCGTCATAGTTTTGAAGTTCAAGTAAGACAAACGTTTATGCCATAGCCATGCTTTTGTATAATGAGCCTTGGAGAGTAAGCAAATCAGAGAAGAAGCAGCCATGTCTGATAATGAAATGGTGTAAAGACTCGTTCCGCATTTTCCTGTCATAAGATCGTTTCCTTGTAGGACTCGAACAAAGCAGGTTTTCTCCCTAAATGCAACTTCCAAGTCACCATCACAAAACTGCCCTACGGAGAAAAGGTTATGTCCATAGCCTTCAACGTAGTATACACGGCTTATTTTGATGTTTTCGTTGACATAATCCCCATATCCCATGATAGAGGCAAAGTGGTCATTCCCGAATCTGACAGTTCCTATGAACTTTGTGACAAAGTTTACTAAAAGTTTTAAGTTGCCTGTCATGTTTTGGGAACATCCGCTATCAACAATCCAAAGTACAATCTGAATCACCTGCATCACAAGAAGATAATGCAGAAGGAGAGACAGTAATGGTGGAACCCGTTGGGTTAGTAGTACAGTTTTTAATCATCTTTGGTAACCAAGTAAAACTAGGTTTATGATGTAGCCATCGCTGCCATGTCCAACTAGATTCTGCTTTCTTCTTTGTAAATGCACTAGGTGTTTGGATTGGTCTAGGTACAACTATGGTCTTGTCAACGGTAGTCTTAGAAACTACTTTTGGTGGTTTTCCTAAAATTGACTTAGCAGCGGTAGTGGGCCTAGAGGAAATGCCATTAGTATGTTTCTGAGTACGAGACAAAAGGGTTTTTGCAACACTTTTTTGATGATTACCAGACAAGATACCTTTACGACAAAATACACAACAAGCATCAACCATAACATCATTCAAAACATTCATACTTTTAGCATTCATTACATCATCATTAGAATTACACGTTTTAAAGTTTGATTATACTTTAGACATAACATGCTTTTTATTCAAATTCCTATTGTGAACTTCTACTTCTTGAACTTTTGGGGAGCCGCTCTTAGGTTTCCTGACACTAGTCTTCTGTTTGGTCTTTTTGGTCTTGGATCTGCTAACCTTAGGAGGGGTACCTAGTCTTGTAGAAGTTGAAGCATGCACATTAGTGGTCTGTGGATATGCTTTCTTAGGTGTCTCATCTGCTAGATACATTCCTAATGTAATGAATTTCCATTTTTCAAGTACTTTGAGTTTCTCTTTCAACTCAATGATGATGCGTTTTTGTTGTTGAATTTTAGAGTCTAATTCTCTGTTTAAACGAACAGTGTCATTTCTGTTTTGGCAAACTTCATCAATGTCCTTTTCATATTCAGAAATTTGATGTTTTAAAACAGCATTTTCTTTTTCAATATTTTGAATTTTGAAAGTATGACTGTTTTGAAAGGACAATGATTATTTTTGGCTTTGTAATTTTAACTCAAAGTCAAGACTCTGAGTCTGACACCATTGCATTTTTTGGTTGAGTTGGAAAATTTCTTTTGAAAATTTGATTTCCGCATCATCATTGACTTTTCGAAGTCTCTCATTTTCTTTTTTCAAATTATCAATCTCAAGTTTCAACATCTCAGTATCAATGGAATGATCATCAACAAGAATTTCATTACACGACAGATAAATGGAATTCATTATTACAGAAATAACATCAGAACATAGAACATTCTCTAAGAGTCGATCTGCTTCTGTTTTCAAAGCTTTGTTTTGACATTTTTGTTTTAAGATCTTTTGTTCTGTTGCTTCGAAAATGTTCATCATGGATGCAACCTCTGTTTGAAGTTCCTGTTCCCAATGTGTAGCACAAAGTCGCAGGTGTTGAACGTGTGGTAAAAATTGCTTTTGAAAAACTTCTCTCTTTTCTTTCTCATAGGGAGAAAGAAAAGTAGAGACTTTTATCTCTGAATTTCATTCAATTGCATCTTCCAAAAAATTTATGTCCTCCATGAATGTATTAAAATATCTAAGGACACGACATTGTTTTGGCATTGGGGCAATAACACCTGGATTTGGTAAAGGGCCATTAACTTGTGCTACTGTGGTCACAGAGACAACTTCAGAAGTTTCATTCATTTCAATTAAAGACCATGTTTGTTCTGATTTATCTTTTTGAGGTACGAAAGTGTCACGAATATGAGGTACTCTTGAGTAGTCATATGGTTTATTAAAGTGGACATTACTCATTTTAGATCGACTCTCGTCCTCTTGTTCCATTTCCTCTTCACGATTATAAACAACAACACGTATGAAAGAATCATCAAACAAATGTTCTGCACTGTATAACTTTGGATTTTCCTTGAGTGCTTTATGTAAAAAACCTGGTTTGTCGTCCCCAATAGCAAAGTCATATCCTTGGGGATTTGGTTTTACAGTCAGTTTCTGAATGGTTGTTACGGATTCACCAGTTTTATACACAATGTTTTGAAATTCTTTAAGTTTGCGTTCCAACTCAATAATTTCCTCAAGATAGGAATCAACTCGTTTCTTTGAAACTTGTTTTTGTTCAAAAAGATCATCTTTAAATGTTGACAACTCTGTTTTTGTTTTGGAAAGTTCAGTGTGTAGAATATCAACTTGTTTTTGAAAATCTAATATTTCTTGTTCCTTTTGTGAAATTAATTCATTCTTGGAAACGGTTAATTCACGTACATGATGTTCTAAATCTTGTGCTTTCACATAGGATTGTTGGAATGTAACCTCAAATCTTTTCTCCCGTTTTTTTTTTTTATTTTCATAATTTGAAAGTTGAAGTTTGTAGCACTCAAGATCCTTAGTCAGCAATGCATCTTTTGCTTTTAGATTTCTATTTATTTCATTGCACTTATCAATTTGGGATTTCTGTGCATCTAATTGTGTTTGGGTGGTCAAAAGCAAGGTCATGAGCTCTGGATCTGGACCATGCAAAAGATCATCTTGTTCAATTTGATCATTGTTATCATCATCAAGAGGATCATCAACTTAAACAACGGGGTTAATTTGATCTTCATCAAATGTAACTACGGTGTTTATTTGGTCATCGTCTTGAGAGGATAAAAATGAGTCATTTTGACCAATATTTTCTTCAGCAGATGCAGATGCAGAGGGTGATACAATTTCATGAATGAGACATTCAGAGTCAGGTACCTGAGACAAGCCATCGGTATCATAAACCGGGCATGTTTCACCCATATGCATTTCTTGCATGTTAGCCATCAACATTACAGCTGCATTTGCCTCCAAATCTTCCATGTCATCGTCCGAGTATGCATTGGCCATAAAGTTGTGCTCTTTCTTAGTCAGAGTGCCACCAGCTTCATCTTTAAGTGCCAGAAGAAGAGCTTCTTTGTGATACACACTGCCTCTGGTTCTTGGCTTGGGGCAAGCATTGGCTATGTGACCTTTCCCTCCACAATTATAGCATTTGACCATGGTGTTTCCAATCCCAGTATTCCCTGTCTCAACAATTTCTGCCATCCTCTGTGTGTTACCAACGTTGTTCCTACTACTTCCAGCTGAAGTAAACCTCTGTCCACCTGAATTTCCCATATAGCTACCCGAACCATATCTCCCAGAAGCTCTGTTTTGAATTTCAACTCTGCCATCATGAACAACTGCCTGATTGCGAGTGTTGGATGAAGACCTGAGACGGTTGTTGGATTTGTTTGAAAATTTGCTGAAAGCTCTAGCAATCAAAGCAAATCCTTCGTTCAACGAGTTAAAAGCATCGGCTTCATCACTGTTAACATTGGAGTACATCATAGAATCGGAGTTGTCATATGAAACCAGTTGATTATCAGCTTGCTGTGGTGATGCTTCGTATGGAACGAGTTGGCTTGATGTTGTTTGTGAGGGATAGGTTGAAAGATGTTGTGGTTGGACATAACTTTGGTTTGGTTGTGGTGCAAAGTGAGATTGAGCAATCAAAGCAAGTGAATTTAGAGTTGATGATTGTGAGTAATGATGAGTGCCTATTTACACATCATTTTATGCCCATATAATACATAAAAAATGCTAAAAATGGCCAAATATACCAATTTATGCTGCAAATATCCTTGGTTTGTATTTTTATGTATTTCAGGTACAAAAGGATTGAAAACAAGGCAAAAGTGGACAAAACCGAGCTTGGATGGGAAAAAGAGCAAAAACGGACATTTTGTGGATCGACTCGACACCATTTGAGCATTTAATGACGAAAAGAAAAGTCAAAGCCAAACCCGAGATTTAGCCTTGGAATGAGATTGGAAAAATGAACCCGAAACCAAAACCTATTTTTCACTATTTACCCTAAACCTTTTTACCCTAAACCTAATTTCCTAAAACTAATTACCTTAACCTAAAACAAATCCAATCCTATTTTAACTAAAACCAAATCCAGCCCACTCCATATCCCGGCCCAATCCATAAACCCGATCCAACCCAACTCTTCTTATCAATAAAATACGGGGTCAAAAAAGTCAACCCCATCCCCTTTTCACCTTTTTCCGCCAAAAGCAAAAGCTAACCCAGACCACCATGTCCCCCCCTGCTCCCAAGACAATCTCTGCTCCAGCCACCCTTCTTGTACCTGCTCCAGCCTCCTTTCCCCCCATGCACAACAACTCACAAGTCAACCCACTCCACGCTGGCAATCCAAGTACACATTTTGGTGCCAAAACCCCTTTTAAGGGCTGAGATGATCCAAGATAAAATCCAAGGGCTCAGAGGCATTCAGAAGAAGCACAGAAGACAGAAGAAGAAACCCTAGTTTTAGTTTTAGTATAAATAGGCCAATTGTAAGCCAAAATTGGCAGTTAGTTCTAAGTTAGATTTTCTTAGCAGTTAGTTTTTATTTTTTCAAATTAAATTTCCAGTTCTCTTTTAATTCAAGCTTATTTAGTGTTAATGATCATTGTTTTTCTCAGCATTGTATTGAATTTGAAGTTTAATGAAAGTTCAAGATTTTAGTTAAAATTGGTTATTTCGAATTCTATTAAGTAGTCATTAAAAATTGATCATAAGCTTTCATTTCTGTTCTTATAAGCTTATATAAGCTTCTGATAGCTTTTGTAAGCTTATAATAGTTTAATACTGAGTTAATCTTAAAATTCTCAAAAAGTCAAGGAAAGTCAACTGAGGTAAAAAATAAGCTAAGTGGATGATAAGCCGGATTTGGATGGGCTTATGGGTGATTACTAGCTTGTTTTAAACAAGCTAGAGCTTGTTGAGAAGCTCCTCAAGCATTAAATCCCTGTTTGTGCAAGGGAAATTGTGAGTTTAAATTCAAATTTTTGCATTTACTGTTCAAGTGCTTATTTCAGTGCTTATTGGATTATTTTCTGTTCATCTGATCTTATTGATGCTATTTCAAGTTAATTTGATAGTTTGTACTTGTTTGTTACTGTTTTTACATTAAAAGCTTAAAAAAGGCCAAAAATAACATATATAGGATATAGCTTATTTAGTGCTTAATTATCGGTAACAATTGTTCATAAGTGCTTACATCACCTAGTTAATCATCTGTCTTACCAAGTTATAGCTTAAAAAGGCCTTATTTAGTTTTAAATTCCAAAATCAGTTTTAGAAAGGGTGTTTGGGTTAAGCCTGAAAATGGGTCAAAACCAAGTCCACTGTTCATGTGCCTATTGGGTAACTTTAATCTTGCCTAATCTAGCTTATATCAGTTGTCAGTAGGGGTTTTGGATTTGTTTTGATAGAATTTGATGGTTTGAGTTGGTTAGTAGAATTGTAGGACAAGTACTTAACACAACAGCTTATTGTAGGGATAAGCCAATTTGATGCTCACTTTTGGTATTTTTGTGTCCAATTTAGTCCATAAAGTCAATAGTCAGTAGTTGATTAAGTTTCATAAGGCTTTGATTTAGAAATGTCATAAACAGTCTGCTCAGAACATGTCAGTAGCTAAATTGCCAAAATCTGCTTAAGCTTTTGATTTTTAATTTGTTCAATTTAAACCCTATTGTTCTAAAAATTAGTATATTAACTATTTGATTGTTGTTCCACTTGTTCCTCATTTTTAAGATTTTTTATGTTAGCTTTTTGCAGCTTTTTCATAGCTTAAAAGTTCACCTCAGTTAACCTTTTGGAAACTGAAATTTTCATGATTATGGCTAATTTGGCTTGTGTTTTTGATTTTTAATCAGCTCAATATAAGCTCAAATGCTCTGAAACTTTGTACTTTAACTGTTCTATTGCTTTTCTACTTGTTCCAATTTTTTTTAGATTTTTTAGATTAGCTTTTGATAGCTTTCTAGTAGCTTAAAGTTTGTCTTTTTGCCCTGTGCACCCCAACAGCCCTCAGACTGCTTATTTGACTTTGAATCAATGCTTATTTGTTTTGAATGTGCATTTTTCTGAGACCAATAGCTTATTTAGGTCAATCATAGGATAGTTTAGCTTTTTCTAGTTCGAATCTAACTTAAAAATCAGCTTATCAATCCTTTAGCTAGTTGCCTTTTGCTTGTTTTTCCTTAATTAGCCTACTGTTATGATTTCTTGTGCTTATTCTGCGCTTAATAATGGTTTTCTAAAATAGTGGTAGTTATATAAGTTGCTTATTCTGTTGTACTTATTAAGGTTTTAAAAAGAAAAAAAAAAATAGGTTTTCAAAAAAAGCTGAGGCCAGGGGTCGAACCTTGGACCTCTAGCTTCCTAAGCCTTAACACAACACACCAACACCAACTGCCCTTGGGTCTTTTTCGGTTTAATACGACAAATTTAATTACTTAACACATTTTTAATTCATATAGCTTATTTCCAATTTTGGCTTAATTCCAGCTTATCTGGATAAGCTGGCATTCCACAATTATTTTTCCTAGGATTAGAATAATAATTAGGACTTTCCTGTAATTTTTCGTAATTTTTCATTTTCAGTTAGTATTTTTAATTTATTTTTCTTTTAAATTTAGTTTTTAATTCATAATAAAAAAAAATATAAAAGTCAAAAAAATATAATTCTTTTTTCTAAAATTTTCTTTTATCATTTAGGACTTAGGAAAATTATATTTGCACCCGTAGAGTAAATATTTCTTAGATTTCACTTTTTAGGCTCAGGATTAGCCCGAGCGTGCTCGCTTTTTGTTTTCTTTTACGTTTTCACTTACGTGTGCTTTACATTATTGTTTTATTTGCTTATTTAGTTGTTTTTAGTTTGTGTTTATAAATTTTAGTTTAAAAATCCAAAATCACAGTTATTTCACTATTCACGACACGTTTCACGAATTCAAAATCACAAAATTCCATTTATTCCTTCATTGGGAAAACGACTCGGGTTTACATAATTTCCTTTGTAAATCCTTGGAAATATTTATGTATTGATCTCAACGGATCAATTTTTGGCGCCGCTGCCGGAGAAGGTTTGAAGTGAATTTTTGATTCCCGTTCGACGATTCGTGTTTCGAAGACCGTTCCTTGAGAAGTTATCGTTTTTCTTGTGAATATTTTTCAAAAAAAAAAAAAAAAATCACGAATACTTTTCCTAAAGTATTCATAATACCAAAAAAAAAATTAAAAAACCAACAAAAAACCAAAAATATTGTTTTTCCATTTTTCTTAAATATAAAAACCCAAAAATATTTTCTTTTTCAAAATTTGTTTTAAATTTGTTTTTCTTCTATCTTCATTTGTTTTCCAAATTTCCTTTATTTTATAAAAATCCTAAAAAATTCTTCGCCATCCTCTTTAATGTTTAATTCTTATCTCTTTACTCTCTCATCGTTTTATTTTTCACGATGATAGATTTTTCACCATATCATCCCCATGATCCTCGGACCATGGAGGATTTTTATCGTCCGTCACTCATCAGTAGAGTAGGACCAATCGCTCCGACATCCGTTTCGGGAACCGATTTTGAGTTGAAAAATCATTTGGTTCAACTGCTTCGACAAAATTGTCAATTCAATGGATTTCGAGATGAAGATGCAAACGAGCACCTAAAAAAGTTCATATCTATCACTCAATCCATGAAGCAGAAAGGTGTTTCTCAAGATAGCATTCGTTTGAATCTTTTTCCATTCTCTTTATCCCACAATGCTGAATCTTGGTTTTATACTCTTAAAACCCACTCAATTCATACTTGGGAAGAGATGTTCCTCAAGTTTCTTTCAAAATACTTTCCACATTCTAAAACGGTGCAGCTTAGGAAAGACATTCTGAATTTCTGGCAATTGCCCATGGAGTCAGTATTTGAAGCTTGGGAACGATTCAAATCTTTGTTACGGAAATGTCCTGATCACAAAATTTTGCTTCTTGATCAAATCCTAACCTTTTATAATGGCATAACTACGATTGATCGAGACAAAATCATGTTGGCTGCCGGTGGCAATCTCATGCGAAAAACTCCACAAGAAGCTTATGATTTAATCGAAAATATGACACATCATCATTATCAGTGGGACGCTGAATTTCAGTACGACTCTACCACTATGTTGAGTGATCATTATTTCGAGAAAATTTCCGCAGTAAGTACACAAATTGAGGTCCTTGGCAAGCAAGAAAAATATATAAGTCAACATTGTCACTATGGGCCAGGTCATCCTCACACCATTAACTTTACAGACTCCGACGAGGATGAGAGTGATGAGGATGAACCTTTAGTAGAAGAAGACGATCAGAAATCAACTCCTCCGTTGAGTGGCAGTCCCACTCCCTCTTCTGATTCTGTTATCGCGTCTCTCACCTCCTTCGAGGATTGTGATCTTCTCTTGAAAGAGACCGACGTTTTTCTTGCTCTTGATGATTCAATTTCACCGGAAATTGATGATACTTATCTGGATCCGGAGGGAGATATTCTTTTGCTTGAGAAATTGCTAAACGATGACATGTCACCTTCTCTCCCTCCGAAGGAACTTAAAATGGAAGAAATAAAAGAAGTTAAGCCGTCTAACGAAAATCCTTCGGAGCCCGAGTTCAAGAATTTACTTCATAAGAGTCATTCTCTTCTTGAGGAGTTCGCCGATGAACTCGCTCGCATTGATCCCATCCTACCGGGGAATGAAGACGATAACTTTGATTTTGAATCAGAATTAGAATTTTTGCTAAATCATGATTCGTCAATTGATTCTTCTTATTGTCTCGAGGAGTTCGCCGATGAACTTTCTCACATCATATCTCCGCCGGAGTATGATCACTTTTACTCTAAGGACTCGGAGGGAGAAGTAATCTATCGTGAGAAGTTGCTTATCGATGACACTATCCCTACTCTCCCTCCTGAGGAGTTTTTGACCATAACTTAAAGAGTTTTAATGATGCTTTACGGATTAAGGCAAATGTGAGGATTACCTTTAAAGATCGCCATTATCCTTCTCTCACATTTGTTATCAGAATCTTTATGAATTATCCTCTTCTTCATTCCTTCGGGAATGAAGATACCATTTTTGACCCCAGCATCTGTAACACCCCAACCCGACAAGGGTAAAGATGTCACACAAATGGTTTCATATCAGATATAACAAAGCATACATTCAAACGTAATACAAAGATTCTCAATGGTTACAGAAGAAATAATGAAATTACAAGGTTATAAAAGCGAATACAAATTCTAACAATGAAATAACTTCTAATCATCTCTAGGCCAAAACTATCAAGTCTTCTAAGTCCAAAAGTCTCTTCACTCGTACCCATCTTCCAACTAAAACCTGCCGCACACGAAAAGAAAACGTGCGGCTGAGCTTAAAAAGCCCAGTGAACAGATACATAATACAAGCAAAGATAACGAAACGGTAATACAATGAAGTACTAGAAGTGTCATAAGGTATAATCAAAGCGAAAGAGAAATAAGGAAGTATAGGATAGTCATCTACCACGAGCCCATAACTCAAAATCATAATCTCATCATCAGAAACTCAAAGTCATAATCTCATAGTCAGAGGGGATACCTCTCAGGCAACCAGATAATATGAGGGGTGGCCTCATGTATCAAAAGGGGTGGAGTAGCTAGCTCCCAGAAATGTGAAAGGCGTGTATTGCACACAAGCACCAGTCACCTCAAAGTCATACTCAAAGTCATAGTTAAATCCACTAAACATACATGCCTAGGATTGCAATCCATACGCCCCCACTCAAAGTCATCTCAAAATCATAATCTCAGAATCATAATGGCCATATCATAATATAAAAGGGGACGGCGTGAGAAATCACTCCCCCACACAGGAGTCATGCCAGTGGTGCATCACAGACATGGCCAGGTTACCTTCCTGGCTAGGAAACAAAAAGGTGGCTCGGGTATCAAACTAAGAGTCAGGTCTCAAAGTCATGCAAACGGGTTCATCTCAAAGTCATATCAAAGCATATCTCAAGGTCAGGTCAAAAGTGAATCTCAAAGTCATATGAAAAGGTTCATATCAAAAGGTTCATAGAAAAAGGGTCATAGCAAAGGTTCATAGCAAGGTTCATAGCTCAACATCGAAGCATAGGTGATAAGACACCCTTTCTTAAAAGGGTAGAGTATCCGTACCTTATGTCGAAAGCAAAAATAGAACAAGCACAGAAATGAGGAAAGCTCACAGTCTCTCCTTCTTCACACCTAGAGGAATAGAAGGGGATCACAAATCATTCTTAATTAATCATCTTTCCATTTTAAGTAATTTTCCCTTTTTAGTAAGTTTCCACTTTTAGAAAGTTTCCATAATTAGAAGGTTTCTTCTTTTAGAAACATTTAGTATATAGCTTAAGTTGATCAACATTTTCTGGAAATAAAGTATCTTTATCATATTTACACCTTTGGTCCTCAGGTTTTCACAATTTACATTTTATACCCCTGAACTTCCAAAATTGCATTTTAAACCTTCAAACATGTATAATTACTCATTAAACCCTTGGTTTATCACATTTACATCATGAGTACTTATTTTAGTGAGTTATACAATCAGACCTTTAATTATTCCATATTTACACATTAGGTCCCTCCATTTAGTAAAGTTACATATTAAGTCCTTAGAATTTACATTTAAATCATTAATTAATAATAATTACATATTAGCCCAATAAATATCCAAATTTTCACCTTAGACCCTAAATATCATTAATAACACAAATCGACCTCAACTTTTCAGAAATTACATGTTTAGTCCTTGTATTTATTAAATTTCCAAATCGAATTAACAATTATAACTAAATTCATTTTCTCATGAATTTTACATATAGACCCTTCATTTTATAATTTTTACAAGTCTTACATGATCTATAGAACATGACAAAAATAACCCATGAATTTTAATATTTACAAAACACCCCCTTTTATATTTAATTACAAATCGGTAAATACAATTTTTAACCAAATAAAACCCTAATCGAACCTCATCATTATGCAATCATTTCAACATCATTTATATTCACTTTTAATCAAATCTAATCCTTTTTGAACCCTAGTTTCCACGCTAGGTATTTTTGTTCTTATTTTCCCTTTTAGCCGATTACAACATAATTCACCAAAAATAGTTTTAAGCCTCAATAAATCAAATGAGCATTTTTATGGTGTTGTACTATGATCATAGAGGCCACGAAAATTATTCACTAGGCCTGGAAAAATCGCATGCATGATATCTTGATTTATTTCGATTCTAGGGTTTAATAACACATGAATTACCATACGATTTATATACAATGCATGGATCATTTTTATTATTTTTCTTAGGATATATACGATCATTAGAGGCTAGGAAAAATACCAGAAGATTTTTAGAACGAGTGAATAAGGCCACACGATTTATTGCTTCTCGAATGGATAATCGACAAGGGAAGAATTCACCACGACTCCAAATGGGATCAAATCACCTTGTACACATTTTTCGCAGATCACATATGATATAAGAACCTCAGGAAAAATAAGAATCGAATTTTACAAAGCTTTGTTGAATTTATACGAATTATACCTTAAAAATGGTTTAGCGATAGAAATAATTCCACCACCAATGAATCGGGCAACAAATGAACTCAACCCGATTTTTCTAGGACTCCTTGAATTGTGTTTGAACTCAGAAAAATGCTTTGGTAATTTTAGTGGATCGAATGGAGGCTATGGAAATTTCTTTGTGTTTTTCTTTCTACTCGGCAATTAGGGTTTTAGAGAAACAAGATGTGGATTGGTGTTTAATAAGGAATGCCGAGTCATAGGAGGGGAGGGTTGACCAGAAATCTCGGCTAAATTGGTTAGCCAAATTAATTTGATTGATCCTTTCCGCTTTTACACATTTTAATACATTTTAAATTCTAAAAACACTAATTATTATCCATTCGGTTAGCTTAGGGGTATTTTAGTCATTTTGCCACTTGTATAAATGTCAAATGATGTTGTGAAAATTATTTGGGATTATAACATGTGCATTGCCAGAAGTTTGGAATTTATTTGATAATTATTAAGCTTTTAATTAAAATTTTAAATTATAGGGGCAAATTGGTAATTTCACATGTTTTCGGATTTAAGGTGTTACAACTTCTTCCCCTCTAAAAGAAAAATTTCCTCCTCGAAATTTGAAGTCGCAACGTTAAACGAAGTCGTGGCAAATCGCAAAAGATCGTTAGAACATTCTCACGCTCGAGCGGGTTCTTCTAAAAAGAATTTCCAAACCAAGTAGTTTCTCATGACTCGAATCAAAACGAGGTGGGTTCAAATTTCTCAGAAAGGAACACAATTAGGTTAATTCAGAACAAAAGGTCCATACCACATAAAATGAACTATAGGTGAGTTTTCATGAAGTTCATATGAGATACAAACGAGAATTCAATTCCAATGATAACGTACCAATATACGGATGCTAATCGAATTTCTAGGAGGAGGTAAAAACAATACGTAGGGTTTACATCGAATTGATTAAGCAGATTAGGTGAGCGTACATCAAATTGTAGCAACCATGAGGTGATGCAATTTTATAACTCTTTAGCTTTTCAAATAGTTTCGGCTTTAACAGAGCCTTCCAAAGGTGTTCTCATAAACAAACAGGTTTTGTTTTCTCAGAATCCAAGATGTCATGGCATACCCATAGCGGATCACAATGAATAGTTTCAACGAATGCGAAACGTAGATATAGAAGAATAAATTGAATCCATACGGACAGAAAACATATCGTTAGATATCATTAATTAGCAGAAGCTCCATAATAGCATATAAGATTATTATCGGAAGTGCAGAGGTCAGCAAAACGCTCGTCGAGTATTTAAACGTATCAAGTCGCATATCAAAGACAGCAATTAACTGGATAGGTAGAATGAATCCAAAGTCTCACAAATCGCGGATGTTCTAATCAGAGGTCAAATTCTAAGCTTCTTAGGTACTTCCTAAGATATCCTATGCCCACGATGAGTGCACGTTATATGGTGTAAGTATTATCACGTTGATCAGGCGTCATAATACTAGCACCACATAAGTATGCCCTTATGATGGTCATACTTTATCTCAAGTCGTAATCAGAACCACCTATCTTAATCCACCTAGTACTTCTATAGACATCAAAGATCAACTAAATACAAATGTCAAAATCCAAAGACGAAACAAAACTATCCGCACGAGTATCAAAATCCCAGATTTCCGAACTAACGTGAGGTACGCCGTTACTAACATCATATCTTCCATCATTATCCAAAAACTCTTAAACCGGTTATCATCGAACATACGAAAATAGGCACAACTGATATGCTACTCGAGAACTTAGATCATAAGAGAATCTTTTAACGATATGACGAAACTTAATAGAGTCAACTAAAGCGAATTTTAGTCGCTAAGAATTCCGGTCTGAACAGAATCAATTCTTCCAAATATGAAGGATTTGTTTTACAACTTTCGCTCATTCAACACATCCAACCTCTTCAAGTCTGGTAAATCTGTCTTCATCTGTCTATCAATCGGAAAGTGAAAACCATCATCAGGAACTTGTGTCTGGTTCGCTGAGCCTCCTGCAGTTCTTCTTGTAATGTGATAGGTATTGTGGATTTCGGGAATGATCTTTAAGTCTCTTCATCATACAGTCTGCTTCCGCTCTCAATTCATCTTAGTACAACCAAGATGAATAGGGAAGTGAGACTGTGCGTCTTCATCAGCTCCGGGTTCGCCGTCTTGACTAAACTTCTTCTTCTGCATCACCAACACTTCTGTCTTGAAAAGGAATGTCTTCACTCTTCAGGGTAGTCTCCGATGTTGTTAACTCCAGATCAGGCAAGGAACACCATTGTCTCAACAATATCCAACTCCCAAATTGCACAAGTGATCATCAAATTTCTAGCATGGTGCAAAATAGTCTCCATGCTCTTCCCTTTTTGTTCCAATGAATAGGTATGATCTGTCCGACGTCTTTGCTAGATACCCAGACAATCATGTCAAATCTTACTTCCTATGCCAGTGCAAAACTTGGTGGTCCATTGGGGACTCAAATTCAAAAAGGTCAGGACGCTAAACAATGTTCAACACCATGCTCATGTTCAGAGAGTTCAAACGCTAAAAGCTTCTAAGATAAGGTTTAGTCGTTGAAATACGAAATGGTTTCTAGGAACACTTCAGTACTCGAAACAACATAACTTCAAGGGGTGCCAAAACCAATGCGGAAAGTTAAAGTTCTGACTTATATAACTGAGATGAGTTCTAACAGATTTACAAAGGTGAAGCACACATCGCACAAAATTTATTTCAAAATTTCTCAAATCTTATTCGGAAAAATTCTCATAATTCAACGGAGGTACGCGAAACGTTACTGCCATAAGAAATTCGAGATAAAATTCTAAACAATACATCTACTAGGCTCCTAACTCCATGCTTAGATTGGTTTACTTGCAGTAGATTCCAAGTCTGAATCCTTCTCCTCTTCCTCGCTGATCCATCCGTTCCGGTTTCCTTCTGGCTGGGGAAGTGGCTGGCTTGCGAAACCCCCATAAGTGTATCTTCCTTCATCTTCTATGCGGTCCACAAATCCGTACAAATTGCGAGGTTCAACTCGTACCACTCCTCTTTCTTCTGAAAACCTGGGGCCTTTTCTCTGGTATCTAGTTACAATGTCCTCTTCATCTGTTATTTCTGTCACGTGCAGCTGTTCTTCCGTCTCACTTATATTCATGATGGTCCTCCTTTCTTCGATCCGGCCCGGCCACATCCTAGTGGGGATCAATATCCTCTTGGCAATCCTCCTAAATTTTCCGTTCCTCTTTCGGCCGATGGCGAACCTAGTTGTCCAACGATATCTGCGGCGTGCTGGAGGTGCCATACTGAAAATGACATAAACGATACTAGGCATTAGAATTCGGTAGGTGTCAAAATTTACTCGAAACTCAAGAAATTCACGAAAATATCATCGAACGAGCGATCGGTCAAAATTAATCAAGCAGATCGGCAACGTAAATCTTATTATTCGGAAATGCGATGAGAATATCCTTATACCCGTAGTTATGAACTACAAGACTTCCTGCAAGGACATGGATGGGTGAAACAACTCGAATAGGGTCGGGAGATTCATAGGTACTTATCAAAACAAAAGACAAATAACAAAACATATCCAATACGTCATCGCCATGGAGGTTCTCAGAATGCCTGAAGAGGCGTCAAAGTGATTAACAAAAGAATCAGAGGCAACTGAGAGTCTTTATCCAAAATGACTACCAAAAGGGATCTGAAGATAAGGATCAAATAGTGTCTGCCAATAATTATGAAATTTCTCAATACTTTCCAAATTTTATCAGGTTCAAATCTAGGTGGTGCAAAGCATAAGCTTTTGATTTCCAAAAGAGATATCAACCGACTCTAATCAAAAGCAAGGCACGAATCAGAGTAATGCGGAAGCAATGATACTCACACAGATGTCTTATTCTACCCATTCCTCACTTAGGTTCCTATAGGGAGATCCTAAAGCAATTTCTCAAAGGTTATCCTACGAGCGCCTACAGGGAAAACTTAGTGGTCCTAACTTACACAGGCCAAGGGTAAATGTATTACGAATCGCAGCCTGTTGCTCTGATACCATAATTGTAACACCCCAACCCGACAAGGGTAAAGATGTCACACAAATGGTTTCATATCAGATATAACAA
Source organism: Artemisia tridentata subsp. tridentata (assembly GCA_021014915.2). NCBI lineage: Eukaryota > Viridiplantae > Streptophyta > Magnoliopsida > Asterales > Asteraceae > Artemisia > Artemisia tridentata. Next base: position 199,409,587 of record CP139504.1, read on the forward strand.
AGCATACATTCAAACGTAATACAAAGATTCTCAATGGTTACAGAAGAAATAATGAAATTACAAGGTTATAAAAGCGAATACAAATTCTAACAATGAAATAACTTCTAATCATCTCTAGGCCAAAACTATCAAGTCTTCTAAGTCCAAAAGTCTCTTCACTCGTACCCATCTTCCAACTAAAACCTGCCGCACACGAAAAGAAAACGTGCGGCTGAGCTTAAAAAGCCCAGTGAACAGATACATAATACAAGCAAAGATAACGAAACGGTAATACAATGAAGTACTAGAAGTGTCATAAGGTATAATCAAAGCGAAAGAGAAATAAGGAAGTATAGGATAGTCATCTACCACGAGCCCATAACTCAAAATCATAATCTCATCATCAGAAACTCAAAGTCATAATCTCATAGTCAGAGGGGATACCTCTCAGGCAACCAGATAATATGAGGGGTGGCCTCATGTATCAAAAGGGGTGGAGTAGCTAGCTCCCAGAAATGTGAAAGGCGTGTATTGCACACAAGCACCAGTCACCTCAAAGTCATACTCAAAGTCATAGTTAAATCCACTAAACATACATGCCTAGGATTGCAATCCATACGCCCCCACTCAAAGTCATCTCAAAATCATAATCTCAGAATCATAATGGCCATATCATAATATAAAAGGGGACGGCGTGAGAAATCACTCCCCCACACAGGAGTCATGCCAGTGGTGCATCACAGACATGGCCAGGTTACCTTCCTGGCTAGGAAACAAAAAGGTGGCTCGGGTATCAAACTAAGAGTCAGGTCTCAAAGTCATGCAAACGGGTTCATCTCAAAGTCATATCAAAGCATATCTCAAGGTCAGGTCAAAAGTGAATCTCAAAGTCATATGAAAAGGTTCATATCAAAAGGTTCATAGAAAAAGGGTCATAGCAAAGGTTCATAGCAAGGTTCATAGCTCAACATCGAAGCATAGGTGATAAGACACCCTTTCTTAAAAGGGTAGAGTATCCGTACCTTATGTCGAAAGCAAAAATAGAACAAGCACAGAAATGAGGAAAGCTCACAGTCTCTCCTTCTTCACACCTAGAGGAATAGAAGGGGATCACAAATCATTCTTAATTAATCATCTTTCCATTTTAAGTAATTTTCCCTTTTTAGTAAGTTTCCACTTTTAGAAAGTTTCCATAATTAGAAGGTTTCTTCTTTTAGAAACATTTAGTATATAGCTTAAGTTGATCAACATTTTCTGGAAATAAAGTATCTTTATCATATTTACACCTTTGGTCCTCAGGTTTTCACAATTTACATTTTATACCCCTGAACTTCCAAAATTGCATTTTAAACCTTCAAACATGTATAATTACTCATTAAACCCTTGGTTTATCACATTTACATCATGAGTACTTATTTTAGTGAGTTATACAATCAGACCTTTAATTATTCCATATTTACACATTAGGTCCCTCCATTTAGTAAAGTTACATATTAAGTCCTTAGAATTTACATTTAAATCATTAATTAATAATAATTACATATTAGCCCAATAAATATCCAAATTTTCACCTTAGACCCTAAATATCATTAATAACACAAATCGACCTCAACTTTTCAGAAATTACATGTTTAGTCCTTGTATTTATTAAATTTCCAAATCGAATTAACAATTATAACTAAATTCATTTTCTCATGAATTTTACATATAGACCCTTCATTTTATAATTTTTACAAGTCTTACATGATCTATAGAACATGACAAAAATAACCCATGAATTTTAATATTTACAAAACACCCCCTTTTATATTTAATTACAAATCGGTAAATACAATTTTTAACCAAATAAAACCCTAATCGAACCTCATCATTATGCAATCATTTCAACATCATTTATATTCACTTTTAATCAAATCTAATCCTTTTTGAACCCTAGTTTCCACGCTAGGTATTTTTGTTCTTATTTTCCCTTTTAGCCGATTACAACATAATTCACCAAAAATAGTTTTAAGCCTCAATAAATCAAATGAGCATTTTTATGGTGTTGTACTATGATCATAGAGGCCACGAAAATTATTCACTAGGCCTGGAAAAATCGCATGCATGATATCTTGATTTATTTCGATTCTAGGGTTTAATAACACATGAATTACCATACGATTTATATACAATGCATGGATCATTTTTATTATTTTTCTTAGGATATATACGATCATTAGAGGCTAGGAAAAATACCAGAAGATTTTTAGAACGAGTGAATAAGGCCACACGATTTATTGCTTCTCGGATGGATAATCGACAAGGGAAGAATTCACCACGACTCCAAATGGGATCAAATCACCTTGTACACATTTTTCGCAGATCACATATGATATAAGAACCTCAGGAAAAATAAGAATCGAATTTTACAAAGCTTTGTTGAATTTATACGAATTATACCTTAAAAATGGTTTAGCGATAGAAATAATTCCACCACCAATGAATCGGGCAACAAATGAACTCAACACGATTTTTCTAGGACTCCTTGAATTGTGTTTGAACTCAGAAAAATGCTTTGGTAATTTTAGTGGATCGAATGGAGGCTATGGAAATTTCTTTGTGTTTTTCTTTCTACTCGGCAATTAGGGTTTTAGAGAAACAAGATGTGGATTGGTGTTTAATAAGGAATGCCGAGTCATAGGAGGGGAGGGTTGACCAGAAATCTCGGCTAAATTGGTTAGCCAAATTAATTTGATTGATCCTTTCCGCTTTTACACATTTTAATACATTTTAAATTCTAAAAACACTAATTATTATCCATTCGGTTAGCTTAGGGGTATTTTAGTCATTTTGCCACTTGTATAAATGTCAAATGATGTTGTGAAAATTATTTGGGATTATAACATGTGCATTGCCAGAAGTTTGGAATTTATTTGATAATTATTAAGCTTTTAATTAAAATTTTAAATTATAGGGGCAAATTGGTAATTTCACATGTTTTCGGATTTAAGGTGTTGACCACAGCATCTCTGCTTATAGTTTCTATTTAGAACCATGGGCATCTCATCGGAGTGGAACTTTCATCTGCTTCAATGTTTATCCAAACATTTTGAATGAAATTCCGATGGAGATTTTCTTTTCCACATGCTTCCCCACGGACAACTAAATTCGGGGCGAGTCAAGCTTAGCGACTCGTTAATAAACAAGCGCTTCATGGGTGACAACCATGTTTCTGACTTCTTTCTATTTTCTAACAGTAAGTGTAGGGGAATTCCTCTACTGTGCTTTGCTTTTGTGCGTTTGCTCTTATTTTTTGGTTTCCCTTAGATCGTGATGATTGAAGCGCCTGTTTTCAATCCAGCCGCCCAATATCCGATCTTTTTGCTAACGATTATCTAGGGATATCTTATTAATACTGTTTGTGAAAATGATTTCTTTCCCACACTTAGCTAGTAGTATTACCTTTTTACGTTCTAAGTGTCGGCATAATAGCCGGTACTTTGAATATTGAGGGCAATATTCAATTCTAAGTGTGGGAGGAAATTCTGGCGAATTGATCACATGTGTACCTTCTAGTGCCCTAGTACCTTCGTTTTGACAAAAAAATTTAATTTTTTTTCGTTTGTAAATAAGAAATTGCATAAAAAAAATAAAAAAATAAAATAAAAAAATAAAATAAAAAAAGGAAGTTTAGTCTTGATTAGGTTAGAACAAGGGGAATCCCGACTCTGCCCGAGTGTTGATCTGGCTGCTTCCTTAACGATTAGAACAAGGTTTTACGATTTGTGCAAATGAAAATGCTAAGCGTAGAGTAGTTGGTTCTCTTTAGAGCTTAGAACAAGGGGAATCCCGACTCTGCCAGAGTGTTGATCTGGCTGCTTCCTTAATGATTAGACTAAAGTTTTACGATTTGTGCAAATGAAAATGCTAAGCATAGAGTAGTTGGTTCTCTTTAGAGCTTATATAAGTAATCTATGGCTTTTCCTCTCAGGAGCTCCTAATCTGAATAAATTAGTGCTGTTTTCAAACTTTTGAACGTTAAAATCATCTTGTTATGCAAAACAAATTTTTTTACATGTTGATATAGAGTCCGAGTTCAACTTTTATTTAAATTTTTGAGAAAGCATATTTTCCTATACAAAAAAAAAATAAAATTAAAATAAAATAAATAAGAAAAAAATAAATAAATAAAAAATGGAATGATATTGCAAAATAAATAAAGAAAAAATGGAATGATATTGCAAAATGAAAAAATTGAATGATATTGCAAAATGAAATAAGTTATGATGTTGCAAAAAAGATATATATGTTGTTTATATGAATAAATGTAGGAAACTTGTTTTTTCTGAAATTTAAATCGGAAGTTGAACTAGTATTCGTCATTTTTGTCATAAAGGTTAAACGGTAATTTGGTAGATTGTTGATTTCAAAGACCCCGAAAGCTCCGGTATTATTCTCTGTGAGGTGTCAAAAGCCTGGTCACCTAAAACCAACTGGTTTGGGATGTGCTGAGAAGAAAGCCGTTACATGGAGTGATCTCACCTTTGAGTCTCTAATCTCTAAATGATCGTTTGTTGTTATCTATTTAAGTATTTAATACTAACTTAGTGGGAATATCCAAAATATTTGAAATCGAAATTCCGCTGATTTCAGTAATATTCTCTGTGGGGTGTCAAAAGCCTGGTCACCTAAAATCAACTGGTTTGGGATGTGCCGAGAAGAAAGCCGCTACATGGAAAAGGCCCTTTTTTATCCTTAGATTTTTTAGGTTCCCGGTAAATTAGTATTTGACTTAAACAAGTAACATAGCATAATAAATGTCATTTTTTGCGGTCAAAATTTTGAAAATGAGCACACTCACCTAACTTCTTGAATAAATTATGGGAGTGAAAAGTTAAGTTTCGGCGTACATAGGTTATTAGTATAAATAGTGTTAGCATTTTACAAAAACATTTGCACATTGAGTTTAAGCTTAGTTGGGAGTATAAAAAAGAAGATGACGATTATAATTCCCTGGAGACACCCATTTTGTGTGAATCCCGTTCCATGATACCATTTTCGAAAATAAAGCATGTTATCTATTTTTGTTCTAGTTTAAATTTCTTGCATCAAATAAAGAGTCAAAACGGGGTATGCTTGGTATTCTTTTGATCCTTTCATTACTTTATATGATCGGATTGCTAGGGACTAGCAATTGATAGTGTGGGGGGATGATGAGTGCCTATTTACTCATCATTTTATGCCCATATAATACATAAAAAATGCTAAAAACGGCCAAATATACCAATTTATACTGCAGATATCCTTGGTTTCTGTTTTTATGTATTTCAGGTACAAAAGGATTGAAAACAAGGCAAAAGTGGACAAAACCGAGCTTGGATGGGAAAAAGAGAAAAAACAGACATTTTGTGGATCGACTCGACACCATTTGAGCATTTAATGAAGAAAAGAAAAGTCAAAGTCAAACCCGGGATTTAGCCTTGGAATGAGCTTGGAAAAATGAATCAGAAACCAAAATCTATTTTTCACCATTTACCCTAAACCTATTTACCCTAAACCTAATTTCCTAAAACTAATTACCTTAACCTAGAGGTGCAAATAAATCGGTTAAAACCGGTTTTTGGTTTTGGGAAAACCGGTTATAAAAAAACCAGTTTCGGTTTTTTCAGTTTTTCCGAAATCGGTTTTTTTTTGTTATAAATGTTTGGAATCGGTTTTTTTTTCGGTTATAAATTTTCGGAATCGGTTTTTTACCGGTTCGGTTTTTTTCGGTTATAAATGTTCGGATTCAGTTATTTACCGGTTCGTTTTTTTTTCGAAATTTTACATACATGTTCGAACATTTATGTTGGGAATTAAATGTTCTGAAGATTAAGTATTAAGAATTACAAGTGCTGAAGGTTAGTACTGCTGAGAAGAATACTCTAATAGTTCCAACTGCTAGGGTATATCTGAGGACTGTTATAACTAACAGTACTAACTGAAGTTAGTACTGGTAGTACAAAGAAGATACTGCTGGTCGATACTGCTGAGTGGATAAGTGTCACGTATACTACTGCTGGTTGGATAAGTATTGAAAAGATATTTGTGTACTAAAGTCAAGTATATACGGTAGATAATATCTTTGGAAAAAGTGTTCAGTAACAAGTTGTGTACATAGATACATGTTGTATCTAAGTTACTGACACACATAAGATAAGCTAGCATGTGCTGGACAAGACTTAACAATATTGTAAAGATCTTTCTTGGACTATAAAAGAAAGTTCTTAGACTAGATATGTAAGTAATTTTAAGTGCTTAATTCATATGCTTAGAACAACTAGCTAGAACAATATCTCAAGTCATATAAACATTAAGATTCAAGGTTTTGTAACCCTAGTGATAGTGAAGATCACTCGTATTATCTTGAATAATATTGAATCGTTTGGTGTTAACATCGTGCGTTTATTGTTCATTACTCAAGCATTACTTTTCCATTTCCATAATCAAATAACCTTCTAAGTGTGATTAAGTAGATTCCGCATACTTAATCATATTAACTCAATATATCATATACACAAATCAACAAAGGTCTAACAACCTTATAGTGTATCGAACCCTGTCAATTGGTATCAGAGAAAGGCTGATATAGTTGATTTAGAAGAAGAAGCAGAAATGGACGTACAAGACACTCAGGCTACAAATATTGCTACAAAGTTGCCCATGATCAAACAGAATGAGTTTGAGTTGTGGAAGTTAAGGATTGAGCAATATTTTATGGTTCAAGATTATGCTCTTTGGGATATCATTATGTATGGTGATTCTTTTACACTAGGTTATACAGATGTCATTCTTGAAGGCAAAACAGATAGGAAAAGAAATATTGGACCAGTTACCGGTGAAGAAATGATACAGAAGAGAAATGATCAAAAAGCAAGAAACTTGTTGCTCATGACCATTCCTGGTGAACCGATGCTATCTTTTAGCAAGTATCCTGATGCAAAAACTCTTTTTGAAGAGATTTGTGCATGGTTTAGTGGTAATGAAACTACCAAGAAAACACATAAGACATTGCTGAAACAACAATTTGAAAACTTTAGTTTAAATAGCAATGAATCACTTGATAAGCTGTTCTCTAGATTACACAAGCTTGTCAGTCAGTTAGCTGTGTTGGGAGTTGAGATAGCAAAGGAAGATCTCAACATGAAGTTTTTGAGAAGTCTATCTGATGAATTCCATACTCATGTGGTTGTCTGGATGAATAAGCCAGACATTGAAACCATGAAACTCAATGATTTGTACAACAACTTCAAAATTGTTGAACAAAGTCTGAAAAAGTCTGGAAACTACAATACTAGTTCTGGGAATGTGGCACTCTTGTCATCTCCTAGTATTAGTAAGTCAGAAGAGGTAGATGAAGATGCAGGTGTTTCTACTGCTAACTATGGTGGTCCTACTACTAGTTTACAAAAGAATGCTGCTGGACTTGGAGATCCATCATTCTATGTATTCATGTCCAGTCAAACTAGTGATTCTCCTCTAACTCATGAAGACCTTGATCAGTTGGATGATAATGATTTAGAAGAGATGGATATCAAATGGCAGGTTGCTTTACTTAGCATGAGGGCTAAGAAGTTTTGGCAAAGAACTGGAAAGCAGATTACCATCAATGGTAATGAGACTGCTGGGTTTGATAAGAAGAAAGTAGAGTGTTTCAACTGTCACAGGCTGGGACATTTTGCTAAAGAGTGTAGAAACCCAAGGAAGCAGGATAATAGAAACACATGGTATAAGCAAGAGAAGAAGAAGGAAGTCACAGTGGAAGAGCCAAGGGCTATGCTAGCCATAGATGGTGTTAACTATGATTGGAGCTTCATGGCTGATGAGGAAGAAGCACCAAAAGAAGTTGCAATGGTGGCCACTGAGACTGCTCTAATGGCCTTTTCTGATTCAGAGGTAAATACTATAATCAAATGTACTGAATCATGCTCTGCTCTTAATGCTTATGAAAAACTTAAAAAGGACTTTGATGCTCAACTAGAAGAACTATTTGACACTCTTGCTAATTTAGCTAATCATAAAAGAGGTCTAGCTGGTCTTGAAAAACAAATCTTACACTTTCAAGAAAATGAATCTAAGTTTACTGATGACATGAATGCCCTAAAAAGAAACTTAGAGTTCAGAGATGAAATAATTTGTTTGCAAAATGCATCATTAGCTAAAGCCAAAAATAAAAGTGAAAATGTTAAGATAACAGTAGATGCTTTAGCTCATGCCTCAGATGGAATTAATAAAATTTGGGAAGCTCAAGTAATCAATAAAGCTAGATCAGGTATAGGATACAAGTCTGTTCCTCCACCATACAGAGGTGTTCCTTCACCTCCAGGAATTGACCTAGCACACACAGGATTTGCTGAGTTTCAAGAACCAATAATGGAATATGGTTCTAAGTCTACTGAGAGTCCTAAGGTAGAGAAAGTAGGTGAAAGTATAAGTAATACTTCACTTCCTGAGGACAAGGTGTCCTCTTATAGAAGATCAGATAGAGTAGTCCTTGAAGACTGGGTATCTGATAGTGAGAAAGATGAACAGGTTATGTCTAAACCTGAAGTGGTTAAGAAAGCAGGAACAAGTGTTCCTAAGATAGTCAAACATGATACTCATAGGCCTAAAAACAATGTTAAACATGTTAGGCAACCAGTTAGGTATTGTGAACAATACAGAACCAACAACAAGCCCAGAGGTAACCATAGAAATTGGAATAACCTCAAGTCTCACCAATTAGGTGATGACTTTGCTTTTTATAACAAAGCTTGTTACACATGTGGTAGTTTTGACCATCTTGCTGCTTTCTGTAACCAATGGGTATCTGGGTATACAAACAATAGGGTGAACTTCAAAAGGAAAACAATTAAAGATCACTCTAACTTTATTAGAACAAAACCCAGAGCAATTTCAAAAGCAGTTTCTACTGCTAGGCAAGCAGTTTCTACTGCTAGACCATTCATGACTGTTAACCCAAGACCAACAGTTAAAAATGCAAAATCAACTTACAAAAATGCATCAAAAACTGTTAAAAGGCCCATTCAAACAAAAGCAGTGGTCCAAAAACAAGTTTGGAAACCAAAGGGAACAACTACAAAGCTAGCAGTTTCTACTGCTAAGCATGTAGTTCATACTACGGCTAGGGAAAACAGGGCAAATGCTGTTAAGACCTCAGCATGTTGGGTTCTTAAATCCAATGTTGCATCAACTATTCTCAAGAGATTAAATTACATTGATGCACGAGGCAGATCCAAGTCAGTAATGGCTTGGGTCCCCAAAGGAAACCAATACTCCTTATTACTGTGCAGGAACATTCATCTGATAAACAAGAAGATCAAGGATACTCAGATAGTGGATGTTCAAGGCACATGAAAGGCAACAAGTCTTATCTCTCAGATTTTCAATCAAAAGATGGAGGCTATGTTACCTTTGGAGGAGGTATTGGTGGCAAAATTTCCGGTAAAGGTACAATTAAAACTAGAAATTTAGATTTTGAAGATGTGTTCTATGTGCAAGAGCTTAATTATAATCTTTTTAGTGTCTCACAAATGTGTGATAAAAAGAACAAAGTTCTTTTCTGTGACACTGAATGTCTTGTGCTCTCTCCTGATTTTAAGATGCCTGATGAAAGTCAAGTACTTCTTAAAATTCCTAGAAAGGGCAACATGTACAGTATTGATATGAAGAACATTGTTCCTAAAAAGGCTTTAACTTGTCTTGTAGCAAAGGCCACATTGGATGAATCAATGTTATGGCATAGGAGGCTTGGTCACATTAACTTCAAAACCATAAATCATATTGTTAAGAATGGTTTGGTAAGAGGTTTACCTCAAAAACGATTTGAAAATGACCAAACATGCATTGCTTGTCTTAAAGGCAAACAACACAAAGCCACTTGTAAGCCCAAAATTTTTAACTCTATTGATCAATCATTGTTTATGCTTCATATGGATTTATTTGGACCTACTTCTGTTAGGAGCCTGATGCATAAAAGATATTGTCTAGTTATTACTGATGACTATAGTAGATTTACATGGGTTTTCTTTTTAGCTACTAAGGATGAGACTTCTAGCATCCTTAAGACTTTCATTACAGAGATAGAAAACCTAGTAAGCAAAAGAGTAAAAGTCATTAGATGTGATAATGGGACAGAGTTTAAGAATAGAGTTATGGATGACTTCTGCAAGGAAAAAGGTATTAGGAGAGAATTTAGTGTTGCTAGAACTCCACAACAGAATGGTGTTGCTGAAAGGAGAAATAGAACACTCATAGAAGCTGCTAGAACCATGTTAGCCGACTCTAAGTTGCCTATCACCTTTTGGGCTGAAGCAGTCAACACTGCTTGTTATGTTCAAAATAGGGTTTTGGTTGTCAAATCTCACAATAAGACATCATATGAACTTTTTAGAGGTAGAACTCTTGAAATAGGATTTCTTAGACCTTTTGGATGTCATGTGACAATTCTAAATACCTTAGACCATCTTGGAAAGTTTGATGGCAAAGCAGATGAAGGATTCTTAGTTGGATATTCTCTCAATAGCAAAGCTTTTAGAGTATACAACTCAAGAACTAGAAGAGTAGAGGAAAACCTGCATGTGGAATTTTTAGAGAATAAATCCAATGTAGCATGTCAAGGTCCTAATTGGCTATTTGATCTTGAGTCACTAACCCATTCTATGAATTATGTGCCTGTTGTTGCAGAAACTAATGATTTTTCAGGTTCACAAACAACAAATGAGGCAGGGTTAGACAAGGAGACAAATCAAGATCATGTATGGATGCCAATCAGTTCCAGTGTGGCTTCAATTTCAACAAATGATGAATCTTCTTCTGGTAAAGCTAAAGAAGATGTTGAAGATGAACACAAGGAAGATGGAACCAAGGAACAAGAGAATGTTTCTTCTGATGATACTACTGCTGAGACAGAGCATTCTACTGCTAGGCTTAATTTTTCTGCTGCTAGGCCAAATGTTTCTACTGCTGGCCCTTCAGACTCGAATGAAGCAAATTTCTCAGATAAAGAGGTGGATTTGAGCAATATCACACCTAACTATCAAGTTCCTTCAACCCCACACACCAGGATTCACAAAGTCCACTTCCTAGAAAATGTGATTGGAGATGTACAATCAGGTGTGAAAACAAGACAACAACTTATGTCTTCAGACCAACAAGGGCTTCTTGATGCCCTTTATGCTTCAAAGCAGCATGAGTTTTCAAACTCTTGCTTGTTTGCATGTTTTCTCTCTCAGGCAGAACCAAAGAACATTCTTAAAGCCCAAGATGATTCAAGCTGGGTGGAAGCTATGCAAGAGGAGCTTCTTCAGTTTAAGATTCAGAAGGTTTGGATGCTAGTTGATTTACCTAAGGATGAAAAGGTAATTGGCACTAGATGGGTTTTTAAGAATAAAAAGGATGAAAGGGGAATAATGATTAGGAGTATGGCTAGATTAGTAGCCCAAGGGTACATACAACAAGAAGGTATAGACTATGATGAGGTTTTCGCTCCAGTAGCAAGACTTGAGGCAATTAGGCTTTTCTTAGCTTATGCTTCATTTATAGGCTTCACAGTTTATCAAATGGATGTCAAGAGTGCATTTTTATATGGTACTATTGAATAAGAGGTGTATGTCTCACAACCTCCAAGGTTCATTGATCCTGACCATCCAGAAAAAGTGTACAGAGTGGTTAAGGCTCTTTATGGCCTTCATTAGGCACCTAGAGCATGGTATGAAACACTAGCTTCCTACTTAATTGAAAATGGATTTCAAAGAGGCAAGATAGATCAGACATTATTCATCAAAAAGCACAAGAGTGATCTTTTGCTAATACAGGTGTATGTGGATGATATCATCTTTGGATCTACAAGGAAGGAGATGTGTTTGGAGTTTGAGAAGCTTATGCATGATAAGTTTCAGATGAGTTCCATGGGGGAACTTACATTCTTTTTGGGTTTGCAAGTTAAACAATCATGTGAAGGCATATTTATTAGTCAAGATAAATATGTTGCTGAGATACTAAGGAAGTTCAACTTTGCTGATTCAAAAATGGCAAGCACACCAATGGACTCTGAGAAGCCACTTCTTAAAGATTTAGATGGAGAAAATGTAGATGTACACACTTATAGATCTATGATAGGTTCTTTGATGTATCTCACATCATCAAGACCTGACATCATGTTCTCTGTTTGTGCTTGTGCAAGATTTCAAGTAACTCCAAAGGTTTCTCATTTAACAGCAGTCAAGAGGATTTTTAGATATCTCAAGGGTCAACCTAGGTTGGGTCTATGGCATTCAAGGGAATCACCTTTTGACTTGGTAGCATTTTTGGACAGTGATTATGCTGGTGCTAGCTTGGACAGAAAGTCAACAACTAGAGGATGTCAATTCCTTGGGTGTAGACTTATCTCATGGCAGTGTAAGAAGCAAACAATTGTGGCTACTTCAACAACTGAAGCTGAATATGTAGCTGCTGCAAGTTGCTGTGGTCAAAGTCCTATGGCTTCAAAACCAACTTCTTGACTATGGGTACAATTTTATGAACACTGTCATACATATTGATAATAGTAGTACTATTTGCATAATTAAAAACCCAGTGCAACATTCTAAAACAAAACACATTGAAATAAGACATCATTTTATTAGAGATTGTAATGAGAAAAAGTTGATTCAAGTTCTTAAAATTGATTCTGATCACAACTTTTCAGATCTTCTTACAAAAGCTTTTGATGTTGGAAGGTTTCAGTATTTGGTAGCAAGTATTGGAATGCTTAATCCTCAATGATTTAAAACTATGTGTTTTTGTATATAAATTTTTTATTGAACTGCTGGTTTTATAAAATACTACTGTTAGTGAAAATTTTGTGCTGCTGGTACAAATTTTTGTTTGTTAAGTTCATATCTGTTAGTCATATCTATGATACTGCTATAAGACATGTGATTTGCATTTTGTTTCTTGGTTTTAGACTAACAATTTCAGGTATGATCATTGAGCAAAAAGGAAGTTTCAAGTGAAATGGAAGCAGCATAATGTTATATCAGTTGCTGACATAATAGGTTTATGATAGACTGAGTTTGGGAATTCTTAACACGGGTTTACCCCTAAGTTAATTACTTCTTTAAAACTACTTTCTTGAAACCTAGTTATCATATTTCACATTGATTTGATGACTCAGTTGGTCAGATAGTAACTGACACAACTCACGTTCTATCATTTTATACTTTCAAAGTATAATGAGCAATCTAAGGACATCTGATAGAAAGAAAAGCGAACAAATGTGCATCTAACACTTGTGTTAGAAAACACAATTTTCACGAGCTGGAAAACCTGTCAGGAAAGCTCTTTGAATGAGTTTATCTTTACACAGGCAGTTATTTATGACTGAAAACATTGTTTCTCACACAACCAGAGGTTGCTTTAAACGGCATTCTTGATTAAGTGTCTGTTATACACTTAATCCCTTCAAAATGGTTGAAAGCAGTATGATTTTTCTATAATAAAATCATGAACATACTGTTAAGTCAAAAGTTTCTTAAAAAGGATTTTCAAAGGGACTCAGAAAAAACCATCCATTGATGGATAATGAGTCATTGCCCCATGAATCACCTCTCATAGGCGTTAACACACCTAGAAGTGATGAGAGCAACACATAAACTCTTAAGGAATTTATGGCTTCATGTACAACATTGTCTGAAAAAAAGTTTACATAGGTAGACCAGATAATGATGGAATGATGGTGAGAGATCTTCCAAACAGGGGAGGATAAAATGTTATTCGTATCTCAGGAGAGGAAACATCTCAGGGGAGGAAATAAAGCCCAAGGAAGATTAACCAAATGTAAGGGAGGAAAAGACAAGAGCATACAAGATGATGACATGGAGGTTGAAAATGACAAGAACAGAGCTGATTCTGGAGTATTATATATATTCAGAAGGGATGAAGCATTCCAAAGGAGAAAGTTCTATCTAGGTCAATCTCAGTTCACTACGTTTGTTCATCACTTGAAAAGGCATGCTGATAGATGATTTCACTTGTTGAAACAAGCATCCAAGATTCACAGCATCATTGCCTCTTATAATTCCTCCATCCAAGGAAATTGCACCATCTTTTAGGTATTGAATGAAGCCTGAAGATTGGTTTTTGATATTGTTATAGTCAAAGTAAATGACAGATGAGCTACTGAGAAAGATATTCAATCTCACAGAACAGAAGAAATTTCAAATCAAATCTGACTTTGAAGTGTTTGAAAGATCCTCACAATCATGATTTAATTCAGAAGAAACATGTTGATTAGGGAATCCACATGTTTAGGGGAGGATTGTTGGGAATTAAATGTTCTGAAGATTGAGGTCTCTCTATACATGGGCATATGTTCGAGGTCAGTTTTAGTACAAGACATAAGACACAAGGTTGGTTTATTCTGTTTCATCATCAAGTTAGTAATGGTTGGTTTTTCTTCATCACTCATAAAAGCCTACAAAATTGGAGATTCAAATGGTTAATATATGGGTTTCAGGGGAAGCTTAAATGTTCAGATGCTTAACCATTTATATGCTACACCAAGTTTTTACTGCTTACATATTCTCTATTTGTTGATAACAAAAAGGGGAAGAGATATTGTGGTGGATAACATAGATTAAGGGGAAAACAGTATGGTTTCATTCACGGTGAGATATAGTTATCTCAATTTCTCTACTTCGTCTAGGGAAATTCGTACAAGAATGTGTTTGTTTTGTAATCATTAAATAGGGGAAGATTGTTGGGTTTTATATATTTCATTGTTCTATAACAAACATAATTGTTCCATTTCCATATCCAAATAACCTTCTAAGTGTGATTAAGTAGATTCCGCATACTTAATCATATTAACTCAGTAAAACCCTAAAATTACCACAATCCGAAATGACCAAAATACCCTCTAATTTTGAAATTTTAAGAACTTATAAGATACGCTATAAATTAAAATGAGATATATAACGTGTTATGACTCGAGATCACACAATATGAACCTATAACCTAAGTTCGATAATAAACATTTGACAATTAAAAAACTATATGTTAAGAAATATAAATACAAGTAAGTAGAATTGATCCAAGACACACTATATGGCACTTACACGTTTTAAAATTTATCTTTGCTTTCTTGGTCATATGACACACTATCCGCTCACCATTTAAAAGATTATAATTTCCACAATTTCAGCCAAAGATCACGCCTAATTAATTAATAGACTGTTACCACTTTCCTACAATTCTATACGCTCCTTTTTCTTACTGCTTTAGATTGTCAATCCTCATCCTTTTCCTTTCTTTCATACGAAGCAACCACAAACACAAACAAGTCTAAGTCTGTTGCTTCACACATACCTTTCCTTTCCTTTGTTAACTCCCTTGATTGAACTTGTCTCCTGAGAAGATAATGGTACAAGCAGATTAAACGATGTTCTTTTCGTTTATCGTAATTCTACCCCTTCTTCTTTCTTCTGTAAGACAAGCAGGTACATTTGTACTATTCCTTGTGTTTCTTTATGCTGACACTAGTTTGCATTGCGACCATACAATCGAAGAAAACTAAACCTAATCTTGTTCGTTAAAATAAGATATGTATTAAATCATTCTAAGTCGCATAATCTTAATCAAACCATTTATAACCTTAATTCTGAATATGAGTTCATGAATAAATGTCGAACTAACTGTTTCCTGTTCTTAAACCTGGGAACATATGGTACTAAAACCTAATAACACAAGAATAAGAAGTGGACATATGGTTATTAAATTAAAGTGGAATAATAATACTCGGATCATGCGTAGTTTAGAGGTCATCGTCGAGTTTGATAGCTGAAAGGCATGGCTGTGTGTGATGTTTTGGTGGGTCGAGTGTAATTCGGGTTAAATGAGCAAGGAAGTGGGTCGAATAGGTGTAGTGTAGTGTTGGTTTAGTCGTGTTAAAAATGGGTTAAAACAGGTTTTACAAACTATGTGTGTCAAACTCAGTTGGAAATCTATCTTTTCAATTCTGTGTCAGGATACATTTTGATTTGGTCATAAAAACACATATACGATGTATATATATGTGTGCTATAAAAATGGTTAGGAACCTAAGATATAAAGGAAGGGACATGCGTGTGTATCCACGTGAACAAGGATTGGTTGTCATGTGATTTTATGTAATTTGTGGGCTGTTAATTTGTATCCACGTGAACAAGGTCTGCATGCATGCGCTTGTGTGTGAGTTTGAGTGGTTGAAAGTACGGTTAAGAACATGCTATAAATTGAATAAATACTAAGAGTTGTGTTGTCTCGTTAGTTTGGTATAGAGGGTGCATCTCGACTTGAATTAATGAAGAGTATTTCGGTTTCGTTTGGAAGTCGACAAGAGTGTGAGTATTTATATGTTTAACGAGAAGTATATGTGTATTCGAGTGTGTTTGGTTTCAAGCAAAATTAAACCATAATGTGTCTAATGGTTTATTAAATTGACTATATACAAATTGGCTATTTATGAAATTAATTTCCAATATAAATCTTAAGTTTAATTATTTGACATAGATAAGCTCTAACCTTGATAATTTACACTTTAACCCCTCAACGTCAATAAAATGATAATTTAAACTCTAAACTTTACTAAATTGACATAATTAACCCTAAACTATAATGTTTGTCACATTAAGTCTAAAAGTTATTTAATTGGCGTTTTAACCCTAAAAGTTACTAAATCGGAAAAGTATACTAAAAGAATAACCTAATTCAATTGGACTTAATGTAATACTTGGTTATTGATCCGTATAGGTTCCGTAAAGCGGGGGTGATCTTGTGTCTTGTTACCCATCTATCTTTGTTTGCTTTTGCTGATGAATAAGGTACAGATATTCTGCTTCTTTGATAAGAGGCCTTCATTCTCTGATTATGATTCGTATTAAGGTTTCCCTATACCATTGCTATGTTCCCTTCATTTATGAACTTCGATTATTGAACCATCATGATATTGAACCTTTTATGATTATGAACTTTTCATTCATGAACCTCTAATTATGAACCCTTGACCATGAACCTTTGCTTATGAACCTTTGCTTATGAACCATGCTTATGAACCATGATTATGAACCATGATTATGAACTTATGAAACATGATATTGACCTATGCAAGTAAACTTAAAGCATGATTCATGATACTTGACCTTTACCCTCAGTTTGATACTACGAGCCACTCACTAGGCATGAGGGTTTCATGTCCATGTCAGTCGATGCACCGATGGCATGACTCTAGGGCAGGAGAGTGATGACCTGTCCCGTCCCTGCATGTTATGTTTACGTAGAGGCAGATTATGGCCACCTGGGGCGTATGGATGCATCCTAGATTTGTTCATGTTCATGTTATGTTATGTTATTCATGGTGACTGATGGTGTGTGCGATACACGTCTTTCACACTCCGGGAGCTAGCTACTCCAACCCATGATTGAGGACACCCCTCATATTTACAGGATACCCATGATTGAGGACACCCCTCATATTCACAGGATACTAAGAGGTCTCCCCTCTGCATGTTTACGATTATGATTATGATTATGATTCATGTTATGTTATGGGCTCGTAGTGGATTTCTGACTTCCTTTACCCTGTACCCTTTTCCCTTTCCTTATGATACCATGTACTCTTACCTTTCATCTTAATACCATGTATTCATGCTTCCACACTCTTTTACTCATGTAAATTATACATTATACTACTGCTTGTTACGTTATATCTGTTCACTGAGCTCTAGTAGCTCAGCCGCGTTTCTTTTTCCCGCGGCAGGTTTTAGTTGGAAGCTGGGTAAGAGTGAAGAGACTTTGGACCTAGAAGACTTTGAGTAGAAGCCATTAGAAGAGATGTACTTATGGATTTGATAGGCAGCTTTTATTTTCCTTTGTAACCCTTTGTATTGCAAGATTTCATTTGTAACCTTTGAGAACCATTGTATTACTTTTGAATGTATGCTTTGTTTTGATCTGATATGAAACCATTTATGTGATACTTCTACCCTTGCCGGGTTGGGGTGTTACAATTATGGTATCAGAGAGACAGGCTGCGATTCGTAATACATTTACCCTTGGCCTGTGTAAGTTAGGACCACTAAGTTTCCCCTGTAGGCGCTCATAGGACAACCTTTGAAAATTGCTTTAAGATTTCCTTATAGGAACATAAGTTTTGACCAGTGAGGAATGGGTAGACTATAAGGCATTTGTTTAAGTATCATTGCTTCCGCATCACTCTGATTCGTGCCTTGCTTTTGGTTAGATCATGTTGTTATCACTTTTGGAAACTGAAAGCTCATACCTTGCACCACCTGAAATTTGAACCTGATTAAATCTGGAAGGCTTTGAGAATTGCATAGAAATTGCCTGACACTAATTGATCCTTATCTTCAGATTTTGACTCTGACCTCTGATCCTTTTATCAATCATTTTGATGTCTCTTCGATCACTATGAGAATCCCCATGGTAATGACGTACGTGATGTATTCTCTAATTTGTCTCTTGCTTTTGATAAGTATCTATGAATCTTTCGACACTAATTGATTTCGTTTCACCCATCTCTGTCCCTATGAGAAGTCTTGTGGTGTGTAACCACGAGTATATAATGTTTCCCCCACTTTTGAACGATGAAGATTTGACTTGTGATCCGTCTTCCTTTGGATAATTAACCTTGATTTTATTCTGGCAAGGAATTGGTTGATTTAGCATTCAAATATTGACAATTTCCCTTCTATGTCTCACCTTTAACGTTTACAATAATTCTGAATCCATACCATGATCACTATCACTATTACTCTGGAGACTCATTGTTAATTTCGCGGTTATGAAGTTTTTCCTACAACCCATTTCGTACACCAATGAATGAACCTCATCTTGAGAGCTCTTTGGCACCTTGAGTTTTCTGAACATGAA
The DNA here is from genome assembly GCA_021014915.2 of Artemisia tridentata subsp. tridentata. Taxonomy (NCBI): domain Eukaryota; kingdom Viridiplantae; phylum Streptophyta; class Magnoliopsida; order Asterales; family Asteraceae; genus Artemisia; species Artemisia tridentata. The sequence continues at coordinate 199,428,493 of CP139504.1, forward strand.
CCTTACCTGGAACGTTAATTGGCACCCTGAATCTTGAATATGATTCCGGATCGAACCACCAAATTTTCCATCGGAGCGTGAAGTAGGATTTGACTTGACACCGAGAGATTGTCTAGTCATCAAGCGAAGGTGTTTTTCAGATGTGTCCGGGATCATATAAATTGATCTGAGCAACCGGGAAGAGCAGCAACTGAAGACCAGGAAATGAGTTTACCTAAGTGTATTTTCTGGGCGTGTTTTGGTTCGCGATAAAGAAGGATGTGGACTGGAGATGTGTATTGATTGCAGGAAGCTGAATTGTAATACCATTAGGAGCCAATATTCCTCCACCCTGAAACGACTATTTGGTTGTTTAATTTCAGAGCGCGAAGCTTCCTTCTGATGAATTGATTTTATTCTTGGAATCGCCTTCCGTATTCATAAAAGACTGCTATGACGACTAGTAACGTTAATAGTATTAGCTAAAGCTCTGATTGTTTTGCGAATTTGATAAATGATGTTTTCTCGTGAGTGCTTGGACGAATGGTCATTGTATGACTTAATAGTACGTTCGGAGACGAGAAAGAGCATGAAAATCATCTTTGCACTTCGTTAGAAAATTCGTTGGTCATTGGTACTTTCTGAGAGATTGATATTTGTAAAGGCAACGATGTTCTTAATCGAGGATATCTCTTTAAATCCCGCAAGTTTTGAAAACCATCACCATGTGGTCAAGATTGACAACAGAATGGAGAACTGAAACTTTTGAACCTTGCAGAAGAATTCTGGAAGATGTTTGCAACTTATGATACCATTGAGAAATTTTGAGAATCGAGAGAAACAGCTTAGTTGATTTTAAAATGGAGTTTAGGAAAAGCTGAAGTAGGAATTAGCTTCCTTACCCTTGGACGGTACAATTTTGGGATAATTCAGAAAGAGACTCGGTGATACTCCCTTGCTGCACAGAAAGTTTTCCTATGCACCAAGACAACTAGAAACATATCAGAAGAATTATTTCGCTGCCTGACCTGGAGTTGACAACAACGGTGGCTAACCTGGAGAGTGAAGACATTACTTACAAGGTAGAAACGTTGGTGATGCTGAAGATCTAGTCAAGACGGCGAACCAGGAGCTGATGAAGACGTGCAGTCTCGCTTCCCTATTCATCTTGGTTGTACTAAGATGAATTGAGAGCGGAAGCAGAATGGACGATGAGGGAATTTAAAGAGCATGCCAGGAATTCACATTACTCCATCTTATTCCAAGAAGAACTGCAGGAGACTTGATGATGAGGCGAAAAGTGTACCGCTTTTAAGGGGTCATTTAAGCCCGAAATCGTATTTATTTGATCAAATATTGCCCTAAATCGTTCCTTTTGTCATTTTAGGTACTTTTGAGGAGAAATCTGGAAAAGGAGGCATTTTGGACGTTTTTGGAGCATTAAAGTGAAGAATACGACAAAGTCTCAAAATCGGCTGAAATTTACCTTTGACGGCGTCAGAATCATCTCTTGACGGCGTCATGCCTTGGCAAGAAAAGTGGGATGTGAAATTTACTCATGACGGGCCAGTGAGTTAGCATGAGAATTCTGACGGCGTCACGCTTTAACTAAATCAAGGGCGTCACGGCTTAAATCATAAGGGGACGGCGTCACGTTCAGGGTTAGACGGCGTCAAGCCTTGATAAGCCAGAATGGATTTTTGAAGAGCTAAAGAGGGACGGCGTCAAGAAGGTCACCCGGGAACCCTAAAAGCGGCGAGGTGACGGCGTCACAATGCATAAGGTGACGCCGTCAGATCCAAAAATCTATATATAGTTTTCTAATCTTTTGTCATAAGAGAGAGCTTAGTGTGTGGAATTTTGGGTAAAACCCTAAGACGATTTTAGCTACTTTTTCAGGGCTTTTTGCCTTGAGATCTTCCATGTTTCATTGAAAGATAAGTTATCAATTAATCATTCAATATGTCTATGTGTTGTTTGATTCTATCTTATGCTTGTCTTTTGTTTAACATGTTAGGCTAATTTTATCTTGTGTTTGCTTAGATCTAATGAAACTTAGCTATTGATTATTGGTTGTTAGTGTGTTGTTAGTTGTATTGGATGATTGTTTATCTATGTTAGGCTTAAGAAAACTGGCTAACTTCCTATTCGGTAACTTGCTTGAACGTCTTAAGAAACATGAACCAAACGCGTACTAAAGGTTTTTATGGTTGTATTTAATGCACAAGCGAATTCTAGTGATCCCATGTTAGGAGCTTCCTAGCCGGCTCGACATAGGAGTGAAGTAGGAGCTTGTAGAGTTGGGGAAGTAAGTACGCCACCCCACGAATGGTATTAAGGAATACACCCGTCATCCACGCAACTAATACACACTAATTAACCGGTAAAAGATAGTTAGGGAGTAAGGAAATCTAAGTAAACACATTTCTCTACACATAAGTTTCTCACCACTTTTCATTTTTGTTATTTTATTTTATTTGCATTCGTAGTCATTTGGGTTAGTTGACTAGCAACTAATTCCGCCCACTCCTTCAAACCCGAGATTTTACTTGCTTTCATAAAATTATAAAAACATAAAAAGAATCTTCCTCAACCCTTAGACCTAATTAGAGTAGCCTTTCACACCTAACGAACACTATTCCCTGTGGAGAACGATCAATCCCCCGTACTTACCACTACACTATACTACATCGGTCAGGTACACTGCCTGGTGGGGTTGTAAGCCTCTTGAGATCCCTCGAGAGGTAAAACCTGTTGTAAGGTTACAAAACCACGCACATCAAGTTTTTGGCGCCGCTGCCGGGGAATAGTTATTGTTTAGGTTGAATTTTTATTTCTATTAGGTCTACTCACTAGATTCCTTTCTAGTGAGATTTTTATTTTATTTTTCTAGGTTTTCTTTAGTCTATCTATTTTCTTCGTGTCTTTGTTCGTAACCATACCATCCGACATCATGGAAGATGATAATATCCTTAACCCACACAACCCACCACCACAACAACCACCACCACCTCCTAGAGCCCGTACTTTAGGAGAGTATTCCCGTCCTAGCCACCATGGCTATCGAAACACCATTGAGCTCACTCAAGGAGCCAATATCACACCCTTGCGATCCGACACCATCCGGTTGGTGCAAAGTGGATGCGCATTCCATGGACTTCGTTCTGAAGATCCTAATCAACATCTCAAGGACTTTCTTAAAATCGTTGATTCTATAGACCTTGATGTTGCCACTCGAGAGACGACCCGATTGCGTCTCTTCCAATTCTCTCTGCGGGACCAAGCTAGTCAGTGGCTAGAACGTCAACCCGCAGGATCCATTACCTCTTGGGATGATCTCACCACTCGTTTCCTTGCTCAGTTTTTCCCACCGGGAAGAACTACCAAGCTAAGGAATGATATCTTGATGTTCCAACAACGTCAAGGCGAAACTCTTTACGAGGCATGGACTCGATTCAAGGACTTACTCCAAAAGGTCCCTCACCATGGCATAGAACTTTGGCTCCAAGTCCAAATCTTCTATGACCATATCAATCTCTCCACGAGGCAAACCATTGACCAAGCGGCCGGTGGCAAGCTACGTGATCTAAGTGCGGAACAATCATGGGCTCTCCTAGAGGATCTTGCTCTTTATGACAACGAAAGTTGGAGTGATCCCCGTGATTTGAATAAAACGGTCAAGGCAATATCTTTGCCTTCGAACAATTCAAGCACTTCCGACCGTAGGATCATAGAACTTGAAGACCAAGTCAAGTTCCTCATGAAATCCTACGAGGCTCCTAAACCTTCAAGCCAAGTGAACAAAATCACTTCTTCATGTGAATTATGTAGTGGTCCCCACGACACTCGTGATTGCATGGAACTCCCCGAACAAGCTTTTGTGGACTACGCATCCTCGCGTACCGACGGAGCGGGAGACAAGTGGTACACTTTCAAACCCGAGCCAAACCATTATGGTGATTCATACAACCCCTCATGGAAAAATCACCCGAACCTTAGGTGGAAACAAAACCAAAACTCTCAACAAACCAATTCTTCCAACCCACCTAATCGTTTCCAATCAAGCGGTTCCAACTCGAACCGTACTTTCAACAACAATCCTTCCAGCAATGGTAGTACCAATAACTTTGAAGGATTGATGTCTCAATTTATGGCATCTCAAGAAGCTCGTTTAGCCAAGTTTGAAGCCGATTTCAAACAAAAACAAAGCGAGATGACCGATAAGATTGACACCTTGTTGAAAGCCCTCAATGACCGAGAAATGGGAGCACTCCCTAGCAACACGGTCAAGAACCCGAAACTAAATGTCAACGCTATTTCATCGGTTTCGTCCCCTAGTTCTTGTCCATAATATTATTCGGTCAATTCCATGAGCACGTGTTTCAAACAAACCCAAGTCGTTCCAAATGACCAAGAAGTTATGACATCCAAATTGGTCAACAACATAGTTGAAACACCTCCCACTCAAAACCTTGACGAAGAATTCAAGGAGCTCCACCTTGAAAGTCCGGTTGTTGATGAGTTGGATGAAAAGAAGCTCAAGTTAGGCGAAAGAGGGACCGCCTTTGTTCAAAACAAGCTACCTAAGAAATTAGATGATCCGGGCTTATTTGTTCTACCTTGCAAGATCGGTAATTCGGAGGCTTATGACACATTAGCCGATCTTGGATCAAGCCTTAACTTACTTCCGTTACCTCTCTACACCTCTCTAAAACTTGGAAAACTTGAAGAAACCGAGGTAATAATAGGCTTAGCGGATGGAAGTGTTGCTTACCCGGTTGGAGTAGTTAAGGACGTGTTAGTGCACATTGGAAAACTAACCATTTTAGCCGATTTCCACGTCCTTGATATGGTTAGCGACCCTACATGCCCCTTGTTGATAGGTAGAGGATTTTTGGCGACCGCTAGTGCTATGATTGATTGTAAGGAATCCAAGATAGCGGTAGGAGAAGGAGATACTTGGTCAGTCTATGATGTTAAGAAACATGCCTATGATACTAGTGAGGAACCCACACCCCATTGGTTAGAATTAAATAGGAGACCATCTAGATATGGACCTTGGATTGATAGAGACTTCATAGGACCCCAACGCCCATTTTACCTAGAAGAGGACTTTGTTAACCGAACACATATGGTGGAGCAACTCTTGGCTAGGGACACCGAATTGGATCCATTTGAAGACCCTCTAGTTTTTAGAAAGATGATTGATTTCCTAGGAGTTTTGCCAATTAACCTAGGAATGAATAAGTGGATTTGTGAGGAAGATGATCATAAGTGGAATTGGGATAAACCACCCAAAGATGGAGATGGGTCATGGCATATCAAGGTGACATTGTATGACCCGGATGGAGAGAAGTTTGAAAAGACATATCGTACTAAGCGAACCAATAGGAAACTTCAATCCAAGCTTAACCCTAAAGACGTCCTTGATGACGAGCTCACTTACATAGGGTAGCGTGACTTTGAGTCTAGCTACAAGACTCGTTAATAAAGAAAAGCGCTTCTTGGGAGGCAACCCAAGCTTTATTTGCTTTGTGTGTTTATTTGTTTGTTTGTTTGTTTTTATTTGTTTCCGTATGTGTGTTTAATTTTTATTATTATTGGTTCATGTTAAAAACTAATTTGTGAAAATGCTTTATTTTGTTTTTAACTTCGTCTTAACTACATATAAAGGTATTTTGCAAAAGATAAGTGTAAGGGAAATCTAAATCGGTTTATTAGAACACAAATGAACATGAATCGTAATAATAATAAATGAACATACATATTAGTATTCGTTTGAGTCAAATGCTTGTATCGAGTCATAATGATGTTTTGCAGGATTTCCAGGAAGTAAGGTAAAGGTTTTTCCAAAAATTTTCCGGAAACTTAAAATGAAAATTTTTGTCAGGTCATTTCTGACGGCGTCAGGGGTTATAACCTGACGGCGTCAGATTTAATTTCCAGAAATTTTTGAAAGTTTTGTTTTCATAAAAAGTTTTTATTAAATCTCCAACTTATAATCTCCAGGAATCTGCAAAATTTTCATTCCACAAGCATTATATCCTTATATATAGATTTTATCCCGCCGATGTTATGCAGGTTTTCGTGTTTGTTTTCTCAGGTTAACAGGTTATTTTGGACAAGGAAATGTTTATGGAATCAAGCTTATGGCGATGCATTAGTCATGGAGCTTCAACATTCTCTTTGGAGGAAGATTTAACCGTGTAATTTCACTATCCAACGAGCGAATCAGGGGAGTATTTGATTTCATTCTTTTACTTTATGCTTTTACATCTTGTTATTTGAACATTGGGGACAATGTTCATCTTAAGTGTAAGGGAGGGTAAAAGTACGATTTTAGAGAATACAATTACGCTTGATTTTTGTTTGTTTGATAGTAGATGTGTAATAAAACTGAGATAAATACTTGTTAAGGTAATTTTAGTGCCAAATTTAAAATTTTTTACAACATTTAGGAGTGAAACTTTGATCTTAATGAGCGTCTCACGGATAGGAGCTATATGACTAGCACAAAAACCGTACCACTAAAAAATTTTCCACCCCAAATATGTGAGGTTCGCCCCTAGAATTGGTAGGAAAAGCATTTATGCTATGATGTGTGTACCGGTAGCACTTAGATTCTAGAACTTGCGTTAGGACCATTCCAAGGCCACAAGTGAGACTACATTCGTGTAGTTAGATTTACTACATGATAAGAGGCATTAGGATTAACCCATTGTTTTACACCTGTGTTTTTGTTATAATTACATTGGCTACATTGGTCAAGTAATTCTCCCACACCCTTTGCGTTGTACTCATTTTTAGTACACGATACCCCTAGTACACCCCTCAGAGCCTATCTTTTCGTTTCGACCTTTAAGCATTTTACTTAAAGGAAGAATTTGTTACACCCCACTAAAATGTACACCCAAATCGCCTTAGCCTACCTTGTATGCACTCATTTTTAGTGCATTATTGTGACAACATTTGTTTAAACCCAAGTTAATTATCTAGTTGATTACATGGTTGCTAAGTCGAGTCATATCCTTGTACATATTGTTTTGGGACGATTGGGACTCATGGGTAAAGTACTAGTGTAATGGAGTAATGGGGAAGAACATCATTTATTACCCCCGTATGTGCTAAATGTTTTAAAAGTACTCCAAGTTTTTCAATTATCTTAATTCGAGTCATTAGAATAGTTATTTGTAAAGTTATGTAAAAATTCAAGTGTAAGGGGATGCAATGCCCCTATGATGTATTATTTTGGATGGTAGGGCAAGAGTGTATGCAAAAAAAAAAAAAAAAAAAAAAAAAAAAAAAAAAAAAAAATCAAGAAAAAAAAAAAAAAAAAAAATGAGAAAAAAAAATAGAAAAAAATAGAAAAAACATACGGACTACCATCCCGTTTCATTTTATGTTTGTTTTTATTTTTTGTTATTTTGTTATTTCGTTTTTAGCTTAAGATCAAGTCTAGTCTTGGCTTAGCAACATTGTATAGTACATGTAATTGATCAAGATCTTTAACTAGCCACCAGTAAAATATCCCGTATCCAACAAAACCGTGTTTTCCTTTTCCCTACACCTAACGTTATAACCCATTTAAAAGCCCTCTTTGATAGTTTATCTTAGGTGCTTACGCCTAGTGGAGGAGGTTTTCGATCCTTTCCCAAGCCTATGGTAATCTATTTGCTATGACAGGTAGTGAGAGATATTTTCCGTTTTCATTTATGAGATTTATTTTGATGACACTTGAGAGATGTGAGTATCTAAACACTGCTTGTGAGGTGCTAGTATGTAATCTCCGTGCTTATTATGATTGAAGTGGAACGATTATTTGTTGTAATTACTTTTATGTTTGCATTAAATGACCCCTAACTTGTATTTTGATTAGAATAAAAGCGCATTTGCTTGAGGACAAGCAAATCTCAAGTGTAAGGGTATTTGATGAGGCGAAAAGTGTACCGCTTTTAAGGGGTCATTTAAGCCCGAAATCGTATTTATTTGATCAAATATTGCCCTAAATCGTTCCTTTTGTCATTTTAGGTACTTTTGAGGAGAAATCTGGAAAAGGAGGCATTTTGGACGTTTTGGAGCATTAAAGTGAAGAATACGACAAAGTCTCAAAATCGGCTGAAATTTACCTTTGACGGCGTCAGAATCATCTCTTGACGGCGTCATGCCTTGGCAAGAAAAGTGGGATGTGAAATTTACTCATGACGGGCCAGTGAGTTAGCATGAGAATTCTGACGGCGTCACGCTTTAACTAAATCAAGGGCGTCACGGCTTAAATCATAAGGGGACGGCGTCACGTTCAAGGTCCGACGGCGTCAAGCCTTGATAAGCCAGAATGGATTTTTGAAGAGCTAAAGAGGGACGGCGTCAAGAAGGTCACCCGGGAACCCTAAAAGCGGCGAGGTGACGGCGTCACAATGCATAATGTGACGCCGTCAGATCCAAAAATCTATATATAGTTTTCTAATCTTTTGTCATTAGGGAGAGCTTAGTGTGTGGAATTTTGGGATAAAACCCTAAGACGATTTTAGCTACTTTTTCAGGGCTTTTTGCCTTGAGATCTTCCATGTTTCATTGAAAGATAAGTTATCAATTAATCATTCAATATGTCTATGTGTTGTTTGATTCTATCTTATGCTTGTCTTTTGTTTAACATGTTAGGCTAATTTTATCTTGTGTTTGCTTAGATCTAATGAAACTTAGCTATTGATTATTGGTTGTTAGTGTGTTGTTAGTTGTATTGGATGATTGTTTATCTATGTTAGGCTTAAGAAAACTGGCTAACTTCCTATTCGGTAACTTGCTTGAACGTCTTAAGAAACATGAACCAAACGCGTACTAAAGGTTTTTATGGTTGTATTTAATGCACAAGCGAATTCTAGTGATCCCATGTTAGGAGCTTCCTAGCCGGCTCGACATAGGAGTGAAGTAGGAGCTTGTAGAGTTGGGGAAGTAAGTACGCCACCCCACGAATGGTATTAAGGAATACACCCGTCATCCACGCAACTAATACACACTAATTAACCGGTAAAAGATAGTTAGGGAGTAAGGAAATCTAAGTAAACACATTTCTCTACACATAAGTTTCTCACCACTTTTCATTTTTGTTATTTTATTTTATTTGCATTCGTAGTCATTTGGGTTAGTTGACTAGCAACTAATTCCGCCCACTCCTTCAAACCCGAGATTTTACTTGCTTTCATAAAATTATAAAAACATAAAAAGAATCTTCCTCAACCCTTAGACCTAATTAGAGTAGCCTTTCACACCTAACGAACACTATTCCCTGTGGAGAACGATCAATCCCCCGTACTTACCACTACACTATACTACATCGGTCAGGTACACTGCCTGGTGGGGTTGTAAGCCTCTTGAGATCCCTCGAGAGGTAAAACCTGTTGTAAGGTTACAAAACCACGCACATCAAGTTTTTGGCGCCGCTGCCGGGGAATAGTTATTGTTTAGGTTGAATTTTTATTTCTATTAGGTCTACTCACTAGATTCCTTTCTAGTGAGATTTTTATTTTATTTTTCTAGGTTTTCTTTAGTCTATCTATTTTCTTCGTGTCTTTGTTCGTAACCATACCATCCGACATCATGGAAGATGATAATATCCTTAACCCACACAACCCACCACCACAACAACCACCACCACCTCCTAGAGCCCGTACTTTAGGAGAGTATTCCCGTCCTAGCCACCATGGCTATCGAAACACCATTGAGCTCACTCAAGGAGCCAATATCACACCCTTGCGATCCGACACCATCCGGTTGGTGCAAAGTGGATGCGCATTCCATGGACTTCGTTCTGAAGATCCTAATCAACATCTCAAGGACTTTCTTAAAATCGTTGATTCTATAGACCTTGATGTTGCCACTCGAGAGACGACCCGATTGCGTCTCTTCCAATTCTCTCTGCGGGACCAAGCTAGTCAGTGGCTAGAACGTCAACCCGCAGGATCCATTACCTCTTGGGATGATCTCACCACTCGTTTCCTTGCTCAGTTTTTCCCACCGGGAAGAACTACCAAGCTAAGGAATGATATCTTGATGTTCCAACAACGTCAAGGCGAAACTCTTTACGAGGCATGGACTCGGTTCAAGGACTTACTCCAAAAGGTCCCTCACCATGGCATAGAACTTTGGCTCCAAGTCCAAATCTTCTATGACCATATCAATCTCTCCACGAGGCAAACCATTGACCAAGCGGCCGGTGGCAAGCTACGTGATCTAAGTGCGGAACAATCATGGGCTCTCCTAGAGGATCTTGCTCTTTATGACAACGAAAGTTGGAGTGATCCCCGTGATTTGAATAAAACGGTCAAGGCAATATCTTTGCCTTCGAACAATTCAAGCACTTCCGACCGTAGGATCATAGAACTTGAAGACCAAGTCAAGTTCCTCATGAAATCCTACGAGGCTCCTAAACCTTCAAGCCAAGTGAACAAAATCACTTCTTCATGTGAATTATGTAGTGGTCCCCACGACACTCGTGATTGCATGGAACTCCCCGAACAAGCTTTTGTGGACTACGCATCCTCGCGTACCGACGGAGCGGGAGACAAGTGGTACACTTTCAAACCCGAGCCAAACCATTATGGTGATTCATACAACCCCTCATGGAAAAATCACCCGAACCTTAGGTGGAAACAAAACCAAAACTCTCAACAAACCAATTCTTCCAACCCACCTAATCGTTTCCAATCAAGCGGTTCCAACTCGAACCGTACTTTCAACAACAATCCTTCCAGCAATGGTAGTACCAATAACTTTGAAGGATTGATGTCTCAATTTATGGCATCTCAAGAAGCTCGTTTAGCCAAGTTTGAAGCCGATTTCAAACAAAAACAAAGCGAGATGACCGATAAGATTGACACCTTGTTGAAAGCCCTCAATGACCGAGAAATGGGAGCACTCCCTAGCAACACGGTCAAGAACCCGAAACTAAATGTCAACGCTATTTCATCGGTTTCGTCCCCTAGTTCTTGTCCATAATATTATTCGGTCAATTCCATGAGCACGTGTTTCAAACAAACCCAAGTCGTTCCAAATGACCAAGAAGTTATGACATCCAAATTGGTCAACAACATAGTTGAAACACCTCCCACTCAAAACCTTGACGAAGAATTCAAGGAGCTCCACCTTGAAAGTCCGGTTGTTGATGAGTTGGATGAAAAGAAGCTCAAGTTAGGCGAAAGAGGGACCGCCTTTGTTCAAAACAAGCTACCTAAGAAATTAGATGATCCGGGCTTATTTGTTCTACCTTGCAAGATCGGTAATTCGGAGGCTTATGACACATTAGCCGATCTTGGATCAAGCCTTAACTTACTTCCGTTACCTCTCTACACCTCTCTAAAACTTGGAAAACTTGAAGAAACCGAGGTAATAATAGGCTTAGCGGATGGAAGTGTTGCTTACCCGGTTGGAGTAGTTAAGGACGTGTTAGTGCACATTGGAAAACTAACCATTTTAGCCGATTTCCACGTCCTTGATATGGTTAGCGACCCTACATGCCCCTTGTTGATAGGTAGAGGATTTTTGGCGACCGCTAGTGCTATGATTGATTGTAAGGAATCCAAGATAGCGGTAGGAGAAGGAGATACTTGGTCAGTCTATGATGTTAAGAAACATGCCTATGATACTAGTGAGGAACCCACACCCCATTGGTTAGAATTAAATAGGAGACCATCTAGATATGGACCTTGGATTGATAGAGACTTCATAGGACCCCAACGCCCATTTTACCTAGAAGAGGACTTTGTTAACCGAACACATATGGTGGAGCAACTCTTGGCTAGGGACACCGAATTGGATCCATTTGAAGACCCTCTAGTTTTTAGAAAGATGATTGATTTCCTAGGAGTTTTGCCAATTAACCTAGGAATGAATAAGTGGATTTGTGAGGAAGATGATCATAAGTGGAATTGGGATAAACCACCCAAAGATGGAGATGGGTCATGGCATATCAAGATGACATTGTATGACCCGGATGGAGAGAAGTTTGAAAAGACATATCGTACTAAGCGAACCAATAGGAAACTTCAATCCAAGCTTAACCCTAAAGACGTCCTTGATGACGAGCTCACTTACATAGGGTAGCGTGACTTTGAGTCTAGCTACAAGACTCGTTAATAAAGAAAAGCGCTTCTTGGGAGGCAACCCAAGCTTTATTTGCTTTGTGTGTTTATTTGTTTGTTTGTTTGTTTTTATTTGTTTCCGTATGTGTGTTTAATTTTTTTATTATTGATTCATGTTCAAAACTAATTTGTGAAAATGCTTTATGTTGTTTTTAACTTCGTCTTAACTACATATAAAGGTATTTTGCAAAAGATAAGTGTAAGGGAAATCTAAATCGGTTTATTAGAACACAAATGAACATGAATCGTAATAATAATAAATTAGCATACATATTAGTATTTGTTTGAGTCAAATGCTTGTATCGAGTCATAATGATGTTTTGCAGGATTTCCAGGAAGTAAGGTAAAGGTTTTTCCAGAAATTTTCCGGAAACTTAAAATGAAAATTTTTGTCAGGTCATTTCTGACGGCGTCAGGGGTTATAACCTGACGGCGTCAGATTTAATTTCCAGAAATTTTTGAAAGTTTTGTTTTCATAAAAAGTTTTTATTAAATCTCCAACTTATAATCTCCAGGAATCTGCAAAATTTTCATTCCACAAGCATTATATCCTTATATATAGATTTTATCCCGCCGATGTTATGCAGGTTTTCGTGTTTGTTTTCTCAGGTTAACAGGTTATTTTGGACAAGGAAATGTTTATGGAATCAAGCTTATGGCGATGCATTAGTCATGGAGCTTCAACATTCTCTTTGGAGGAAGATTTAACCGTGTAATTTCACTATCCAACGAGCGAATCAGGGGAGTATTTGATTTCATTCTTTTACTTTATGCTTTTACATCTTGTTATTTGAACATTGGGGACAATGTTCATCTTAAGTGTAAGGGAGGGTAAAAGTACGATTTTAGAGAATACAATTACGCTTGATTTTTGTTTGTTTGATAGTAGATGTGTAATAAAACTGAGATAAATACTTGTTAAGGTAATTTTAGTGCCAAATTTAAAATTTTTTACAACATTTAGGAGTGAAACTTTGATCTTAATGAGCGTCTCACGGATAGGAGCTATATGACTAGCACAAAAACCGTACCACTAAAAAATTTTCCACCCCAAATATGTGAGGTTCGCCCCTAGAATTGGTAGGAAAAGCATTTATGCTATGATGTGTGTACCGGTAGCACTTAGATTCTAGAACTTGCGTTAGGACCATTCCAAGGCCACAAGTGAGACTACATTCGTGTAGTTAGATTTACTACATGATAAGAGGCATTAGGATTAACCCATTGTTTTACACCTGTGTTTTTGTTATAATTACATTGGCTACATTGGTCAAGTAATTCTCCCACACCCTTTGCGTTGTACTCATTTTTAGTACACGATACCCCTAGTACACCCCTCAGAGCCTATCTTTTCGTTTCGACCTTTAAGCATTTTACTTAAAGGAAGAATTTGTTACACCCCACTAAAATGTACACCCAAATCGCCTTAGCCTACCTTGTATGCACTCATTTTTAGTGCATTATTGTGACAACATTTGTTTAAACCCAAGTTAATTATCTAGTTGATTACATGGTTGCTAAGTCGAGTCATATCCTTGTACATATTGTTTTGGGACGATTGGGACTCATGGGTAAAGTACTAGTGTAATGGAGTAATGGGGAAGAACATCATTTATTACCCCCGTATGTGCTAAATGTTTTAAAAGTACTCCAAGTTTTTCAATTATCTTAATTCGAGTCATTAGAATAGTTATTTGTAAAGTTATGTAAAAATTCAAGTGTAAGGGGATGCAATGCCCCTATGATGTATTATTTTGGATGGTAGGGCAAGAGTGTATGCAAAAAAAAAAAAAAAAAAAAAAAAAAAAAAAAAAAAAAAATCAAGAAAAAAAAAAAAAAAAAAAATGAGAAAAAAAAATAGAAAAAAATAGAAAAAACATACGGACTACCATCCCGTTTCATTTTATGTTTGTTTTATATTTTTTGTTATTTTGTTATTTCGTTTTTAGCTTAAGATCAAGTCTAGTCTTGGCTTAGCAACATTGTATAGTACATGTAATTGATCAAGATCTTTAACTAGCCACCAGTAAAATATCCCGTATCCAACAAAACCGTGTTTTCCTTTTCCCTACACCTAACGTTATAACCCATTTAAAAGCCCTCTTTGATAGTTTATCTTAGGTGCTTACGCCTAGTGGAGGAGGTTTTCGATCCTTTCCCAAGCCTATGGTAATCTATTTGCTATGACAGGTAGTGAGAGATATTTTCCGTTTTCATTTATGAGATTTATTTTGATGACACTTGAGAGATGTGAGTATCTAAACACTGCTTGTGAGGTGCTAGTATGTAATCTCCGTGCTTATTATGATTGAAGTGGAACGATTATTTGTTGTAATTACTTTTATGTTTGCATTAAATGACCCCTAACTTGTATTTTGATTAGAATAAAAGCGCATTTGCTTGAGGACAAGCAAATCTCAAGTGTAAGGGTATTTGATGAGGCGAAAAGTGTACCGCTTTTAAGGGGTCATTTAAGCCCGAAATCGTATTTATTTGATCAAATATTGCCCTAAATCGTTCCTTTTGTCATTTTAGGTACTTTTGAGGAGAAATCTGGAAAAGGAGGCATTTTGGACGTTTTTGGAGCATTAAAGTGAAGAAAACGACAAAGTCTCAAAATCGGCTGAAATTTACCTTTGACGGCGTCAGAATCATCTCTTGACGGCGTCATGCCTTGGCAAGAAAAGTGGGATGTGAAATTTACTCATGACGGGCCAGTGAGTTAGCATGAGAATTCTGACGGCGTCACGCTTTAACTAAATCAAGGGCGTCACGGCTTAAATCATAAGGGGACGGCGTCACGTTCAGGGTTAGACGGCGTCAAGCCTTGATAAGCCAGAATGGATTTTGAAGAGCTAAAGAGGGACGGCGTCAAGAAGGTCACCCGGGAACCCTAAAAGCGGCGAGGTGACGGCGTCACAATGCATAAGGTGACGCCGTCAGATCCAAAAATCTATATATAGTTTTCTAATCTTTTGTCATAAGAGAGAGCTTAGTGTGTGGAATTTTGGGATAAAACCCTAAGACGATTTTAGCTACTTTTTCAGGGCTTTTTGCCTTGAGATCTTCCATGTTTCATTGAAAGATAAGTTATCAATTAATCATTCAATATGTCTATGTGTTGTTTGATTCTATCTTATGCTTGTCTTTTGTTTAACATGTTAGGCTAATTTTATCTTGTGTTTGCTTAGATCTAATGAAACTTAGCTATTGATTATTGGTTGTTAGTGTGTTGTTAGTTGTATTGGATGATTGTTTATCTATGTTAGGCTTAAGAAAACTGGCTAACTTCCTATTCGGTAACTTGCTTGAACGTCTTAAGAAACATGAACCAAACGCGTACTAAAGGTTTTTATGGTTGTATTTAATGCACAAGCGAATTCTAGTGATCCCATGTTAGGAGCTTCCTAGCCGGCTCGACATAGGAGTGAAGTAGGAGCTTGTAGAGTTGGGGAAGTAAGTACGCCACCCCACGAATGGTATTAAGGAATACACCCGTCATCCACGCAACTAATACACACTAATTAACCGGTAAAAGATAGTTAGGGAGTAAGGAAATCTAAGTAAACACATTTCTCTACACATAAGTTTCTCACCACTTTTCATTTTTGTTATTTTATTTTATTTGCATTCGTAGTCATTTGGGTTAGTTGACTAGCAACTAATTCCGCCCACTCCTTCAAACCCGAGATTTTACTTGCTTTCATAAAATTATAAAAACATAAAAAGAATCTTCCTCAACCCTTAGACCTAATTAGAGTAGCCTTTCACACCTAACGAACACTATTCCCTGTGGAGAACGATCAATCCCCCGTACTTACCACTACACTATACTACATCGGTCAGGTACACTGCCTGGTGGGGTTGTAAGCCTCTTGAGATCCCTCGAGAGGTAAAACCTGTTGTAAGGTTACAAAACCACGCACATCACTTGACGAACCAGACACAAGTGCCCGATTTGGTTTCACTTCCCGATTGATGGACAGACGAAGACTGATTAACCGGACTTGAAGAGATTGGATGTGTTAGATGAACGGATTTTTGAAACAGACCCTTTATGTTTGGAAGAATTGATTCTGTGAAGGCCGAAGCCCTTGGCAACAAATTCTCAGTTTCATTGACTCTCTTAAGTTTCATTAGATAGTAATAAGATCCTTTAATGATTCAAGTTCCCTAGAAGCATTTCAGTTCCGTGTTCATATGTTCGGTGATGGTTTTGTTTTGAGAGATTTGGCGAATTGTGGAAAATTTGATGCTTGTGACGGCGTACCTTACTTTTGCTAGGCAATCTGAAATTCCGATACTCTTGCGAACAGTTGCTTTCCCTCTTGACTGTGACATTGATTTTGTTGACACTGAGGTTGTAGAAGTACTAGGTGGATTAAGATAGGTTGTTATACTCATGACTCGAGATAAAGTATGATCATTATGAAGGCATATTTATGTGGTGCTGGTATTATGACGCCTGATCAACGTGATAATACTTACACCATATAACATGCACTCATTGTGGACATAGGATATCTTGGGGAGTACCTAAGAAGTTTAGAATCTGATCTCCGTTGGATTACCCGTGATTAGTGAGACTTTAGGTTCATTCTACCTATGCGTATACTCTGTTTTCGTTCGTTAGATATCGGGATGACTTTGAACCCTCGTTTTGCATTCCGTTGACCTCAGTTATAAATCTTGAACTCTTTGTAGAACTCTCTACTATTGAAACAGTTAATTTGACTTGAAATCTTGTTCGTATTCCATATGAGCTTTCTAGAAGATTCACCTATCGTCCATTTTATGTTGCATAGACCTTTTGATCAGAAATCAACTTATTTTGTCTCCTTCTGAGAAATTTGAACCCACCTCGTTTTGATTTGAGTCATGAGAAACTATTTGGTCTGAAGATCTTTTGGAAGAACCACCTCGGGTGTGAGAATGTTGTGATGATCTTTTACGACTTGCTACGAATTCGTTTAACTTTGCGACATCAAATTTCGAGGACGAAAATTTTCTTTTAGAAGGGAAGAGTTGTAAAACCCTAAAATTACCACAATCCGAAATGACCAAAATACCCTCTAATTTTGAAATTTTAAGAACTTATAAGATACGCTATAAATTAAAATGAGTTATATAACGTGTTATGACTCGAGATCACACAATATGAACCTATAACCTAAGTTCGATAATAAACATTTGACAATTAAAAACTATATGTTAAGAAATATAAATACAAGTAAGTAAAATTGATCCAAGACACACTATACGGCACTTACACGTTTTAAAATTTATCTTTGCTTTCTTGGTCATATGACACACTATCCACTCACCATTTAAAAGATTATAATTTCCACAATTTCAGCCAAAGATCACGCCTAATAAATTAATTGACAGTTACCACTTTCCTACAATTCTATACGCTCCTTTTTCTTACTGCTTTAGATTGTCAATCCTCATCCTTTCCCTTTCTTTCATACGAAGCAACCACAAACACAAACAAGTTCTAAGTCTGTTGCTTTCACACGCATACCTTTTTCCCTTTTCCCATTTTGTTAAAAGACAAAGAAATTATGTACACATTATACCGATTTCTTTTTAACCTCTAAAACCTAATAACACCCCTATGATCTGTGGAACTTGTCTCTCTGAGAAGATAAGTGGTACAAGAGGAGTTAAAACAAGAGTGGTTGGTCGTGGTTCGGTTCGATCTTAATTCTACCCCGTTCTTCTTTCGTTCATGTAAGACAACCAGGTATCTTCTTCGTATATTCCTTGTGTTTCTTTTATGCGACACGTGAGTTACATGCGCACATACAAATTGAAGGAAAACTAAAACCTAATCTTGTTCGTTAAAATAGAGTATGTATTAAATCATTTAAGTAGCATGAATCTGTGATTAAACGACATACTTATAACGCCACATAAATTCGTGAAGTATGGAACTTATGAATGTCGACTTTGGTTTCGGCTTGTTCTTGAACCTGCTGGGAACATATAGGTGACTAAAACCTGGAATAAACACAAGAAATAGAGGAGAAGGGACATGCTTATTAAATAAGTGAATAAAATATTTGATCATGCGTGAGTTTGAGTCTCGTCGAGTTTGATAGCTGAAAGGCATGGCTGTGTGTGATGTTTTGGTGGGTCGAGTGTGATTCGGGTTAAATGAGCAAGGAAGTGGGTCGAATAGGTGTAGTGTAGTGTTGGTTTAGTCGTGTTAAAAATGGGTTAAAACAGGTTTTACAAACTGATGTGTGTCAAACTCAGTTGGAAATCTATCTTTTCAATTCTGTGTCAGGATACATTTTGATTTGGTCATAAAAACACATATACGATGTATATATATGTGTGCTATAAAAATGGTTAGGAACCTAAGATATAAAGGAAGGGACATGCGTGTGTATCCACGTGAACAAGGATTGGTTGTCATGTGATTTTATGTAATTTGTGGGCTGTTAATTTGTATCCACGTGAACAAGGTCTGCATGCATGCGCTTGTGTGTGAGTTTGAGTGGTTGAAAGTACGGTTAAGAACATGCTATAAATTGAATAAATACTAAGAGTTGTGTTGTCTCGTTAGTTTGGTATAGAGGGTGCATCTCGACTTGAATTAATGAAGAGTATTTCGGTTTCGTTTGGAAGTCGACAAGAGTGGGAGTATTTATATGTTTAACGAGAAGTATATGTGTATTCGAGTGTGTTTGGTTTCAAGCAAAATTAAACCATAATGTGTCTAATGGTTTATTAAATTGACTATATACAAATTGGCTATTTATGAAATTAATTTCCAATATAAATCTTAAGTTTAATTATTTGACATAGATAAGCTCTAACCTTGATAATTTACACTTTAACCCCTCAACGTCAATAAAATGATAATTTAAACTCTAAACTTTACTAAATTGACATAATTAACCCTAAACTATAATGTTTGTCACATTAAGTCTAAAAGTTATTTAATTGGCGTTTTAACCCTAAAAGTTACTAAATCGGAAAAGTATACTAAAAGAATAACCTAATTCAATTGGACTTAATGTAATACTTGGTTATTGATCCATATAGGTTCCGTAAAGCGGGGGTGATCTTGTGTCTTGTTACCCATCTATCTTTGTTTGCTTTTGCTGATGAATAAGGTACAGATATTCTGCTTCTTTGATAAGAGGCCTTCATTCTCTGATTATGATTCGTATTAAGGTTTCCCTATACCATTGCTATGTTCCCTTCATTTATGAACTTCGATTATTGAACCATCATGATATTGAACCTTTTATGATTATGAACTTTTCATTCATGAACCTCTAATTATGAACCCTTGACCATGAACCTTTGCTTATGAACCTTTGCTTATGAACCATGATTATGAACCATGATTATGAACCATGATTATGAACTTATGAAACATGATATTGACCTATGCAAGTAAACTTAAAACATGATTCATGATACTTGACCTTTACCCTCAGTTTGATACTACGAGCCACTCACTAGGCATGAGGGTTTCATGTCCATGTCAGTCGATGCACCGATGGCATGACTCTAGGGCAGGAGAGTGATGACCTGTCCCGTCCCTGCATGTTATGTTTACGTAGAGGCAGATTATGGCCACCTGGGGCGTATGGATGCATCCTAGATTTGTTCATGTTCATGTTATGTTATGTTATTCATGGTGACTGATGGTGTGTGCGATACACGTCTTTCACACTCCGGGAGCTAGCTACTCCAACCCATGATTGAGGACACCCCTCATATTTACAGGATACCCATGATTGAGGACACCCCTCATATTCACAGGTTACTAAGAGGTCTCCCCTCTGCATGTTTACGATTATGATTATGATTATGATTCATGTTATGTTATGGGCTCGTAGTGGATTTCTGACTTCCTTTACCCTGTACCCTTTTACCTTTCCTTAAGATACCATGTACTCTTACCTTTCATCTTAATACCATGTATTCATGCTTCCACACTCTTTTACTCATGTAAATTATACATTATACTACTGCTTGTTACGTTATATCTGTTCACTGAGCTCTAGTAGCTCAGCCGCGTTTCTTTTCCCGCGGCAGGTTTTAGTTGGAAGCTGGGTAAGAGTGAAGAGACTTTGGACCTAGAAGACTTTGAGTAGAAGCCATTAGAAGAGATGTACTTATGGATTTGATAGGCAGCTTTTATTTTCCTTTGTAACCCTTTGTATTGCAAGATTTCATTTGTAACCTTTGAGAACCATTGTATTACTTTTGAATGTATGCTTTGTTTTGATCTGATATGAAACCATTAATGTGATACTTCTACCCTTGCCGGGTTGGGGTGTTACACATATTAACTCAATATATCATATACACAAAGCAACAAAGGTCTAACAACCTTATAGTGTATCGTGAATCCTCTCAATTTATTTAATAAACTTGTTAATTATCAAACATTTAATTAAACAATACATGTTCGTTTTTTTTTCGGAATCTTGCCATTCGAGACGATCCGGCCCGCATTTGGTCAACAATTGGGTTTTGTTGTTGACCATATTTTGTTGCATAAATTCCAAATAATTTTTTAAAATTATCGTTAAAAAAAAAAAAAAAAAAAAAAAAAAAAAAATTGGAAAAAACCGGTTATTTTACTAGCTCAAGAGTTGTGTCATAGAATCATAGCTCGTTTAACCCTGGTACACATCACTGTTGATGGGCCGAAAATATAGCCCATAAGCAAACAGACTTGGGCCATACAAGTTACAACTAGGGTTTTTACAATTTGACCTAGATCTTACCATCCTTTCTTTATAAGCCGCTCTTCATCTCCATTACTCGCACAAACCTCAAAACTCACGAAAATATTTATTTATTTAGCCAAATGAATAATATGGATATACTTCTCACGAAGGTCGTATGAGAATCACACACTCTTTTGTAGGGTGTTGTTTGATTATTTGATGCATTCATCCACTTTTTCTGATTGTATACAATATTTCTTTTTGTTTATAAATATATTTTTGTGAGCATAATGATGATTGTTTTTATTCCGATTAATTCATGAATAGATTATTAAACCTCCTACTCATTCTGAATGCTCACTTTTTTTTATACTTTTTTTTTTAACTAACGGCTAGTAAAAATAAATAAAAAATAAATAAATAAAACCGGTAAAACCGGTTATTTTAAAAAACCGGTCCACTTATAAAATCGAAAACCGGTGTAACCGGTTAGGTTAAAAAAAACCGGTTCGGTTAAAAAAAAACCGGTTACGATTTTTTGAGCCGGTTAAAAAAAACCGGTTTGGTCTTGCACCTCTACCTTAACCTAAAACAAATCCAATCCTATTTTAACTAAAACCAAATCCAGCCCACACCATATCCCAGCCCAATCCACAAACCTGATCCAACCCAACTCTTCTTATCAATAAAATACGGGGTCAAAAAAGTCAACCCCATCCCCTTTTTACCTTTTGCCGCCAAAAGCAAAAGCTAACCCAGACCACCATGTCCCCCTGCTCCCAAGACAATCTCTGTTCCAGCTACCCTTCTTGTACCTGCTCCAGCCTCCTTTCCCCCCATGCACAACAACTCATAAGTCAACCCACTCCACGCTGGCAATCCAGGTACACATTTTGGCGCCAAAATCCCATTTAGGCGCCAAAATCCCATTTAAGGGCTGAGATAATCCAAGACAAAATCCAAGGGCTCATAGGCATTCAGAAGAAGCACAGAAGACAGAAGAAGAAACCCTAGTTTTAGTTTTAGTATAAATAGGCCAATTGTACGCCAAAATTGGCAGTTAGTTCTAAGTTAGATTTTCTTAGCAGTTAGTTTTTATTTTTTCAAATTAAATTTCCAGTTCTCTTTTAATTCAAGCTTATTTAGTGTTAATGATCATTGTTTTTCTCAGCATTGTATTGAATTTGAAGTTTAATGAAAGTTCAAGATTTTAGTTAAAATTTGTTATTTCGAATTCTATTAAGTAGTCATTAAAAATTGATCATAAGCTTTCATTTCTGTTCTTATAAGCTTATATAAGCTTCTGATAGCTTTTGTAAGCTTATAATAGTTTAATACTGAGTTAATCTTAAAATTCTCAAAAAGTCAAGGAAAGTCAACTGAGGTAAAAAAAATAAGCTAAGTGGATGATAAGCCGGATTTGGATGGGCTTATGGGTGATTACTAGCTTGTTTTAAAACAGCTAGAGCTTGTTGAGAAGCTCCTTGAGCATTAAATCCCTGTTTGTGCAAGGGAAATTGTGAGTTTAAATTCAAATTTTTGCATTTACTGTTCCAATGCTTATTTTAGTGCTTATTGGATTATTTTTTGTTCATCTGATCTTATTGATGCTATTTCAAGTTAATTTGATAGTTTGTACTTGTTTGTTACTATTTTTACATTAAAAGCTTAAAAAAGGCCAAAAATAACATATATAGGATATAGCTTATTTAGTGCTTAATTCTGGGTAACAATTGTTCATAAGTGCTTACATCACCTAGTTAATCATCTGTCTTACCAAGTTATAGCTTAAAAAGGCTTTATTTAGTTTTAAATTCCAAAATCAGTTTCAGAAAGGGTGTTTGGGTTAAGCCTGAAAATGGGTCAAAACCAAGTCCACTGTTCATGTGCCTATTGGGTAACTTTAATCTTGCCTAATCTAGCTTATATCAGTTGTCAGTAGGGGTTTTGGATTTGTTTTGGTAGAATTTGATGGTTTGAGTTGGTTAGTAGAATTGTAGGACAAGTACTTAACACAACAGCTTATTGTAGGGATAAGCCAATTTGATGCCCACTTTTGGTATTTTTGTGTCCAATTTAGTCCATAAAGTCAATAGTCAGTAGTTGATTAAGTTTCATAAGGCTTTTATTTAGAAATGTCATAAACAGTCTGCTCAGAACATTTCAGTAGCTAAATTGCCAAAATCTGCTTAAGCTTTTGATTTTTAATTTGTTCAATTTAAGCCCTATTGTTCTAAAAATTAGTATATTAACTATTTGATTGCTGTTCCACTTGTTCCTCATTTTTAAGATTTTTTATGTTAGCTTTTTGCAGCTTTTTCATAGCTTAAAAGTTCACCTCAGTTAACCTTTTGGAAACTGAAATTTTCATGATTATGGCTAATTTGGCTTGTGTTTTTTATTTTTAATCAACTCAATATAAGCTCAAATGCTCTGAAACTTTGTACTTTAACTGTTCTATTGCTTTTCTACTTGTTCTAATTTTTTTTAGATTTTTTAGATTAGCTTTTGATAGCTTTCTAGTAGCTTAAAGTTTGTCTTTTTGCCCTGTGCACCCCAGCAGCCCTCAGACTGCTTATTTGACTTTGAATCAATGCTTATTTGTTTTGAATGTGCATTTTTCTGAGACCAATAGCTTATTTAGGTCAATTATAGGATAGTTTAGCTTTTTCTAGTTCGAATCTAGCTTAAAAATCAGCTTATCAATCCTTTAGCTAGTTGCCTTTTGCTTGTTTTTCCTTAATTAGCCTACTGTTATGATTTCTTGTGCTTATTCTGTGCTTAATAATGGTTTTCTAAAATAGTGGTAGTTATATAAGTTGCTTATTCTGTTGTACTTATTAAGGTTTTAAAAAGAAAAAAAAAATAGGTTTTCAAAAAAAGTTGAGGCCAGGGGTCGAACCTGGGACCTCTAGCTTCCTAAGCCTCAACACAACACACAAACACCAACTGCCCTTGGGTCTTTTTCGGTTTAATACTACAAATTTAATTACTTAACACAGTTTTAATTCATATAGCTTATTTCCAATTTTGGCTTAATTCCAGCTTATCTGGATAAGCTGGCATTCCACAATTATTTTTCCTAGGATTAGAATAATAATTAGGACTTTCCTGTAATTTTTCGTAATTTTTCATTTTCAGTTAGTATTTTTAATTTATTTTTCTTTTAAATTTAGTTTTTAATTCATAATAAAAAATATAAAAGTCAAAAAAATATAATTCTTTTTTCTAAAATTTTCTTTTATCATTTAGGACTTAGAAAAATTATATTTGCACCCGTAGAGTTAATATTTCTTAGATTTCAATTTTTAGACTCGGGATTAGTCCGAGCGTGCTCGTTTTTTGTTTTCTTTTTCGTTTTCACTTACGTGTGCTTTACATTATTGTTTTACTTGCTTATTTAGTTATTTTTAGTTTATGTTTATAAATTTTAGTTTAAAAATCCAAAATCTCACTTATTTCACTATTCATGACATGTTTCACGAATTCAAAATCACAAAATTCCATTTATTCCTTCGTTGGGAAAACGACTCGGGTTTACATAATTTCCTTTGTAAATCCTTGGAAATATTTATGTATTGATCTCAACGGATCAGTATACTCCACGAGTTGCTCTGTCTTTGTCAACTTCTGATTGGTGATGTTTCAAATAATCATACAACAACCCATATGAGGCGTGGTGTAGATTCTTAGCTTGTCGAACAAAAGTTACATACTTTTTCCAATCGGGTCCGAGACAACTCAGGAACTTAGTATTCACTGCAATCCTTGGTAGTACGATGTTGTGACGGTCCAAGTCATTGATAATATTGGTAAACCTATGGTAGTATGACTCTAAAGATTCCCCAGCTTCAATCATAAACATGGTGTATTCCAGATAAAGCTTAGATTCCATATCCACTTGGTTTAGCTCTGTTCCTTCCATGAGAAGATGTACATGTTCCCACATGTCTTTTGCAGTCTTTTGTGCATCGATACTTCGAAAGATAGGATTTGGAATTACTTGAAGTATGTAAGACATTGCTAATTCATTTGCTTCTTGCTGAAGTACTTGTTCTGTTGTGAGATGAGCAACAGGAATAGGAGTTGTAGTTGCTTCTCTTGGAGGAATGTGATTTGGATCTGCAGGAATCGTTGTGGTAGGTACTGGATATGGTCCTTCAATAATTACCTTCTTCAAGTACTTTCCATGGGGTTTCTTGAGTTCAATAAACCTGAGAAATCGACTTGACCATTGCACGTAGTTCCCTGGAGTAAGCATTGGGGGTGTATCTAAGGATCCTGCTTCATGTCTGGATTGTTGACTGCTGATTGCTTCGTACATTTGGTCAAACTAGTGAGGTTGTTTAGGTGGAAGTTGGTAAGTCTGCATTGGTTGTTGTTGAGGGACTTGTTGTTGAGGGAAAAACTGATGTTGTTGCATGAAAGCTTGGTGTTGAGGATATTGTGGTTGTTGATGATATTGTTGTTGCTGATGATACTGTTTTTGTTGATACTGCTGTTGTTGATTGTAAAAATAGTTGTAATTTGGTGGTTGAGACATTCTTGTGTTCTTGTGGATCTTGTAGACAATTGATATGTATGTTATAAGTTATAAAGTTTGGTTTTGGTTAAGTGGTGTTCTTGTTCAATTTCGACAGATTGTGATAAGGTTTGAATTCCGATAAGGTTACTAAATTGCGATAAGTTCTTTGAATTCCGATAAAAAAGTACAATTCTGGTAGAGTTATCTGAATTCTGACAAAAACTGACTGAATTCCGATAGACTAGTAAATTGCGATAAATCCAAGAATTTCGATAGCTTCAGCAATTGCGATAGAAATTGACAATTCCGATAACCTTTCTAAATTGCGATAGAACTGGCAATTTCGATAATTTATCTAAATTACGATAGAAATGGCAATTTCGATAATTTATGTAAATTGCGATAGAACTGGCAATTTCGATAGCTTATCTAAATTACAATTCTGATAATTTTATCAATATCTTATACAAGATATGAGATTTGCCTCAAGGTCGAAGTATTTTCACAAACTTATACAAGCAAGGAAAATACTGAACGCCAATTTCGATAAACCCTTAATCTGCCGAATTCCAATAAACCCTTGCTGACAATTCTGATAAACCCTAGCGACAATTCCGATAAACCCTCAAAAGCAATTTTGATAAACCCTCTTTTCACCAATTCCGATAAAACACCAACTTTTTCAGATCACTTTTACGACTAGAAAACGATGTTTTATAAGGAATTTTTCAGTTCAAAACTTTTAATAACACGTAAATATTATGAAAGTTATAGCCTTTAACGTCTGAACAAAAATTTGGTGAATTTCGATAGGATGCAACGTACGAAAAACTAGTGTAAATCAAATAAAACGTGAACGAGAACTACACTTTTGACTACAAATCTGATCTCTACTCACAATAATTATCTTTTCACTTTACAAGTGCGAAAATTAGTGAAAGAAATGAGACCTTTTTGTCGCAAATAACCACAAAACTACTCGTTAAAGCTACTTAACCAAACTTTTACGTAATATAGCGATCGAATCTACTCTAAAACACACAAATAATTATCTTCTAGCGAATGATACCACTTGTTAGGTCCTATTTCTAGCTTAACACTTGATCTAATCACCACGTTAACAACTACACAATCGTATAGATAAAGTAAACAATAAGAGAATAACGAGAGATCAATAGAATAGATGGATGATTCATTCATTCATAAGAGTGACAAAGGTTCGACTACACAATGAATAAAACCAACAAATTAAATGATTACATATGCCTTCTATTTATAGGCAAAACTAGGGCGACTTGTGCTTGTGTGTTTCTAGAAGATTTCTAACATACCACACGTCCCATGAGCTTTTAATGGTGTCGTGTGGTTATAACTAACTTAAAGCCCATTTTAACGAGCGAACTATATAATACAATTGACCAAGATTTGAAATAATATTAAGCGTGTTCCCAACAAGGTGCAAATGGCAAGTATGGTACATTACGGTGCCATTTGCCATAAAATTAAAAACTTTATAAATCGATGATTTAATAAGTTTATAGATTTTTTAAAATCTCCACTATTGTGAATGATTTTACACTTTCTCAAAAACCGAATCTACATAATTTGACTTGTCGACACATAACATACTTTTTTCCTGGAGCCAGATTTCATTTTCATATGTGCTACCACTAACACGGTCTAAGATAATGAACGTATATAACATAAGCCCACTACAAACCAACACAACGATGTACAGGGCAACCGTTATTTGCAAACTAAGGAAGTACGCAAACTGATGAACAAATCCACACGAAATAGCCGAGTATAGAAACCACAACGTGATTTTAAACCAAAACTTCTGACATGGATTCTCGTTCTTAGGCACTGAACGGAACCTAGACAAGGAACATTCCAACAATATAAAAGTTATAAATACTAGTAGACCAAGTACTGCGAATGAATAATCATTGTAATGATATGCTCTGGCGAAAGAGCCAATGGTATTAGGCATCATGATTAGAAAGTAGAATGGGAATATATTATGATCATCATCGGCTTCGTTGGCATCACTAAGATTCGTTTGATGAGGTTTAAGGTTTGTGTTCTTATGGAAAGGTTCTGTGGCTGCCATTTTAATAGGAGTTTGCGGAATGCAAAAAATGAGATTAGCTACTATTTTGTGTTAGAAAAATTTGTTTAGATGAAGCTTAACGGAGGCAATACCTTTTATATTCAGGCAAAATCATGAAAGTGACATTTGGGAAATTTTCTGTGAAATTTCTAAGTAATTTAAAGCTTAATGCAAAGTCATTTACTCAAATAAAGATGTTAGTGGATTAAAAGAAAATACACGTCCAACTTTTGTAACCGGTAAGGCTGTTGGGAAGGTTGTTACTTTGAACCATAAAATCTTAAAGGGAAATGATTATCAAATACACCATTCACTAAATCTTATTTGCACCCCCAGCCCCAAATTCTATCAATAATTAAAGCATTCAAGGTGTTCAAATAGCTAAGACCAACTCCTAGTTGAAATGATATTGGAAAAAGCGTATTCAAGAATATGCATGGGTTATACTATACAAGCCCCCCATGATGTCAAATCATAGGGGACAAAAGAAATATTCCTTTGATTTTTCAGTATAACACAGTTTTCTGTCAGTTTCTGTTCCGTATTTCTGATAGTTTTTAGCGTTTGACATATTAAACTTTATATTTTCTGTTCCGTACTTTCAGGTTTATAGTTTTTTTATATAAATAAAATTATAAAAATAAAAAAATAAAAAAAAAATAAAAGAAAAAAAGAGGGGGGGGGGGCTTGAATAACAAAAAAAAGGGGGAGGGGGGTTTTGACAAAAATGCCATCAACATATCTTCATTGCTTTTAGCTTGTAACTTCGGAGTGTTTAAATAAAATAAAAATGTATTAATATATTGATTGCTTTGAATGCAACGAGTTTTGCTCAAGAAAGGGAATATTATGCCAGTCCCTTTTCTCGAACATGAATACTATACTTGATTTTACTAAACTAGCAGTGTATCCGTGCGTTGCGGCGGCGGGTATTCTGAAATAAAATTTTACGGTGAATCATGTATTTTAGTTTATTATGCTTTTTTTTATAATAAATTTACAGATATCAAGAATTTCGTTTAGCCCGTGCCTGTTCGGGCTCGAGGCCATTTGACCCGTTGCCCGTTCAGGCTTGAATATTTGTATAATGTGCTTTATTATTTGTTAGTGACATTTAATGCAAGAATTGTGTTTAAGTTTGTTGTACAATATGTTTGATAATTTGTATTTCTTATGTAAGGGATGTTTTAATAACTGTATTAATTATTTATTGACCAGTTAATTAATTGACTACATTAAATATCTTGATCACATTAATAGTGCTTTGAATTTTGTACATTAAGCTTTAAGACTTGTAAGTTATGTAGTATTATTGAATTTCTATAATTAGAAAGCTGGATTTTTAAGTATTACTATTTATAAAAGCTCTTCATCCATTATAAAATAGTAAGATAAGCGAATTTTTCAAAGATATCACGATATATATTATTTATAAAGAATGAATATTCATTTTTGAAATTTTTAATCTTGAAAATTTAAATTAATGTATTTTGCATAAATTACCCCTAAATATCTTTTAATACATCATAAGTTTGATCATAGATAAACTTGACAACTTTTAAAAAACAAACACTATGTTAATTTTTATCCAACAAGACACTTCAATATTTTTCACTGTTAACACAAATTTTCAAAAACTAGCATGGTGCCTGCGCGATGCGGCAGCAGGTACCATGCAATTAAAATTTTCAGCAAGAAATGTTTTTCAGTTCTATATTTTACGAGATAATATCTTTACGGATGACGATAATTTTAGTTTTGAATCATTTTAAGTAATAACAAGTTAACTCATATAAAAATTGTAGATTATCCGTATGACGTTGTGGCAATACAGATGCGGTAGCTGATATATTATGGAGGTATGAGGTTGAGGAGCTGACAATTGCCCGTAGTCGCAAGTTATTTAAACTAAAAAAAATAATAATAATAATAAAAAAAAATAAAAAAAAAATACTATAGCGAATTTTAAAAATCACCTAAATCATGTTAAGAAAAATTAATTATCTAAAATACAACATATAAGTTTTTTTTTGCACTTATTTAGATTATTAAGAATGTCTATTATGAATACAAGTAAAACACTACTTACAAAGACAAAGAAAACCTAACTGTTTAAGAAATCATGCGGGTAACTTTGAAAAGTATAGTAATTATTATATGTATAATTAGCTTTGCACATTTGCATCTTTTGCACATTAGAACGGTAGTTATATCCGACAAAACCCGATAAAATTCAAAATTTAAACTCAAAATTATAATCACTCTCAAATTATCGAAGCTCAATTAAAACTGTAAATCCAAAATAATAGAGAAAAAAAAAATCACTTTAAATAATTTTATCTAATTTAACACAAAATTCCACGTTTATATTACTCGACCAAAAAATTATTGTACCACTTTTATAGCACTCAACATAAACCAATTGTAAAACACACTTAAACTAAATACTCGGATAAGAGGCCCAAGTGAGATTACACCAGCCCAAGTCCAACACAAAATTTTGTTATAACCCTAATTAATAACCTAAAATGTAGCACTCGTATCCGAGGTGTGTTCTTCAGTATCTTCATAAAAGAAGAGAAGAGAAGATACAATCACTTCTTTCTTTCCTCTTCTTCCCAAAATTGGGCGGAACATTTCTTCCCCAAAAAACACTAGATCTTCCTCCCATCTTCTTCCCGGATCTTTTCTTTTCCTCCCACTTAAAAACTCAAGAACACAATATCATTATTAGTTCTTCCCGGATCTTTTCTTTTCCTCCCAATTTTCAGCTCAAGAACACACCGTAATTTCTTTCACATACAAATGCAGTCACGCTACTCTTTCCACACCGAATATCAAACACACTATCTTATACTTTTCTTGTTGTTCGGACCAGAACACAAGCTCAAAGTCACTCTATCTTGAAGTCGGCTTCGAACACAGGTAGGTTTTTTCATTCTTATTTTTTTCGTTTCTTGTGTTCTTTGACCCGAAATAGAGAATGAATGAAACAATTGCTAGGGAAAAACATGCATATATTTAAAAGATTTTGATGACACGAAATGAATATGGATGGGTTTTAATGGAGGGTTTCAGCTATGTAAATAGTAGTCATTATAGTCATTAAAAACATTGACATCTTTAATAGCATTAATGTTGTAAGTCTGAAAATTACACTATGCTTATTTTGTTGTACAGTATGCTTATTTTGTTGTAAGTCTGAAAATTATATGCATTAAAGTGTTGTAAACCATGGTTAATTTCTTGTAAGTCTGAAAATTTTGGAGAGAGAGTTATCCCTCTATTTGAGGGTGCCTGTGCAAATAAGATTCAGAGTATAAACTAAAATTGTCTTTTTTGTTAGACATTTTTTTTAACAAGTTTTTTTTTTTTTTTTTTTATTTATTTATTTTTTTGTTGACTAGATGTTTCAAAGAGCCGATCCACAACCTTGCCAACAACTTTAATGTAATTTCCCTTGGTCTCCCCTCTTTATGTGAGTAATAACTTTGAAGCAAGCTTTAAATTGCTAAGAAATTCCACAACAACGCAAAATTTTCAAAGGTCACTTTTAAGAATTTTGCAACATACTATACACTAGTACATTAACCACTATGCCCGACGAAAATTTTCCAATGACGTCGGCACCATAAGTTTCCGACAACATGACGTCGACAACCTCTTGTCGACAATGCTCATCGGGATTTAACTTCCCGACAAAAAACCCCGACGACAATGTGGGGCCCGCACGTTTTTCCAGTCAAAGTTTTTTGTGTTTCGACAATATTGTCCCGACGACACGTCGTCGGGACCATATTAATAATTAACGATTGGATTAGTAAGCTTAATTAATTTATAAATTAATACCGACGACATGATGTTGGTATTAATTTATAATACTAAACAGGATTTTAATAATACTGACGTCATGACATCGGTATTATTTATAAAGGTCAACGAAATTGTATATGATACAGACGTCATGACGTCGGTATTATATATTAAAGTCAACAAAATTATATATAATACTGACGTCATGACGTCGGTATTATTTATAAAAGTCAATGAAATTGTAAATAATACGGACGACATGACGTCGGTATTATAAAACCATGGATTGATTTAGATATTAAATGCCGACGACATGTCGTCGACATTTAGTTATAGTGCAGCTGCACAGCAGCCTGCATAGCTGCAATTTTCCAGATTTTTTCGGATAAATTTTTCCGAAAAAATCTACCCAAACCTGCACATCCAAAACCATCCAAAACCAAAACCACTAAACATTAAACACTTATAAACTTTAGAAAATGGCTATAAGCTTTGTAACGGCTAAAACGGTTATATATAACCACTAAACACTTATAAACTTTACAAAACGGCTATAAACTTTATAACACCCTCAAAATACATTATAAACTTTACAAAACGGGTGTTATAATTGCTAGACCTAGCTGCCATATCTACAAATTTTGCAATATCCGCAGTGTTCAAGTCGCCAAAAGTTTAAACTTTACAATAATAAGATTCGGGTCGCCAAAATATAGTTTCAAAGATAAAAACAACACAAAATAACACATATACCTCTACCGCCCCTCGTCGTCATCCATATCATCGCTACGACGATCCTCATCATCACAACTCTTGCTGCCTGAGCCACTCCCGCTCCCGCCTGAGCCACCCCCGCTCCCGCCTGCACCACTCCCTCCCGCGCCACACCCGCTGCCTGAGCCTACCTCACCTCGAGAAGGTATCTGGCTAATAAACTCGTGCCATTGCGGGTTGCTCCGGACATAACCCATCAACAAAGCGAGAGTCTCCTTAACTTCCTCAGCTTTTGCTGCAGCTGCATCACTCTTCTTCTCAACTGCAACACTCTTCTTCTCAGCTTCATCAATCTTCTTTTGAGTTTCAGCAAGCTTCTCGTCGATCTGGGGCCCAGTGTATACATGATGCGCGTGATGTGTCGTTGCGGTTTAGCAGTTTTAATGCCTACTCAAGTTTTAAATTTATATTTAGCCGACTTATCAATAACACACACACTTAACGAGCAGTGTACCCGGTCAGTATGAATATAATGGTAAGTAGAGTGTCGATCACTAAGAGTGGAACGTATTATCTAGTTATTCTAATCAGTATTTTAATATATTAAGTTAGCTATACAATCTAATCTAACGCAAGGGGGTTCAGCCTGAGAGACTGGCACGATTTGGTTGCAATTAAATAATAAACTAAACCAATAGGCACGAATCAGCAAGTAGCACACACGTACACAGATAAATACTCGAGACAATAAGAGGGCTGTCCTTATGATAAGTAGTTTGTCACTTGTTTTATTGCTAGTGTTATATGAAGTGTATAGTTCGATGCAACGCACCGAGATTAAGTCCTTTCTCGTTGGTTCTAATCTTATTGGCGAGTAAACCCTTAATGATTACTTATGACTATCCCGTTTATCTTTCTCCTACTTTTCTACAGACCATAGAATACATAGGCATCTAATAAACAGGCGAGGGCAGAGGCATGGCGACCCGATCAACGCTCAGCTAGCCACAGAGGTTATCAATGCACTAATAAAAGTCACCAATGACACAAACATATAAACTTTAATTGATGAGAAAGGAGTTTTAAGGGAGTGCAACCTTTCCGTTGTCACATTACACAAGCCACCAATCTTGATGAATTAAAGTTTACTAACACAATAAAACAAAACTACTTAATGAATTAAACACATGCAGCACCTTCTTACAGCTCTTGTATCTTTGATTTGGGTGTGTCTTGTGCTGCTACCTTGACTGAATTCGTCCTAGGTTTCTGTCCTTCGGTCTTCGGTTATAATATATGTCGTACGAAATTCGTCTGGTCTTGGGGTATTTATAGTTTCTGTCTGAGGGTGAGATGCGGCGCATCTTGCAAGTAGATGCGGCGCATGTACTTAACTTCGCGTGGGGTCCAAGATTATAATATTCAAGAATATTCGTACACCGCCAGAAGATGCGGCGTATCTTCATCTTTGGATGCGGCGCATGTCCTCTTGTATCTTGGATCGTATCTGGTGAGATCTTGATAGTGATGCGGCGCATGTAATGAGTGAGATGCGGCGCATCTGGAGCAGATTTGACTTGATCTTGTCCATTTCAGTAGACTCTTCACATTATGCATGTTTTGCTCCATAATTAGTCCAAAATCGCCAAGTTTCACCAAATGCTTGTTTTCAACTGAGAATTACAAAAGTAAACGATTAAGTATCAATCCTCATACATAATATAGTAAAACAAGTCAAATTAATAGGATAAATGATGGTAATAAAATGTACTTATTTGAGTTCATCAAATATCCCCCCACTTGAACTTTACTTGTCCCCAAGTAAACCTTAGATTAAAACTTATGAAAATGTATCCTAAAAGACATTAGGATGTATTTTTATATTTAAGCATGTATTCGTTTTATCATAATCACACAACTAAACACTTAATGAATTAGAAGTAAAATAAAATAATCAGATAAAAGCAAATCTAATCGTTTAACTGTCCAGTCGCGACGAATATTCTATCATAAGCTTGGCAAGTTTACACATCTCCACCACTAAAGCTAAGGAATAACAAGTCTAAAGCGGTAAAAAGGGTTTTTAGGCTTAAGGGTTAATTATTCTTAATCTCCATCGATCTCAAATTCCAGAAAAGGCGACAAAATCACAAATACATGATCGAATCCACGAACACGATACTTGCAATTGCTCAAATCCTTAACTCGAATAGGCTAAAGATGGGTCCAAACTTTCACCAATAATAACATATCAAAAAGGGCGACAAAATCATAAATACATAGCCGAATCCACGACTACGATACTTAAGATTGCTCAAATCCCTAATCTCAATAAATCAAAGGTTTGGTTGGATAAAGAATAGTAAAGGGTATGGATAATTTTTGGGATATAAATTGGTGTAAAATAAAAAATAAACAAAACAAATAGATTAAAATCCTAAGTGTGGTTAATCACTATCCCAACCATCCCATGAATAAGACTCATATCATCGAATAACTCACGCTTTAACACTTGAAACACACGCTTTAGGTAGACACGAATTATACTCAACAAGAACTTAATCAAAGAATAAACCTTAGTTGACGTTCCCATAACTGCCAACTCCCATTTCAATCCATAAATATATAGTACAACAATTAGTGGTGATATCGACCACTTACATAACTTTACATCGTTGGTTTAATCAAACATCCAACTCTTCTTTTTTCTTTTTCTTTTCTCATTTTTTCGATTTTTTTTTTAACATAAAATAGATGTGTAAAATTTCACCACATCACTATAATGATAATTCTGGATAATTTTTCCATACTTTTCATAACTTCAGAAATAACGGTAATAGTGAAAGCAGTAAACACACGAAAAATAAACTCAAAGATATACAATATTTACTTTCACTCCAATTGCATTGTGCAATTTCCCGACCTAACCATAGATAATGAATTACGCACGCGAACACAGGTAATGTAAGGAAACACACTTTGCCTATAGCAATTAACCAACCACGGATTCTAATCTACAGGGTAGGCTAAGGTGTAAGGGTGTAACGAAACATTTTAAACATAGGTGTAAGAAACGAAAGGAATGGCTCTGAGTGTTTTTCTAGGGGTATCTTACTCTAAAAATGAGAGTAACAAAAGGGTTTATACGGGGGTTAACTAACCAGTGTAGTTAGCTAATAACACATAACATATAAGGCTTTTTGGGTGTAATCCTAGAATTTTACCAATTTAGACAAGTCATTCCAATTATATAAATAATACTTATTATGGTGGTCTCGAATAGTATACAAGCCAAGTTCTAAAGTTTACAAGTCACCGGCACACTCATAGATTTGTGAATTTTGAAAAATCACAATTTTTGAAAATAACGTCATGTGTGCAGCTATGCAACTTAGACTTTAAACAAAAACATGCTAAAAATTTTAAATTTTGATATATTAAGCACATTTTAAGCATATTTTGAAAAGTTTAGGACAAGTAAGTGTTAAGTGTTCTAATTCTCCAATCCCCCCACTTAAGTTAAACAACGTCCTCGTTGTTTGTATAAAAGTTTAAAAACTGGAAAATAAAAGAATTAGAACAGAAAAACTCCCCTGAAATTTGCTCGGTATGATCCTCCATTAGTAGTAGAGCAAAAATCATCTTTCTTGTGGATTAGAACGTTTAAGCTTCATAATAGATGTATCCACAGGAAATGCAGGAATCTATAATACCACCAAGGCTTCAAAACACACCTAAGATAAGAAAGGTTCAACTTGCATAATACATTAGTAGTTAGGTAAAAATAAAACATAAAAATTAAAAATGAAAATCATCAGGTCAGTCGATGCGCCGTATCTTATGGAAGAAGATACGCCGTATCGAGCCTGGAATA
This sequence comes from Artemisia tridentata subsp. tridentata, assembly GCA_021014915.2. Taxonomy (NCBI): domain Eukaryota; kingdom Viridiplantae; phylum Streptophyta; class Magnoliopsida; order Asterales; family Asteraceae; genus Artemisia; species Artemisia tridentata. The sequence continues at coordinate 199,464,347 of CP139504.1, forward strand.
AATACGGATCAGAATAAAAGATGCGCCGCATCCTTAACCAGGGATGCGCCGCATTAAAATAAACTGATAAAAAGTTTTAAAGTCAAAAGTAAAAAATGCAGAAAAATAAAGTAAGATATAATCTGTACAGTTGATACACCGCATCCTATGATGGAGATGCGCCGCATCTACTGCAGATCTGATAGACTCAATACAAAATCAGAAAACAAAATAAAAGATAAGCATGGGTTGCCTCCCACGAAGCGCTTGTTTTTGTTCGAGTCACGAGCCTGACTCCACCCTTACTTACTGTGTAATAGGGTGTTGTTCCCCCCACTTGGGATCAAGTGCGGATGATAGTAGCAATAAACACGAAAAGAGTGTAAATTTGCTATTAAAGATGGAAGAAATACATAAAGATCATACCTTGGCAATATGTGTACATCTTTCCTATCCTTACCCGGTTTGGTTGATAAATTGGATGACTTGACCATTCCATCAGAAAAAGTAGTGTGTTGAGGAAAAATGAGTCTCCTTTCTTCTTGGTTAGTCTCTTTGGTAGTAAGGCGTCCCTTGACTTCCGTAGAAGGTGAGAAAGGGTCTTTGGCAAGTAAAAGTTCGAGTTCCTCTATATACTTCATAGGGTCGGAATCATCATCTTCATCAATCATAGCAATATTTAAGAGCTCATCACCAAACTCTTCTTCGAGCTCCACCAAATACAGGTTGATCACAGGTTCTTCAATAGGTAGTGTAATAAATTTCACCTCATCATCTTTTTGTTTTGCAACCTGTTTAGGAAAACTAGCAAGATTATTAGTAACGGGATTAATAATATTAAATAAATTTGTACCACTTTGTGTTGTAAGTGACTCCAATTCATCTTGTGAATCTTCATCTTCAACTAGTGGTCTTGCAATTTCAGCATCGTCCCGAATTTCATCTTTCATTAAGTAATCCCAGATTTCTTCAAAATCCCTCGTTGGGTCAAAATCTGGTTGAGGTATGTCATCATAAACTATGGCGTCAAATGGTTCGAAATCAAAATTAGAATACTTATCATCTTCATCCGATAGATTGTCTAATGGTGGTAATACGATTGCAGAATATTCTTCAACGTAAGGTTCCGTATACACATCATCTTGTGCAATCTCCGGAGAAAAAGTACCATCAATAACAATTGCCGGAATTGGTTTCACGGTATATGAATCTTCTTCATCATCATTTGACATACACCAAGTGTGTTGAAATGGCAATTTGTTTCTTTCTTTCCTTGACTTTTCATGCCCTAAAATCAAGTATTCTTCCATAGTGATTTCTTTCGTCTCAATGACTTGTGCACCATATCTTGCTCTTTTCCAATCATACATCTGATTATTGCTCAAGGCTCTTTCCTCTATAAGCTTGATATATTCTTCCATTGTAATATCCGGATCGTCCATCTTCCTGAAATAAAACTTACTCGTGCAAAAGAAGGGTGAAACGATCAAAGTAAAATAAAAGCTTCTGATATCTGCTGTTGATGCGTCGTATCCTATAAATGGGATACGCCGTATCTTAATACGTTAAAAATAAATCAGACTTTTATTCAGAAAATAGATACGCCGCTTAGAAATTAGAATGCGCCGTATCAGTTTAATTATCAAAAATCGATATTTATTTAAAATTAAATGCGTCGTATTAACAAAAGTTAATGCGCCGTATTTTCGTTACGTTTCAAAATATAAGATTTTTGATTCAGAAGATACGCCGTATCGACAGAGATCGATGCGTCGTATCTGTTTAATAATTCGAAAACTGTTTTTAATTAAAATAATAGATACGCCGTATCTGCTGAAGCAGATGCGTCGTATGGCGTTGACGTTTAGAAATTTTTTTTATCAAAAACAGATACGCCGTATCTTGGGGAAAAGATGCGTCGTATCACTTTATCGCTTAGAAAAATTTTCTTATTAAAAACAGATACGCCGTATCTTGGGGAAAAGATGCGTCGTATCGAATTAGTTAAACGCGTTGTATTTTATAAAAATTGAACGCAATACGCCGTATCTGAAAAATCAGATGCGCCGTATCGTTCGATTTAGCTCAGTACAACGATAGCAGAACACACAAAAAAAAAATACGAAAAATAAAAACAAATAAAAACACACAAAAATAAACACAAATAAAAGCAAACAAATAACACACAAAAACAGAAAATATGCAAAATAGTACAATGAATGCAAATTAATCTAATACACAACAAAATTAGCGGTTAGATAAAAAAATTAAAAACCTAATTAAAATACTAATCAAATTAACAGATAATAACAATTCACACCCCGGCAACGGCGCCAAAAACTTGATGCGCGTGATGTGTCGTTGCGGTTTAGCAGTTTTAATGCCTACTCAAGTTTTAAATTTATATTTAGCCGACTTATCAATAACACACACACTTAACGAGCAGTGTACCCGGTCAGTATGAATATAATGGTAAGTAGAGTGTCGATCACTAAGAGTGGAATGTATTATCTAGTTATTCTAATCAGTATTTTAATATATTAAGTTAGCTATACAATCTAATCTAACGCAAGGGGGTTCAGCCTGAGAGACTGGCACGATTTGGTTGCAATTAAATAATAAACTAAACCAATAGGCACGAATCAGCAAGTAGCACACACGTACACAGATAAATACTCGAGACAATAAGAGGGATGTCCTTATGATAAGTAGTTTGTCACTTGTTTTATTGCTAGTGTTATATGAAGTGTATAGTTCGATGCAACGCACCGAGATTAAGTCCTTTCTCGTTGGTTCTAATCTTATCGGCGAGTAAACCCTTAATGATTACTTATGACTATCCCGTTTATCTTTCTCCTACTTTTCTACAGACCATAGAATACATAGGCATCTAATAAACAGGCGAGGGCAGAGGCATGGCGACCCGATCAACGCTCAGCTAGCCACAGAGGTTATCAATGCACTAATAAAAGTCACCAATGACACAAACATATAAACTTTAATTGATGAGAAAGCAGTTTTAAGGGAGTGCAACCTTTCCGTTGTCACATTACACAAGCCACCAATCTTGATGAATTAAAGTTTACTAACACAATAAAACAAAACTACTTAATGAATTAAACACATGCAGCACCTTCTTACAGCTCTTGTATCTTTGATTTGGGTGTGTCTTGTGCTGCTACCTTGACTGAATTCGTCCTAGGTTTCTGTCCTTCGGTCTTCGGTTATAATATATCTCGTACGAATTTCGTCTGGTCTTGGGGTATTTATAGTTTCTGTCTGAGGGTGAGATGCGGCGCATCTTGTAAGTAGATGCGGCGCATGTACTTAACTTCGCGTGGGGTCCAAGATTATAATATTCAGGAATATTCGTACACCGCCAGAAGATGCGGCGTATCTTCATCATTGGATGCGGCGCATGTCCTCTTGTATCTTGGATCGTATCTGGTGAGATCTTGATAGTGATGCGGCGCATGTAATGAGTGAGATGCGGCGCATCTGGAGCAGATTTGACTTGATCTTGTCCATTTCAGTAGACTCTTCACTTTATGCATGTTTTGCTCCATAATTAGTCCAAAATCGCCAAGTTTCACCAAATGCTTGTTTTCAACTGAGAATTACAAAAGTAAACGATTAAGTATCAATCCTCATACATAATATAGTAAAACAAGTCAAATTAATAGGATAAATGATGGTAATAAAATGTACTTATTTGAGTTCATCAACACACCTAATAACGAAATAATCAAAATTTAAAAACGGCCATTTCAATACAGAAGATGAGTCATGAGTAATCTATTAGTATTATCCCGCTGCCTGAGCCACTCCCGCTCCCGCCTGAGCCACCCCCGCTCCCGCCTGCGCCCCCCCCCCCCGCGCCACACCCGCTGCCTGAGCCTGCCTCACCTCGAGAAGGTATCTGGCTAATAAACTCGTGCCATTGCGGGTTGCTCCGGACATAACCCATCAACAAAGCGAGAGTCTCCTTAACTTCCTCAGCTTTTGCTGCAGCTGCATCACTCTTCTTCTCAACTGCAACACTCTTCTTCTCAGCTTCATCAATCTTCTTTTGAGTTTCAGCAAGCTTCTCGTCGATCTGGGGCCCAATGTACACACCTAAAAATGAAATAATCAAAATTTAAAAACAGCCATTTCAATACAGAAGATGTGTCATGAGTAATCTATTAGTATTATCCCACTGTACATACCAGAAGGTGGAGGCGGGGTGTATGGTAACGGTGGCCTGCTCAAGCCGGGTACCACCCTGCCCCTGCCGGCTATATGACCCCGCTGCTTACCCTTTATTACCCGGGAAAGTATCTCCTCCTCTGTGTACGCCACCCCTGTACACGTATCCGATCCGAGATCCCTTAGCCTGACCATCTCTTCCTATGTAGTTGAAAAAAATGAGAAAATTAATATATTAGTCGGGTTAATTACTAGATTATGTTTCAATAAATCATTAAAGTGCGTGTTTGAAAAAAAAGTGATACTTACATATTGAACACGAGCCTCATCCTGCAACCATACACCATCCTTGCAGTGAGTGTCAAAAAAGCTCTGGATGAGGGACAGATACACGTGGTCCTCGGTGTTCTCGCTGTTCTCAAACTGTATATACACATGCATATAGGATAAAACAAATTAAAAGGACAAATCAAACACTATATATATTTTATTTAGTATAAATACTTTTAATTAATATATAATTAAAATTAAATAATCTTATAAAAATAAAATGTGTCTTACATATTCGTGTCGAGAAGCGGCCAATGATCTGGAACCGTGGCGGCTGTAAACCTTGTTCTTCTTTTGGTTCTCTTTGTTCACAGCAGCTCGTTTCACGATCTTCTCCGACATGTAGAGCTTCACATGCTCCTCCCACACAGACTGCTCCATGTTCGGAGGAGGGTTTCTTCGTATCGCATCCACATTCGCAGCCCCACCCTCCCTGGTAAAGAAATCGCGCTTGAGGTCATATTTGTTGTCCGCGTATCGCCTAGCCAGATACGCATTGATGCCGGTCAGAATGTTATGCCAGTGCGATTCGCGCATATGGCGCTCCAAATTAAACATACGCTGCAATCAAATATAGTTAAAATTAATATAAAGATATAAATAAATAAACAAATTTAAATAAATATACACATTTAAACAAATTTAAATAAATGTACACATTCAAATAATTAAATACAGAGATATAAATAAATAAACAAATTTAAATAAATAAACACGATAACATAACAATATAAAAGGAAAATGAAATAACTGACCCCAAGCTGTGGAAGGATGTGCGCCTTCTTCTCCGGTTCTATATCGTGCCAGGAGGCATAGTGCAACGGCAGCTGCCTAATCAGCTCGCCGACGTAGTTACTGAACCACCCGGAGTGCTTGCCCACATGAACGTACGTCCCCTGATCATTAGTCTCGAACTCAATCGACTGCGGGCCCCTAAGTTCCACAGCTTTCTTGAGGGCCACGTTCTTCATGGCTTGGCGTCGCCGCGGCCTGCCGCCATCCCGACCTCCACTACCCCTGCCTCCCTCCTCGCCCTACCTCCTCTATGGGGTCGCTGTGATCCCACAATTGGAGTGAGTGAAAACGTCATAAAGTAACATGTAACCAAATTCAAATGATCAAGTTTAAGTTTCTTTGAAAATAATCTAGAAATTCTTACCACCACGGCACCCGCTCTCAATCTGACGTGGAGGGGAAGGTGGGTCACCGGCACCGTCACTACCATGACTGCGCGCAACTGCTGCTGCCATCTGTAAAAGTACAAGTTGAATAACATATAGAAATTCGGGAACAAATTAACATAAGCATGCACACATTCAAATACATACACATTCAAAATAAATATACACATTTAAACAATCCATAACAATTTCATTAAAATAAGTGTCGTTTTACAAGTTACAATTTAAGATCAATCTGCTAAATCATAATCACTATCATAAACAACATTAGTCGCAACTTCAACTTCATCATCAAAATTGTTTGCGACTTCATTATCAGAAGCTGCTAAATCATAAGGATCGTCGTCTTCATCATCAATAAAATCATCGTCGTCATCAACAGGAATGATTGGTGGTGGTGGTGGTGGTGCCTCAACTAACGTTGATTCACCATCGATATTTAAGGTTTCAAATTCCAAATCATTCAAATTAGCAGACAGTGAGAGATCAGATGAGTTGTTTCTATGTATCACATCATCATCGTCTGCTACCACGATGACATCCTAGGTTGTTGTGATTTACTTCTTGGACGACCTTCCAATGGAGTGGTCGTCTGGCAGGATCTTCAAGGTAGAAGACTTGTTTTGCTTGTGTTGCAAGAATGTAAGGTTGATCTTCGAACACATAGCTACATGCCAAAATTTATGTCATGTTGTTTCTAGTGGTAAAACGTTGGACTCTACCTCTTTTGTTGCATAAGTCAAACCACTCAACTCGAAACAACACAACTCTGAACTGGGAATACGCGAACTCCAGAATTTCTTCTAGCTGACCATAATACATTTCTCCCTTCTTCTCACCAGGTGAACAAATTCCACTATTCTGAGTTGTACGTTTTATATCGCGGCTGTGTACGACAAACCTCGCACCGTTGACTACGCAAGAGTTGACTGAGATTGGGGTCGATGATGGTCCACAAGCCAAAGTGAATAAGTCGGGAGTACAGCTTGGGTCATTGGCTATGTAAAGTTTACGGATCTATGAAAAAAGATAAGAATAGATGGAGATGAGTAATAGTCGTTATTTATACAGGGAAATACATACAATAAGTTTACCTTCGTCTCAAACCATCTCGGAAATTCTTGTTGCATGTCGCTATCAGGAAATTCCCTGAAAATGTTCATGATATTAGAATAAATCGAAAAGATAACTTGGTAAAAAGAATTTTCAAAATAAAAACGCATACATCTCGAACGCGTTCATGTACGTGTCGATCTCAAGACTGTTGTGAAGTACATACCATATCACTCTCTTCATTTCTTGGAGACCTAACCGAATCAATGTCTCTTTACTAGACTTAGTACATAGTGATCGGAACACCTAGAAATCACTTGTTGGGTGAGGACAGTCCTGTGATGCAGCGGGACGATTAAATTTTGTCCCAACACCACGAAAATAACGAGAACAAAAAGTTAATGCTTCGTCTGCAATATAACCCTCCGCTATTGAACCTTCCGGCTTAGCTTTATTTTGTACATAGTTTTTTAGCTTCTTCATGTATCTTTCAAATGGATACATCCACCGGAATGAAACAGGCCTGCCTTCAAGAGCCTCGTCAGGAAAATGCATAACCAAGTGAACCATAATGTCAAAAAAAGTAGGTGGATATATTTGCTCGAGACTGCACAAAATATTGATCAACTGGTCTTTAGCTTTCACCATGTCTTTTACCATCAAAGTTCGGGCGCAAATTTGCGTAAAGAATAAACAAAGCTCGATCAATGGTGTATAAGTCTGTGCGTCCAAGTATTGCTGAAGTCCATAAGGAAGTAACCGTTGCATCATTATATGACAGTCATGAGACTTCATGCCCGTTATATTGTTATCATATTTGGTCACTTTTGACTTGAACTTGGATCCGAACCCATCTGGTAGTTTAACTGTTTTGATGTATTGACAGAACAATTTTCTTTTATCAGGTGTGAGGGAGTACTTAGCATGAGGCTTCAAGTACTTCCCGTTATGTTTGTTTCTGAGCCACAATTCCTGCCGAATGCCCAAAGCTTGCAAATCTTGTCTTGCCTTAGTGGTGTCTTTAGATTTGTCATTCATTAACAAAGTGTTCAAGATGCTCTCCAACATATTTTTTTCGATATGCATGACGTCTAAATTGTATGGTAGAGAAAGAAAAGACCAATATTCAAGATCGCAGAAAATAGACCGTTTAGTCCAGTTCAGTTCGACTGTATGATTACGTTTTATCTTCCCACCCCCATAATCTGGATGTTACCCCGGCACATGTGTGGGAAATGTCGCAAGTTGAGTCAAGATATCAGCCCTGGTATCTTTTCTAGGAGGATCTCTATCATCGGTTTCACCATTGAATGTCGTATAGTCCCTCCTCCATTTATGGTTTTTTTTAAGAATCTTCTATGACCAACATAAGTTGTTTTGCTTATCACATGCGTAGCCGGAGTGTCTACTTTGCATGTAGGGCAAGTGTAGTAACCTTGCCCTTGCCAACCAGACAAACTACTTAGAGCAGGAAAATCATTGATGGTCCATAAAAGCATCGCTCTCATGTGGAATTCAGTGCCTGTAGCAGCGTCCATAGTCAAGACACCTGATTTTTTCCATAATTCCTGTAGGTCATCAATCAAGGGCTTCAAGTAAACATCAATGTCCTTCGCCGGTGATTTAGGGCCAGGAATCAACAACGTCAGCATCAAAGAAGTCTCTTTCATGCATAACCACGGAGGCAAGTTGTATGTTGTTAATATGACCGGCCACATGTTGTAAGTCTGACTAAGGTTTCCGAACGGATTGAAACCATCAACAGCCAACCCTAATCGAACGTTTCTTGGTTCTTTAGCAAAATCCGAATATTTATTGTCAAACTTATGCCATGCTTTACCATCAACCGGGTGTTGCATCTTACCGTTTTCCGTAGACATTCTAGTAGCACGCCTAGTCATATGTTTTGCAGTGTGAATAGACTTTTACAAACGTTGTATTCTAGGAATGATAGGAAAGTAACGCAACACCTTGTTAGGAACTTTCTTCCCCGTTGTGTTCTTGTCTTTTCATCTACTCGTTTTACAGACCGGACAATACTCCAAATCTTTGGCATCATCCCCCTGGTATAGAAAGCAATCATTTTCACAAGCATGTATCGACTCGTACCCTAACCCGATCTTTTTAAATGTCTTCTTTATAGCATAGTATGACGGTGGGAGATTGTAACCTAACCTGGGCGGAAATACCTCCTGGAGAAATTTTAGCGTTTTGTTAAATGAAGTATTACTCCATTTACCGCTGACCTTGAGATGCGTAAACTTTGCCATAAAATCAAATGTTGTCATAAAGTCACAACCCGGGTACATAGCCTGGTTGGAACTTGCAAGTAACTCATCAAACTCGTTAAGTAGAGGAGGTGTCGTTGCTTGAGTCGGCTCGTTACTTGTCTCGCCAATATTTCCATGAGTCGGCTCATTATTCGGAGGAATATCAAGAATATCATTTTGTTCATTATTCGGAGGAATATCAAGAATATCATTAAGGCACGCACCCATGTCACTCATCTCACGTTGTGTTGTGTTATGTACTAACGGCGGAGGATCCGGTTCACTGTGAACGCGCCATTGTGTATAAGTTGGGTCCCACCCATTTTGGCCTATGTGGTTTTTAAGACCTTCGAGAGATACCCATCCAACATTACGACAAAGATGACATGGACATTTTATGTTTCCGTAACTATTCAATAACGGCTTGCAATGATCGAGGAATGCGGCAAGACCATCAAGAAATTGTTTTGAACAACGACTTTCTAAACGGGTCCAACTCTTATCAATTATCATAACTGCATTTTTATGATGCAATCGGTTATTATATGCACTTAATTAATGATTACGAGTTGTTTTGTTCACCTAGTGCAACTATGGAAGGCAATCCTAACCCACTCTTTGAATGATTCGTCTCATATATGAATGCGTATAACTAATTTACTATTTGAGAAAATTTCGGCAGCATTTCCCCTCAACTCCCCAAATATGTGCATTAAAGACATATTCGTAGGAGTGATGAAGCGAAAAGTGTACCGCTTTTAGGGGGTCATTTAAGCCCTAAATCGTATTTATTTGATCAAATATTGCCCTAAGTCGTTCCTTTTGTCATTTTAGGTACTTTCGAGAAGAAATCTGGAAAAGGAAGCCTTTTGGACATTTTTGGAGCATAAAAGTGAAGAAAACGGAAAAGTCTCAAAATTGGCTGGAAAAGTACCTTTGACGGCGTCAAGTATTGCTCTTGACGGCGTCATGGCTTGGCAAAAGAGGTGGATATGAAAAATACACATGATAAGCCAGAGAATTTTACAATGAATTTCTGACGGCGTCACCCTTTAAAGTGATCAAGGCCATCACGGTTTAACTTAAAGAGAGACGGCGTCAAGCCCATTTCTGACGGCGTCAAGCCTTGATAAGCCAGGGAGGATTTTAGACGATTAAAGAGGGACGGCGTCAAGAAGGCCATCCGGGAACCCTAGACACGGCGAGGTGATGGCGTCAAGATCTACAACGTGACGCCGTCAGCCCTTAAACTCTATATATAGTTTTGCAATTTTTTGTCATTAGTGTGCAACTTTGTGAGGAGAAACCCTAAGACGAATTTTTGCCATTTTTAAGGGTTTTCATACCCTTGGATCTCCCATGTTTAATTGAAGATAAGTTTTCATTTAATCAATCAATATGTCTATGTGTTGTTTGATTATATCTTGTTCTTGTCTTTTAATTAACATGCTAGGCTAGATTTATCTTGTGTTTGCTTAGATCTAATGAAACCTAACTATTGATTATTGGTTATTAGTGTGTTATTTATTGTATTGGATGATTGTTTATCGATGTTAGGCTTAAGAAAACTGGCTAACCTCCTATTCGGTAACTTGCTTGAACGTCTTAAGAAGCATGAACCAATGCGTACTAGGTTTTTATGGTTGTATTTAATGCATGAGCGAATTCTAGTGATCCCATGTTAGGAGCTTCTTAGCCGGCTCGACATAGGAGTGAAGTAGGAGCTTGTAGAGTTGGGGAAGTACGTACGCCACCCCACGATTGGTATTAAGGAATACACCCGTCATCCACGCAATTAATACACACTGATTAACTCAAATAAGTACATTTTATTACTATCATTTATCCTATTAATTTGACTTGTTTTACTATATTATGTATGAGGATTGATACTTAATCGTTTACTTTTGTAATTCTCAGGTAAAAACAAGCATTTGGTGAAACTTGGCGATTTTGGACTAACAATGGAGCAAAACATGCATAAAGTGAAGAGTCTACTGAAATGGACAAGATCAAGTTAAATCTGCTCCAGATGCGCCGCATCTCACTCATGACATGCGCCGCATCTCTATCATTATTTCACCAGATACGATCCAAGATACAAGAGGACATGCGCCGCATCTAATCATGGAGTTACGCCGCATCTTCTGGCGGTGTACGAATATTCCTGAATATTATAATCTTGGACCCCACGCGAAGTTAAGTCAATGCGCCGCATCTACTTACTAGATGCGCCTATCTTCCCTCAGACAGAAACTATAAATACCCCAAGGCCAGACGAATTTCGGGGGGAATTATCATAGTTTCGAAGACCGAAGCAGAAGAACCCTAGGACGAATTCAGTCAAGAAGGCAGCACAAGACACACCAAACGAAGATACAAGAGCTGTAAGAAGGTGCTGCATGTGTTTAATTCATTAAGTAGTTTTGTTTTATTGTGTTAGCAAACTTTAATTCATCAGGATTGCTGGGCTTGTGTTATGTTATCATTCACTTCAACTCCCCTTAAAATTGCTTTCCCATCGATTAAAGTTTATATGTTGATGTCTTTGGTTACTACTTATTAGTGCATTGATCACCTCTGTGTTTATTAGTGGCTTGTGTAATATGGCAACGGAAAGGTTGCACTCCCACGGTTATTACTAAATTGATCACTTAGGAATAACTTTTAGACATAAGTCATCATTAAGGGTTTACTCGCCGATAAGCTTAGGACCAACGAGAAAGGATTAACTACATACACTTCATATAAAGCTATCAATAAAACAAGTGACAAACTACTTAATTATAAGGACAGCCCTCTTATTGTCTCGAGTATTTATCTGTGTACGTGTGTGCTACTTGCTGATTCGTGCCTATTAGTTTAGTTTATTATTTAATTGCAAACAAAATCGTGCCAGTCTCTCAGGCTGAAAACCCCCTTGCGTTAGGATATTAAAATACTGATTAGAATAACGAGATAATACGTTCCACTCTTAGTGATCGACACTCTACTTACCATTATATTCATACTGACCGGGTACACTGCTCGTTAAGTGTGTGTGTTATTGATAAGTCGGCTAAATATAAATTTAAAACTTGAGTAGGCATTAAAACTGCTAAACCGCAACGACACATCACGCGCATCAAGTTTTTGGCGCCGTTGCCGGGGAGTGAATTGTTATTATCTGTTAATTTGATTAGTATTTTAATTAGGTTTTTCTTTTTATTAGATTAATTGCATCATTGTATTATTTTGCATATTTGTTGTATTGTGTGTTAATTGTTTTCTTTTATTTTTGTGTGTTTATTTTTGTTTGTGTGTTTAATTTTTTGTTTTTATTTTTCGTATTTTCTGTTATGCTATCGTTGTACTGTGCTAAATCAAACGATACGGCGCATCTGATCTCTCAGATACGGCGTATTGCGTTTAATTTTTTAAATACAACGCGTTTAACTAATTCGATACGACGCATCTTTTCCCCAAGATACGGCGTATCTGTTTTTAATAAGAAATTTTTTCTAAGCGATAAAGTAATACGACGCATCTGCTTTAGCAGATACGGCGTATCTGTTTTTGATAAAAAAAATTTCTAAACGTTAACGCCATAGACGCATCTGCTTTAGCAGATACGGCGTATCTATTATTTTAATTAAAAACAGTTTTCGAATTATTAAACAGATACGGCGCATCGATCTCTGTCGATACGGCGTATCCTTTGAATCAAAAATCTCGTATTTTTAAACGTAACGAAAATACGGCGCATTAACTTTTGTTAATACGACGTATTTAATTTTAAATAAATATCGATTTTTGATTAATTAATTCGATACGGCGCATTCTTAAATTCTAAAGCGGCGTATCTATTTTCTGGATAAAGTCTGATTAAATTTTAACGATTATAAGATACGGCGTATCCAACTTTTTGGATACGGCGCATCGTCTGCAGATATCAGTAACTTTAATTTTTCGTATTCCGTTTTCGTTATTAATTATCTGATATATTACTTTCTCGAGCATACCCTACTGATATTTTTGTGTTGATTTCAGGAAGTGCATGACCAGGAGTTCTACGAAGAACTTGATTCAACCTTTCGAAGATCCTGAATGAGCCCTACATTCGCTTAAAAGGCTTTTCAACACAAGAAGCTTTGATCTTTCAAGTTCACTCGAGCTTGATTACTTTTCTGAAGAAAAAGAGGAAGTTGAAACAGAAACAATGGGCGAAAACACTACTATGGAGGAATAAATGAACAGTACCCGTGTTGATTACACTTCAGGAGTTGCTAGACCTAAGTTTGATGATAAGTCAAAATTTGAATTGAAGGGTCAGTTTCTCAAGGAACTTAGAGAGAATGCTTTCAGTGGGACGGAACATGAGGATGCTAATGAGTATGTTGAAAAGGTCCTGGAGATTGCAGATTTGTTTACTTCAGAAGGAGTGACTGACGATCAAATCATGCTAAGAATCTTTCCACTATCACTAAAAGGAGCTGCTAACAAGTGGCTAAGGAATGAACCTGCGAGTTCAATCACTACATGGGGAGATTTGAAGAGCAAATTCCTGAAGAGATATTGTCCACCTGCTAAGACTGCTAAAAAGATGGAGGCTATCAATAGTTTCAAGCAAGAGCCTGATGAAACTCTTTATCAAGCTTGGGAACGATTTAAAGATTTATTGGTAAAATGTCCTCAACACTATCTAACCCCTATGCAGGAGATAATATTGTTTTATCAAGGATTGGACGTGCCTACAAGACAGATTTTGGATGCTAAGGGAGCTGTACCTCAAATGAGTGCAACTAATGCTAGGAAAGCAATCCAAGAAACTGCCGATCATTCTCAAAAATGGCACGATGGGACCTCTACTAGATCTAAGAGCAGCACTAATTTTGACGGGATTGCTGCTATTCAAGCTCAATTGGATAAAATTAGTAGAGAAATGAAGAAGCGTGATGAAAGAGCGTATGCTGCCCAAGTTGGATGTGAAAAGTGCGAAGGACCTCACTACACTAAAGATTGCCCGAATAAGAATGAAAGTGAGACGTTTGAAGAAGCATATTACACCCAATTTGGACAACCATTCCGACCTTCGGGGAGATTTAGGGAAGCTACACCGGGATTATATCAAAGGAACAACTTCAATCCCGCTTATCAAGAAAGGAGGCAGACTTTAGATGATACTTTAAAGCAAATTATGACCGATTCTGCTAAAAGACATGAAGAGAATACTGCTATGATCAAAGAAATTCGAGCTTCAACAGACACTACTACAAGAAATCAAGGAGCTTCGATCAAAGCATTGGAACAACAAATTGGTCAAATGAGCAAAGTTCTTCAAGAAAGGGGATATGGAAGTTTACCAAGCTCAACTGAAACCAACCCAAGAGATCATGTCAAGGCCATAAGCACCACTGAAGAAGTCACTCCTAATATACCTAGAAGATCGATGAATGGTAATGATGGTGCAAGACCCGAATTTTTCTTTAATTCTTCAATCAGCTTAAGGAGACTACTAAAAGAGAAGACAAAGATTGAAGAGGAGATCAAGGCAACAATGAAAGAAGAGAGCCCTGCAACCGACTCAAATGCCTTGCCTAATAAAGAAAGAGACCCAGGAAGTTTTACTCTACCTTGTTCTATTAATAATATATCTTTCAATAATGTGTTAGCTGACTTAGGAGCTAGTGTTAGTGTTATGCCTCTTAAGACATTCACTACCCTAGGACTAGGAAAATTAGCACCAACTAAGTTACTTATTGAATTGGCTGATAAAACGGTAAAAAGACCTGAAGGGATTGCTAATAATGTGTTAGTTAGGATTGAGAAGTTTATTTTTCCCGTAGACTTTGTTATATTAGACATGCCCGAGGATATTAAGATTCCTTTAATCCTTGGTCGACCTTTCTTGTCTACTGCCCTTGCTAAGATTGATGTGTTTAAAAGAAAATTTTCATTAAGGGTAGGGAATAATAAACTAGTCTATAAGTGCCAAGATCCGGTAAAAAGCATAATTAGAGGTGTTTATGTGCTAGGATTAAGAGAGCGTATGGACCTCGATCTTGAAGCTAGACTTATGGGAGAAACATTGATTCAAAACAACTCAACTAATCCTAATCATGAGAACTTTGAGGAATTCATTGACCTTAATGTACCTACCGAACTTAGACGCAATGTCATTAATGATTCTGATGATGAGTGGTATGATTGCGTAGTAATTAACAAACGTAGGAGAATAGTTGAGAAAACAAATTTGAATAATGATGTGTTTATTGAACTACCACCCCACCTTGCTTATTTGTGCCTATATGATAATAAGAATTTCCCGTCTATCATTTTGTCATCTCTGCCCGAAAGGGACAGGACTTTGTTTATACAGATATTAAAGAAGAACGGCGTGGAAATTAAAGACGAGCAAGGAGTATTCAATATTACTGAATTGGCGATGAGGGAGCGCGATGATTCCGACTCCTTCAATGATCGATATTAAAGAGCTGAACGTGAGTCTAACTTGAAGACTCTGGAATAAAGACAAGTGCTGGCCGGGAGACAACCCGGAGAATTTTTATTATTCTGTTTTCTGAGTCGAGTCAGTCAGGCCCGCATGAGGATACGGCGCATCTCAATTCTGAGATGCGACGCATCTCCTGCAATGGTCATATCTTATTTTATTTTTCTGCATTTTTATTTTCGACTTTAAAACTATTTATCAGTTTATTTTAATGCGGCGCATCCCTGGTTAAGGATGCGGCGCATCTTTATTCTGATCCGTATTAATTCCAGGCTCGATACGGCGTATCTTCTTCCATAAGATACGGCGCATCGACTGACCTGATGATTTTCAGTTTTAATTTTTATGTTTTATTTTCATCTAACTACTAATGTATTATGCAAGCTTGAACCTTTCTTATCTTAGGTGTGTTTTAAAGTGTTGGTGGTATTATAGTTTCCTGCATTTCCTGTGGATACATCAAGTATGAAGCTTTAACGTTCTAATCCACAAGAAGTTGATTTTTTCTCTTATACTAATGGAGGATCATACCGAGCAAATCTCAGGGGAGTTTTTCTGTTCTAATTCTTTTATTTTCCAGTTTTTAACCTTTTATACAAACAACGAGGACGTTGTTTAACTTAAGTGGGGGGATTGGAGAATTAGAACACTTAACAATTACTTGTCCTAAACTTTTTCAAAAATTATGCTTAAAATGTGCTTAATATATCAAACTTAAAATTTTTTAGCATGTTTTTTGTTTAAGATCTAAGTTGCATAGCTGCACACATGACGTTATTTTCAAAAATTGTGATTTTCCAAAATTCACAAATCTATGAGTGTGCCGGTGACTTGTAAACTTTCGAACTTGGCTTGTATACTATTCGAGACCACCATAATAAGTATTATTTATATAATTGGAATGACTTGTCTAAATTGGTAAATTTCTAGGATTACACCCAAATAGCCTTTATATGTTATGTGTTATTAGCTAACTACACTGGTTAGTTAACCCCCGTATAAACCCTTTTGTTACTCTCATTTTTAGAGTAAGATACCCCTAGAAAAACACTCAGAGCCATTCCTTTCGTTTCTTACACCTATGTTTAAAATGTTTCGTTACACCCTTACACCTTAGCCTACCTTGTAGATTAAAGTCCGTGGTTGGTTAATTGCTATAGGCAAAGTGTGTTTCCTTACATTACCTGTGTTCGCGTGCGTAATTCATTATCTTTGGTTAGGTCGGGGAATTGCACAATGCAATTGGAGTGAAAGTAAATATTGTATATTTTTGAGTTTATTTTTCGTGTGTTTACTACTTTCACTATTACCGTTATTTCTGAAGTATGAAAAGTATGGAAAAATTATCCAGAATTATCATTATAGTGATGTGGTGAAATTTTACACATCTTTAGTTAAAAAAAAAAAAAAAAAAAAAAAAAAAAAAAAAAAAAAAATCTAAAAAAAATGAGAAAAGAAAAAGAAAAAGAAAAAGAGTTGGATGTTTGTTTTTAAACCAACAATGTAAAGTTATGTAAGTGGTTCATATGGCCACTATTTGTTGTACCATATCTATGGATTGAATGGGAATTGGCAGTTATGGGAACGCCAATTAAAGTTTATTCTTTGATTAAGATCTTGTTGAGTATAATTCGTGTTTACCTAAAGCGTGTGTTTCAAGTGTTAAAGCGTGAGTTATTCAATGATATGAGTCTTATTCATGGGATGGTTGGGATAGTGATTAACCACACTTAGGATTTTAATTTATTTGTTTTGTTTATTTTTATTTTTACACCAATTTATATCCCAAATATTATCCATACCCTATATTATTCTTTATCCAACCAAACCTTTGATTTATTGAGATTAGGGATTTGAGCAATCTTAAGTATCGTAGTCGTGGATTCGGCTATGTATTTATGATTTTGTCGCCCTTTTTGATATATTATTATTGGTGAAGTTTGGACCTATCTTTAGCCTATTCGAGTTAAGGATTTGAGCAATTGCAAGTATCGTGTTCGTGGATTCGATCGTGTATTTGTGATTTTGTCGCCTTTTCTGGAATTTGAGATCGATAGTGAAAAGAGAATAATTAACCCTTAAGCCTAAAAACCCTTTTTACCGCTTTAGACTTGTTATTCCTTGGCTTTAGTGGGGGAGATGTGTATACTTGCCAAGCTTATGATAGAATATTCGTCGCGACTGGACAGTTAAACGATTAGATTTGCTTTTATCAAATTATTTTATTATACTTCTAATTCGTTAAAGTGTTTAGTTGTGTGATTATGGATTAAACGAATACATGCTTGATATAAAAATAAATCCTAACATATTTTAGGATACATTTTCATAAGAGAAATTCTAAGGTTTACTTGGGGACAAGTAAAGTTCAAGTGGGGGGATATTTGATGAACTCAAATAAGTACATTTTATTACTATCATTTATCCTATTAATTTGACTTGTTTTACTATATTATGTATGAGGATTGATAATTAATCGTTTACTTTTGTAATTCTCAGGTAAAAACAAGCATTTGGTGAAACTTGGCGATTTTGGACTAACAATGGAGCAAAACATGCATAAAGTGAAGAGTCTACTGAAATGGACAAGATCAAGTTAAATCTGCTCCAGATGCGCCGCATCTCACTCATGACATGCGTCGCATCTCTATCATTATTTCACCAGATACGATCCAAGATACAAGAGGACATGCGCCGCATCTAATCATGGAGTTACGCCGCATCTTCTGGCGGTGTACGAATATTCCTGAATATTATAATCTTGGACCCCACGCGAAGTTAAGTCAATGCGCCGCATCTACTTACTAGATGCGCCGCATCTTCCCTCAGACAGAAAGTATAAATACCCCAAGGCCAGACGAATTTCGGGGGGAATTATCATAGTTTCGAAGACCGAAGCAGAAGAACCCTAGGACGAATTCAGTCAAGAAGGTAGCACAAGACACACCAAACGAAGATACAAGAGCTGTAAGAAGGTGCTGCATGTGTTTAATTCATTAAGTAGTTTTGTTTTATTGTGTTAGCAAACTTTAATTCATCAGGATTGATGGGCTTGTGTTATGTTATCATTCACTTCAACTCCCCTTAAAATTGCTTTCCCATCGATTAAAGTTTATGTGTTGATGTCTTTGGTTACTACTTATTAGTGCATTGATCACCTCTGTGTTTATTAGTGGCTTGTGTAATGTGGCAACGGAAAGGTTGCACTCCCACGGTTATTACTAAATTGATCACTTAGGAATAACTTTTAGACATAAGTCATCATTAAGGGTTTACTCGCCGATAAGCTTAGGACCAACGAGAAAGGATTAACTACATACACTTCATATAAAGCTATCAATAAAACAAGTGACAAACTACTTAATTATAAGGACAGCCCTCTTATTGTCTCGAGTATTTATCTGTGTACGTGTGTGCTACTTGCTGATTCGTGCCTATTAGTTTAGTTTATTATTTAATTGCAAACAAAATCGTGCCAGTCTCTCAGGCTGAAAACCCCCTTGCGTTAGGATATTAAAATACTGATTAGAATAACGAGATAATACGTTCCACTCTTAGTGATCGACACTCTACTTACCATTATATTCATACTGACCGGGTACACTGCTCGTTAAGTGTGTGTGTTATTGATAAGTCGGCTAAATATAAATATAAAACTTGAGTAGGCATTAAAACTGCTAAACCGCAACGACACATCACGCGCATCATTAATACACACTAATCAACCGGTAAAAGATAGTTAGGGAGTAAGGAAATCTAAGTAAACACATTTCTCTCCATATAAGTTTCACAACCTTTTCATTTTCATTTATTTATTTTATTTGCATTTGTAGTTATTTGGGTTAGTTGACTAGCAACTAATTCCGCCCACTCATTCAAACCCGAGATTTTACTTGCTTTCATAAAAACATAAAAATACAAAAAGAATCTTCTCTCACCCTTAGACCTATTAGAGTAGTTTTTCAATCCTAACGACACTATTCCCTGTGGAGAACGATCAATCCCCCGTACTTACCACTACACTATACTACATCGGTCAGGTACACTGCCTGGTGGGGTTGTAAGCCTCTTGAGATCCCTCGAGAGGTAAAACCTGTTGTAAGGTCGCAAAACCACGCATCAAGTTTTTGGCGCCGTTGCCGGGGAATAGTTATTGTTTAGGTTGAATTTTTATTTTATTAGGTCTACTCACTAGATTCCTTTCTAGTGAGATTTTTATTTTCTTTTTCTAGGTTTTCTTTAGTCTATCTTTTTTCTTCGTTTCTTTGTTCGTAACCATTACCATCCGACATCATGGAAGGTGGTAATATCCTTGATCCCAACAACCCACCACCACAACAACACCCACCTCCTAGAGCCCGTACCTTAGGAGACTACTCTCGTCCTAGCCACCATGGCTATCGAAACACCATTGAGCTCACTCAAGGAGCCAATGTCACTCCCTTGCGATCCGACACCATCCGGTTGGTGCAAAGCGGATGCGCATTCCATGGACTTCGTTCCGAAGATCCTAATCAACATCTCAAGGACTTTCTCAAAATCGTTGATTCTATAGACCTTGATGTTGCCACTCGAGAGACGACCCGACTGCGTCTCTTTCAATTCTCTCTGCGGGACCAAGCTAGTCAATGGCTAGAGCGTCTACCCGCAGGATCCATCACCTCTTGGGATGATCTCACCACTCGTTTCCTTTCTCAGTTTTTCCCACCGGGAAGAACTACCAAGCTAAGGAATGATATCTTGATGTTCCAACAACGTCAAGGCGAAACCCTCTACGAGGCATGGACTCGATTCAAGGACTTACTCCAAAAAGTTCCTCACCATGGCATAGAACTTTGGCTCCAAGTCCAAATCTTCTATGACCATATCAATCTCTCCACGAGGCAAACCATTGACCAATCGGCCGGTGGTAAGCTACGTGATCTAAGTGCGGAACAATCATGGGCTCTCCTAGAAGATCTTGCTCTTTATGACAACGAAAGTTGGAGTGATCCCCGTGATTTGAATAAAACGGTCAAGGCAATATCTTTGCCTTCGAACAATTCAAGCACTTCCGACCGTAGGATCATAGAACTTGAAGACCAAGTCAAGTTTCTTATGAAATCCTACGAGGCTCCTAAACCTTCAAGCCAAGTGAACAAAATCACTTCTTCATGTGAATTATGTAGTGGTCCCCACGACACTCGTGATTACATGGAACTCCCCGAACAAGCTTTTGCGGACTACGCATCCTCGCGTACCGACGGAGCGGGAGACAAGTGGTACACTTTCAAACCCGAGCCAAACCCCTACGGTGATTCATACAACCCCTCATGGAAAAATCACACAAACCTTAGGTGGAAACAAAACCAAAACACACAACAAACCAATTCTTCCAACCTACCTAATCGTTTCCAATCAAGCGGTTCCAACTTGAACCGTATTTTCAACAACAATCCTTCCAGCAATGGTAGTACCAATAACTTTGAAGGATTGATGTCTCAATTTATGGCATCTCAAGAAGCTCGTTTAGCCAAGTTTGAAGCCGATTTCAAACAAAAACAAAGCGAGATGACCAATAAGATTGACACTTTGTTGAAAGCCCTCAATGACCGAGAAATGGGAGCACTCCCTAGCAACACAGTCAAGAACCCGAAACTAAACGTCAACGCCATCTCGTCAGTTTCGTCTCCTAGTTCTTGTCCGCAATATTATTCGGTCAATTCCATGAGCACGTGTTTCAAACAAACCCAAGTCGTTCAAAATGACCAAGAAGTTATGATATCCAAATTGGTCAACAATATAGTTGAAACACCTCCCACTCAAAACCTTGACAATGAATTCAAGGAGCTCCACCTTGAAAGTCCGGTTATTAAAGTGTTGGATGAGAAGAAGCTCAAGTTAGGCGAAAAAGGGACCGCCTTCGTTCAAAACAAGCTACCTAAGAAGTTAGATGATCCGGGCTTGTTTGTTCTACCTTGCAAGATCGGTAATTCGGAGGCTTATAACACATTAGCCGATCTTGGATCAAGCCTTAACCTACTTCCGTTACCTCTCTACACCTCTCTAAAACTAGGAAAACTTGAAGAAACTGAGGTGATAATAGGCTTAGCGGATGGGAGTGTTGCTTACCCGGTTGGAGTAGTCAAGGACGTGTTAGTACACATAGGAAAACTAACCATTTTAGCCGATTTCGACGTCCTTGATATGGTTAGCGACCCTACATTCCCCTTGTTGATAGGTATAGGATTTTTGGCGACCGCTAGTGCTATGATTGATTGTAAGGAATCTAAGATAGCGGTAGGAGAAGGTGATACTTGGTCAGTCTATGATGTGAAGAAACATGCCTATGATACTAGTAAGGAACAAACACCCCATTGGTTAGAATTAAATAGGAGACCATCTAGATATGGACCTTGGATCGATAGAGACTTCATAGGACCCCAACGCCCATTTTACCTAGAAGAGGACTTTGTGAACCGAACACATGCGGTAGAACAACTCTTGGCTAGGGACACCGAATTGGATCCATTTGAAGACCCTCTGGTTTTTAGGAAGATGATTGATTTCCTAGGAGTTTTGCCAATTAACCTAGGGATGAATAAGTGGACTTGTGATGACGATGATCATAAGTGGGATTGGGACAAACCACCCGAAGATGGAGATGGGTCATGGCATATTAGGATGACATTGTATGACCCGGATGGAGAGAAGTTTGAAAAGATATATTGTACTAAGCGGACCAATAGGAAACTTCAATCCAAGCTTAACCCTAAAGACGTCCTCGATGACGAGCTCACTTACATAGGGTAAAAGGACTTTGAGTCTAGCTACAAGACTCGTTAATAAAGAAAAGCGCTTCTTGGGAGGCAACCCAAGCTTTATTTGCTTTTTGTGTGTTTATTTATTTGTTTGTTTGATTTTATTTGTTTCCGTATGTATGTTTAATTTTTATTATTATTGATTCATGTTCAAAACTAAATTGTGAAAATGCTTTATCTTGTTTTTAACTTCGTCTTAACTACATATAAAGGTATTTTGCAAAAGTTAAGTGTAAGGGAAATCCA
Source organism: Artemisia tridentata subsp. tridentata (assembly GCA_021014915.2). Classification (NCBI taxonomy): domain Eukaryota; kingdom Viridiplantae; phylum Streptophyta; class Magnoliopsida; order Asterales; family Asteraceae; genus Artemisia; species Artemisia tridentata. Next base: position 199,486,884 of record CP139504.1, read on the forward strand.
AATCGGTTTATTAGAACACAAATGAACATGAATCGTAATAATAATAAATTAACATACATATTAGTAATTGTTTGAGTCAAATGCTTGTATCGAGTCATAATGATGTTTTGCAGGAATTCCAGGAAGTAAGGTATAGGTTTTTCCAAAAATTTTCCGGAAATTTAACATGAGAATTCTGTCAGATCATTTCTGACGGCGTCAGGATTTACAACCTGACGGCGTCAGGTTTTAATTTTCTGAAATTTTTGAAAGTTTTGTTTTCATAAAAAGTTTTTATTAAATCTCTAACTTATAATCTCCAGGAATCTGCAAAATAATCATTCCACAAGCATTATATCCTTATATATAGATTTATCCCGCCGATGTTATGCAGGTTTTCGTGTTTGTTTTCTCAGGTTTAACAGGTTATTTTGGACAAGGAGATGTATGAATCAAGCTTTTGGCGATGCATTAGTCTTGGAGCTTCTACATTCTCTTGGAAGAAGATCTAACCATGTTACCACATTATCCACATCGAACGAATCAGGGGAGTATTTGATTTCATTCTTTTACCTTATTTACTTTTACATCTTGTTATTTGAACATTGGGGACAATGTTCATCTTAAGTGTAAGGGGGGGTAAAATACGATACTTTAGAGAATACAATTGCACTTGATTTTTGTTTGTTTGATAGTAGATGTGTAACAAAACTGAGAGAAATACCTGTTAGGGCAATTTTAGTGCCAAATTTAAAATTTTTTACAACATTTAGGAGTAAAACTTTGATCTTAATGAGCGTCTCATGGATAAGAGTTATATGACTAGCACAAAAAACCGTACCACTAAAAAATTTTCCACCCCCAAATATGTGAGGTTCGCCCCTAGAATTGGTAGGAAAAGCATTTATGCTATGATGTGTGTACCGGTAGCACTTAGATTCTAGAACTTGCGTTAGGACCATTCCGAGGCCACAAGTGAGACTACATTCGTGTAGTTAGATTTACTACATGATAAGAGGCATTAGGATTAACCCATTGTTTTACACCTGTGTTTTTGTTATAATTACATTGGCTATATTGGTCAAGTAATTCTCCCACGCCCTTTGCGTTGTACTCATTTTTAGTACACGATACCCCTAGTACACCCCTCAGAGCCTATCTTTTCGTTTCGACCTTTAAGCATTTTACTTAAAGGAAGAATTTGTTTACACCCCACTTAAATGTACACCCAAATAGCCTTAGCCTACCTTGTATGCACTCATTTTTAGTGCATTATTGTGACAACATTTGTTTAAACCCTTAGTTAATTATCTAATTGATTACATGGTTGCTAAGTCGAGTCATATCCTTGTACATATTGTTTTGGGACGATTGGGACTCATGGGTAAAGTACTAGTGTAATGGAGTAATGGGGAAGAACAACATTATTACTCCCATATGTGCTAAATATTTTAAAAAGTACTCCAAGTGTTTCGATTATCTTAATTCGAGTCATTAGAATAATTAATTGTAAAGTTATGTAAAAGTTCAAGTGTAAGGGGGATGCAACGCCCCTATGATATATTATTTTGGATGGTAGGGCAAGAGTGTATGAAAAAAAAAATCAAAAAAATCAAAAAAATCAAGAAAAATACAAAAAAAATGAGAAAAAGAAAAGTAGAAAAAACATACGGACTACCATCCCGTTTCATTTTATATTTATTTTATGTTTTTTTGTTATTTTGTTTTTAGCTTAAGTCGAGTCTAGTCTTGGCTTAGCAACGCCATATTGTACATGTAATTAATCAAGATCTTTAACTCGCCACCAGTAAAATATCCCTTATCCAACAAAACCGTGTTTATCATATCCCTACACCTCACGTTATAACCCATGTAAAAGCCCTCTTTGATAGTTTATCTTAGGTGCTTACGCCTAGTGGAGAAGGTTTTCGATCCTTTCCCAAGCCTATGGTAATCTATTTGCTATGACAGGTAGTGAGAGATATTATCCGTTTTCATTTATGAGATTTATTTTGATGACACCTGAGAGATGTGAGTATCTAAACACTACTTGTGAGGTGCTAGTTTGTAATCTCCGTGCTTATTATGATTAAAGTGGAACGACTATTTGTTGTAATTACTTTTATATTAGCATTAAATGACCCCTAACTTGTATTTTAATTAGAATAAAAGCGCATTTGCTTGAGGACAAGCAAATCTCAAGTGTAAGGGTATTTGATGAAGCGAAAAGTGTACCGCTTTTAGGGGGTCATTTAAGCCCTAAATCGTATTTATTTGATCAAATATTGCCCTAAATCGTTTCTTTTGTCATTTTAGGTACTTTGGAGAAGAAATCTGGAAAAGGAAGCCTTTTGGACGTTTTTGGAGCATAAAAGTGAAGAAAACGGCAAAGTCTTAAAATTGGCTGGAAAAGTACCTTTGACGGCGTCAAGTATTGCTCTTGACGGCGTCATGGCTTGGCAAAAGAGGTGGATATGAAAAATACACATGATAAGCCAGAGAATTTTACAATGAATTTCTGACGGCGTCACCCTTTAAAGTGATCAAGGCCATCACTGTTTAACTTAAAGAGAGACGGCGTCAAGCCCATTTCTGACGGCGTCAAGCCTTGATAAGCCAGGGAGGATTTTAGACAATTAAAGAGGGACGGCGTCAAGAAGGCCATCCGGGAACCCTAGACACGGCGAGGTGACGGCGTCAAGATCTACAACGTGACGCCGTCAGCCCTTAAACTCTATATATAGTTTTGCAATTTTTTGTCATTAGTGTGCAACTTTGTGAGGAGAAACCCTAAGACGAATTTCTGCCATTTTTAAGGGTTTTCATACCCTTGGATCTCCCATGTTTAATTGAAGATAAGTTTTCATTTAATCAATCAATATGTCTATGTGTTGTTTGATTATATCTTGTTCTTGTCTTTTAATTAACATGCTAGGCTAGATTTATCTTGTGTTTGCTTAGATCTAATGAAACCTAACTATTGATTATTGGTTATTAGTGTGTTATTTATTGTATTGGATGATTGTTTATCGATGTTAGGCTTAAGAAAACTGGCTAACCTCCTATTCGGTAACTTGCTTGAACGTCTTAAGAAGCATGAACCAATGCGTACTAGGTTTTTATGGTTGTATTTAATGCATGAGCGAATTCTAGTGATCCCATGTTAGGAGCTTCTTAGCCGGCTCGACATAGGAGTAAAGTAGGAGCTTATAGAGTTGGGGAAGTACGTACGCCACCCCACGATTGGTATTAAGGAATACACCCGTCATCCACGCAATTAATACACACTAATCAACCGGTAAAAGATAGTTAGGGAGTAAGGAAATCTAAGTAAACACATTTCTCTCCATATAAGTTTCACAACCTTTTCATTTTCATTTATTTATTTTATTTGCATTTGTAGTTATTTGGGTTAGTTGACTAGCAACTAATTCCGCCCACTCATTCAAACCCGAGATTTTACTTGCTTTCATAAAAACATAAAAATACAAAAAGAATCTTCTCCCACCCTTAGACCTATTAGAGTAGTTTTTCAATCCTAACGACACTATTCCCTGTGGAGAACGATCAATCCTCCGTACTTACCACTACACTATACTACATCGGTCAGGTACACTGCCTGGTGGGGTTGTAAGCCTCTTGAGATCCCTCGAGAGGTAAAACCTGTTGTAAGGTCGCAAAACCACTCATCAAGGAGACAAAACATTCATAAAACAGTCCCAAACAGGGGACTTTCCGAAATTAATTTCTAATAAATTACTTCCAGACGGGTTTTCTATAGGATGATTAACTTCGGACGGGGACTTTCCGAAATTAATCACTAAAATCCTAAAACATTCAAAAAAGTCTAACAATAATACTGATATAACAATTTATATCCCAAAAGGAATTGCAAAGGAAATATGCAAAACCCGAGGTTCGTTGACACGACGAAGGTTGAATGGAATTGTGATTTCGGGATCGTGAATTGTGTAGTGAATGGTGAATAAAAGTGAGATTTGATTTTTCCAAACTAAGATAATCAAATTATAACTAAAAACATTAACTAAAGCAAGGGAAAATTTTATTCTAAGACAAACATAAGTGAAGACGCAAAAGTAATCCTAAAAACGCGTTTAAAACGGGAAAATCGAACCTAAACGTCAAAATAGAGAAATACTAACCCTAGAAACTTCAAATTAATTTTCCAACGTTCTAATTAAGCACATGGTAATAAGCTACTTTAATAAAAACAAATATTTTTAAAACTGAGAATAAGCCCAGAATAAGCTAGTGGAACAAGACAGTTGGCTAAAAGGAATGAAATGAGCTAAAGGGGATAAGCCAAGGACTGAATAAGCTATGTTAAAGCTGTTCCTAAACTGAAATAAGCTAGGGGTGTACTAAGCTCAATCTAAATGCATTAAAAATCTCACAATAAGCTATAATTGATGAGCAAATAAGCTATAAAATGAACCAAAGGCAATCCAAGGTCTGCTGATATGGGTGTGCAGGCCAAGAATGGCTGCTGAGGCAGTTTATCAGCCCTAATAAGCCAGCCAAAAGCTGAGCTAGAAAAATTCTAAAGATGGGGAATAGCAACAAGAGCAACTAAAGTATCACTATACCAAATCTCAGCTTATAAGAGCTTAAACTGAAAGAATTAAAAATAGAAAAAGGACACTGGTTGGGCACTTGAGCTGCTGATGCAGCAGACTTTTTTTAAAATGGGTAAAAATGGAAATTTTGACCTAAAAACTTTGATACCAGCTAATGAGCAAGCTATATAGCCTATATTGAACTAATTTCAAGCAAAAATAACAACTAATATAAACCTAATCTAGATCCAACAAAATTAAATCATAAAAACAGTTTTAAACTAAAATTTTTTAAAGTCTAATAAAAAATCTGAGATTCTACTTAAAACAACTTAAAAACTATTGAATGGACTGAATTAAAGCTATTTGAAATAGAGAAAATGACCAAAACAACTTTAAACTAGTTTTGACCTAAGCTAAAATGCAAATCCAAGCACTCCTTAATAAACTGAAAATCTGGTTTTAAAACTGAATAAGACAGAAACAAGCTAGGTCTTATGGAAACTGATTACTAACAAGCTAGATTAAGATTTAAAAAGCAGTAAACAACTAGTAAAAGCACTGATTAATAAGCAATAAGCTGAGTTGACTGAAAGTTGACTTTCATTAAAAACTTAAATTGAGTAAAATTGGAAAGCTGAAAAGGGGAATTATAATAAGCTTAAAACTTTAAGCTACAATAAGCTGAACATTAAGCTAATCTAATCCTAAAGCTATGCTAAATTATACCCTACTCCTAATGCCTAATAATCTAACTAACTATCTAACATTTTTGAAGCTGTGACTGAGGTGCTATTTATAGCAGCTTGAGGAAGGATCTAGAGCTTCTTTGGAGCTAATCCCAGCCTTTCAATTGATGATGTCGACATATCTAAATCATCACAGCCCTTGGATCATTCTTTTGAGGTGTCTCAACCAATCAAGGAGCTTCTTAGTGCCATGTGGGATAAATGATGACAACATCTGACTGATGTGTCAGATTTTCTAGAAGGTACGAGGATCCAAGGTGGGTGAATATTGGGTGTACGGGTAAAACTTTGGAAGGGAAGATGAATAGTGGTAAAAAGGCGCGTTTGGTTATTTACTTATTTTTTTTGTTTGACTTTTCTCTTGACCGGGTCATGGGGTAAAAGGGGTTGTGGGATCCAGGTATAGGGTTTTAGTTAAATAAGGGATTGGGCTGTGGATGGTTGGGCTTGGGGTAAAATTGGATTGGCTTGGGGTTTATTGTTTATTTGAGTTTGGGTTGTTTTTTGTGTTTTATTATTTAGGGAGTTTAGTTAGGATAGGCGGTGAAATTAATTTAAGGGACTAAATCTGCCATTTGAGGAAAGTTGTTTTAGGGACTGAATTTGTCATTGAGGTATGATCCAAGGGCTGTTATGAAACACTAAGCTCAAATCTTGAAAAATGCTTCCTCTCTTTGACTTAAAATTCTCTTCCGTTTCTCGTGCTCGGGTTTTCCGGTTTTCTTGATTATTTTGTCCTTTTTTTCACAAATTTGTTGCCTGCACAATCATAAACACAAAAACACAAATATCTTTGGCATTTTGGTTAGTTTTTGGTCATTTTGGTCTTAATTTGGTCAAATAAAGGTATATGTTTAAGCACATACCAAAATCCCCCAGACTAAGATATTGCAGTGTCCTCACGCATTGTTTATAAAAACACGTTTTTGAAACTCAAAATTTCCAATATCTTTTTACTAACTTTGAAAAGTAGCAAAATTTTTCAAAAGAGATCAAGAAATCTTAAGTTCTTAAAACTCCCCATTTTTCATTTTATTCTATTTTTATATTTTTTATTTTTCATATGACGGTTTGTTGACTTTCATTATCTAGCAATAACTTTTAGGGTCAACGAGTAGGAAACACGACTCATAAAGAAGTGACCATACGGATAAAATTCGTTGTCCCTGATTTTTCGCAAGTCCCCAAACTAAGCTCAAAAACGAAATCATTGTTATTCACAAGTTAGATGCCAATACTACCCATGGAAGTTACTTGTGTGTTGGGAATTATCACAAGGTTCGAAGAAGACTTAGTGAAGAACAGGCTTAAGTTAAATCTGGTAGCTATGATATTAAGTCTGGTTGTTAGTTAAGTCTGGTTTTGTAATAGTTAAGTCTGGTAGTTATGTTAAGTCGGGTCAGTAAAGTTAGGAAAGTTTGTTAGTATTAAGTTAGGAAAGGATATGTACGAGTTAGGTATCTTTATAGAAGATACGTAAATATCTTTTCACACGGTTTTGTAATTAGGGTTTCCTTCAAGTATAAAAGGAACCCTAAAGATCATTATTATGGACGTATGAATTGTGTGAGTTAGTGATATATACGAAGTTAGTGATAACTCTGTGTTCTTCATTGTTCTTGTTAATTTTCCGCGTTAACACTAACAATTGTGTAAGAGTTTCTCACTTGGATTGATTTGGATTTATTCAAGTCATCCACTAAGTAATCAAAGGCTACTTAGAGATCCATACAAATCGTGGACCAAAAAGTGGTATCAGAGCCTTTAGAGAGACTCTGAGTTCGAAGAATACAACACCACAAACAAATTCTCAATCAATTCACCCTACACAATGTCTGGCCTTGAGCAACCAATCAATACTGAAACTTTTTCAAACCATAACAGTGAGGATGAGAGATCAAACCATGAAGAAGAAAACCCTGAAACCAGCACCTCTAAATCACAACCAACCATCCCTACAACCACCACCATATCCAACATTAAACTTCCAATACTGAAAAGAGAAGAATACGACATATGGGCCATGGAGATGGAACATTACTTGGAATACATTGATAGTGATGTTTGGAAGGTTATTCAGAAGGGAAATTCTAAGAAAAGGGTTTCAGTTGGTACTGATGGGCAGATTAGAATATTACCACCATTGACTGCTGAGGAGATACGGGCTGTGGAAAAAGAGAAGAAGGCTAGAACCTTGTTACTTATGGCTATTCCAAAGGAGCATCTACAAAGGTTTCATGGGATGATAGATGCCAAGGAAATTTGGGAAGCAATTAAGAAACGTTTTGGTGGGAATGCAAACTCTAAAAAGATGCAGAAAGCTGTTCTCAAACAGCAATTTGAAACATTCAGTGTGTCAAAGGCTGAAGGATTAGAAAAGGGTTATGACAGATTTCAACATCTTCTGTCACAACTAGAAGTACATGGTGCTGCTGTATCTAATGAGGATGCCAATCACAAGTTTCTTAGGTCTCTACCACCAGAATGGGTAAATGTATCTATGACTATGAGGATGAAGGATGAAGTTAACTCAATGACCCCAGATGACCTGTACAACAATCTTAGGATTTTTGAAAGGGACATCAATGAAACCACTCAGACATCTCCTAGTTCTTCAAATGTTGCTTTTGTGTCTCAAAGCAAAGGCAGCACTTACAAGGTTAAGTCTGGCAGTGTTAAGTCTGGTGTTTATGAAGCTTTTACAAGGGAAAGAACTGCTCCTACAGGCTTTGCAGATGAGGTGATTCACTCATTCTTCGCCAATCAACAAGAAGATGAGAGCTTTATCAGTGAAGATTTGGAGCAGATAAATGATGATGAGGTAGAAGAGATGGACATCAAATGGCACATTGCCATGATTGCTCTGAGGGTAAAAAGGTTTCAAAAGCAGTATGGGAGGTCTATTAAGTTCAACAACAAGTCTCCAGTTGGGTACACTAGGAGGACAGTTGAATGCTTCAATTGTCATAAGCATGGACATTTTTCTAGAGACTGCCCGGAGAAGAAGTCTACTGATGGGTATAGGAAGAGTGATGCAGAGGATGACAAGCTGGAAAGAAACCAGATGAGTATGGTGACATTGGAAGCTGGAGCTGTTAACTGGAATGAGCACACAAAGGAGACTGAAGAGTCCAGTCATGCACTCATGGCCATTGGTTCTAGTAATGAGGTATCATTATGTTCCAAATTATGTACTGACTCCTATAATCATGTTAAGGCTTTGTGTGATGAACAGTTAACACTAATAGGTGACCAAGAAGCACAAATTTTAGCTTATAAAAATGCTCTAAAAACATTAGAAGCACAAAAAGGTACCCTTCAGAAACAACATGCTGATTTAAATGAAAAACTATTCTTTCAGGCTAATAAAATATATGAGCAAGATGAAAAACTTAAAAAATATAGAAGAATTGGCCTAAGAATACAAAAGGAAAGGGATGATTTGCAAAAACGTGTAGATCAGTGGAATAATTCAAATAACAATCTGTTTAAATGTTGGGATTCTCAAGTGAAGTCAAACAAGAAACATGGCTTAGGGTATGAGGAGGATGAGAAAAAGGCTATATTTAAGCATAGAGAGGATGATTATGAAGGTAAACCTTTGTATAATAGGTTTGTTAAGGCTGGTGATTTCAAGGGAGTTCCACATCCATTGAGTGGAGACTATACTCCTCTTGAAAAAGAGGAGTTAGATGACTCTCTATTTGTGTATGGAAAAAGAGTCCTCAAATACCTGAGTCAACCACCTCAGAGGACAAAACTAGTGAGTATTCTACTTGTCAATCTAATGACACTGAAGGATCCATTGGTGATGTCTCTGACCACTCTAAGTCTGAGTCAAAAAGTGAAGTAAAAGAGAGTCCTGAACCTAAGATTGTTAAGGAAAGTGAACCTGTTGTTACTCAACCAAAACCCCAAACAGTTAAACCTAGTTGTGTCAACCACATAAAATCTCCTAGGGAATCTGTTAATATGAATGAGTCACCTAAAAGTAATAGTGTTCACAGAGAAGTTAGGAGTAGCTACACTTATACTCCTAAGAGATGTTTTGTTTGTGGAAGTTTAAGTCATTTGATTAGAGATTGTGACTTCCATGAGAAGAGAATGAAAAGGGAAGCTGAGCTTAAAAGGAATGTGAATATGGGTCATGTTAATAATAAACCAGTGTGGAATAATGCTAACAGAATAAATCATGCCAACCAATTTGCTCCCAGACCAGCCCAACATGTTAACTCTACCCGACCAAACATTAATTCTGGTAGACATCAAGTTAATACTGGTAGACCAAATATTAAATCTGGTTTGAGGAACCTTAATTTGGGTAGGCAAAACTTTAATTCTGTGAGGCCTAATGTAAATTCTGGTTATGTTAATCAAGTGAGACCCAGACAGCCTTTCCAAAAACCACAAGTGAATCAAAGAAACCAATTTTATAAACCTCATTCACCTGTGAGGAGACCAATTGCTAAGAATACAGCAAGACCTTCAACTTCAAATGCTGTAAAGGGTAATGGGGGTTCTGCTGTTAAGACCTCAGCATGTTGGTCTTGGGATCCATTCAAGAATGAATATACCTATAAATCCCAAAGCAACAGTGGATCAGTTTCATATAAGACTTTTAAATATGTTGATCCACAAGGCGGACCCAAGCCTACTCAGGCATGGGTTCCTAAGAGAAACTAACTTCTCTTCTTTTTGTGCAGGATCATCCACTCAGCTATATGGCAGATAGAGGAATTTTTGACAGTGGGTGCTCTGGGCACATGTCTGGTAACAAGGACTATCTGAAGAACTTGGGCAGTTTAACCTTTTCTCTATATCACAAATATGTGATACGCAGCATAAGGTGCTTTTTACTGAAACTGAATGTCTTGTATTGACTCCGGATTTTAAGATGCCTGATGAACATCAGATCCTTCTTAAAGTTCCCAGACAACACAACATGTACAGTTTTGATATGAAAGCATCTGAACCTGCAAAAGGTTCTGCCTGTTTGATTGCAAAAGCTACTTTGGATGAATCTAAGTTGTGGCACAGAAGGTTAGGTCATGTAAATTTCAAGAATATGAATAAGCTTGTGAAAAATAATTTGGTTAGAGGGTTACCATCAAAAGTGTTTAAAAATGACCAAACCTGTGTAGCTTGTAACAAGGGCAAACAACATAGGGCATCATGTAAGGCTAAGTTAGATAGGTTAATCACTAAGCCTTTGCATACCTTACATATGGACCTGTTTGGCCCTACATCTATCCAAAGTATAAATCATGCTAGCTACTGCCTTGTCATTACAGATGATTGTACTAGATATTGTTGGGTGTTCTTTATGTCTAGGAAGGATGAAACCACACCTTTGATTCAAACTTTCATTAGACAGATTGAAAACCTACTTAATAAAAGAGTTAAAATCATTAGGAGTGACAATGACACTGAATTTAAGAACAAGAGCATGATAGAGTTCTGTGGTAATAGAGGAATAAAACAACAGTTTAGCAATGCTAGAACTCCACAGCAGAATGGAGTTGCTGAGAGAATAAACAGGACACTAATTGAGGCAGCTAGGACTATGCTAGCAGATTCACTTTTACCTACAACCTTTTGGACAGAAGCAGTTAGTTGTGCCTGCTACATCTTTAATAGGGTTAGAGTGACCAAGCCTCAAATCAAAACACCTTATGAGCTTATGTTTGGCCATAAACCAATTGTTAGCTATATAAGGTGATGCGTGCGATGTGTCGTTGCGGTTTAGCAGTATTAATGCCTACTCAAGTTTTAAATTTATATTTAGCCGACTTATCAATAACACATACACTTAACGAGCAGTGTACCTGGTCAGTATGAATATAATGGTAAGTAGAGTGTCGATCACTAAGAGTGGAACGTATTATCTAGTTATTCTAATCAGTATTTTAATATTTAAGTTAACTATACAACCTAATCTAACGCAAGGGGGTTCAGCCTGAGAGACTGGCACGTTTTGGTTGCAATCAAATAATAAACTAAACTAATGAGCACGAATCAGCGATAGGCATGCACGTACACAGATAAATACTCGAGACAATAAGAAGACCTGTCCTGATGATTAAGTAGATTGTCACTTGTTTTATTGATAGTTTTATATGAAGTGTATGTAGTTAACCCTTTCTCGTTGGTCCTAATCTTATCGGCGAGAAATCCCTTAATGATTACTTATGTCTAAAAGTCATTCCTAAGTGATCAATTTAGTAACAACCGTGGGAGCCACATTCTCTTCCGTAGTCAAATGCGCAGGCCACTAATAAACACAGAGGTTATCAATGCACTAATAAGTAGTAACCAAAGACATCAACATATAAACTTTAATTGATGGGAAAGCAGTTTTAAGGGAGTGCAATCTTTCTCCTCACATTACACAAGCCACCAATCCGTATGAATTAAAGTTTACTAACACAATAAAACAAAACTACTTAATGAATTAAATGCATGCAGGACCTTCTTACAGCTCTTGTATCTCCGTTCGGGTGTGTCTTGTGCTGCCTAATCGTCTGAATTCGGCCTTAGGTTTCTGTGGTCTTCGTACCTTGTATATATTATGTGCTACGAAATTCGTCTGGTCTTGGGGTATTTATAGTTTCTGTCTGAGGGTAAGATGCGGCGCATCTAGTAAGTAGATGCGGCGCATTGACTTAACTTCGCGTGGGGTCCAAGATTAATATATTCAGGAATATTCGTACACCGCCAGAAGATGCGGCGTATCTTCATTCTAGGATGCGGCGCATGTCCTTTGCCGTCTTGGATAATATCTTGTGAAATCTGGATAGTGATGCGCCGTATGTAATAAACGAGATGCGGCGCATCTGGAGCAGAATGTCTTGATCTTGTACATTTCAGTAGACTCTTGACTTCTTGCTTGTTTTACTCCATAATTAGTCCAAAATCGCCAAGTTTCACCAAATGCTTGTTTTTAACTGAGAATTACAAAAGTAAACGATTAAGTATCAATTCTCATACATAATATAATAAAACAAGTCAAATTAATAGGATAAATGATAGTAATAAAATGTACTTATTTGAGTTCATCAAATATCCCCCCACTTGAACTTTACTTGTCCCCAAGTAAACCTTAGAATTAATCTTATGAAAATGTATCCTAAAAGATATTAGGATTTATTTTTATATTTAAGCATGTATTCATTTTTGTCATAATCACACAACCAAACACTTAACGAATTAGAAGTAAAATAAAATAATTTGATAAAAGCAAATCTAATCGTTTAACTGTCCAGTCGTGATGAATATTCTATCATAAGCTTGGCAAGTATACACATCTCCCCCACTAAAGCCAAGGAATAACAAGTCTAAAGCGGTAAAAAGGGTTTTGAGGTTTAAGGGTTAATCATTCTCCTTAATCTCTATCGATCTCAAATTCCAGAAAAGGCGACAAAATCACAAATACATGATCGAATCCACGAACACGATACTTGCAATTGCTCAAATCCTTAACTCGAATAGGCTAAAGATAGGACCAAGTAATCTTCACCAATAATATTATATCAAAAAGGGCGACAAAATCATAAATACATAGCCGAATCCACGACTACGATACTTAAGATTGCTCAAATCCCTAATCTCAATAAATCAAAGGTTTGGATGAAGAATAATATAGGGTATGGATAATATTTGGGATATAAATTGGTGTAAAATGAAAAATAAACGAAACAAATAAATTAAAATCCTAAGTGTGGTTAATCACTATCCCAACCATCCCATGAATAAGACTCATATCATAGAATAACTCACGCTTTAACACTTTGAAACACACGCTTTAGGTAGACACGAATTATACTCAACAAGATCTTAATCAAAGAATAAACCTTAGTTGGTGTTCCCATAACTGCCAACTCCCATTCAATCCATAGATATAATATACAACAAATAGTGGTGATATCGACCACTTAATACAAAACTTTACATAAGTTGGTCAAAACAAACATCCAACTCTTCCTTTTTTTTTTTTTTTTTTTTTTTTTTTTTTTTTTTTTTTTAGACATCAAAGATGTGTAAAATTTCACCACATCACTATAATGATAATTCTGGATAATTTTTCCATACTTTTCATAACTTCAGAAATAACGGTAATAGTGAAAGTAGTAAACACACGAAAAATAAACTCAAAGATATACAATATTTACTTTCACTCCAATTGCATTGTGCAATTTCCCGACCTAACCAAAGATAATGAATTACGCACGCGAACACAGGTAATGTAAGGAAACACACTTTGCCTATAGCAATTAACCAACCACGGATTTTAATCTACAGGGTAGGCTAAGGTGTAAGGGTGTAACGAAACATTATAAAGGCTATTTGGGTGTAATCCTAGAAATTTACCAATTTAGACAAGTCATTCCAATTATATAAAATAATACTTATTATGGTGGTCTCGAATAGTATACAAGCCAAGTTCTAAAGTTTACAAGTCACCGGCACACTCATAGATTTGTGAATTTTGAAAAATCACAATTTTTGAAAATAACGTCATGTGTGCAGCTATGCAACTTAGACTTTAAACAAAAACATGCTAAAAATTTTTAATTTTGATATATTAAGCACATTTTAAGCATATTTTTTGAAAAGTTTAGGACAAGTAAGTGTTAAGTGTTCTAATTCTCCAATCCCCCCACTTAAGTTAAACAACGTCCTCGTTGTTTGTATAAAAGGTTAAAAACTGGAAAATAAAAGAATTAGAACAGAAAAACTCCCCTGAGATTTGCTCGGTATGATCCTCCATTTGTATAAGAGCAAAAATCATCTTTCTTGTGGATTAGAACGTTTAAGCTTCATATTTGATGTATCCACAGGAAATGCAGGAATCTATAATACCACCAAGGCTTTAAACACACCTAAGTTAAGAAAGGTTCAAACTTGCATAATACATTAGTAGTTAGGAAAAATAAAACATAAAAATAAAAATGAAAATCATCAGGTCAGTCGATGCGCCGTATCTTATGGAAGAAGATACGCCGTATCGAGCCTGGAATAAATACGGATCAGAATAGAAGATGTGTCGCATCCTTAACCAGGGATGCGCCGCATTAAAATAAACTGATAAAAAGTTTTAAAGTCAAAAGTAAAAAATGCAGAAAAATAAAGTAAGATATGACCAGTGCAGGAGATGCGTCGCATCTCGGAATTGAGATGCGCCGTATCTGCTGCGGCCTGAAATAAAAATAAAATAAAACGAAATAAAGGATAGGATGCGTCGCATCTGTTTACCAGATGCGGCGCACGTGTTTACCAGCCAGACTGCTAACAGTCTGTTTTAATATGGCTCATTCCATGGTTCATCTCTCACGTCCTCTCGTACTATCATGCTGAACTTAATGCCAGTCTTTGTCAAGCATATTAAGAAATATAAACTGAAACATCAAATGCATAAATGATAATATCGATTAATACAATCCAAAAAGAATAATAATAATGTGCATGGAATAATGTCAATAAACACGTAGAATCAAGAGATCAAGGGTCAGTGTGGTCGTGTGGGTGGGTCCCCGAAGTGCTGGCATCATCAGTCCTAGCCCGAACTCTGCGAGTGTATGCAAGTGTCACTCCTGCAACATGAGCACCATCTGGACGAGTGTGGGTAATACCCTGCTGCTCCAAAAGTCGGCTCACACTCGTAACCAGCCACTCCGAGTCTCTCCTCATACCATCAACAACGCCTCTCAAGGCTCTCAGCTCACCCTCGACTGCCTCAACTCTCTGACTCATCGTGCGTACAGGTACTGGTGGCTGTGGCTCCTCCTGATGGGCTGGAGCAGCAGCCGGAGCTCCCTGGGGACCTCCCTGCTCCGCCTCTGGCCCTGCAGCTCTAGCGGGCCCCAATGCTACCCAAACGTAATCTCCCATAGCCAACTGACAGATCCCAAGTCTAACCAAATAATCCCTGTCAATAACCGGGAGATGGGTCACCACAACCTCCAGCCCTGCTGGAATCTCCTCTCCAATCACTCCAAAATGGCGGGCCAGCCTAGAAACAAAATGCCCGCCAGTCATATGACTCCTCCTATCTCTCCCTGCAGCTGTACGGTGGAGGTAGTGTGCCAGAAAGTGGGGGATGTTCACCGACAACCCCTCATCCATGCTCCTCAAGAGGAAGAGGTCCAGAGTGGTCACCTTCTCAGGTGACTGACCTCTCCCAGCAATGGTAAGTGCTATCAGACGGTGGCACAGCCTCCTCATGGGCTCCCTGATCAAAGTGTAAGAGGGGGTAGAAGTAACGATGTCACCCACCGAAGAAATCCTGTCCCAGTAATCACTGAATAATGCTCTGTCAGGGACCGCTCTCAAACTATCATCCCAATATCTGGCAAACCCATCTGACTCAAGCTCATCAACCGTGTGCAAACCCATGGCCAAAATGAACTGTCTCATAGACATCTGCCTCGGCACCCCACCCAGTCTAAACACAAGGGTGTCAGCAATATCCAATCCAGTATCCGTCTCTCTGTAGTAGACCGTACTGAAAAACTCCATCATGAGCTCCCTTACCAAGGGCTCGTCAATCCTGAACAATCTCTCCCAAGCAAAAGATCTGAATACCACCTCCTCATCATCACCAGTAACTACCATCTCCATCCTACGTTGTAAACTCTCAGCAGCATGTCCTCCCCCAATCAATCCAACATCAGCAAAATCCAAAACCTGAACCATAAATATTCTCTTAAAGTAAATCGATTCTAGTCTCCGCAGGTAATCATCCAAAGTGCCAGGAGTCAGTCCCATATTCTCGAAACGTAGCCACTGATGTCTTAGTGCAGCCTCTAGTAATGCCATCTGAAATAAATTTTCAAAGTTAGTAAACAGTCTGCAAGTAAGGTAGATACGGCGCATCTGATTTAATCAGTGCGGCGTATCTGCACAAAATATAAGAGATGCGGAGCAAGAAATGAGATACGGTGTATAGAGATGCGCCGTATCTAGATTAAGTAATACGGCGTATCTAGAATTTTATTAATTTGGAAATAGGTCGTTACGCCGCATCAATTAACATAGATGCGCCGCATCTAAAGGCATATCAGTATAAAATAAAGGGGATCAGGCAGGCTTTTCAAGAATCCGTATCCGTGACGTAAACTCCCACTTAATATCACAGTATCATTTACCCATTATAACAGTTCTAAAAGCTCATTACACTACTACTAATCCATTTTCCCACTAAAATTCAAAATCGAATTCAAAACCCAAATTTTCGTTCAAATCAAACTAGGCCAGAAATTCGATGATTTACGCAAGTTAAATACGGGGGAGATCATCTAATACAAGCCCTAATCATATCTCTATATCATTTATGCCCTAATCGAATTAATCACATAAACCCTAATTTTCATATTAAACAAGATTAAATCGAAATAGAATAATTACCTTAATTGTATGATTAGGTGAAGGATAATAGATCGGATTAGAGGGTGGATTTTAGAAAAATGCTCGGAATTAGAGTATAATTTTACTGCGTGTATGTTCTTAACTGTGTGAGGTTTTTGTGGTAAAAATTTTAGATCCGGCGCATTCCCGTCGTATTTATAGGGCAAAACGATGCGCCGTATTGAAAAATTGGAATGCGCCGTATCTATTTAATCTTGTTGACTAGTCAATGAGTCCTAGTTGGTCAGAGATACGGCGCTTGGGATATTTAGATCCGCCGTATCGCTATGTTAGTGAACGAAATTTAAATGAGGAACGTACCTTGGCCTCCGCAACACAATTCTTTATACATCAAATTGGGGTTAAACGGTCATACCATATGATATAAATGAATTCAAAATAAGAGCAATAGGCATAAACGTTTTATTAATGATTGTAATCTTATTGTTTAGTGGATAAGGATTTATTCCGAGGTTAGGAACAAATATCATTATTAAGCATACAAAATTAAGATTACAATTTGAATCAGACGTATAATATGGATAATAAAATTGAGATTATATTGTAGAGAACTTTCCTTTGGGCTGGTTGAATTATCGAAGAGTTTACCCGGAATTATATTTCAAGAATTTAAGACGTTTAATGTTACCAGTATTGAGTTTTCCTCCACTCTCTTTGTCTTATGTTCGATCACTCCAGCTAGCGTCTCTCGGTTTGGTTCAGAATGTAATCTTTCATGGTGATGCATGAGTCATCATTTATCCTGAAAATAAACAACTTGTGCACGAGAGTAGCGGACCGATCAAAGTAAATATCAAAAATCAACTATATTTATCAAATTATATTCGTCGTATTAACAAAAGTTAATGTGCCGTATTTTCGTTACGTTTCAAAATATAAGATTTTTGATTCAGAAAGATGCGCCGTATCGAAAGAGATCGATGCGTCGTATCTGTTTAATAATTCGAAAACTGTTTTTAATTAAAATAATAGATACGCCGTATCTGCTAAAGCAGATGCGTCGTATCGCGTTAACGTTTTGAAAAATTTTTTCCTTAAAAACAG